>CAWUFW010003278.1:1085000-1685000 GCA_963921515.1 Calotriton arnoldi
GCTCATGCCCCATACCTACTGAGAAAGCTAGGAATCTGGGAGTGTTAATGGACAATAAGTTGGCATTAGGTGACCAAATTAGTTCAGTTACCTCGGCCTGTTTTTATGTATTAAAGATCATAAAAAAGAATAAGTTCTTCCTCAACGATAATGGCCTCAAAACAGTAATCTCGGCACTCATCATGTCTCGGCTGGATTACTGCAACGGACTCTACCTGAATGCTCAAAAACAATATATCAACAAGCTTCAGATAGTTCAGAATGCGGCAGCCAGACTGCTGTCGGGGACTTCAAAGTTTGCCTCTGTAAAGGAAGAGATCAAACAGTTGCACTGGCTCCCTGTCAGACACAGAATACGCTTCAAAGCGCTGTGCACCGTTTTTAAAGCCCTCAATGGCAAAGGCCCGGATTACATGCAACGCAAAATACAGTGGTACATTCCAAGGAGAGCGTTACGATCAACAGGGGCGAAGAAAGTCACAATCAGCGTTTAAAAAAAAGCAGGCTGGGGAGGCAGAAGCTTTATTAACAGCGCGTCCAAATCCTGGAATGAGCTTCCTTTCCAACTGAGGAACGCTACAGACCTCCTCTCTTTCAGGAAGGGGCTCAAGACCTGGCTTTTTAACCAATAAACCTTCTGGCCACCTTTCTAGCAGGCAGTGCATAGCGCCAGGACACCCTAGGGTAACAGCGCGCTTTACAAATTCGATTAACATAACATCAACAAACGCATGACCTTCCATCAACCGACCAGACACCTACGATTCACCTCCCTGTTCCTTGAAGACACCCCCTGGATCCTCCGCAGCAACAGCGGGAGAGCCAAAGCTTCGAACGACCTTCCCCCTGCACCTCAAGACCGCCTCATCACTCTGGCAATTCAGGAAATGAATAAGATCACCACAAAGCAGCTAGCAATTCCATCGCCTTGAGACACTCACAGGTGAACTGCTGCGCTTTAAAAATCCTTGATTGATTGCACCTTCCACGAGATACCGAAGTTATGAATATTAACATGGGTATTGGGAGAGGTGGTGTCTGTTTTGGGTTTAGGTGTTTAAAACGTTTATATGTTGGGAGGAATGTAGTGTTGCTTGTGCGCAGCACTAGGGTACCATTACTGCTTGGGGCTTTATTGATTGCTTCCATGGTGATATTAGATAGTTAATAAAAGGGACTGGTGCCAGGGGCCTTGGGTACAGTCTACTGAAGTGAATGATCTGTGCGTACTTGTGTCTGCGTGTTTGTTTCCCCGCCCAACACCTCAAGGATGAGAGTCCACTTTCATCTCTTTTTCTTACTACGCAGGAGACTGCTGTGCCTCTCACTGATATGACTAGCATCTGTGAACTGTAGCTGATGCCCCCAGCCTGTTCACACATGATCCACACATATGCTCAATGAATCACAGACTTCTCAAACTTTGTCACATGCAAAAATGCTATGGTTGCTGGTGTTGTCACGTGGCCGGTTGGGACATTGTCGACATCACTAAGTTAGCATGAGCCCTTCAGCCATGATTCAGCTTTGCACACGTTACTAGCTGCTTTTATTTTGCAACGTCTCTGTCCGTACTTTTCACATGGGAACTGTTGGCTGTGTTCGTTCTCTGCCTATTCCTGGAGTTTAGTCTGAACATTGTGAGCAAGGTCGATAAACAATGCCCTTTGTTGTTTTGTTCTGGTCAGGCCCTAGCACTTAGACACAACATACCAATGCTGCTGGTGAGAGACTAGCATTTTGATATTACGGGGATGCACGCATGAAAAACACACACTTGGAGAGGGACCTTTCCAGGGAGAAGAGCAATGCGGTTCCTGTGATGTAGATCTACCATCTAGGCACTAAGGTATGTGGTCTGCTGACAAAACCCAGAGATCTTCTGTTATGTAATAATACCAATTCCTAGCAAGGGGAGGGAGGTTAGGCTGAACTGTCTTCTCTCTATTGTCTTTTCATTATGACATCTCCCTTCATGATATATGGCCTTGTTGCTATGCTGATATCAATTAGAGAGTGAAAGTGCACTCCTTTTTCTTCATTTTTAGGTCTAGGGCCTAGCGTTGCAGTGCGCGGCACTGCTTGCGCAGCGCGAGTTCTCTTGTATGGGGTTTTGAAAGTGACCTAGGAATCGCACACGCTCGTGCGTGTGCTTTTCGTTTTTCCCCCGGCTATTGGGCTTTGCGTGCGTCTTTATAAGAAAGACAGCACGCAATTGGGCAAAGGCGGGCGCATGTCCCGCCTTTGCTCCGCCCATTCCCGTCCGTGTCTAGGACGCGCATCAGCGCGCGGCACAGACGACAGGCTCCCTCGCCCCCCCCGCTCCTCTGTGGTGCGCGCGCACCACATGTTTTGATTCCCTGCTTGTTTATTTCGCCTCTCTGTTGGCTGCACAATGTTTATTGGGGAGGGGAGGGGTCTGCAGCCTCCGCTAACAGCTCTGAGCATCCCTTTCCGCTCTAGCCGGCGTCCGCTGCACTCCATAGTGCCCCGGCAATTTCTGTAGAGTCAGCGATTCTCCGCGAGAGTCCCAGTCTCGTACCACTTCATGAGGGCGCTTGCGCCGCGCTTGCCTCAGCGTTGCCCTCCCGGACCAATCACTCTGCGATCGGCAAAAGTGGGAGCTATGGAGCTAGGAGGACTCCCCCAGTGGTACACTCACTGGACCGCGAAAAAGCCCTCATGAGTCTCTGCGGATCCGCCTCCTCCGGTCCTGCTGAGCCTCGTGGTCTCCGTGGGACAGGCTCCTTCGGCGCTGCCGATCCCCATAGTCGCTCGTTCAGGGATGGCTGGTCTTCAAGCACATCTGTGACGCTCCGATGAGTGAAAAACAGCACACTTCCACGTAAGTAGAGCTAGGGACTACACATGGAAAGACAATCTCGGCCGGGGTGGTGGGTGGCGGGGGTAACACAGGGATAACTACCTTCGGTAATCCCTAACCCCGGGAGCCTCCGTGAGGTGCTCCTGTTCCGCGGTATTTTGATATGTATGAAAATGTACGGTGACAGTACTTTTCTTTTGTTGGGTGAGCCATAAATCCTAGCCTTAAAATGGATTCTTGCTCACAATAGTTGCTCTTGGGGGCGAATTCTTTCCATCAAGGTTGAGCGTGTGTCTGTGTTTGTATGTGCTCGTGGTTGCATGCGAATGTGTGCATGAGTGTGTGAGTATGTATGCTTGTGTGGTGGCATGTATCTGTGTATATGGCTGCAGGTGGCTGTGTTTCCAAATGTGTGCATGTATGTGTGTGCGTTTGTGTCTGTGTATGCATGTTTCTTTGTATCTGTGCTTTCACGTCTGTGTGTGTCTATTTGTGCATCTATGTTTATTTTGAAGGCTTTTTTCGTTTTGCACATAAAAAGCCCAGGAGGTGGGTGAGAGCGCTTTATTAAGAACAATATCTGGAAAAGTAACTACTGGCTGGGGAAAAGATTAACCTCATTAGTACCACTTTAGTACTTGCATTCTACAATTGGCAACTGTATGGTGACAGATTAAACTTCGGAGAGAACATGCCAGTGCACAGCACCACGTGTCATTCTTTTTTTGCTTTCGTTTGAGCTGCAATGTGTTGGTTGTTGTAATCTGAGATTATGCAGTAGGCTGTGGATTATGTCTCATGTTTGTGAAATACCTAGTCCTGTTTAAAATGTGGCTTCAGGAGAATATAATTCCATTGTTACTTTTTTTTCCAGCCAGCATATTTATCTGATCTCCTCTCCCTCATAATCTATTTCCCATTTTCTGGTTCTCCAGCGCCACGAGATCATACGAATGACAATAGCGCTATGCAAATATCATCACTCCACTGCATACATTATTAAAGTTTGAGCTATTGGTGTTGCATTATTTAGCAGTGCCAATAGCTCAAACTTTAATAATGCAAGACCTATTGCATTGCAAATGCTTGTTTCATTTGCTTTCGCCAATTTTATCCATTTGATAGTTTATGCGTGCAGCCCGGGTGCGCGGTCCGCCCTCCAACCGCGTGGGCTAGAAACATCAAAATAAAGGGAGCGGAACTCCACTCCCATCCCGGACGCCCAGCGTGATTTCTTTGTAATAAAGATGCTGATGTTTTTTATCCTTTTCAAACACATTTATTTTACGATAATCCAATGATCCACATGTTCATTCCATTTTGCTTTGTCACAAGAGAGCCATTACATGTATTTACGTTTCTGATACTGCGGATATGTCCATCCGGACCTTTTTCCGAGGCAGGAAATATACAAGACTCATCCTCAGTAGTATGATCTTCCCAATGCATTTCGGGCTAATTTCATCGCCCTTCGTCAGGGGTTCACTACAAATATCAAACATCGACATTAGATCCTGTATTTAGACTTCACCACGCATCACATACTAAAACTTCAGTTTTGCTTAATCCATATATGTAATTGTTACCATGACCAACGTTCTCCCTCTAATTATATAATCATACCTGTGGGGCTTCTTCCAAAAATTCTCCCCCTCATTAATCATAAACTTTTCTTTCTAGCGCAAAAAGAACCATTCTCCACCCACCATGTACTCGAATGCAACCATCCCCGTAGGAAGAGAGCTTGACTGAAATACTCCCATACCTGTAATACATATCCACGTTATTTCTTGCTTGTTCCAACCTCTCACCAGAGTATTTCAGGTATAATTATATAATTAGAGGGAGAACGGACATATCCGCAGTATCAGAAACGTAAATACATGTAATGGCTCTCTTGTGACAAAGCAAAATGGAATGAACATGTGGATCATTGGATTATCGTAAAATAAATGTGTTTGAAAAGGATAAAAAACATCAGCATCTTTATTACAAAGAAATCACGCTGTGCGTCCGGGATGGGAGTGGGGTTCCGCTCCCTTTATTTTGATGCTTGTTGCTATGCTGACAATATTGTATTATGCATTTTTCTGCTTGTTATGGCACGTATACTGCATTATAGAGCACAATAGTTCAAATAAATATTTTAAACTATTTCGTGTCTCTGTCAGACTTTATTGTGGACAAAAACAAGAGTGCGAACGAAAGGGTTTTGCCTCGTTACCGCGATTCCTGAGAGAGTCGGGAGTGTTGTGTCTGGAGTGTCTAATCATTTGATTCTCTGTGAGTGTGTAGGAGAGCGAGTGAGACACTATAGCTAGTCGGCCCTGGGCTCGTGGGCACTAAGGTGGTGGGAATGCTTAGCCCCTACAAAGCGAGGTCCCATAATCCTGCGCATAGTTTTATGTATGTGCAGAATCCCTGCAACATGGCGCCACCACCGTTTGGTCTGGTTCTTATTCGCGAGGCACCTGAGTAGCGCTTGTGCTTGTCCATGATACCCTCTCACCATTTACGGAGAGGTCCGTGGTGTGCGGGTTTAGCTTCCTATATTAGAGTTTATAGGTTTTTCAAGCTTGAAGTTTAAAAGGTTTTGTGGTTCTCATCTGTACCCAATTTTGCGCAACCGTTTTTCTGGTTTCTTCTATATGGTTTTAGTAATGGCAATTGCTATTGCGGCACATAATCGAGTGCCGGTCACGGCACATTTGACGCATGGAGTCCCTAATGCGGGAGCTGATTTTATCTTTGTAGTCAAAGCGAATACAGCTTACCGATTCGAGGTTTTTTACTCAAGGGTCACATTTCCAGCAGTAGATGGAAATGATACTTGATTTCATGCATTTACTCGAACCCCGATTCCGCAACAGTATCGTCCTTATCTCTTACTTGAAGTTCCGTTGTCAGCTCTGGAGCATACCATCTGGTTTAATGGCGCCCTTCCTCACCCTGTAACTGTGGTCCGTTTAGGCCCTTTATTGGTCGACGGGGCCACATGGCCCGTTTTGGCGGGATTTACACCACATCCTAATTATCTTGGTGTTACACTCGCAGAGCTTAGACAATTGCATACATCTCTGATTCATATTCACAGGAGTGTTATACAATATATGTCTCGTAATTTACAAGTGGCTCCGGCTGGAGCTGCTCCACAACCACCAGGACATGGTGGTGGTATAGTCATTAGTCCCGTCATGGTTAATTCTGTGATGGGCAAGCGTCCTCAGAATAGGGATGATTTACCGTTTTGGTTAGCCGAAAAAATGTGAGCAACTTGAGGCTGTTTTTCCACATATTACCCCTGTTGAGAAACACAGGATCCTGACAATAAGTTTACCAAAATGTATAACTCCCGATGTAACTGATTGCACCACCCGGGGAACGGTGTTTGCTGCCGTTTATTCGCTTTGCTTTGGCACACCCTCCATGACAGTTTTACCGACTGTTCTGAAGAAGGTTCAGGATGAGCACGGTGCTGGATCAGCCCTTGAATTAGGGATGAGATTAGTGGGTATGTTCCCTATAGTCTCAGATATGATTCTTGCCGATGTCAAATGTGAGGCAGTTAGCTTACAAGTCCGTCAATAACTGTAGGCAGTGGCGGACATTGATAAACAGCGGGAGTTGCCGCTCATTACTGCGGATGTATATAAATCATTGGGCCGCAATAGTTTGGGAGTCCGGCCTTTTACACAGCCTCCTCAAAATAAGCCTCCTCCTGAGAAGGAGGGACGTCCGTTCTTTTAAAAGAAGGCTTGGAATAAAAATCAGCGGCAGCAACAACAGAAGCAAGAGTCACGTGCTGGTTCATGTCTGGGTTCCCCGCCGCCTACAACTTCTGAGCGTAGATACGATTTGCGTGACCGCTCTACTATTAAAACACCCAAGAGGTTTCAGGTTCCTGATCCTCGTTCTCCTCGTTCCTTTCAGGAAACGTCGGATCAACAATTTGGTGGCGGAGAGCGACAGGATCGCAGACAAGACGAGACCACAACACAGCGATGTGATCCGCAGCACCAGTTTGACGTGAAAACCAAACAAGAGGGACCACCTCTGTATCGAGCCCCATTTCAGAAGAAAAAAGTTGCAGCGTTAACAGCAAAGTATGCCTCAGACGTTGAGAACCCTGCTCCTCGATTGGACATGGGCGGTAACACTCCTAGACAGCACGGTGGAAGTTACCATAGTGCGGGAGGCACTCCACCATTGTCTGGAGGCGAAAGCAACTGACACGTTCATAACAGTGGAAACAGCAGACACACGAGTTGCACCCCCTGATAGGCTATATGAGATAGGCCTCCAAATTGAAGGTGATATAAAATGCACGATTAAGGCGGTCTTTTGGGACAACCTTACAAATTCGAATGACATTTTGTTGGCAGAGGCTGATTGGCCTCCACCATTTCTTAGCTTCTTCTCGAGGTGAGGACGTAATACTCCCCAGCTTTTCACGTTATGTCCCGGAAGAGGCTAAACAAGCTTATGAGGCGGAATGGGCGTAAGCCCTTGCTCCGGCTGTGTATTGTAATCAGTTGGGCTGGGATAAGGATTCACCAGAACATTAAATCCCTTTACGATCTATGCCACAACCCCAACAACAATACCCGATCAAGCGTGACGCGAAAGCGTCCGTGAGTGAAATATTGACCCAGTTGGAGTATCAGGATGTCATTGAACCCTGTGTTTCATCCATGAATAATCCTCTTTTTCCGATATCGAACCCGGACGGTTCATTTCGTATAGTTTTGGATTACAGACATTTAAACAGTCACGTTCGTACGCTTGCGGTTCAGAATATACACAGCTCTGCGTTAGTGAATAACATTGTTCGCAAAAAATACAAAACAACGCTGGATATTTCCAATGGTTTTTATAGTCACTATTTGGCTCCTGAAAACCGTAACTGAACAGCGTTCACCGTTGTCGGCAATCAGAAAGATTTATGCGCTTGCCTATGGGCTATAAGAATAGTCCCGGTGCTTTTGCGGCGCGTATTGTGTCGCTTTTGCATGACATTGATCCTGATGCTTTCTCATATGTCGATGACATCTATTTGACGGATGATGAATTAATACCGCATCTTGTGCGCATGGATCGCATCATACTGAGTTTTGTGATCTTGGGTTACAAATTCAATTTTGCAAAATCCCATATCGCCTGCTTGGCGGTTCTTTTTCTGGGATACAAACTGAATAATGAAGGTCGGGGTTGGCCCCCCACTTTCTGGAGAAATGTGCTCAATTGCAACTGCCCTCTACATTGAAAAATGTGCAATCATTGCTGGGATTTTTAATTTTCGGGAGGACATACATTCCTGATTATGCCCAGCGTATCAAACCACTTTACGAGTAGATACAACCCACTTTCTAGTCTACAGCTGGCGTCCGGAACATACTGAAATTCTTCGGTCTTTGCAGTCTGATCTGCTTGCGACCAATTTCTTGTTAACACGTGACAATTCTACAAACTTGGTCATAAGAATTGTGCCAGGGACAGTAGGTTTCACTTATTTGATGTTCAATGAAGGTGACACAGTACCAATAGCTTATAAATCGCATTTGTACACGGCAGCGCAAATGCGCTTTTCCACAGTTGAACATTTTTTGACAGCTGTGCAGATGGCGATTCTGAAAGAACGCTCTCTGTTGCAGGGAAAACGCATTCTTTTTTTAAAAAAATATCTTTTTATTGAACAAAAACAAGCTTCAGTACATTGTCGGTTAATAATGGCATATTTGAAGAGGATTCATGGGATTCACAATGCACGGCATGTACCCCAACATGAGCACCCATTGTTCATTAGCAACCTTCCCTTGTCATAATTCACGGCATCAGTTCTCCCACATCATTGCACCCTGCTCCCCACGGCCTTTAGTTATAACCTCTATACTTGGCCCAGGCACCCCATATCTTTTCACCTTTCCGTGGGCATCCGTTCTGCCCCGTAGCACCAGTCGAGGTCTTTCTTCCAGGCTGCGAGTGTGGGGGTGTCCCTGCTCCCCATGCTCGGGCGATGTTCCTCTTGGCCACTCCTCCCGCCACAGCTAGCCAGGTCTTGGCCCATTGCGGCCACATCGTTTCACCAGTCACACCCAAAATGAGCCACCGTGGCTCAAGAGGGACGTCCTCACCCACCACGTTCATCATTACTCGAGTTACACCTTCCCAGTATGTTTGGATCCTAGGGCATGACCACAATATATGAAAGAAGGACCCTGTCTCGCCACAGCCCCGCACACATTCGTCAGTCTCACAAGTGCCCATTCGGACGTGAGCTATTTGAGAGGCATAGGATCTATGAAGACTACGGAGCTGAATCAGCCGGAACCTTGCTCTTATAGCTATTTCCCGGGGGGTCTGTAACTCCTCAGCCCAATCGTCGTCCTCTAATAAACCCACATCGGACTCCCAAGCCTCCCGCAGTGGGCCCAAACAGTCTGGGCTGTTGTTGATCAGTTTCCGATAAGTCAGAGAAATAGCCTTATCAATCATGGAGTCTAGGAGTAGACGGTCCTCGAGTGGCGAGTATTCAGGCAACCGGGTCCCTTCTTGCAGATGGCAATGAAGCGCATGTCGCAACTGTCGGTATCGCAGATACTCCCCCCTCCCCATTTGGAACTGTCTTTGCAATGTGTCAAAGTCCAACATTTTCCCGGCCTTCCAGACGTCCCCCAGGTGGTCGATCCCTATTAGGCTCCATTTCCGGAAGCCCGTTAGTTGTGTCAGTTCTCCCAATTGACCACCCTCCCAGAGAGGAGTTTGCTCTGTAAGTTTGTTTGTCCATCCGGTCATTTTGGTTGCCCTATGCCAGACCTCAGAAACCGTTCGGGTATGTACCGGGAGAAGCGGCTTACCTTTCCCTTTCCGATAGAGCTCTGTCAAGTAGCTATTGTTTCCGAATGCCAAGCGGTCTACCCTGTACGCTGGTTCCTCTAGTGGCAAGAAGGCCCACCCATTGATATTGACAAGCTGGGATGCCCAATAATATTTCCGTATGTCAGGAACAGCGAGGCCCCCGTCGTATATACCTCTCATAAGTTTTTTAAGTGCGATTCTGGGGCTACCTCCCCCCCATATCAATAGACGCTGCTCAGATTCAAAGGATCGAAAAAATGTCTCTGGGATCAGGTACGGGGTGTTCTGAACTACATACAATCGGCGTGGGAGGGCCATCATTTTAAAAATAACCGCTCTGGCCATCAGGGAGACGGGAAGGCGTCTCCAATGCGCGATATCTTCCCACAATCGAACCAACTGTGCCTGTACATTAAGCCGCATAAATTCGTCCTCATTCTTGGTGATCCAGAGACCCAAGTACTTAAACGTTTCCCTAGGGACCAGCTCTGAACATGCCGACGATAAGGGCGGTAGCTCTCCCGCCAATGAGAACACCAGGGATTTATCCCAATTGACGCAATATCCTGAATAAGTACCGAAGGATTGTATAATGTGTATGAGGCGATGAAACGCTTGTCTTGGGTTGTGAGCATACAACAAGATGTCATCTGCGTATAGAGATATACGCTCCTCGCAGCCGCCCCCCAGGTCTATACCTCTCACTATTGGGTCCCCCCGTATCCACACAGCCAGTGGCTCCAGTGCCAGTGCAAAGAGCATCGGCGATAGCTGACATCCCTGTCGGGTGCCCCGATAAAGCGCAAAGGCTCTAGAAATATTGCCATTGACACTAACACGTGCCCTCGGACCAGTATACAAGAGACGTATCCATTGTTGTATATTAGGGCCAAACCCAATTTTGTCTAGGACAGCGAACAGGTATGCCCATTCAATGCTATCAAACGCCATCTTCGCGTCGAGGGACAGTAGTGCGGCCGGTATATCCGCGCGCTTCTGAGTCATCTGCATCACTCCATACAGGTGGCGCAGGTTGAGCCTGGTGCTCCTGTGTGGCATGAAACCGGATTGGTCTGGCTGTATGAGGGATTGGATGACCGGGCCTATACGGTTGGCTATGACTTTGGCCAACACTTTGGCTTCGAAATTCACCAGGGAGATAGGCCTGTACGAGCTACAGAGATCATGGGGTTTCCCTTTTTTAAGAATAACCACAATGGTCGCCATGTGTAGGTCTTCCGGGAGCACTCCCTCGTCTCTAGCTCCATGGAACATGTTGAGCATGTGTGGGGCGATTTTGCTTGCCACGCATTTAAACATTTCTGTCGGAAACCCGTTAGGGCCCGGCACCTTACCGGATTGCAGGTCCCGTATAGCATTTTCGACTTCCTCTACCCTCATGGCAGAATCTAGCGCTGCTCTATCCTCTTCCCCAAGTGTCCGCATGTTCAGGTCTTTTAGAAATTCCCTAGACTCGCCCTCCTCCCGCAGAGTCTGCGATCGATAGACAGTTTCGTAGTAATCCGCAAACACCTCCGCCAATTCAGCACCGATGCCGCCCCGCATGCCCTCCTCAGTTCTAATTTCTGATACCCAGTTGCGGCTCCTATCCCGCCGCTCAAGCCACCCGATAAGCTTATTGGCCTTGTCCCCTAAATCATAGACCTCCCTCTGCGTTGCTAGCGCGTGCGCGCGAGCAGCGTTTTCTTCCAGGGCCTGGAGTTCCTTCTGTTTGAGTTTATGTATGCATTCGGCATCGTTCACAGGGTCCGGGTCTAGCGTCTTTTCGAGAGTAAGGATCTCTAGCTCCAGGGAATCACATTGTGCACGTTTTTCTTTACGCCTAGCGCCACTGGTCGCCTGTACAAAGTCCCTGGCCATTGCTTTGTATGCTTCCCAGAGTATACAATCTGACCGGACCGATCCAACATTTTCATCAAAGTATTGGACTGTGCGCTCCTCAAACTGGTCCCTAAAGTCCTGGTCTCTAAACAAGGTGGGGTCCAATCGCAGTGGGAGAGATCGCTCTCGCCACGGCCCGCACATCTGAACCTCCACTGGCGAGTGGTCTGAGATACCTCGTGCCCTGTGGCACCCTCCCCTGAAGAGTCCCGCTGAGGCAGCGTGCGTGAAAATATAGTCTAATCGCGAGCTACTCCCGTGGGCTGCAGATATGTGTGTGTATTGTCTCAGGTCAGGGTTATGACTCCTCCAGAGGTCTATCAGTCCCAGTGCGTGTGTAAACGTAGACAGAAACCGCGAGTCCCTAGTCCTGGGTGAACATGACTCCCTATCCATCTCTGGAGACATGGTATCATTCATGTCCCCCCCTTCATGTCCCCCCCAAGGATCAAAGTCCCCTGTGGTAAGTCCAGTAGCAGTCTACTAAGGTCGGGGAGCGTAGTGTCATGTAACCGTGGAGGGATATAAACCGTGCAAACGTTCAGTACCTGCCCCTCCCACGTCCCAGAGAGGGCTACATAACAACCCATGTGATCAGTCCAAGTGCGCTTTATGACGAGGGGGAGTGAGTTCTTAGTGAGTATAGCGGTGCCCCTGGAGCCAGTCGTAAAGCCGGCGTGTACCCTAAGTGTGTAGCTGTACCGATTCATTGCCAAATAGTGAGTGCCTTTGAGGTGGGTCTCCAGAAGTAACACCAGGTCCGGGGAGTGTCGACGTAGATACTGGAGTACCATGGTGCGTTTTATCTTATCCCCCAGGCCGTTTACGTTCCATGAGAGAATTGTTAATGTCCTCGTATGTCGTGTCGCCATGCAGGGTGTCTCATGCGGTCCCTCCCTCTCTTCCTCCCCCATCCCCGTCCCTGTCCCTTTCCCATTCGGATAGGCCTATCAAGTATATAATCACTAGTCTCATCCCTTCTGAAGCGCAAACAATGTTCTGAAACATGGACAACCAAAAAAAGGGAAAACGCATTCTTATGGTCTCGCCTGTACCTGATTTGGAAGCAGTGACAATGGAGCGTGTTCCGAATTCTAAAGCTTTACATCCCCGTTGGATTCTATGGGCAAGTTTCTTGACATAGGCTGATGTCACTTTTATCTTTGATCCCTCTTTGCAGACACAAAAAGTTTTACAATATGAACACTTTCATCCTCCTCCATTGTCTTTGCATCCTCTTGATCAGTACAAATGTATCATATATACCGACGGCTCTGCTCAGCCAGCCGATGGGTCTAAGCATGCTTATTGGCGGCCTGCGCTATACTGGCGGGCTCAATTGTTGATGGTGAGTTTAAATCTTCCATAGTGTACACACAGTCACTTGGTGACTGTACGGCTCAATTGGCGGAGCTACATGCTTTGATTTTAGCTCTAGAATTCACTGATCCTGATGTACCCACTCTTGTTGTGTGCGATTCCTTCTACTGTGTAATGGCATTCAATGACAATTTATTCTTTTGGTCTCAGAATGATTATTGAGACTCTAAAAGTAGCGCAATAAAGCATAAAACGCTTTGGGTTCGAGTGGCTGAGATTAAGGGACGTTTGCAACTTACACATGTTATTCATACTCTTGGCCATCAGCGTGTGGGAGCACATGCTGTTGGTAATTCTTTATATTTAGGAAACAGTGGTTCAGGTGTGGCCTAAATGGTCCAAAGTGAGAAAGTGACCCAACAGGGAACACTTGGATCTAAGATTTTGAAATTAATTCATGAGGGAGCAAAGGAAATATCAAAAGAAAGGTCATGTAGGTCAGATAAATGATAAACATTTATTTTACAATTTTTTTGTATAGTATTCAGGTGCTCACATATATTTAAGTGAAAGGAAGCGTGACATGCAGGGTGATAGTGAGGTTTAAAAAGGCATCGCATTGACAACAGTATAATGAGCTCCACAGTTATTTTACAAAGAGTAATAGGAGTTCATGTTGTATGGTGGTCGACGGCGTTTCGAACCCAATAAGTGGGGTTCATCTTCAGAACAAGGGTGAGCAAGCTGAATTAAAGGAAAGGAAAATCATCCTAGGCCCATTCATCTGTTAATGATGTGGGCGGCTGGTACTGATTTTTAAAATTGGCTGTGGGCGTGAATTATTTGCGCCAAGGAACTGAGTGGGAATGTCTGCCCAGGACTCGTGTTTGCTTATTTTGGAGGGAACCCGGGATGGGAAGGCAGCTGGCCGGGATGATTGGTTTTATTTTTATGGAAAACGAACAGCAGGGCCTTTAATTGGGGGCCTGGAGCTGTGCAGACGAGAGCGTCCTGCTTCTGCCTTCGCTGGCTGATGAGGTAGCCAAATCTGCAGTTGCCACATGTTCAGTAGCAGCAGTTACTAGGTTCATGACTAAAGTTGATTGTGATATTTTTGCGGCTATTGCTGCGACGAAGGACGGAACGGAGTTCCCACAAGGTTTTCCTTCACGATATTCATATCACTTATCTCCTGATCAAGTTCCATTTGCAACCATTCCGTCCGTTGGGGATCGGCTGATTCCCAACGAGGACCGCAGACTTCCTTTAATCGTTGCCGCAAATGAAGGCATGGCTTCTGCACATGCCGGAGTCTCTGCGACAGTTTCTCTTTTACAGCAGTGTTTATTGGTGGTGTGGCTTATACAGACAAACTCGTAATTATGTACTTTCTTGTGACATTTGTCAACAAATTAAGCCCTCTACGGATACACGTCCACCTCATACACAACTTTACATTTCAAATCAACCGTTTGTTTGTATTTATCTTGATCACTGCGGTCCTTTGACATCAGACACTGCATATAAACATATTTTGGTTGCAGTGGATTCGTGCACTAGATTCCTTTGGGTTTGGCCACAACGTAGTGCTGACGCTCGAAATGTCATTAGGGATTTGCGTGTCTTTGTAGGGACATTTGCCTGTGGCACCTTCCATTCTGACCAAGGTCCAGCATTTGCCTCTAAGGCTTACAAGGATGCAATGAAGTCTCTGGGGGTGCTGGTGCAGTTTTCGTCTCCATACAGGCCTGTGGACAATTCAGTAGTGGAGCGAATGAACTGTGACTTAAAGCAATCTTTGACAGCTAGAGTCTTAGGTACTGGCAGGAGTTGGCTAACTCATTTGTACGGAGTCCAACGTGCACTTAATAATCTCCCTAGAAGATCTCTGGGTGGGCGGAGCCCATACGAAATGCTCTTTGGCATTAAAATGTTTGTGCCAGACCTTGATGGTCTAGACATTGTGGCGGCTGCAGCAGCATTTGACTTAGATAACCATTCTACTTTGTTACAGGAAGTACAAAAGACCTGTGACACACTGGCTAAAGATCATACGCCCTCGTCCACTGACGCAGCAGTGCTGATTCCTGTTACTGGCTGGCTTCCTAAAGTTGGTGATCTGGTCCGAGAAAAGCTGGAGAACAAAAAAGAATTTGGTCCCTCTTATCGTGCACCTGTCCCAGTTCTTGGATTAAAGGGTACTCGTACAGTGATTTTGCCTCCTCTGCCTGGCCGCAAGCAAAACCGATTTATTTCCATTGAGAATGTCGAGCTACACCATATGGCCGATTCTGAATAGTGGGTCTACAAGCATTCCTCGTCGGGATGTTTCTTTGAGTCTGATGACTTTGCCCGCTTTACCGCCAACTGCACAATTGGAAAGTGGTGTGGAGACTCTGGTCGATTTAGTGTCTGTACCTCCATCAGCTTCAATTGCGCATGAATATGCCTCTCCTCCGGTTGAGCTTACAGTTGAACTGCCTGGTACTGAAATCCGTTCTTCTTCTAATACAGAACAGCCCCCGTTGTTTCACCTGGGTGCCAGTGGTTATCATATGGACAGACATAGCTTTTCCTCAACTTCTACTTCATCTTCAGCTTCCACTGAAAAAGAGCCCCCACCTCAGATCTGCATTTTCATTTCCTGGTTTCGTAGAACTTATCTGGTTCCTCCTTGGACGTACATCTGCCTGGTGCTAACGATGGTGTTTCTCTTTATGAGGATTGGTTTTGTGACAGTCTTTTTTCTCCTAATAAATGGCCATAACTTACCTGAACGCTCTGCAGCCCAGCTGGTAGATGGAGTGTTGGCCCCACACACTTCATCTCATAAAATGAAACGAGATCAAACATTTGTCAATATTTTAGCATTTCCAGTTAGTGATGGTATCGTTTGGGACAAATTTCCATTTGAAATATATGGTCCGAATGAGATCATTCAAATTCCATACGCGTTTCGTGTTTCTTTAGGCGATGTCATCACACCTGGAATACATTCAGACGACTGGGATGTCAACACCATCCATTCTTTGTTTTCAGATTTGAAATATTATACAGCTTTTGAGACTGAAGATTTGTATTTAAATTCTGCAAATTCTGCTGACTTATTCTGTTTCCAACATTATGTTTATCTTTATTTACACAAAACAAATACTCTCAGACCTGTAGTGAATTATACACAGTGGGAACATTGACCAACACCGTTTAAAGGGAGTTCACAGACACAGAAAAATAAGTTTATATACTTTTCTGGATATAATCTTTCAGACCCGACGTCGTTTTACTACAAACTGAATTCACAAACACGTTCAAAATTTATGTTGACCCAAACTAAATTGATATACTCTTCTTCGTTCATAACCGACCTGTCCCTGAACGGGTATGATTACTGGAAGGACACCATTGCTTTGAAATCAATATGGGGTACCAAAATTTGGCAGGTCCAGGGTACCGAGTCATTACATCGTGCATGTTTAATGCCATCACAGTTGATATTTCTGAATGACACGGTACAACAAACTACATGTTTTGGTTTAGCTACTACTAAAACTTTGAATGCTCCCTCAGTTCCGCAGTTGTCTGCCTATGGCACATGGCCACAATACAAAAATTATTCTGTGACCGACCTGTATGACATGGTTCTAAATTCCTCCAACAGTAATCAATTCGGCTGGTTGATATGGCCAATGAGTACCAATGCATGTCAATTGCGCTTTTCTAATGCCTCCACCGGGTATATGCTCAGTAGACCTGACCCTCGCTTCCCTCAGTCACATACCGTTACTGCGTACTCAGTAGGTAAATTATGCCAGCAATGGTTGGGACACTCCACATTGTCATCTGTCAAACAACATTTGTCTCTTTTAAATGGGGACATAGATTTGCCCGACTTCCTTTTAGGGCCTAAATCCCCTCGTAAGAAATGATTTATGTATGCTGCACATAATGAATTTTGGAAATTGACACAAATGGAAGCTGCTTTCCGCTTACGACAACTCGATCAGGATAATTTACGCAAAGTTCTTGATGTGGTTGATAATAGCATTAACACATTGGGGCAGATTTACAAGAAAGTGACGCATCTGTAAAGACGCGTCACTTTCCCTGCACCACCCTGAGAAACCCTTGCGCCACTATTGATGCGCCGTATTTACAATACGGCGCACCATGGCGCAAGGATTGACAGATGCGTCAGAAATTCTGACGCATCTGTTGACGCAAAAGTCACCCATTGCTGGAGTCGTGTCGCAAGCACGACGCAACTCCAGCAATGCAGGGGGAGGCCTATCCTCGTTGTGCTGCGTCACTCCTTACACCTGCTTCAAGCAGGCGTAAGAATTTGACGCAGTGGCGTCCTGGAAGTGGCGCAGTGAAATCTTGTAGATTTCACTGCGTCACTTCTACGAGGCTTTTTTGCGTTTGAACGCCCACCCTGCATACATTATATCTGACGCAGGTATAATGTGACGCAGGGCTTTACAACGTGACGCATCTCCCTAGATGCGTCACGTTGTAAATGGGCCGCATTTTTACGCTGCCGCAGCGTCACAAAAAGTGACGCAACAGCGGCGCAAAAATGACGCAGGGGGCTTGTAAATCTGCCCCTTGTCTTCTCGTATTTACACACTGGATAATATTGTCTCATCTGTGATTGATATCGTACAAAATGATGTATCTGTGCTTTTCCATGGTCAAAATCAGTTACGGTCTGTAATGCAGTTTGGTTGGACATTGCAAACGTTAAAAAGTGGAAAAGTTCCATGGGATTATTTGAATGACTCTGCCTTATTTTTACCACTCAATCTGACAGATAAATAGAAGCTTATGTCTATGAAAGACGCAACATATACTATGTTACACATTGAAAAGTTAGATCAGTTACCTTTCACTATAGCTGAGACCGAATCTTCGGTCTGGTTAATACATTGGGTTATATCATTACCTATTTCACTGTTCCAATTCACAGCATGCATGAAGCATTATCCGATTGGAAGGTACAAACCACTGGGTAGTACTTTTCTCCATGAATTATGGTCGTTACCCTTTCAATTGCGCTATCAACAGGAGGACAAATAAGTATTCCTTACAAGGGAGGACTGTGATTCTACCGTGGGACATTCCTTAGAATGTAAACAAGTTGAATTGCACGGCGCTTGCAACGTATCAGCCCCTAATATGGCCTGTTTTTTAAAAGGGACTCCAGTACCTGTGATAATTCCCACGCTAACTTTACTTTCTAACGGTAGTTATCTTATCCTGAATAACCATAATTGCTGCTGCTTATTGGCAGGCATCCCGTATATAGTATGATTTTATGTGAAACCAGGCGCACTACGCTTACTTAAGTGGGGTGCCAGGCATCTCAAAAAATGTGAAGGACTGTCCTCACACACCACCAGGTGTTATGCTTCATGATTGGCAGTCATCGCTCTCTAGAAACCGCGTTTGGTAGAGAGCGGGCCTTCACCTGAAGACAGGGAGGCACTTATAAGAGCTAAGTGGAGGGGCCCGTGAAAAAGTGAGAGGTTTAAAAATTAATGCAAACGTCAAATACAATTTATTTGTTAGGTGTTTGCTTAATATTAAAAGTAAAGCGTGGAGACCTGGGGGTTTAGTACCCCATCCCCATCCGTGTCGTCAACATGTTTCTGCCGTGTAGGCCCGGAGGGTCAATGGCATTCATCAGGACGAGATATAAGGGCTCCTATCTAATCTCTTAAGATTAAGATGTGACCACCATGTAGGATGAACTTTGTCAATCTCTACTTAAAATTTGGAATTTCCTTGAGACCTGTAAAATAAAGGTTAACAGAGTGTCAAAAATGGCTATTCAAGCATTTTATATAGAATCAGAATGGCATCATGCATATCAACAAAGTTGCGCATGTGGATGTGAAACACGTATCACTGCAAACGTGGCGCACATATATTTACAAATAATCATATACTGTGAGACCAGCTCACAATCTTACCCTAAGTCAGGGGTTGGAATGCCCCATGGGAAGGGGGAATTTGAGGGACCCCTGTAGTCACATTCTGAAAACAGAGTAGGGAGGAGAAAATTGTAGAGAAACATAATTGCACAAAAATATATTGCACACATGTTCATTCACGTAACACCAGGTTCTGTGATCTAAAAACCTTGGGGGCATATTATCAACGGCCAGCGATAATTATCGCTGGCCGTGCTTAGCGATAGATATCCTATCGCTGGCTATCTCCGGAACTTATCGCCCTGGTAGCGCGTTATTAACAACACGCTTCTCCAGGGCGATAAAAATTCCAGAGATAGCGAGGTTATCGCCGTTTTGCAGGGAACATCGCTGGTTTTCCAGCGATGTTCCCTGCAAAACGGCGATAGCTTCTGCTGATACGACCCTGTGGTCGTATCAGCACAATCCACCCCCTATGTTAGGGATGGCTAAGTCGGGATAATAGCAGACGTTAGATTTTGGCGAAAACGGCCGGTTTTCGCCAAAATCTAACGTCTGCTATCATCCTGTGGGCTGCCTTGTAAATATCGCGATGTGCACATCGGCGATATTTACAACGTAGCCCATCTGGGGTACGCCAGTAACGCCCACCTTGCATCTCATTAGAGATGCAGGATGGGCGTTATGGGAAAGGGGCGATAGGGCAAGGATTCACGCGATAGCGTGACCTTGCTAATACAGCGATAAAATTATCGCCGCTTTTCGTCTGAAAACAGACGCTAAAGCGGCGATAATTTTTTATCGCCGGCTTGTTAATATGCCCCTAGGTGTCTCAAGCATACATCACAACCACACCCTTACTGCCTCAAGGTGCATCCCTCGTGGATCTCCTAAAAACCATCCTCGCCTCTTCCCCGCTGGTAGCGAAGTGAGCGGGGACGTGTGGTTTATATAGGTGCCCGATTGAAGTGAACGAGGGTCAATTAGGTTGAATTGGCGATGAGCGGTGCTTAATTTGGCCGTTTGACATCCAGTGTCCGCGTAATCGCCTGGACGCCGCGTGTATTTCGATCAGCTGTTTCAGGAAGCATCGCCGTCCGGTCGCGTAAGACGGAAGCCTCCAAGTGGAGGGCTCCCGTCCTGCGCGCCGCGTCATTGCTACAAACATCCAGCGCTCGCGTGTTCCGTGTAGAGAGTGTCTGACGGTAGACCGAGGGCATGGTTCTGGTATGCGCACGCGAGTAGCAGCGCTACCTGAACTTAAGGATTTCCAGTGTTTTTGCTGACATTGCAAAGGCATAAGAAGAAAGGGTGCTATGTTCTTCAAACAAAAATGCATTCATCTCATTGAAAGGCTATGGGGGGGTTCGCACTAAAGGATTAGATCATTGTTATAGATGCCCGTGAATTGAAGCTAAGGGTATTATGTTTAATTAAAGGTCAAGAGGATATGCAGCGGGCAAGGCCATACTGAGAGACATTAGTGGCTTGCCAAATTAGTGGGCATGACGTAAGGCCGTCATGTGCTAGGTATGGCAAAACATAGTTACAGAAGATGATAAAAAAGAGTCCGCAAGGCTATAATTATGGACATTGCTAGATTGCTAAAAAACAGGTGGGAATAGCCTCATAGTGTGCTTGGGACGTCATGTATACCACTAGACATGAGTAAAAATGGTTGCCAGGGTTTACAAAAATACTGCAAATAATGTTGATAGCGGTATATATCCAATTTGTAGGCAGGGCATCGTTGTATGGATATAAGAATGTACAGTATAGATTGTTGGTAGCTGTATTTATCCAATTTGTAGCCAAGGTATATCATCATTGAGGCCAGTTTCCCATGATTTGAGGCGGTATACCCAACGTTGTTCTCGAGTGTGGAGTTTATCCGGTTTATTGGGGACATTTGGGTTCATTTTCTCCAAAACCACCCATTCCAAATCCTCATCCTTGAGGCATTTTTCAAGGTAATGGCGTGTCAGTTTAGTATTGTTCCTTTTACATCTGATCGTACTCCGATGCTCGTTGATTCTCATTTTGATTTTTCGTGTCGTCATACCAACGTAGAAGAGGTTGCAGGGGCACGTGATGAGGTAGATGACGTTTTCACTGTTGCAATTTGTGAAGTTCTTTAGAATCCATGGTCTCCCTGTTTTTATGTCAACTTCCTTGGTGTGGTGTGTGTATTGACATGCCACACAATTGCCGCACGGGTAGTGACCCACTGGTCGCTGGTGTTCCCATAAAGTCAACTGGTTTTGGATGGGAGGTGACGGTGTTTTTGCGTGGACTAGCTCATTGCGGATGTTCGTGTTCCTTTTGAACGCGAACAATGGTGAGGGCCATTGTTTTCCTGCTCCATTCAGAATGTGCCAGTTTTTTTGTACAATGGTTTGAACTTTGTTGGAAATGGGAGTGTAGGTTGTGACACAAACTATTCTCTCATTCTCTTGTTTCTCGTGATTTTCCAGGAGGGCCTCTCGATTGTTGTTCCTTGCTCTCTTCCTTGCTCTCGTAACCAGTCTCTTTGGGTAGTAGCGTTGGATACGTTTATTTTCCAAGGTTTGTGCTTGGGTGTCATAGGCATCCAATGAGGAACAATTTCTCCTGAAATGGAGGAACTGACCTACAGGAAATACACGCAGAGTCCAGGCAATTACGCGGACACCGGATGTCAAACGGTCTAATTAAGCACCGCTCATCGCCACTTCAACCTAATTAACCCTCGTTTACTTCAATCGGGCACCTATATAAACCACACGTCCCCGCTCACTTCGCTACCAGCGGGGAAGAGGTGAGGACGGTTTTTAGGAGATCCACGAGGAATGCACCTTGAGGCAGTAAGGGTGTGGTTGTGATGTATGCTTGAGAAACCAAGGTTTTTCGATCATAGAACCCGTTGTTACGTGAATGAACGTGTGTGCAATATATTTTTGTGCAATTTGTGTGTGCAATTATGTTTCTCTACAATTATCTCCTCCTTACTCTGTTTTCAGAGTGTGACTACAGGGGTCCCTCAAATCCCCCCTTCCCATGGGGCATTCCAACCCCTGACTAGGGGTAAGATTGTGAGCTGGTCTCACAGTATATGATTATTTATAAATATATGTGCGCCACGTTTTCAGTGACAAATGTTTCACATCCACATGAGCAACTTTGTTGATATGCATGATGCCATTCTGATTCTATATAAAATGCTTGAATAGCCTTTTTTGACACTCTGTTAACCTTTATTTTACAGGTTTCAAGGAAATTCCCAATTTTAAGAAGAGAATGACAAAGGTCATCCTACATGGTAGTCACATCTTAATCTTAAGGGATTAAATAGGAGCCCTTATATCTTGTCCTGATGAATGCCATAGACCCTTCGGGCCAACACGGTAGAAACATGTTGGCGACACGGATGGGGATGGGGTACTAAACCCCCAGGTCCCCAGGCTTTAATTTTAATATTAAGCAAACACCTAACAAATAATTGTATTTGGCGTTTGCATTAATGTTTAAACCTCCCACTTTTCCACAGGCCCCCCCACTTAGCTCTTAGAAGTGCCTCCCTGTCTTCAGGTGAAGGCCCGCTCTCTACCAAACGCGGTTTCTAGAGAGCGAGGAATGCCAATGATGAAGCATGACACCTGGGTGTGTGTGAGGACAGTCCTTCACATTTTTTGAGATGCCTGGCACCCCAGTTAAGTAAGCGTAGTGCGCCTGGTTTCACATATAGAATCAGATATCTATTCAGGGTAGCTTCTTTTGTGTGTACATGTCTTACTTGGAGGCCAGTTTACCCTGAACACCCCGTAGCCTCTAGTTCCCTCCCCTAGCAAGCACTAGGGTTTAGTGTGTGTATATGTTGTTGTACAGGGCACGGCTGTGGGAACGAATTTAGGGGTACCAAATTGTTGGCAAATTAAGCCTCATATACAGGGACACTTTGAGATAAGGCCCCTACAAAAGAAATAGAGAATTACGAATACATATCTTTACCTTCCCCCTGTAGTCAACATGGAGTTGAATAATGAATTGGCTTTTGATGAAGCCACAGTAGCTGAGATTCTGAAAACTCCTTCATTACTAGCAGATACAGTAATCACACAAACTCTAAAGAATTTGGACGAATGGGAAGCCCTTGCGGCATATAAAAAGGAACAGGTCCGCACTGCGCTACATGGCGCCTTTATGACAGAATATCTGCGGAAAAACACTGCACCTAGGGGACTAATAGTAACTAACGAACCACGAATTTTCCTCAATAACAAGGAATTCAGAAAGAACTGGTCGTACATCGCATGGATGTGCACCAAAGACTGGCTGGTACTGATTATCAACACTGCAAGGAAACTAGCAGACCTCCTGTTTTGTAGACATACAAACCAGTGAAAATAAACTCAAGACCATGGTTCATATCTCTGTATTTAAAAAGAAATTGGAGGAGATTAATAATGACCATAATCAATACAGAGAGTATCTGACACAGTCTAAACTAACCAAACTGAAAAAAGATGTACAGAAATTCAGCCATGAAATCACGTTTCCATACGTTACGGATGAACATTATGAGAAACCACAAGGCCAGGCACCAGGCAAGAAACCACAGAGGTTTAGACCAACGCCAATGAACTGGATCTTCAGTTCTGGAGACGAGAGGAGCAGCAGTGAAAGCAATGATGAGGGGACATCAAAGAGACCACAGAGAACGTATTATCAAGAACAACAACTCCCAACACCAATGCCGCATTTTGGCTACTGACAACAACGCTTCTACCCCCAGGGTTTCCCATTCCAACAAGGTCCACCTCCTTTTTTATACAGAGGTAGAAACCGCAGCAGAGGAAGACAAAAAAAAAACATATAACCGGCCAGAGTTCATTGGGGAGATCAAGTGCCCAATATAGTGATGACGAGGAGCAAAGGGAAGGACCAGGGACCAACGACGAGCAGAGAACATCCAACGTAGTGAACCTAAGCAGCCACACACTCACACAGGATGAAGAGGCGGTCCTCTCAAAGGGACTGGGATTCGTTCCTGCACCCAAAAATGGCCTCTTCACGCCATGCATAGAACTGGCTCAATTTTTCTGAAAGATCAAGTTGAAGAACTTCTTTGAAGGAAAAGAATCGAACGAGGACCAGGAGGGAGTCAACACGGGTCTCAGAAAGAAGTCTACATTTATACCCCCCACACAATCCATTCCATGCCACATCCTGGCGTTTGAACAGGTGGTCCTGAAGGAAGTGGACACTATAAACTGTCTGCACAACATGGGCTTCCAGAACTTAAAACGAGGAGAAAAGATGGCCCTGGAATACTTGAAAAAGAACACACAATTGATTATAAAACCGGCAGACAAGGGCGGAGCAATTGTCATCATTGACAAAGAGAAATACCACACTGAATGTATTCGCCTACTGTCCGATCGATACAGCTATGAGATCACGACTACCGACCCGACCCCAAGACTAACCAACAAGACTAAAATCTTAGTTGAGGAAGGCCTAGTTAATGACTGGATCACCAAGCCCGAAGCAGAATTCCTCGTGGGCGACACCCCACGTACACCAAGATTCTACATTCTGCCCAAGATACCCAAGAATAAGGACCCACCACTGGGAAGACCCATGGTGTCTGGCATTGGTTCCGTATTAGAACCTCTTTCACAATTTTGTGACTGGTTCCTAAAACCTATTGTGCAGACATCAGCATCATATCTGAAAGACACCAAGGATGTCTTATGTCTACTCAGAGATATGGAAATCAACCCTACTGAAGACTGGTTCATCACAATGGACATAGAGGCTCTGTACACGAGTATCCCACAGAGACGGACCCTATCAGTGGTTGAACACATCCTACAAGAGAGGTACTGGCAGTTCTTAACTCCACGCAATTTAATTCTGGAATGCGCAGAAATGGCACTAACAGAGAATTTTTTTGAGTATGATGACACCATTTACCATCAGATATGGGGCACGTCCATGGGGAGCACCTTTGCTCCGAACATGGCGTGCCTCTATGTGCATCAATTTGAGGTTGACCATATATACAATCCGGGAAACTCCTACAGGCAACAGCTGAAGGTGTGGTGCAGATACATCGATGATGTTCTGATAATCTGGCACGGGAATGAACAACAAGCGATTGAATTTGCAGAATGGGTGAACACCAAGGATGAACACCTTAAGTTCACATACACTATTGACAAACGCGAAGCAGTGTTCTTGGACCTCGTCATAACCCTGGATGATGATGGAATTAAGACAAGGGTCCATAACAAGCCAACGGACAAAAACAGTCTCCTTATGTATGAAAGTTTCCACCCCAAAGCGCTTAGAGAGAACCTTCCTGTAGGACAGTTCCTCCGTTTCAGGAGAAATTGTTCCTCATTGGATGCCTATGACACCCAAGCACACACCTTGGAAAATAAACTTATCCAACGCCACTACCCAAAGAGACTGGTTACGAGAGCAAGGAAGAGAGCAAGGAACAACAATTGAGAGGCCCTCCTGGAAAATCACGAGAAACAAGAGAATGAGAGAATAGTATGTGTCACAACCTACACTCCCATTTCCAACAAAGTTCAAACCATTGTACAAAAAAACTGGCACATCCTGAATGGAGCAGGAAAACAATGGCCCTCACCATTGTTCGCATTCAAAAGGAACATGAACATCCGCGATGAGCTAGTCCACGCAAACACACCATCACCTCACATCCAAAACCAGTTAACTTTATGGGAACACCAGCGACCTGTGGGTCACTACCCATGAGGCAATTGTGTGGCATGTCAATACAAACACCACACAAAGGAAGTTGACATAAAAACAGGGAGACCATGGATTCTAAAGAACTTCACAAATTGCAACAGTGAAAACGTCATCTACCTCATCACGTGCCCCTGCAACCTCTTCTACGTTGGTATGACAACACGAAAAATCAAAATGAGAATCAACGAGCATTGGAGTACAATCAGATGTAAAAGGAACAATACTAAACTGACACGCCATTACCTTGAAAAAGGCCACAAGGATGAGGATTTGGAATGGGTGGTTTTGGAGAAAATGAACCCAAAAGTCCCCAATATACCGAAAAAACTCCACACTCGAGAACAACGTTGGGTATACCACCTCAAATCATGGAAACTGCCCTCAATGATGATATACCTTGGCTACAAATTGGATAAATACAGCTACCAACAATCTATACTGTACATTCTTATATCCATACAACGATCCCCTGCCTACAAATTGGATATATACCGCTATCAACATTATTTGCAGTATTTTTGTAAACCCTGGCAACCATTTTTACTCATGTCTAGTGGTATACATGACGTCCCAAGCTCACTATGAGGCTATTCCCACCTGTTTTTTTGCAATCTAGAAATGTCCATAAATATAGCCCTGCGGACTCTTTTTATCCTCTTCTGTAACTATGTTTTACCATACCTAGCACATGACGGCCTTACGTCATGCCCACTAATTTGGCAAGCCACTAATGTTTCTCAGTATGGCCTTGCCTGCTGCATATCCTCGTGACCTTTGATTAAACGTAATACCATTAGCTTCAATTCAGGGGCATCTATAACAATGATCTAATCCTTTAGTGCGAACTTCCCCGTAGCCTTTCAATGAGATGAATGCATTTTTGTTTGAAGAACATAGCACCCCTTTTTCTTATGCCTTGGCCATGTCAGCAAAAACACTGGAAATCCTTAAGTTCAGGTAGCGCTGCTACTCGCGTGCACGTACCAGAACCACACCCTCGGTCTCCCGTCAGACACTCTCAACACGGGACACGCGAGCGCTGGATGTTTGTAGCAAAGACCCGGAGCGCAGGACGGGAGCCCTCCACTTGGAGGCTTCCGTCTTACGCGACCGGACGGCGATGCTTCCTGAAACAGCTGATCGAAATACACGCAGCGTCCAGGCAATTACGCGGACACCGGATGTCAAACGGCCTAATTAAGCACCACTCATCGCCAATTCAACCTAATTGACCCTCGTTTACTTCAATCGGACACCTATATAAACCACACGTCCCCGCTCACTTGGCTACCAGCGGGGAAGAGGCGAGGACAGTTTTTAGGAGATCTACGAGGGACGCACCTTGAGGCAGTAAGGGTGTGGTTGTGATGTATGCTTCAGACACCAAGGTTTTTAGATCACAGAACCCGGTGTTACGTGAATGAACGTGTGTGCAATATATTTTTGTGCAATTTGTGTGTGCAATTATGTTTCTCTACAATTTTCTCCTCCCTACTCTGTTTTCAGAGTGTGACTACAGGGGTCCTTCAAATCCCCCCTTCCCATGGGGCATTCCAACCCCTGACTTGGGGTAAGTTTGTGAGCTGGTCTCACAGTATATGATTATTTGTAAATATATGTGCGCCACGTTTGCAGTGACACGTGTTTCACATCCACATGCGCAACTTTGTTGATATGCATGATGCCATGCTGATTCTTTATAAAATGCTTGAATAGCCATTTTTGACACTCTGTTAACCTTTATTTTACAGGTTTCAAGGTAATTCCAAATTTTAAGTAGAGATTGACAAAGGTCATCCTACATGGTGGTCACATGTTAATCTTAAGAGATTAGATAGGAGCCCTTATATCTCATCCTGATGAATGCCATGGACCCTCCGGGCCTACACGGCAGAAACATGTTGACTACACAGATGGGGATGGGGTACTAAATCCCCAGGTCCCCACGCTTTACTTTTAATATTAAGCAAACACCTAACAAATAAATTGTATTTGGCGTTTGCATTAATTTTTAAACCTCTCACTTTTTCCCGGGTCCCCCCACTTAGCTCTTAGAAGTGGCTCCCTGTCTTCAGGTTAAGGCCCGCTCTCTACCAAACGCGGTTTCTAGAGAGCGAGCACTGCCAATGATGAAGCATGACATCTGGTGGTGTGTGAGGACAGTCCTTCCCATTTTTTGAGATGCCTGGCACCCCACTTAAGTAAGCGTAATGCACCTGGTTTCACATATAGAATCAGATATCTATTCAGGGTAGCTTTTTTTGTGTGTACATGTCTTACTTGGAGGCCAGCTTACCTTGAACACCCCGTAGCCTCTAGTTCCCTCCCCTAGCAAGCACTAGGGTTTAGTGTGTGTATATATCTCGTATATAGTAACTGTTTCACAACGTGTTACATGTTGCAGCAATATTCTCTTTCCACCCCCACAGGGAATTGTTGATACCTCGCTGTGGCCTTCAATTCCAACTTTGAAGACAGACTTCAACAAGTTAAGCGGACTCAAAGCGCTATTGTTTCAACAAGAAGTCGCTCTCACATCGGCTAGAGAGACTTTCGAATTGCAGGTGGCTAGAACTTCAAGTGAGATTCAGTCACTGCTGAATACAAATCTCCCACTCCATTTTGGGTAGTTAATACACCAAATATTTAATGCGCCTGACACCGAAGGACTGGCTCATTTTTTTAAACTTGTGGGATCCGGCCTGGTGTCATCATTTCAGACTATATTTGGTGTTATACCTGCTTTTATTCATTCTATTTTTTCCAGTGCCTTCGGTGGGTTTCCCCTGGTGCTCTTGCTGGTTGGCGGTGCATTGCTTCTTTTCTGCCTTCTACGTAGTGGCTGCCTGTTCTGTGGTTCAGCCTAGCCCCCTACAATTGCGGCTGTACCGTGAACGAATGCAACAGCTTTTTGGATGCTTACCGTTAGCCACTTTGGGCATTAGTTATCGGCTCAACTTCCGCTACGCCTACTTCACCTGCGTGCAACCTGTGTTCTACTGTTGCCGGTGCCCCTTCAATTGGGCCCTGGATATATGCCTCTCCAATACATCTCTCGTTGACCTGGATTATGAACTGTTGGTGGGTCCGTTGTTGGCCCACGACCAGGACTGTTCCGGGGACGACCGCTTGATGTATGCCGCTACTCTTGGAGTTTTGGCTGGTTTGAGTACCTGTGCTTCTGCACAGCGCCTCTTACAGGAGAGTGTCATCGAATTTCACGCTGGTTGTCTAATGCTCCTCGACGCACAGGATTATGAGGAGCACGTCTGTTCATTCACGTTGCTTGACTGGATGGCAACCCTATTTTTGATTTTTAATTTGGTTTATGACAAATAGCTTTGGCTCTGCTTACCTACATGTTCGCTTAGCATCAGTGCTACTGACCTGACCAAGGTCACGTGGCCGGTGGGGACATTGTCGAGATCACTAAGTTAGCATGAGCCCTTCAGCCATGATTCAGCTTTGCACACGTTACTAGCTGCTTTTATTCTGCAAAGTCTCTGTCAGTACTTTTCACATGGGAACTGTTCGCTGTGTTCGTTCTCTGCCTGTTCCTGGAGTTTAGTCTGAACATTGTGAGCAAGGTCGATATACAATGCCCCTTGTTGTTTTGTTCTGGTCAGGCCCTAGCACTTAGACACAACATACCAATGCAGCTGGTGGGAGACTAGCATTTTGATGTTACGAGGATGCACGCATGAAAAACACACACTTGTAGAGGGACCTTTCCAGGGAGAAGAGCAATGCGGTTCCTGTGATGTAGATCTACCATCTAGGCACTAAGGTATGGGGTCTGCTGACAAAACCCAGAGATCTTCTGTTATATAGTAATACCAATTCCTAGCAAGGGGAGGGAGGTTAGGCTGAACTGTCTTTTCATTATGACATCTCCCTTCATGATATATGGCCTTGTTGCTATGCTGACATTATTTGTATTATGCATTTTTCTGCTTGTTGTGGCACGTATACTGCATTATAGAGCACAATAGTTCAAATAAATATTCTAAACTATTTCGTGTCTCTGTTAGACTTTATTGTGGACAAAAACGAGATTGCGAACGAAAGGGTTTTGCCTCGTTACCGCGATTCCTGAGAGAGTCAGGAGTGTTGTGTTCTGGGTGTCTAATCATTTGCTTCTCGGTGAGTGTGTAGGAGAGCGAGTGAGACACTGTAGCTAGTCGGTTCTGGGCTCGTGGGCACTAAGGTTGTAGGAAGGCTTAGCCCCTATACACTGATGTCTCATAATCCTGCGCATAGTTCTGTGTATGTGCAGAATCCTTTCAACAGTGTGTGGGTGCAGAGTCAGACTGGCCTACAAAGTAATCAGGCATTGCGCTACAGCTGGTCTAAAAGACCAATATGTGCTCTGTTTTTGGCTGATCATGGGCCTGTTTATGGTCTGCTGGGCCAATTTCCTACTGTTGGCTTCTATGCTTTTAATTCACAAAATAACAAAACCTGGTTATAGAGAACACATTGCAATATTAGAAAAAAATCTATAATACGGGTATTATGTATAACTCCTAGGTGAGGCTCTGCTTACTTATCTAGTCATGTCCACCTAAAGGAGTTCCTCTTTGTTAAAAAGTCATCAACCACCCATAACCGGTCACACACCCATTAACCAATAATATCAAAGAAAAATTGTGAGATGAGTCAGAAAGTGCCTCACGTAAGCACCATCCATGGAGCTACTGGTTGGTACTCACCAGTTTGCTCGTTCTGTCATCATCTGCACTTTCTTGACAGAAACAAAAGTGTGACCTAACTCCTAGACTAATGTGAAGAGGTGAAAAGTAAAGTGAAAATGATAGTGTCATCTATCTACCGTCTAACTCCTGTAATGTGAAAAGAAGTGAACCGATCTCCTAATTAAAATCGAGTTGTGTGAACAGAATCCCGGGCACACGTTATGAGGATGTCTCACTGGTAGAAATGTCTCGTATGATCCCAATTCTTAGTGGTCAACACCAGAGTAATCTTTCAAAAGTATTTATTCGAGCAACAACATAAAGAAAACAACCAGCCGACACGTGTTTCGTCACACGAGGGAAGTGTCCAGTGACTCTTCAGGGCTGAGGTTCAGTGTTTGACAAAACCGTAAAGATAACGTGGCCAACAAGGGTATGAGACACCGGCCGGAGTAAAACAGTGGAAGGTGCGGGTGCCTCTTGCATGGAAGCTGAAAGCCGAGTAATGCCTCAGTGATATCGCTGAGCGTAGAGCCTGGAATGCTGGTGAAAAGGATTGGTAGAAAACATGGACTCGAGGGGGTGACGTCAAGCCCGGCTAGCAAGATGACTTTCGAAACGAAAAATATTGGTGAACGGCGGATGTGCTGTGGAACAAGTGAGTAAACCGTGTATGAATATATAATAAGATGTCCAGTGTCTTAGGCGTGCGGAAGGCGGGTATGCCGGCCAACGCCGATCAGAGCGAGGCGGGACGTCTGACACTGGGTCCGTTGGCTTTCCGGATGCGGCCGCCGTTCACCAATATTTTTCGTTTCTTTACGGTTTTGTCAAACATTGAACCTCAGCCCTGAAGAGTCACGGGACACCTCCCTCGTGTGACAAAACACGTGTCGGCTGGTTGTTTTCTTTATGTTGTTGCTCGAATAAATACTTTTGAAAGATTACTCTGGTGTTGAACACTAAGAATTGGGATCATACGAGACATTTCTACCAGTGAGACATCCTCATAACGTGTGCCCGGGACTCTGTTCACATTTCTGGTGTGAGTTTCACGACTCACACAATTACGGGGGTTACAGGGTATTTCCCCCGACCTGGTGGCACCGTCCTCACTCGCAACACCACACACACAGCGCATATCAGCTAGAGCGCCAAGCTTCCTCTTTAAAAACCCTACATCCATTAGTAAAATCGAGTTGTGAACAACTATCTCACACATTCTTTAATTTATTAGTGTCCACACTCAGTTAAATGAAACGGCATGTTTTAGACCATTTTACCTTGAACGGCTGACATGTTTCATTTCCATAAAGGTTTTCGGCAATTTCATCAGGGCACGGGGATGCTTCTCCACCTCAATGATGGAATGAACCAGGTGGTTGCCAGGTGGACTCCTACCAGCAACTCACCGAGAGGGGACTCAAAGGATTAGCCACCCCCACGGAGCTCAATGCAGCAAAAGAACATATACAGCCAGACCAGTAGTACGCGTTCCGATCCTCCACCGTTTTTAAAACAAACATTGCCAAGCTCAAATTCATGCAGTCGTCTAAACCTAGCAAAAGACTTATACAGCATGTCTTTACAAGTTAAAAACTGGCCCAATTGACAACATTGTGCCACTTTTTTAAACTATTTAATTCACTTACTAATGGGGACACTTTTATGTTAGTGCCCAGACCTATTTTCTGTCCCAGTCCATACCTGAATGTAGATGACACCTGTAAATTGCAGGTCAGTTGAGAGGTCTGTCTGGCTAGGGTCTGAGCCATGACCGGAGTAGGGCTAAACCTGCTCATGCCGGCTCGTCTTTGGGAGTGTTGTCTTGTAAGAGCATCCAAAATATTGAGAGATACCCCTCAAACTAAGGGGACAGGTTTCTGTAAACCAAAAAACACTCAGGGTTCCTCTTGATGAATAACTCTAAGCCCTCATTCACTCACACACAGTAACATCAATCAATCTAATTCAATACCACAGGAATTTGAAAAAACATGTAGGGCTTTAATTGTGTTATATTAAAATTCATACATTTAAAAATCTTATTGCATAACACAACAAATGCACCAACATAACAAATACAATTCAAAAGACAGTATAAAAAGGGCAATATAAAAAAGAACAATATAAAAAAAGGGTGAGAGTTTTCAAGACGATCCAATTCGATTTTTGTAAGAAAAAGCACTCTCGCTCAAAGTGTCACTGGATATTATTGAGTATGTTCAGTGACATATTGTCATCGTCCATGCATTGTGGGTCATGCATATATATAATGTTGAGGCGTTTTGATGGCCTCAATGCATATATACCACCTTCTTCAGGGCTAATAATTTTATGTCTCCTCCCGAAGGATAGCTATAAAAAACATATAATACAACTCCTTAAACATAAATATAAAACAAATACATCACAATTTAGACTGATTGATGTTACTGTGTGTGAGTGAATGAAAGCTTAGCGTTATTTAGCAAGGGAAACCCTGAATGTTTTTGGTCTTGTAAGAACATGACAGATGACGGAGGAACCCCTTCTCAAAATTCGGTCTCCTTTGGCCTATGAGGTGAAAGTGATACATGACCTTCAAAAGACTTGGAAATTTCTGATCAAGTTGAGGCCAAGTTTTATTGCTCTTTTCTTTCGCTTCTTACCTCACTTATTGGGCATAATTGCACAGCTGTTTTGTCCTGGCTTTGGAAGCTACATGGCTTTTGCGCTTGTCACCTGGGCATGATCCCAGTGGCTCTTTCGTTGGTTCCTGTGTATGTGGCTATATTAAGACTAAGGCTCCCGGTTTTATGGTATTTATTTTTTTAACATTTTTGTCTGTCTTTATCCATATTTATTTTTGGGCCATTTTATCTGCATTTATCCATATTTATTTTGTGTTTTGCATATAAATGTAGTTGTAAAACTGTACATTTCCATATTTATTTAAATGATAGACGCGCACTCATACTTTGATATCTGTCGTGTTTTAGCTATTTAAGTTGCCAAATTTTACATAACAGTACATCCACTTGCAAATATTAGCACTATACCACAAATGCATGTTGACAAATGCAGTTATTTAAAGAAATTTCATCCTGTTTTTTGATTTCCCATGCTGTTCATCTGCTCAGCTATTGGGATATAATTCATGAAAGACAGCACAAAGAGTCACTTAAAAGAAGCAAATTTCCTGTATTTATCCATTTAAAAAAATAAATACAGACAGAAAACACATTGTGTATTTATCTGCAAAAATCCGTAAAAACGGAAAACAGGGAGCCTTAATTAAGACACACTCATTTCCTAGCTTCCTGAAGGTGGTGTAGTGATCTGCTGATCACTGGTCTAGTTGTTGAAAAGCACCCCGAGGGCTGGCTTACATACCACCCCACACCCATCCAGCACAGGCGTCACTGGACATGTGACCCTGCCAATAAAACAGGCCGGGCGCACGTGCCGTGGGCCAGGTCTACCATCTCACTAACTGTGTCTGTGTGCAGTCATTTAGCGTTCATGAGGGCCTAGGGCCCTGCACCATTACAGGTGGCCCATTGGCCCCTGCTTTTATGGTCTGGCTTAACAACACAGCTATGCCAGACAATTATGTGAGCATCACTTAAGAAGGAATAAGGCTCTTCCCACATGGTGGGACCCAGTAGTGCATGTTTTGATTGGACCGAAGTTCTATGCTTCCACAAAAAATGTGCATGCCCTCCACGCAGCTTTGGTCATTTTATTTATCCAGCTGCTTGAACTTTCACGGGCACACACAAGACATTGGAATGCTATTAAAGGTGTGTTAGATGAAAAGATAATTTATGTTTTTCTCTGGCAACAGCGCAGATGGCAGGACGGCAGGCATTGACTTACATGGATTTTTAGGATAGTGCAACAGTCACCTGACCTTTTAATCTACACTAATGTTATTGTACAGTTCATTACTTCCAAACAAATACATTTCTATCCCCGTGCTATTTGCTTTTATTGATGATGGGGTAGTAAGCGCTATATACCTGCAATTACAAACAATACAATACACAACATTCCCTTATTCCAGACCTATTGGCATTGTCAGTGCTTGTTTTGTGTACTCTGTCTATGTTCCTCCTGCCGCGCTGTACTCAAGGGCTGAAGTTTAACCACTGTCCGTCAGATGGCGCTGTGCTCAACCACTGCAGAACGCGGTTTGGGAGACGCTCTGTCCCAACGACCGAGGGTAGGTGCACATGCGCAGTGGAACCACTCGCGCGCACGCTCTGCCGCCGTCTCTGCTCCTCGCCGCCCCGGGCCCCGGGTCACCATGGCGGACAGCGCCAGCGAGAGCGACACAGACGGCGCGGGCTCCACCGCCATGCAGAGCTCATCCTCTTCCTCCTCTAGCAAGTCCGGCATCGTCATCTCGCCCTTCCGCCTAGAGGAGCTCAGCAACCGGCTGGCGTCTCTGCAGCAGGAGAACAAGGTCCTAAAGATCGAGCTCGAAACCTACAAGCTCAAGTGTAAAGCCCTGCAGGAAGAGAACCGCGACCTGCGCAAGGCCAGCGTCACCATCGTGAGTACTGGGGGCCAGGGGGCGCGGGGTCGGCGTCACCGTCATGAGTCAGTGCTTGCGGGGGCGGTGTAACACTTGGGGGTGGGGGCACAGTATGGTGCCACCAGTGTAGGTCACATGGGGCGCTGTACGGGGGAAGGCAGAGGCAGGGTGGTACCAGGACGCTCACCTCCCATTAAATGTGTCGTAATAGCGGAGGGGTGGGGCTGCCGGGTTCCACCCGGGGATCGGTGCCAACCCGGAGCACCTGACTTTCTCTCAAAGGCACCATGCCCACCAGGACATGGTGCCGACAATCCTGACGTTCAGGGCCTCTGACTCCACTGGCTCTTTGACTCACTGCTGTGGTGCAGGATATGCAGGGTAGTCTTACCTCTTCCCGTGCCCGCTGTTCTCGCATCGGGCCCATGCAGCACGAGAATCCTACCCCTGCAAACAACGTTGATCTGTGACACCCTCCTTGTCTAAGAGGTCTTCCCCTAGGGTGCCCTCTAAATAATTGTTTTTGGATTTCCCCTTTTCCATGGAGTGCCAAGCCCCCACCCCGTTGATGGGCTGCGCCTTCATTGTGAGGTGCTCTATCACGTATTCCCATGTCGGGGTGCTATCGTCCTGACGCGCCCCACCCCCTCTGCCTCTTATGGCGTTAGGGCTACCCACCATGTCCTGCTATTTGCAGTGTGTAGGATTTGCAAAATGTATTTAATTCGCTAGGTGACAGTTTGCTTAGAAAGGTGTGAATTGGACTTTATCTATACTGCTAAGCATCCAGACTTTATGACCTACTTATTCAATGTGCCTGTGATTATTTCACTTTGGCTGTGTTGTCTATCCTGCCTAAACGGAATCGCTTGATCTAATGTTACTTAGTCACGTGTATTGTTTAAAGCACCTTGCACACAGTACAGTATTCAATATAGAACAGGAAATCCATGTATCCATTAAGTCGTTGACGAGATGAGTATTTAATGAGCAAAACCAAGCACTATAGGTAATGCTTTTTCCACAAGAAAGTCTGATTTATTAATGGAGCCATGTACAGCCACACTCCGTCCTTATCCGTGTTGCATACTTAATAGTAAATATTCCCATCTTGACCTAGCCCCCGTCGTGTTTCCAGCTCTTAATTATTCACATTTCAACGTGCGCCAGTCTTTCTTCCTTTTCCCGGCACCGGTATGTAAGAGCTTAGTCATCTGTGATACACAGGGTACACCATTGTGTATTTTCTTCGAGCTTTCGATCTATTTATTATTTGGTGTTCACAGCCCAAAGATGTGAAAGGTAGGGAAAGTCACCAGTGTGTATACGATGGCGTGAAATATGTATAGCAAAACCAAAGGGGATGATGGACGGAGTGTTGAACATTGCAAGCACTCACCCCCAGTCAACTGATCTGGGTTTAATGCATCCTCATTCTTTAGCTCACTCTGCCACCCCAGTTCAGACATGGCCATATGCAAATCAGTCTGACCCTGTGCCTCATGGGAACAGTCCAGCCCGAACTGCCAAGTCATGTCTTCCCTGGACTGGAAACAAGCATCCTGGGACCGGTTTCTGGCTTACAGCCGTCATCAGCCAGGCTATCTTGAATCCAGTGTCAAAGTGAGCAAGGGACCCACGTCTGGGCATACCCTGCCAACTTAGGGCGAACAAAGCAAACACAAAGAGATGATGGACGGAGTGCTGAAACTTTTCAAACACTCACCCCCAGTCACAGATCTGGGTTGAATCCATCATCATTCTTTAGCTCACTTTGCCACCCCAGTTCAGACACAGCTATATGCAAATCAGTCCTGGCCTGGCAGTTCGGGCTGGACTGTTACCGTTGGGCACAGGGTCAAGACTGATTTGCATATGGCTGGGTTCAAACTGGAATGGCATGGTGAGCAAAAAAACGATAGATTTAGGCCCAGATCTCTGTACTGGGGTAAATGTATGACATTGTTCTGCATTCTGTCCATCAATTGTTGTTTTTGCATTTGTCACCCCGAGTGGGACGGGTATGCCCAGACGTGGGTCCCGTGCTCTCCATGCCACTGGAATCAAGCTATCCTGGCTGAAGAGGGGTGAAACCCCGAAACCGGTCCTAGGATGCTTGTTTCCAGTCCAGGGAGGACCTGGCTTGGCAGTTCGGGCTGGACTGTTCCCATGAGGCACAGGGTCAAGACTGATTTGCATATGGCTGGGTTCAAACTGGAATGGCATGGTGAGCAAAAAAACGATGGATTTAGGCCCAGATCTCTGTACTGGGGTGAATGTATGACATTGTTCTGCATTCTGTCCATCAACTGTTGATTTTTGCATTTGTGAAATATGTATAGACCGCAATGTGGCCGCATCACATTGAGCATAGCGGTTTTTACCCGTGGTATTCACCTTCGAGCAACCACAAACTTAATGCAGAACCACTTGTTTATTTTATTTTATTTGGACACGTGCTGTAAAAAGTTTACATCAAACAGTACATGAGGTCTGGTAGATAGATGCTATTGAATGCATTTATTGGAGACATTGTTGCAAGTGGGACTTTACAAAATGAGACCATTCTAACGGTCTCTTCACGTCTGCTCAGTGAGTGAACTTGAAGCACGCGACGACCCTTTATGGACGATAAAGTAAGTAGTCATGTGAAAATAGACGGTGTAATGAAAAATTATAATTCACGTTAAAGTAATGTTAATGGTCCATATTTTAATGTGATATCAACAATTGGTTTAATGTCTATACATAGACGTGGTAGTGTGTGTGTATATCTCTTTTGAAGGGACTCGGGGGAGGGGGGGGGGCCTTGGCAACTCGGGCTAGGATGAAGAGCATCTGAGTGGAGGAGGTGCATTGGGATAAAATGACCTGAGTCTTGAGCAGGTGCGTTGCCGGTTTCAGGCAACGTTGTATTTGTTGGGGCCATGGGCGTAGGAGGTTGCCTAGGAGGAGTGGTTCAGTTTGTTGTACTAAAACTTTGAACATTAAACTTAACATTGTGAAAGTTGTAGTGTCTGCTTGTAGATAACGGCCTGAAGCCTCAAATCTCGGTTGGCTTATGAAAATTTCAATCCGTGATGGGAAAGAAGAATGAATTTGATCATGCATGAGGAGGAGTGGATGTCAACGTAGTATGAATTGATGTGCTTGGAAGGAAAAGTAAAATTATACAGTGCATTTTCGAGTGACTACAGCTTAGTATCGAATAGGTTGGTAAATTCCCCATTATAGGTTATGGGTTAAATACATGCAATCCTTAAGACAAACCTGTCTTGTTTTGTTAGAAAAGTGATTTCTAAAATGCCATAAGCAATGCCTATGTACACAAACTCCTCTTTGCTGCAGTTTTTGTACATAAATATGTCCCGGTGAATGTTACATCCGGAATTCAATCGGCTCTACCCCAGGCAAAGAAAATGTGAATCCCTCAGTTGAAATATAACATGAATTTGTTTGACTGCCAATGCCCCGCTTAAAGCTGGCAATTAGCAGCGGTTGTACCTTCCTGCGCTGGCAGTTCAGGCTCTATTTTAAAGATGGATGTGATGCCTAGTTGGCAGGTCGTACACATTTCTCTAATTTGCTGCATGCCATTGCAGTGCTCTGAAAGTGCTCGAAGTTTAAAACTGTCAGAACCAGTTCCACTTGACTACTCCTTTCGAAAAATTAACTCCCAAAATGAGCAGAGTTTTTTTCCTCTTCTGGTTACAGTTGTTATGCCATGCCCTCTCGCTGTTTAAACTCCATTCACCACACCCAGATTCCTATGTTGGTAAAAGAGGTATGCTCTGTACAGATCTTGTTCACCAGTCTTGTTTAATATTTAACTGCTTCTTCCACTCAGACAGAAGCTGTATCTGGATAAAAGCAAGCAGTGACGGAGCTAATAGGGCTGCCTTTTATGTGTTGGAGCATGTAAACAGGCATGTGCTGTTGAGTTATAGTGGTCATCGAGGTCGGGACACCTCGCATTAGCAATGACTAGAAAATTTGAAAAAGCAGACGCCTACTACAATAAAAAAAAAAGCTTGCCTTGTGTGCACAAATGGAGAGATGAGATAAAGGAGTGCCTTTTTCAGATGTGAAATAGTGCCTCACACTGCAATGCAAGCACTCTGAAGAAAGTGAAATAAGCTCAATAGTATTTAGTTGATAGAATAATATAGATAGAATAATATACTCCTAGTTGAGCCAAAGCCAGCTCTATGTATATTTTAAAGACTTTGGTACAACAACCTTCTTAGACTGAGCTGTTAAACCAGATGTAGAGAACCTTGAACCTTCGAGGCAGAAAGAATGTTTTCAAAGGCATATTTCACCCAAATTCTTGTTTGTCAGCTAGTTTAGTAGGAATATGTTTATTATTTGACATAGCCGAATGATGGCATTGTTAGTATATCATCCACTCACAAGTTAGTATTTCTAGTTGTTTTTAGAATGCACTGTAGAATAGGTTGTGTACATTTGCAGCTCCCTAACTTCATATGGCTTTTTGCATAATCTGCACTGTTTAGGTCGCAGCCTACAAGACAGCACAGCTGTCTGGTTTGCTGAAGACATCGTGGAACATTCAGAAATTTCATCTAGGAATGCATTCCGCTCATTGGTTACCATTGGCTTTATGGTTTGTAACTCACATTTTCTGACTTTCTATTGCTGGCTTTATTTGCTTTAGGCTGTCCATCTCGAGCTCGTTTCTCCCATTGCCCAAACCTTGTTTATTGTGTTCTTCCACGAACTCGCTTTCTGTAAACAGGCCTTTAAATCTTGTTCCTGTCACATTTGCCGCATTCAAAGACTGAGGTCAAATGTCATGCTATGTCTTCCAGGGGGCTTGATAATTATTCTTTCTCTGACTTCAAAGTGAGCGGATTTATGTGACCATCATCCTGGCTACTGGGGGTGTGCTTGAGGAAGATTGTACAATGTTATTTTTTTTTCTAGCACACAACGAAATTTAAATGTCAGTTTATGAACTGTGCTGACTAGCAAATCAAAACATTGGGTGATGCCATTTCCACACTGTCTTTTGTGCGCTGTATACATTTATCAGTAAAACTGTATTTGAGTGCAAATGTATTGGTCATTTCAATTGAAGATGTGCTGTTTGTAGTGGCAGTACTCTACCATACCATGCATACTCCACTCTGCACCACCACATGCCGCTGCACTCTACTCTGCACCACTCCACACTGTGCCACTCCACACTCTTCTCTGCTCCAATCCACTGTATGCCTCTCTACACCATTCCACTCTACGCCAGTGCACTGTACCCCACTCTACTGTGCGCCACTGCACTCTTTGCCACTCCAATCTATGCCTCCATACTCTGCAACGCTGCACTCAATGTCACTGCACTCTACGCCAATGCACTCTAATCTGTACCACTTCACTGTACACCGGTGCACTCTATACCAGTCCCCTCTACGCCACTGTAATCTACACTGCACTATATTCTAGAACAATCTTTTCTATGACACTGAACTCTGCATCACTGCACGCTACTCTGCACTGTTCTATGTCAATGCACTCTACACCACTATGCTCTACGTCACTCTATTCTACCCACACCACTGTACTCTACTTCGCTGTACTCTGCGCCAGTGCACTCCATGTCACTCTACACCACTGCACTCTACGATAGTATACACTGCACTCTGCCAGTGCACTCTGCCACTGAGGTCTGCATCGCTCCACTCTATGCAACTGCACGCCGATCCACTATAATCTACTCTGCACTACTGCACTCTACGCCACTCCACTCCACTGAAACAGTCTACGCCACTGTATGCCACTCTGCGCCGTTGCACTACTCTACTGCACTTTGCGTCACTCTACATCATTCGCCTCTGCACTCTACTCTGCTCCGCTTCACTGTATCCTGCCCCACTCCACTGTATGCCACTTCACTCTACAACACTGCTCTCTCCACCTCTGATCTCTACACCAATCTAATCTGTATCGCTTCACTCTACGCCACTGTACTCTACTCAAAGCCACTCTACTCTATACCACTGCACTCTACGCCACTACAATCTACTCTATGCGACTGCAGTCTACGCCACTCTATTCTACTCAGTGCCATTCCACTCTGCACCACTCCACCTCTCCCCACTATGCCACTCTATTCTACACGCTGCACTCTGCACCACTACGCTCTAACCAATGCTTCCTACGCCACTTCGCTCTAACCAATGCTTCCTACACCACTTTACTCAAAACCAATGCATTCTACACCACTGCACTCTACGCCAATCTACTTTGTACCACCGCACTCTATGCCTTTCTACTCTGTACCACTCTACGCCTTTCTACTCCTCACCACTGCACTCTGCAACACTCTACTGTACAGCACTCTACATTGCAGCACTGCGCTCTGCCACTGAACTCTGGCACTCTACGCCACTCTACTCCACCACTCTACACCAATGCACTGACGCTACTAAACTCTGGCACTCTAATCTACTATGCAATCTGACACCGCACTCTGTGCTACTTCAGTCTATGCCTCTCTTTTCTACTCTGCACCAGTCTGCGCTATGCCAGTGCACTCTACCCCACCCTATTATGCACCACTGCAATCTTCGCCATTGCATTCTAACCCATTCTATTATGCGCCACTGCACTCTGCACCACTCCTATCTAGGCCACTCGACTCTGCAAGACTGTCCTCCGTGCCAAATCAGTCTTCGCCACTCTACTCCACGCCACCCTGCACAATTCCACTCTGCCCTGAAACAATCTACTCTGCCACTGCAATCAATGCTGCTCTACTACTCTATGCCACCTCACTCTACAACAATCTACTTTACACCACTGCAATCTGTGCCACTGCACTCTACGCTGCCCCACTCTATGCCTGTGCAGTCTACTCTGTGCTGCACTCAACGCCAGTCCACTCTGCACCACTTTACTGAAATCCAATGCACCCTAACACCACTGCACCTGCGCCAACTCCTTTGCACCACTGCACTTTACGCCACTGTCCTCTACAACATTCTACTCTGCCACTGCACTTTACGTCGCTCAACACCATTGCAATCTACGCCTCTGTTCTACTCTGCACCACTGTACTCTACGCCTGTGCACTCTGACACTCTACTCTGCATGACTGCACTTTATGCCACTTCACTCTGCTCTGCACCACTCAACTCTACTGCAATCTGCGCCACTTCACCCTACGTCATTGCACTCTATGCCACTACAATCTCCTCTGTCCCTGCACCCCTCTGTCCCGCTGCAGTCTACTCTGGGCCGCTGCAGTCTATGGCACACTCCTCTCCTTTACGACGGGGCGCTCTCCTCTGCGACGTGGCACTCTACGTGTGACATCGTGTGTAATTAGAAATATTTTGATTAGGTACCCAGTGCTGTATATGCGTTTAAGAGGAAGTATCTGATTAGGGGCACACTACTTTGAACATCCCGTCTCTTGTGCTTAAGGGGTCTTTCCACTTCGACTACACTCTTCTGAAAAATGTTAAAACATTGTATTTTTTTAAGCTTGCATTTTATCAGGAGGTCATTAGGTTGGCAGAGACTAAAGAGGCGCTGTCTGGTGTCACTCTCGACAGAGGCATCAATGAACTTCCTTCTGCCCAAACTTGTCTCCCGGCTAATACTACTAGGTTTAGATGTGGAGCTAGGACAGGTCTTCCGATAGTTCCTACAATGTTTTGATTCAAGTAATTGAATTCGGTGTGTTGCCATACTTGCTTGGTTCTGACTTTAATGTCAATATTCAAAAATGTCCGTTTATGTATAGTTCAGTTGAAATGATGCTCTAATTCAAGGACCAAATTATGGATCACAATGTAACGGGTTATTGAACCACAAATGGCAAATTAAGGGCCACTTTCTGTTTCATTATTTTCCAGCCATTGAAGTTTTAAAATAGATTTCCTGGGTCCGACTGCTCTGAAAAACTGGTGTATAAAGAAAATATAAATGTGCATGTTAAAAATTTACAGTGTAAAGTTTGTTATACAAGCAATGATCTTGCACGGAAGTACAGGAACATTTCATTTTTTATCAATAATGTTCTCAGTAGAATCGTTTTTGTAAAATATGTACAGTGTTGGTTTTCGCTAAAGCTAGATCTCTGCACGCACCAGGTGCACATCTTTAATGTTTCTCATGCCTACAATATTTCAGAAAAACTCGATGCAAAGTGTAAATGTTTTACTGTTTATACCACAGGTCTTATGAAAGCACGCCTCGCCACCCAGAAACAGCTCTGCAATATAGTATTGTCCATTGCTTACTTGTTACATAAACGTTTTAAAGATTCAAGACCTCAGACCTTAAAAAGAGATTCAAAATGTTTCAAACTGTTCTAGACTCTAAGGGCCAGATGTACAAAGCATTTTGCCGGTGATATGCTGTTTGCGACCGGTAAAATGCTTTTTGCCATGTACAAATAACTTGTTACCTAATCACAGGCCATCTGCATCAAAATTAGAAAATGTGATTACCAAATTGCTAATTTTACCGAATCACTATTTAGTAATCACAATTTCCGATGTATCTTATGAATCGATGAAGATTTAGCAATTTCCTTAAAGTTCGCAATTGCAAATAGCGATTTACCTAAATAGGTAATCACAATCAGGTAATCGCAAAATTGCGAATTGTGCGTTTTGGAGCAGCTTGATGACTGCACAACCAGGAAGTGGGTCAATCCATGCTTTTTGCAGAACCCAGAGGAGGAGGAGGCAGACTATTGCAGCAGAGTACTTTGGTGACTGGAGTGTGTTTTTTTTGCGCCCCTGAGGAGAATGGCAATGAGGCTGGAGGGCGCAAAAGAAAATTAAAAATCAATGAGCAAGAACTGGAGGTGCTCACAGAGGAGGTGAAGAGCCATGATAAACTGTTTGGAAAGAGCTCACTGCAGGTACCAGAGAGCGAAAAAAGAAAAATATGGAATGACATTCAGGCCAAGATCAGCGTGGTGGGTGTCACGCAGCAGTCTGTCGAAGACATTCGAAAGTGCTGGTATGACCTACGGACATGGGCCAAGGAGAAGGTAGCAAACCGGCTTGATGATGCAAGGCGAACTGGCGGAGGACCATCCACCTAGCCACAGTCCACCCCCTATGGAGGAAATGGTAGAAGCAACTTTGAAGCCAGAAGCCATTGTTGGGGTCACAGACATTGACTCCTCAACCACACCCTATACCAGCAAAGCAAAGGTAAGAAATTGCAACATATAAAAGTTTACCAATTAGGAAGACAGTGTTCAACTTTAATCCAAAACATTCCAGGCCACATGTCATTTGTTGTAACAAATGACGAGTAGAAACATGTCAGTGATTTAAAAAAAAAATTCAAACAAGCAATGTAAACACACACACACAAGTACGTTCTTGAACTAAATTATGTCCTATTCATGTTACAAATACCTGTACAACATGCTACTGAAACTGAGGAGACTCTGCTTCTCTCAGTGTGGTAATATTGTGTCCCCACCACCCACGACACCTGCACCAGCCAGATACAGGACAGCGGTGGCTCCACTTCCTGATTTTGACATAGAGGCTGATGATATTCCAACAGACATGCCTACACAACCATCTGAGGATAGATCCTCCTATAGACGTCAGTTTCTTGTCCAGCGCCAATCCAATACCCTCATGAGGCGTTGAGAGGCTGCAAGATAGCCATCAGTGGAAGGTGGCAGATCAGCCGCATTTTGTGATTTGGAGGCATCTATGTTAAAGGTGTAACGCCTACAATGCAAGCATATGTCAATCCAAAGCCAATTTGGGTTACTGAATAACAACACGTGTGACATCAAAGATGGTATCGAGCTGCTGAACACAACAGTGGAGGAAGGGCAAAAAGCCACTGCAGGCTATTTCAAGGAGTTGACATCTGCCATCAAGGAACTGTGCACAGTAATGTAGCATAACCATGTCACAGTGTAGGTGTCATCACCAACTAATGGGAAGATTGGATGGATTTACCAGATCTGGCCATTGCCTGACAAATGCAACTGCATTGCTGTTGCCACGCGCTGTGACCATGCAAGTGGAGATGGCACATAGCAGTAGAGACGTTGCAAGAGGTTTGGTGCAAGTCACAAACAAAATTGAGAACATGCAGACAGCGAGGATTGCAGGGAACAGATTTAGGTGTAGGGGATCGTGAGGAGCTCTCCAGCCTCAGTAGTGTCACTGCCCATGTGATGGAAAATAGACATACATCGCTGTTCGAGATATAGTGCAGCTCCAGAGGCATCAGCAAGAGAGAGCACACAGCCCATGAATGCCCTAGTGGAGTGATACGGACATGTATCTGTGCTTGTTGTTTTGGGACATTACAAAACATTTGTCATGTTTGTGGTGACACACTTGATTTTGCACAAATTGTGCATTATGGCACAACATACTTTTTGGTGATGACCTATTTAACCTGAAGTTAAGGTAATACATATGAAAAATAGCAGCAATATCTTGAAATGCATTGTCTCATCATTACTTTAGAAATAATTGTGTGCAATTTCAGCACATCTTTGTCTGCCTTCTGCTGCCCTTGATCCATCTGCAGGTTGATGGAGTTAACATGGCTCATCATCATTTGAACCTGAATCGGACAGGTCCAGGGGTATGCCTCTTGCAGCTATGTTGTTCAACATGGCACTTGTAGCCACAATTTTACATCTGGGTTCAGGACTGTACTGTATTCCTCTGGCACTGTTGTCATCTGAAGCGACTCTTGAGCAGGCCAAAGGTCCTCTCTATCGCATTACGTGTGCTTTTATGCGCTGCATTGCAATGGTGCTCGCTTGGAGTGGATGGATTCAGATATGGGCTGAGGATGAATGAGCGCACAGCACATTCAATGTCTCCTACAATGACAAGAGCAAATAATGATTCACAGTAATGAATTACTTCTTCTGTACTATGTGCTGCACAGTATAAAAGAGATTTACCTAGTAGATATCCTTCTCCAAATGCACCACCAATTAGCCATGTGTATATTCCACTATGGCGAAAAATTAAAGGAATTGTGTACTACCAGAGAATCTGGCCATATTTGAGGCATTGCATATCACTTGTATGTTTAATGAATGGCTACATTTACTATTTCTGAAGATATACTCATTTACAGAGGGAGGACATATTGCAACATGTGTCCCATCAATGTAACCGATGACTGTGGGATTTGTGCTATCTGGTAATATTTCAATTTCGTGAGCTGCAAGTCCGGTGGTGTGTTATGGAATCTGATGTATTGACTGATTTTCTGGAGCATTGCATCCAGAAATACATTTAAAAAGCATGACAGCGCACTTTGGGACACCCCTCCTGCTTCAGCTATTACCCCCCTGGTAGCTTCCTGAGGTTAAGAGGTGCAGGGAACATAACACCTGCACATGGGTGGGAATGGCATTGGTCTGCGAGTGACACGCAGCAGTTGTGGGTGCAGTTCTGCTATTAAGTCTAAAATGATGGCAGAATTGGATCTATACATCTCATAGATATTATCCTCCGTCTCGTCAAACAATGTTTTTCGCATTCTTAAAATGCGCTCTTGTGTCCTCCTTCTCTGCAAACCTGCAATTTGCGAGTCGCAATTTGGCATTGCAATTTTAGGGAATCGCTAATTTTGCGATTCCCTAATTTTGGGCTGCAATGCCTTTCATAAATTTGGAAGGGCTATTTTGCATTTGCGAACAATCAAATTTAGCGATTTGCAATTTGACGTTTGCGAATGCAAAATCGTTTAATATGGCCCCACATTGCTTTTGCGATTCGATATTAGGAAGGGTTGTGTTTAGGGCGTCCCATCCTGATACCGAATAGCACTGGTATGTATGTATGTATGAATGTTATGCACCCAGAATGCGGTAACAAAACATTCATAATTTGCCGGCTCCATAAAGGAAGCGGTAACTGATTTGCAAACGGGAAGGGGACCCCTTCCCCTTAATAAATGTGGATGAAATTTTTTTTTCAGGAGCAGGAGGTGGTCCAATGAACTACAGCCTACTCTTAAAAAATGGAAAGAAACCTAAACTTTTCATATTTCTTTTTTTTCTCTAATGCATCCCGTTTTTCTTTAAGAAAACGGGCTGCATTACAAAAAAAAATATTTCTTTATGTAAAAAGCAATCACAGGCTTGATGGTCTGCTGACCCCAGCAGGTCACTTTCCAAGGGGTCTCAAATTGCTACCCACTGCGAATTGCTAACAGTATCAAACACACTGTTGTACATCAGTTTGCGATTTCCTAATAGCAAGTTGCTAAAATTCGCTATTAGGAAATCGCAGACACGCAATTTCGTACATCTGGCCCTAAAAAGTGTACCTTTCTATCCATTAAGACTTCTCTCACTGAGTGAAATTCGTACCTCTTTATGCCTGCATACAAAAGTCAACTGGGGAAAAGTAGAAGTAGTTGCATTTTTTTTGTATGCATTTGCATTGTGTTGTGGATGTAGCTAAGAATCCATTTTGTTTCCCATACAGGATGTGAGTGGGAAGCGGGCACTTGGAACCTGATGATTGTAGTTAAACGTGTCGCTATGTTAAGGTGGGACTTGCTATGGCAGTCTCCTACCAGCAGGCAGCATGAAAAGATGCTACTCAGATCTCCTGTTATGAATGCTTGGGAGAGCCGCGGCATACTCTACAATCCTCTTGTAGGACTGTGGTTGTAGTGGCAATCTATGGCCACATTGTTAGAAAGGGACAGGTGTGGTGAGAGAGGGAATCTTGCCGAAACAGTGGGCTGTGGTGGTGATGTCTTGGGCCTTGCTGCAGAAACCTCCCCATTCCCAGTATTCCCTCGGTGGGTTTGTGACCTGTTCTGATGCCTCTGGTGCAAGGTGTGCAGAGTAGTTATTCCCGCAGTTTTCAGGTCCTAAATTACAGCCTCGGTGTTTCAATTTTCGACAGCGACGCACTTGTGCCAAGATGACATTTTTTGAAATTCAGATATTATTTTTCCATCAAGGAATCCATATCAGTAATCTATTCAAGTTCATTGCACATGTGGGATAAAACCCGACTCGCTTATTAAAGAGAAGGGCCATGTCGGGAAATATTCATCATGACACCTGATGGACGGTTATAAGTTAAACCTCGAATTGGCACTCAGAGTTGTGGTCTGGCGCAGATGTTCTTCGTGTTAGAAGGGTAGGGTCATGCCTCTTCATAGAGTAGCATATGAGCTTTGTAACTTATGTGGGTACAGATATTTCCTAAACTGTTAAATCACTATGCTGTCAGTAGCAGCAATGGCAGGGAGCTGTGACAAAAAGTGTTCACACTTACTCATGCTTGTTCGCTACTCACACCTGATATGGGCACATAAAGTTATGACTGTTCTCTTGCGGCTTCAGTAACAGTATTAGTGTTCAACTGCCTGCAGTATTCCACCTGCTCTATAAATAGCTGGAGGCAGTATCGCCTTTTCTTCACCTGCTCCAGTAACATACTGTACCAACCAACTCTGTCCTTCCTTTTGTGACTGACCCAAATAGCACGCACTATCTTTGAACCCTTTGACCTCTGCCAGCTTATACTTGAATTTAAAATAAAATAATTTCTCCTAAGATGACGAATTCATTACACCCCATCCCCTCCTTCATGGGTATAAGACAAAAGCTGCTTAAGACATCTTGCGCTGTTGACAGTGCACACCAAAAGTCCCACAAGTTCTTGGCTCCAATACACACAATACTGCTCCTCTGCTGTTAGCCACTAGATGAACCCACATGGTATGAGACGACCCTTTTTTTAGCTCTTCATAAGCCAACGCTTTCTAACCTTTGATGTTAGCAACAGACCCAACCAGCGTTTACAATTTTTGTAGACGTCCACCCTGCTTTAGCAAAGCCACATGCTGAGTTTTTCTCGGTCTTGAGCTTTCCCTTTCTGTTATACCAGACTGTGCAGCCAGTCATGTATTTTGCAGGGAAGTTTTTCAATTGAACCCGATCTAACTAGGAGTTCTAATTTTCCATATCTTCTGTTCATTGGACGGGGATTTTACAAAGGAGGAAGCACATGTAATATTGCACAGTGGAAAAGAGGAGCATCCATTAATGAGCGTGGCACTTCTCAGAATAGATTATTTCGGGATTGGTATGGGGTTGTCAATCTACGATAAGCCTTTCTACTTTATGCATCTGTGCTGTAAATTATTCTTGCCTTGGCAGTTGTACGAAGACTCGTAATTCGACAATTGAACCGTTTAATTGTAGACTACTTCTGGCCTTGGTTTCTAAGAGGCAGTTGTAACTCAATATTCTATTAGTTGTCCTTTCACCTGTCGTTTTAAAGAGTAATTTAAATCTGAAAACACTGTATTGGCACTGTTTCTTTAAATTACATGCACAAATGTAATACAACTGAATGCCAATTTTTGTTGAAAAGGACGGTAACGTGCTGTACCAGTTTTAAGAGCATTATCCTTGCTACCATTGCTAGTGCATCAATTAAAATGGTAGCGTAACAGCATATCTACTTGGCCTGACTTCTTCTTTTGGCATTTATGCAGGGTAGTAAATATCAATGTTTTATCTTTAGTTAATTAACAAAAAAAGTGCTATTGTGTGATGGACTCACATGAGCAACTTTGTTTCTCCTAATCTTGCAGTACACTATACCTCTGTACAGATAGCACTCCGAGCGAGTTACACAAGTGCTACATTTTAGCACAATAAGGACCCACCTTCACCAAAGGAGATTAGGGCCCATATATTGACAAGACTACTAGGTGCAAGTTCTGTCCTTTAAGATTGGAAGCATAGCCTTTTAAGGATATGAAATTTCCTTTCTCGTGTCTAATCTAGCACAATGTGTGCCTTTGTATATGATCCGTGAACTGATTTCTTCTTCAGTCATTAGGTAATTTTTTAATTGATGTGTGGTGTAAGTAAGTTGCTATTCTGGTCTGCAGTTGAAATGACAAATAGAATGGGACAACTAGTAGGTGTAATTTTACCTATTCTGTATGCTAGCTCAAACTAGCAACAAATCGGTCAAGGTGAAGCAAAGATGCGCAATTGTGTGCTGAACAAATACATATGAAGATTACAGTAACAAATTCACTGATTAATAACGAGCATAATACATTTTTGTGCTTGTTCTATAGAATCAAAATAATCGGCGCACTCACGTTCGTATAAACCCTTTTTTGATGTTAAAAATAGACAATTATGAATTTTCCCATCAGATCGCCAGGTTTAAAGGTATCCTTCAGACTTCATAAACAAACGAAGTCCACCCTTAACAACTCGAATAATACTATCCTTCCTAGATCAGTACTTGAGGACTGGTCGGTTTTCCTAAGGATGTATAGGAAAACACTGTTTTGTTAAAATAACCCTCACCCACCAAAAGGTCCCTTGGTGGCATGCTTCATCATCGGCTTCTTCCCGCCCCGCTGCGGGTCGGGGCGTGCTGCGACGGACGACGTGGGAGCTCTTATTAGTGAAGTGATACTATGTGTGATGTGAGAGTGGAAGGATCAGAGTGAACATAGTGGGATTAAACAATACCTGACTGAGTGGAAACTAAAATTTAATACTCCCTGTAGCTGGTATTATTAAAAAAATGGGGAATAGAGGTTGTATGCTATAATGGGCTACTACCTCCCTAGTCTACATGTTTCGATGCCATCCTCCTGGCTTCTCTTCAGGACCAGAAAGTGATCCCTGTACCACTCTGTGTTAGAAAACAACAATGTGTGGTCTGCCTGCTCAATGTTGGAGATTTTTGTGCATATAAACAAACATGCACTGATACAATAATACCCAATCGGTATAGTCATACGAATTAATTCTGAAAGGATAGAAAAAACATGGTTAATTACAGTAATACTATATAATTGCAAGACCACATCACCAAACGTGTGGAAGGTCTACTCAGTGATATATTTTTCTTGTGCACGACAACTCATGATTCAAGTGGGTGCTGTGCTGCCCTTGATTGTCACATACAATACAAGACATAACCACATAAATCACACACTCTAAATGATTTGTATCCATAGTGTTCGAATCAATGTCTATAGCTCTTGTTGCCTCTTTGCGGGAGAGAATCATACTGCGATGTCCGTTGAAATACTCAATAAAAACGAAGTACAGAAAAAAACGAGAAGCAATTTACATACACTAATGTTACCAAACTATAGCCCCATGTGCTTTTTCACGGGAGGGGAGGAGCACTTGTAGTCGCACACAGTGGGAGACAAAGTGCAATAACGTTTTGTTGAAAAACGATACCTTTGTCGTCTAAAAATGCTCGTTGCCTTAGGGGATCGGCTGTGCCGTACTCACGTTATCAAAGCTGCTCTCTCACCCTAGCAATGCCTCCCCGTGGCGCCGATGAACAATGAATGTGTGCCAAGAGCCGGTTTAAGTATCACCAGTCATCGGTGTTTGGCGCGCGTATGTGGAAAAGGGCTGCAATGTAAACCCTCCCAAAATGGCCGCCAAAAAATGGAACCTTCCCGTAGCTATGTGCGGTGACTTCCACGTATGAGTTTAGACCGCTGGAGGGTAGCTATTCTCGGAACAGGCTGCAATGTTAACTTAAAAATGGTCGCCCGTAGTGGAACCTAGTGACAAAAAATCTTGGTGACTACCCCATGTGTGCTTGGATGCTACCAGGTACATTCTTCCAAAAATGACCGCCCTAAAATTCGGCCTTCTTGTTCCTAGTAGTAACATGTACAGCGCATAGCTGTGCTCCTTTTTCATCCAGCTCACTGTAGAGTCTTACTAATGACTCATACGTCAAAATTCCCGCATGTGCATTCGTGAAGTGATCTATGGTCTTTTGCCCCCTGTTGCCTTTCAAAACCTGCGTCCTTGTAACTAGGGCTAATACTTCACAAGCATTTTACTTCTCGAGTGTTTAAGCATGATGGAAAAGGAACCTCATAATAAAGTCCCTCTCCTGACTAGCGTAAGATGCTAATCCCAAAGTGAAGCAGTGATCTGATAACCTGACAACTGGCATACTGTCTTCATCCCCCTCATTCGTCATTGGAGAAAATACATCGCACACACCATACAACGTCCAGCTTCTCCTGCTGGTGTAACTGCTCAACTGTATTGATGATCATGATTATGGCATAGTCTTATGGAACTGGACTGTGGGGGCTGTAAGTTTGTGTTAACGTCGTAAGTAAATAAATGATGGGAAGTCAAGTTTGGTAACATTAGTGTATGTAAACTCTGCTTCTCGTTTTTTTCTGTACATTGTTTTTATTGAGTATTTCACCGGACATCGCAGTATGATTCTCTCCCGCATAGAGACAACAAAGAGGCAACATGAGCTATAGACATTGATTCGAACAATATGGATACAAATTATTTAGAGTGTTTTATGCTTTATGTGGGTGTCTTGTATTGTATGTGACATTCAAGGGCAGCACAGCACCCACTTGAATCAGGAGTTGTCGTGCACAAGAAAAATATATCACTGAGTAGACCTTCCACGAGTTTGGTGATGTGGTCTTGCAATTATAGTATTACTGTAACCATGTTTTTTCTATCCTTTCAGAATTAATTCGTATGACTATACCGATTGGGTATTATTGTATCAGTGCATGTTTGTTTATATGCACAAAAATCTGCAACATTGAGCAGGCAGACCACACATTGTTGTTTTCTAACACAGAGTGGTACAGGGATCACTTTCTGGTCCTGAAGAGAAGCCAGGGGGATGGCTTCGAAACATGTAGACTAGGGAGGTAGTAGCCCATTATAGCATACAACCTCTATTCCTCATTTTTAATAATACCAGCTACAGGGAGCATTAAATTTTAGTTTCCACTCAGCCAGGTATTTTTTAATCCCACTATATTCACTCAGACCCTTCCACTCTCACATCACACATAGTATCACTTCACTAATAAGTGCTCCCACGTCTTCGTCGGTCGCAGCACCCCTGTCCCGCAGCGGGGCGGGAAGAACCCGATGATGAAGCATGCCACCAAGGGACCTTTTGGTGGTTGGGGGTTATTTTAACAAAACGGTGTTTTCCTATACAGCCTTTGGAAAACCGACCAGTCTTCTCAAGTACTGATCTAATTAAATCAAATCAGGAGCATTTGTTTAGCGCACAAATCACCCAAAAGTCTCATGGCGCTTGCGGACTACTCAAGATTATCGGCTAGAAAAAAAGTAACCAAGCTAATGATCGAACATCCATGTTTTTAACGCCCTACGAAAACAGTTGTGATCAGAGATGATGCGTAAGTATAAAGGCAGTTTATTCCAGAGGGAGGGAGCGAGAAAAGATAAAGATCTTCCCCCCGTTTTTGACAGTGCGCACTCTGAGAGGAGTGAGGAGAGAACTATTACTCGATCTTAAGGTCCTGCGAGGCAGATTCCAGCTGAGCTTTTTTGCCCAATAGCTTGGACCTTTACCATACATGTTCTTATGCGTTAGGCATAGGGTCTTAAAACGGGTACGCTTCCTCACTGGTAGCCAATGAAGATGTCTTAGGCTAGGTGCCGAGGGAGATCCAGATGGGAGGTTTAGCACCAGTCTGGCTGCTGTATTTTGCAGGACCTGAAGTCTGGAGGCAAGATCTTCATTTATTTGTGTCAACAGGGCATTTCCGTAATCCATACGGCTGATGATCAGTCCCTGTACTAATGGTTTCCTGGCTTCTAACGGAATCCACTTAAACACTTTGCGCAAATTGCGCATGATGCCAAAACAGGTGCCAATTATATGGTTAACCTGATTTTTCATTGATAATTGATTATCAATTTGGATTCCTAAGTTCCTCACCGGCTGATTTGGAGCAGGACATGGACCGAGGTTTTGGGGCCACCAGTCATCTGACCAGTGCTCATGAGCCTTACCAAAGAGTACTATCTCGGTTTTACTTCCGTTTAGTTGTAGGTGGTTGCTGTTCATCCACCTATCTACTTGGGCCATGCAATTCTTGAAACGAGAGTTTGTGTCCATGGGGTCGGGGCCAAGGGTGATCAGAATCGGAGTATCGTCGGCATATGATACTACATCAAAGCCGAAGGATCTGATCACCCTGGCTAGAGGGGTCATATAAAGGTTAAACAACGTAGAGCTCAAGATGGAGCCCTGCGGAACTCCCATCTTGACTGGCCTGCTGCATGAAACCAGGTCGCCAATCTGTACTGCAGTGACTCGGTCTGTTAGATAACTCTTAAGCCACCTCAGGGCCTTCCCCCTCACACCCCCTCTAGGAAGGCTGAATTATTATAGTTGTTAAGGGTGGACTTCATTTGTTTGTTCATGATTTACAGAGGAGGCTGAGTCCACTACCTATTGAACCTCTTCACTCCTTTTCTTGTTTATATTTATCCTTCAGACTTCTACACTCAGATTCCATGTGCATCTTCCTGTTGTTGCAGTATGTTATATCAAACTGCATCTCATAAGGTGCAATAGTGCCCATGATGATGGCAGGCTTCCCACAGTGTCTACTGGATATGAGTATCTGACGTGGACACTCCTACCTCCACCAGTGACTGTCGCTTGGCTTTACATTTCTTGTCAGCGCTGGCCCCCAGATGTTATGGATGGCCGGGCAGGCAGGCAATTGCCTTTGAGGTGTTTAATTGGACCGTGCCCTAGGTCGCATTCCATTGTAATGTGTTCCTTCTCTCAAGCTACAGGCTTGTCCACTTAAAGCTGTTTAGATCCTGGGAAGGTTAACACAGAAGTCTCCCTGCTTCATTGAGGTAGATTTAATTCAAAACTAGATGTGCACCATCTACCGTAAAATGGCTGGTGCAGAGAATGGGCAGAAGAGGAAACTGGTAGAAGGGCATGCACTACCACTATCCCAATGAAGTAGACACATAGGGAAGCATGCATTCAGGAGGATTGCTGTACAGGAGCACCTCAACACTTAAGTGCCCAATCCTAACACTCATGTCAAATGAGGAAGCCCACTCACGATTAACTGTGCAGATTTTTTTAAATTGGGGATAGCTAGCAGGCGATGTCTCAATCTTAGGATACAAGCAAAAATGCTTGTACTCATTGACCATCTTCTAACTGCCAGCAACAATTTGTCGTGTGGTTGCCTTGACTTTGGTATGGTGGTCATCCATGTTACTAAGAGTAAATCGTCCAGAGCACATGCCAGAAGACTTGTGATGCAAGTCACCTCCGCATGAAAATGCACCAGGTCTTTCTGAATGTTGAAATGAGGAGCAGTGTGGCACATGGCTACTGCTTCGGAGACTTTCGACCGTACCTACAATACGTTGGATAGTAGGCAATATGGGTTAATTAGTTTGGTCTCTAAATGCAGCAGATACAGTACTTAAATATTCAATAACGCTTGTTTGTTAGTTTTGATAATGCATCATGGCACTATTTTGGAGTGATTTGTGGACTTGACCTACCATCTACCAGGCATGATCTTTATGGGGTAAGCCGATAAGCATATATATCTGTCTCCTAAATACATCCTTTTTAAAAAAAACCTCTTTTTTATTGAGGTTTTTACTTCTGCACAACTTATCAGAAATACAGTATCATATGAGTTACAACTGTTACAGTATGATACATTATAGAAATCTGTAGGTTCCAGCCGACTGTGTGATTCAAGAGAGCATCTGATCTAGGTGGGACAACAATGAGGTGCACTCTCGTCAGGGCTAGGAGCGAGTATGCTGATCATGCGTCTGACACCTAAAACCTTCACAATGTGAGAATCTGGTGGTGAGCTGTGAGTTGTGTGCCTTCGAAACAGTAACTGCGGGGTGGGTCATGTAGCAGCACGTGTGTTGGTGGTATGCAATGTGAAATGGCAGTGGACAGCGGCCAGGGGGACGTGGCAAGGTAGCGACCGGCGGTCGTGCCATCTCCTATCTGCCCATGGCAGTGGTTGTGTGGGCGGGCGCGTTCTCAGTGTAGTGGCCGGGACAGGCATTGTGGGCAGTATTGGATTGTTACCAGGGTGGGTCGTTGTCCTCGCATGCCAGTTCTCAGAAGTAAGTGAGCATGGCGTTCCACACTGTTGCAGGGGGCCTTTTGCGAAGGCGTTGTGCCTCCTCGTAATGTAGGTTCGTACTCTTTCTGTTGGGGAGAAGCCTAAAAGCCTTGTGCCATTGTACAGGGGGCGGCGGCTGGGGAGTTCTCCAATGTAGTGTATGGGTATTCTTGGCCAGCAGCAGGGCTAGGTTTGGAAAACTGGCCCGAACTACATGTTTTCGTTTATAAATCCTCAGGGAGGTCGTCGCCCACATGCCGTCTCCTAAATACATAATTTGTTAGGTTATATAAATTCAGACTGGCTTTGATGACCTGAACATAAGAAATGTTGTTTCGTCTCCTGTGTCTCTCCTCCCTCTCGAGGGGGAAAAAAAAAGCAGACTTCAACCATACCTGCCGTTTTGGGATCTTTAGCATAACCAATCGTATTGGACTGAGGCCTTGTAGTAGTGATTATGACTTGAAACATGGTGCCCTAAAATGGGAAGGACAGTATTAAACTCCTCCTGAAATGAACATGTAATCTACTGAAAAGGCTCTATTCACTGGTGGCTTTGGTTTGTTTGAGTTGCTCTTAACATTCTTGTGCGTGTTTGAGAAGGAAATATAATTAAGGATTCTGAGCTACTGTTGTGTGCTGTCCTGTGCACTACACCCAATCGTGAGTTCAGCCATCCTCAATAGAAAGCAGCTGCAAGTTTCAGAATGCTGAGCTCACTTGGTCTCTCCTTTCTCTTTACATTGGAAGCTATCTGCGTAGCTGCAGTTGAGATGTGGCAATATGTAGTGACTGCTGATACATTGAACTAGTAAGAAGAGTATGAACATTTATTTTTTAATTGCTTTAGGTGAATGAACATGGTTGTACCAACATGTTGATATGCGACAGAAAGCTAATGTTTGAGTCTATTAATACCCTTTTCTGACTTTACAGTAAGAATACCTGCTAATTTGACCACATGTCCAGGATTATTGCTTATATTATTTCTGCCCTACTTGGTATAGTTTAGTTGTTATACATTAATCCTCCACTTGCTGAAAGGTTTTAACAAGTGCAACTGAGATTGCAGTTATTTCCTTCATGTTTTTACCCAACCTTCAACATACTTGGGTTTAGTCTGCAAGTTTTTATTATTGTGTAACTATCCATTACCTTCTGTGATTTTTAAAATTTGGAGATCAAGTTAACATGGATGGGGGGTGCTAGAGGGCGCACGGCAAGATGGCTGTGCCTTAGTGCAGCTCTGCCGGCCCAGTGTACTATCTGCCCATTATCCTGTGCTAAAGCAGTAATCTAACCCTGCATTTAGGTGGATATTGGTGTATGGACACTGTGACTGTCCCTGGAGAGGCGATTTGTCACATACCTGGCTGGTGATCTGCGAATCCCTTCGGCTCCCGGCGCGGACCGGTGTCCATCATGGCGTCTTGCAGAAGCTGTTGACGGCCTGAACCAACAGAGCTGACCGCGACCGGAGCCGTAGACGCCGGCCTACCGATCCTTGCGCCTTGGAAGCGGCTGATCCCGGCAGACGGAGGGGGCTGTGGGGCGCTCATGTGGCGGTGAGAACGGTGCGCGCCCCGCCTGGCGGGCGTCGGCTGCGGATTTCCAGGCGAGGCCTTGCTGGCGAATTGAGGGAGTGGCGGTGGGCTGAACAGCGAAGGGCACCTGCGGCATCAGATAAGTGACAGCGCATTGTGCATGCGACCGGACGCGACTGCTAACCACCCGGGGATCTGGCAGGCGTCTGGGGGTAGTGGCGTAACCGGCGCTCGTCGGCAGAGGCTGAGGCCTCGCGCTACTGTTTGAGGCATGCTGCGGTGCTGAGGAGCGGCCCTAGTGATACCACGGGCAGCAGAGCAGCGCTCCGCGCTACTCAGCGTTCGGCCCCCAGGGGTCTGGCTACTTCTCCTGTGTTGCTTTGGCTGTTCCCTGACTACTTCTCTGCCATTTGCCCTGCTCAGATTGCATAGACTGGGTGCGAAGTTTTGCACACATTTCTGGGACTGCGCCTGCATTGTCTTAGCCATTGGAGGGGCTGGTCTCCTGCGTGGAGCGCTGGGTAGTTTTTGGCCTGCATTAGACGCCGAAGATAAATCGGTGCACGTATCTTCTCCCTCGCTGCACGTGCTGGTCCGTTTGCTTTATTGGACTACGTCTCTGGGCTGCCTGCTGGCGTGTGCTTGGTTAGTGCTGGTTGTGGCGCACTGGCTCGCTCCACCATGGGTAAAACTGATAAGAACCAGCCCCGACTCACTTATGAGGCGCAGAAGTCGAGCAAACCGCAACGGGGTGCCACCACTTCTGATTCCGAGCTCGAGGCCCCATCAGAGAGTTCTTCGACATTAGAGACCACTCTTCTTGCTATTCAGGGGAGCCTACAAGCCATAGATTGTAAAATCGACGCTCTGAACCACTGAATGGATCCCATGTCTGCTAAGCTGTACAAGCAGGGTGTCTGGCTAGGGGAGGTGGAGAAGCGGAGATCCGACGCGGAGGACAACATATAGACGGTGACAACCAAGACGCTCGACATGGAGAAAGTCCTCGCAGTGATACAGGCCAAAAATGAAGACCTGGAGGGCAGGTCTCGGCGTAATAACCTGGCGAATAACGGGGCTGCCGGAGTCCACCAATACGGGCCGGCTGGAGCTCTACGTCGAGGAAATGCTCAAAGACATATTTGGCCCGGAAAACCTCTCTGCGATGCTGATCGTTAAGCGAGCGCATAGTACCCTGGTGGCTCGCCCGCCGGGGCCCCGCCTGGCTCGCCTCCTCAACTATAGGGACCGGGATGCAGTTATCACGCGAGAAGGGAACCATTACCTATCAGGGCAACAATCTGGCGTTTTATCTAGACTTCGCCGCCGCAGTGCAGGCGGCCAGAAGGGAGTTCCAACCTGTAAAAAAGATGTTAATGGCCGAGAATGTCCCGTACGCCATGTTATATCCGGCCCAATTGCCCTGCAGGCACTGCGGGGAAAGCCAAACTCTACACCAATCCCAAGGCAGCAATGGACTATGCCAAGTCCTTGAAGCGGAAAGGTCGTGGGGCAGCAAACTCCCCAGATGAGGAAGAGGACTGATAGTATGTTACCCAAAAGGTTAACTTAATTTTGTTGTCGCCCTGGTGCTTCACTGGATGTGGGTAATGTACAAACATGTGTTGTGAATAGACCGTAGCACAATTTGTATGCCTTTCTACCAATTATACTGTCTGCACATATGATACACTCTACAACTAATGATTTGTCATCTGAGGGCAGCTCTTGCGAACAAGTTTATGGTTATTGCTGAGCATACACTATATTCCGCTTGGGCCACCCCCCTTTACGTCTGGGAGGCTGAATGCACTCTGACGTCCCCCCATGTGTGTACCCCATCTCTACGTCTATAACCGGGTTCTACTGGGGGTTTTGAAATTAACGTTTTGGGATGGCTTTGGCAAGTTGGGGGTGCTGAAGTGGGTGGGGGGGATTTCTTGTTCATGGTTTTGTGCAGATGCAGTGGAGACTACCTGAATCAGCAGCTCCGATGTGCTCTATGATTGTGCTCGATGGCAATAACGTGCTAGCTGGCTATGGATAACCTGTGTGTGGTCCTGGTGGGTCCATTAAGTTGTTGACGTGGAATGTGAGGGGACTGAATAATCACAAAAAGATCTGCAATGTACTAGCGTATTTGGACCGAAATGATATTCAGATAGCCCACTTACAGGAGACACATCTCACTACCCAAACGGAACAGAAGGTGGGTGCACGTTGGGCTGTGATAAAGGTTGCATCGTCCTACTCTACATACTCGAGAGGGGTATTAATATTGGTCAAGCGGGTACGCCATTTGTGTTAACCAGTACTGAAACGGATGATCAAGGGCGTGTGGTTCTGTTGCAGGGCTGCTTGGGTGGAACGCGTTTACTCTTTGTCAATGTGTATGGCTCGAATGTGGACGACCCTGCATTCTATAATGATGTGTGGAGACGCATTGCTGCAGCACCCCGCGGCGGTGATCTGGGGTGGGGACCTGAATGTGCATCTAGATCCCCGTTTGGACAGGTCTGCGGATACTATGGGGCACAACAAGCATGCAGCACAAATAATAAATGAGATAATGGGGGCGGAAGGGCTTGTGGATGCATGGCGCGTCCGTAATCAGTCGGCTAGGGAGGGTACATTTGTGTCTACTGTACATGGCACATGGTCCAGACTAGATTATTGGCTCGTGTCCAGGGAGGTCAGTACATGGGTTACATCTGTACGACATTTGGCTAAAACATTGTCTGATCACTCCCCTGTGAAGTTAGAAATACAGGTGCCGTCCTTTTCGAGGCCGGCTTTTCAATGGCACCTCCAACCAACAGAGTTGCTGGACTTAGTGTTTCGATCCAAGATTCAGGAGGCTATCGTTAATTTCTCTGAGAATGAGGGTACAGTTCAGGGATCGGGCACACTGTGGGAGGCCTTTAAAGTTACAATCCGGGGGGAATGTATCGGGGCCCAGGCTGGCGTCTTGAAATCACTCAGGTCTAGGTTAAGCACGCTGGAACACAAGATACATAGGCTGGAATGTGAGTATGCTGCTTCATTGAATGCGGTGCTGCTGGCTCAGGTTAGGGACTTAGTATCTGAATATGATGAAACAGCTGAACAAGAGGCACAACATAGGTCCAGGAGATGGGTTGCTAGACAATATGGTGAGGGGGGTAGACCTGGCCGAGCGCTGGCTGGTAAGCTGCGCTCTCCAAACAGCCAAGAGCATATTGTAGAAATGTTGGATAAGGACTCCGCCCCGCAGCACAGCACACCTACCATTAGCGGGGTATTTCAGCAGTTTTTCTCTGAACTATATGGCCCTGTATCACTGCTAGATGAATCAGATCTAATACAATACCTAGATGACATTGCACTTGGATGGCTGTCAAAAGGGCAGCGGGAATACCTCGCACAGTAACAGTGGAAGACGTCAAGGAGGCTATATTGTCACTCCCCAACGGCAAGGCAGCCGGATTAGACGGCTTGCCAGGTGAGTTTTATAAGACCTATGTAGACTTACTGGCTCCCCGGTTACTGGAAGTTTATGCTGATGCTTACGAGACTGGCATCCTCCCTCCTTCACTACGGGAGGCTCTACTCGTCACGTTATTAAAGCCTGAAAAAGTTGCCAACAGGTGTGAGTCATATAGGCCCCTGTCTATGATTAACCTGGACACACAAATTTTAGCCAAAATAATTGCTAATAGGTTATATTACCTCTGGTTCCCAAGCTGGTCTTACCAGACCAGTCTGGGTTTGTGCCTAAACGCTCCACCACGCACAACCTTCGGACGATCTTTGCGGTCCTAGACCATTTGAGTGCCGAGTTCCCGGCGGCGGCCGTATTACTTGATGCGGCGGCTGTATTACTTGATGCGGCCAAGGCCTTTGATTCCCTGCGTTGGGATTATATGTTTGTGGTGCTACAGCGTATGGGGATTCCACCTTTTTTTTTTTTTTTTTTTTTTACAATGCGTGCGGCTCCTATACAATAGACCGACAGCACGGATACGGGTGAATGGGGTGGTCTTGGATCCGATTGCTATTTACAGGGGCACTAGACAGGGGTGCCCGCTATCCCCTTTGCTGTTTTCACTAGCACTGGAGCCCCTAGCATGTAAGATAAGGCAGAAGAAAGCCAAGGCAGCCTTGGGCTTTAGGCAGAGGCCCCTGGCAATCTCTTTATATGCGGACGACATGATGCTATACGTCAAAGATCCTACACAAAACTTGGCTCCTCTTTTAAGAGAATATGTGCGCTTTGAAGGTTATGCTGGCCTTGGTCTTACTTGGAATAAGTCCACGGTGTTGCCACTCACTGACTGCACAGCACAAGTTGAGTTGGAGTATCCGCTCAGCTGGTCCCAGGACCCTGTGCGCTATTTGGGAGTATGGATACACCGGGACCCGATACCGTGATTACCATGAATTATGGTAGCATGAACTCCAAACTCAGTGACCAGGTTGCCCAATGGACTAGACTCCCTTTATCCCTAGCGGACAGAATAGCTCTGACCAAGATGACTATTCTCCCCAAGCTACTATACATGCTTGTGAACATTCCTGTAAGGTTGGGAACGGCTATCTTCCAAGCGATACAATCTTGTTTGGTGCAGCTAGTGTGGGCTGGAAAGACTCCACGATGCAGCTGGGAAACACTGGCGTTACCATTTAACGGGGGGGGGTGTGTGTGAAGCTCCGGATATGAGATTATATTATCTTTGTGCACAAGCCCATTTTATTAATTACTGGTTCTTTCCCCAACGCTTTCTCCCACACCTAGCAGTGGAAACTGATGCCGCGTACCCGACCCCGCTGACTGCCGTGGTGCTGCAGCACAAAACCTTAAAAGATTATAAAAACTTTGACACAGTTGCATGCACTGTTCGGGCGTGGGGGGCTCTAAATAAACAGGCAGGATCCCGGAACATATACGCACCGGCTATGCCACTCAAGGCACATCCAGATATCTCGATCACTCAGGAGGTGGGTGCGCTGAGTATATTATCAGCGGCAGGACTTACCAAACTGAGGGACATGTACGCGGATGGTCAGTTCATTACCGTTGATAATTTTACTGCCGGGCTTCCACAGACTGATATGCAGCGGTTTGTTTATACCCGATTGCGAGTAGCTGTTAGAGCGCTTGACCCGGTTTCCCAGACGAGCCGAAAATGTTAAAATCTTTGCAAGTGGCGATATCCACTGAGGAGTCCAAAGGCCTCATCACCAGGCTGTATGCGGCTTCGCAGAGGGAGACGGAGGTACAGAGCTCCCGCTCGCTGGGTAAATGGAATGCACAGCTGCGTAGCCCATTGCCCTGGGAGGATTGGGTGGAATGTTGTGCGCTAACAGGCCGTCTAACTGCAAATTTGCAATCTCCGCATGATTCATTTCAAGTTTTTACATCAAACATATTATACACCATTGAGACTGCAACGCTACGGTCTGCGTGAGGATGCTCTCTGTGTGAGATGTGGGATGGATGGGGCCGATTTTGTACACTTGGCGTGGTTGTGTGGTCTGGTTCAAAGCTTTTGGGTCGACGTGACTCGCACCTTGACAACAATGATAGAGGAGGCAGTGAACTGTGAGATTTGTCTATTGGGAATGGTACAGAAGCTAAAGCCTTGTAACAGGCGTATAGTCGCTGTCACTACCTTGTTAGCGAAACGATTAGTAGCTAAACATTGGGGGGAGGGGGGGAAACTGCTTCCAAAGTGTCACAATGGCTGAAAGAGATTGCTTACTGTAAAGAACTGGCCATATACGCGGAAACGCACCCGGAGGCGTCTCGGCCAAAAGACTTTTGGGCTCCGTTAACCTGTTTTATGTTGCACCAGTCAAATGTGGAATAGTCTCCTCCATCTTTTATTGAACTGCCGGGATATTGGTGATAACTTTACAAGCTGCTAAGTTGATGGACTATATCAATGATTGAATAATATAATGGTGCACTGCTCTGCAATGTTTACTTTGGTTCTTCTTATATTACCTATGTATGATTTCTTTGTTTCCTCAGTATTTGGTTACTCATATAGGATAATGCATAATAGATGGGTTATAGATGGGGTAATCAGGAAGCTTTGACACTAACAAGGATGTATAACGTTGTACATGCCTCACAAATTGTATGTTTCGCTATGCATGGATCTCTGTTTGTCAAAACTAATAAAAAAATATTTGGAACTAAAAAAAACAAAAGTTAACATGGGTTGGGTGTTTCTTTGTGGTAGGGGTGCATTTTACCAGAACATGCGCTGGTAACTTTAGGCGGGTGCCAAATCTATTTATTTAGTACAACATGGTCGTATTCAGCATGTGATAGCAGCTGCCCCATCAATGCTTCATGACAGATGTAGTGTTTTAGATCATTTCACTTCGTGCCTGATGCTCTGGAAGGAGTAGAATAGCAGCTTCCTTTTGGGCCTCAAGCATGACAACCCATCAAAAAACCTTCTGTCAAAATAGATTGGGTGACCAAGAAGCATTGTTAGGATATTTGTGAACTTTTGCGCACTCTCTGAATTGATGGGGTTGTACTTTGTGGTTGTGAGGGTGCCTAGTATATGTGAGATGTAGAATAGGTTACATTTGTGGTAAACTCATACATTTTTATAAATGACTTGTGGTAATAGCTGGCAGTAGGTGTCATAACTCTACCCTAAACCAGTAAAAGGTACCCACACAGCCTTCTAAAGATTACGGGCTAATCCAACAAAAAACACACAACCCTTATGTTATCTGATTTACTCCAATTTCAAGTTTCAGTATGAACAGGTCTGTCGCTGATATTTCTTTAAATCACTTTTTAATTTCTTTTTTAAACATTTAGTTAGAAATTGTATCATTGCAAATGGTGAAATCACATCTTACTTTAACTTAAATCCTTTTACACATTTGCAATTTAATGTGAAAGGGCAAACTTCCTTGTGAATTCCATCATAGGCTTTATATGTCAGTAGCACACAGTTTTACTTTAATTCATGCTAAAATGAAATTCCACCTTGTTTTTTAAACCGTATTCTCTCTCTCTCCGCGTCTCTCTAAGCCAGTGGTTAAAGTGACTTTCTAGTTAGGTGAAAATGTGATTTAAAATGTTGGCTGTTGTGTTTTCCCTAACGGAAATACTCCCCAGACGGTATTTGTATTTGTCCGCGTGACTAGCAGTCGAATCAGACTTTATTGCACTTTGTTTTCTTTTGTAATTTTTATCTTCCTTATACTAGGAAACTTTTGTTGCCTCTGCTGCACAGGTTTAAATTTACTAAGTGTAAAGCTGCCCTACTCGTCCTACAACAACTAAATGATCAAGGTACTTGTTATTTGGTTGGCTGTTTTTTTAGGAGTATCGTACGTGCGAGAAAGGCAGTGTTATTTTAAATAACGTTGCCCCAAGTTTTTCCTGCCCTTTGTCGGCCTCTGTGATCTCGTTCTTCAATTTCATCATGCATTATATTAGTCTACATTTCAAGAATGAATTTATTTATGGTTTTTCTGCTTGGTATGCGTTTTATCTCTACTGATGCATTTTAAAAATATTTAAATTTTCGACAGTTCTTAATGTATGCGTTTTATATTATGCCTGTCTTTTATGAAATGATTGAATAGATTACTTGATGATTTCAAATGTAACATTTTAAGCCCTAAAATCCACTGAAACCCCTGCCATGCACAGTGTTGTCATAAATGTCACTTCAGATGTCACCACTGATGTTATCATTGATGTCATAGGACTTCACGAGTGAAGTAATGTGAGATCATAAGCAGTGCATGGTGAAGCACTAGTTCCAACTATAACTGGTGAATTTAGGTGGATTTTAGAGTTTTAACTTAACTATAATTACTCTTGAAACTTCGTGGTTTTTTTCAGTGAATTTCTGAGGATTTTGTTTTAGTTTAAGGTAACATTAGAAAGAGATGTAATTGAAGTAAGGAGAACTGCTGGCTTTGTCAACGTGTCAGAACGCTAAAATATAAAATGCTGGCCTTTTGGCTTTAGTAAGGCGTTGGCACATCAATCTATATAAAGCAAACCTATTGGCTTTGTCAAAAAGTCACCAATAATTTATAAATACCCATATTCCAAAGTAATCCTTATAAATACACATTGCAGTGCACAAAAATGATTCAGAAAATATTTGAAAAAAGCATTTTTATTCCAGCTAGTGTGAATTTAAATCTTTCTTTAACACACTTCAGGCCACAAAAAGCGGCCATGGAACTAACCATTAGAGGATCCCCCACTTCAGCTGAAAAGCATACAGCTCAAGCTCGGAGTGCTCTAAAAATAATCGCAATCTCTCCTGGGTTCATGACCACTGAAAATTAGTTTAAAAAAAAAAAAAAAAAAACTTTCCGGGGAGTGGCGGGGGCTTGCTGTGCTCCTTGCAGCCCCCCCCCGACTTTTAGTAATTTAAGCTGGTGCCCCGGTCCCCTGGCAAGTATGTATGTATGTGTGTATATATATATATATATATGTATATGTATATATATGTATGTGTATATGTATATATATATATATGTGTCTGTCTCAAACAGCCCATGCTGGGTACTATGGGGGCACTCCCAAGAGTGAGCAGTAAATAATTTATTGGTGGCCTCACCACTTCAATGAAGCGGAGAGGCCGCCTTTATTTTTTAAATAAACGTACTTCGGTGGCCCGGTCTCACCTAGGGTACCCACAACATACATGTATTTTTAAATAAAAGGCAGCACAGGAGCCCACTCCCACGCTGCAGTTTTTATTTGTGCCCCAGCCCCACCCGGGGCTCCCACTGCAATGCCAATGTTGGAGGTTGTGAAGAGAAGCTTGCGGTCCGCCTGCTCTCCCGCCAGCTGCAGGAGCCCGGCTCTATTGCTTTGCTCCCAACTGGCAGGAGCAGCTTTTTTTTCCCTCTGCTCCCGCTCGGTGGGAGCAAAGTGCGGGCAGGGAAGAAGGCAGCGACCCGAGGGACTCTGTTCCCGGGGTCTTTCAATGGCCCAGTGAGAGGGGGGGAGGGGTTGATGGCTTAATATGCCATCTAATAACCATCCTCTGCTACCAGAAAACTGATCCAGCGGCCTACCAGCAACAGATACTCCACTACCATTGACTCACTTGGGCCCATACAACTCACTTCAGCTCTGCGCTAAGTAAACCACTGGAATCTATTAGTTTTATATGTTTCTCATACCTCAAGATCTAGTTATTGTTTCTTTAACTAAAACCTTCTGCTGATCAAACGGTTCTTTCCTCTGGTCAATGGACCAGTTAGGTGGAACTAGTTGATGGCGATAATTGACACAACTTATTATGCATTTCTTAATAAGTATAAAATAATGACAGACTCAATAAGTTTTTAAATCTTTATCTAAATTAGGGGTTTTGAACCATCTCAAAGCGTTTCAGTACAAGCACCCTCATTCACGGGAGTGCCAACTCAAAATAAATCTCTCAGATAACACTTAACCAATTCAGATCCGCACAATAACTATGCTCAGAAAGAAGAGGATAGAGACAGAAGAGCATTTATCAAACGATGAATTTCATAATTACCAAAGTATGGTGTGAAGACCAACCCCCTGTTCAAAGGGCTGGTAAGGGCCTCCCAGGACAGATCAGGAGACAAAGGCTTCAGGACAGGAATCAGGACAGGATACTTCACCTCTCTAGTTACCGACGACTACGTCGCTCCCTTCTCTGACACTCTCTTCCTCCTCGTGGTTCTTCCGCGATCTTCTTTCTAACCCACCCAATTTAAGTAGATGGTTCTGCATTCGGTTTCTTCATCAGCATTTCAGAGCATCAGCACCACCCCGGCACACCCCGATGTCAGGCTTCTTCAACGCGCATCAAAGCTTCTTCGTAACTTCCCCAAAGCTCGCTCGCTCGAACCAACTTGTCTCTCTTCTCCTAACTAAACTACCTCAATTATACTTTTCCATAGGCATGTACCATCCATTAATGTTTCATTTTGCACAGAATACTAACTTCTGATTGGACAGGCGAGGGGGGGATGATCATCACACCATACTTATACTTCATTTATTCTCTTTAACCATTGTTTCCAAACTCCTCCCCTCAAACTTTTATTCCGCCCTTCCTTTCCCATACATCTTTAAACTTTATTAATACCATTTGTAACTGTTTTCTTGAATAAGTTCCTTAATATGAACTCTTCACCCTCATGTTCCCAGGGCACATCTCCGCCGACCTTGGACTCGCGACAAATCCTTAGTCATCCTCCAAGCTTCCGTATCAGGGCGCATGCGTCGCGCCATATTGGTCTGCTCGACTCAGACAACTTTAACAGCCCCAAATACGCACTAATAATAAAGTCGGAAAGGAAAAGTGTTATTCTCAAAAATAAATGATTTCACTGTATACCACCAACCCATACCATTTGTTATTTCTCTCTCTGCATTTGCGTTAGTTATAAACCCATTTTCGAATTTCAGCAAAGCATGTGCCATGCATGTGAGCTTTCAAGCGGCCATTTTATAGCTCTTTGCGCAAGCGCCAGAATTTCCTTCCAAGCGTCAGTACGTCATACTACGTAGATGCAGTAGACGCATGCGCAGTAAAGATCCCGTGTTAAATGCGTTCTAGTCCTACGTCTGTGTTATTTGCAGTTACTAAACACATAGGCAAGCTTCATTCTTTTCCCGCGTGTAGTGAAAATGCATATTAATCACGAGACATGTCGTTAGTAATTCGCTAGTAAGTTAAATCGAGAGGATTGCTTCCGAGCAAGTCTCGTGTCAGAGTCCTTGCTCCATCAGGATCGCACATTAGAATTTCCCTTGTCCCGATAAACAAAACAGGCCTAAGGGCGTCAAATGTCTACCTTCCCCCCCACCCAAGTTTTTTTCCCTTCTTCTTTTTGCAGACCAGGGGACTGAGTTCCCCAAGTTCTGAAATGAGTGCCACCATATCTTCATTGAAGTGATGGTAGTCAATCAGATCTAGTCTTTAGACCTGTTGGGTCTGCGATCGGATCCTCCCCGGTGTGAAGTATACCTACATTTTGATTATTAATTTATCAAACTACTGAACGGATTTACACCAGGTCATAAAAAAAAGCACCTTTTCTGGATCTATTTTTATGCCAAATTTGTTGTAATCCTATTCAGCCGTTTTGTTTGTAGCTTGTATAATTTTCCTAGTGGAAATTATACAAGAGACTCGTTTTGGCCCCCTCCCCCACCAAAAAAATTCTCCCATCCACCCATTCAACGCACCTGCTTGATGAAAGTTCGAGGAAGGAGATGAGGTAGATGAGGCATTTTTGGGAGAAAGTTTTGTAAAGATTTGACAAATGGCGCACATGTTATTAGCAAACCAAAAATTCTATTTCCTATGGAAACCTTGCTCGTAACTATAATTACTCAGTGGTGACCAAACCTGGGTAATATATATCTCCTTAACATACAACTCTTTAATGCTAGATACCCAGAAAAGGAGTAATTTCTATGCTAATATAACCTTGAATTTACATAGGCTCTCTCAAAATCTTAAATGAAGCCTCTTTAAACTTTTAATGTCACGAAAACCTACCTAAAGTTTCACTGGATAATAGTTTGTTTTTCTGTTTAAACATCATGCTCTTCTAGCATTGTGCGTCCTTGTTCATTTATCGGCTATATATGTACATTAAACAAGCGCAGCATTTTGGGCAACATGTTTCTTTCAACCACCATTATCTCATTATTTGCTAATGAATTGTACTCATAGTCCTTGCTTTCTATTGCTCCCAAGTCTACACAAACTGTGTTACTGCTGTCTCATTTAAAATATGCAATGGAACGTAAACAATACAGTGCATCACATATCCCTCTTGCTTGTCTTGCATCAGAAGCCACATTTTAAGGCCTGATTGTTAGTGATGGCTTTCTATAGCTATCACTTCTACTCTAATGTTGGCATTTGCTAGGATTCTGATGTTTTTTTTTATTTTTATTTTTTTATTTGAGTTTTATATAGCGCTGGCTAGACCCGGAGGTATAAGAGCGCTTTACATAAGGATCCACAAAGTTACAAAATTACATCAGTTACAAGTTACATCAGTTCCAAGATAACATTTCCAGAGCGTCGGAAGACAAAGTAAATGGAGCTTAGAAGAGAAAGGGGGTGGGGTATAGGAGGGAGAAAGGATGGAGATAGGATGGATGGAGAGACGAAGGAGAGTCTGCCCAAAGTCCGGTTGGGTAGGTGGCGGCCAAGGGGGAAGTCCACAGCCCATCTTCTCTATAGCTATCAGGTAGCTCCACTGGGCATCAGTCAAGCGGCTAGGTCTCAATGAGAAAACAGTTGGAGAGCAAAGAGGAGGAATAAATGGAGCATAAAGGAGAAAGTGGGTGGAGTAAAGGGGTAGGGGGAAGAGTACGACGGAGAGACGAAGTAAGGTCTGCCCAATGTCCGGCTGGGTAGGTGAGGGCCGAAGGGGTAGTCCACAGCCCATCTCCTCTATAGCTATCATGTAGCTCCACCGGGCATCGGCCAAAAAGCTAGGTCTCCACGGTCAGAGGTAGGTTCACAGATTCGGTATCCTGAAGGGTAGGACGGAGGGGGGATGAGTTTGAGGTCTAGTCGAAGTCCGGTTTATTCTCAGAGGAGTAGCACGACGTGGTAGGGAACACAGTGGCAGCCATTTTGGGGTCAGGCAAGGGATCAACAGGTAGTAACAGGGAGGGCTCAAAAACTTGCTAGCCAAGAGATCATGGAGGTCCCCATGCCCTTCACCACAGACCTGGCCTTGGGGAGCATCCACCGAAGAACCAAAAGTATGCAGCAGCAGCTCAGCGCGTGGAACACGGACATGCTTGAAACATGCAAATTAGATGGGATCCATCGCTACCTCAAGATCGAATGTGGGTATGAAGCACTCCGGGCCCCCTCTGTGCAGAGTCCGACGATCAGGCACGAGTCAACGGGCGCCACTTCTAACACGGCAACCGGGATGACCGGGGCAGCAGCGCGCCTTCCACCAGTCACGGCCGGCGAACTCCGCTTCCGAGGGTCCCCACTGCCTCCCAGGGCTATCCTTAGAAATTCTTTTAGGGCCTTATAAGTGAATGCCTGCTGATTATGTCTTCCTGAGCACTTGCCTTTGGTGACTGGCAGGGGTGAGGTGTAGTACTGCAATTTTCACTGCTGAGCGCTGTCAGTGCTTGTTGGTCTATGGGGAAGGCACAGAGCCCCTTCTTTATATCCCTCCTGCTGCGCTGAGGTATTGGATGTCGCTGGGGCACCTGCAATGCAATTATTTCCATTTTAGCAAAGTATTGCAAAGATCCCAAGATTTGTGACTCTTATCACCCCATAGCACTTTTAAACCATGAAGCTAAACTATATTTGAAAACATTGGCTGCCGGATTAGACAACCTACTCCCTGACTTGATCCATCCGGATCAGTCCGGATTTATCAAAGGTAAACAGACACATGATGATATACGGAGAGTTATCCACCGGGTCGAGAGAGCTGCTAAAAAGTCGATACCGTTGGTCCTGTTGGCACTAGATGCCGAGAAGGCTTTCGATCGGGTGGACTGGTCCTTTTTATTTCACACCCTGCAATAATTTGGCTTTTGTGATCAGTTCATCACCATGATTGTAGCTAATTATGCGATGCTCAGAACTACGGTATTGGTGAATGAAGTGAGTTCTGGGCTTTTTTCCTCTAGGGAGAGGAACAAGACAAGACAAAGACAACACTTTCTATAGCTATCACTTCTACTCTAATGTTGGCATTTGCTAGGATTCTGATGTCATTGCACTTAGATGGCACAACAATCTAAGTATATTCTCCAGGACATTTTGTATTGGTAAAAGACTCTAACAAATGCAAGACATTTATTAGTCGGCTCATCTCTGATGTGGTGATTACACTGGAATTAGTCTTTTAGGTATTTTTCCAGAGTAGAAACGATTTAGTTTAATTAGTTCTGCAGCGTTTGGTTACATTTCAGTATTGCCCCCAATGGACATTGGGAATAAAAAATTTGCTAGCATTCGCGCCAAGAATTTTCAATTCTATTAAGGACACGGAGGTGAGGATTATGCTTTCTTTCTTTACTGCAAATCAACAGCAGCCAATCAGAACGTTTTACATAGATTGAAAAACTACATTTCCCAGAATGCTTAATGTAACAACCACAACCTAGCCCTATAAATGACTCTCTCCACATGAACACTTCCTCTTTCTTTGCCCAACGAGCATTTTCCAAGACCTAATTGTCCATTTTCCAAGCAACACTTAGAACTTTGATAAACAGCAACCAAGAACGTTGTAGACTGAACTGCAGGCTCCATTGGTGAAGACCGTAGCATCCTCCTTCCAAGACGACCCAAGCGATTTGTTACTCGTCTTTCTGTACTGCACCTGTAATAGAAACCGTACTCGTAATAACTGAAATAAACCTTTATCTCAGGGAGGGTAAAACATGAGTTATCACCAATAAATGTACCCTGGGCGGGATAATCCTCGCCTCCTTGTCCTTAATAGAATTGAAAATTCTTGGCGCGAATGCTAGCAACTTTTTTATTCTATTACAGGACCGGAGGCTTCGGATTATGCTAGTTTAACGCTTATCTAGAACCACAGAAGCAACATCGCCCACAGGTTTTTAATAAAATTGTTTGAATGTAGAGGTAGACGACCAATCCGCTGCCTTCATTATATCATGTATACTGGTACCTAACATAAAAGACTTTGAGGCCATAGCCCCTCTCTGAGTGCGCTCCAAATAATTCTGTGTCAATCCCTGCCTCTGTCATTATATACCTGAGCCCAGTGCTTAATTTGTAAAAAATTAAGTCCAGGTGCTCAAATTGTTATAGGAGGCCACGCCCACTTCCCCCCAAGCTCCACCCACTTACTCCACTGGCTCCACCCACTTACTCTTGTGGTGAGATATCAAAGGAGGGTGGGTGGTAGGAGAGGAAGCAGAATGGTAGTGGATGCTGTGATTGTTTGCTTGGGGGAGTTCACAGTTTAGTGGTGCTTAAAGGTGGGGGCATAGGTTGTTGAGAGTATTAGTGAGGCGGGGATTGTTTTTATTGTATTTCTGAAAGCTAGTTGCATGCCTCTCCTAATAAATCACCTTTTTTCTCTCTAATGGTTGTCCTGTTTCTTTCGGCACCATCTTGCTGTCAGAGTCGGTACGTGCATTATGTGGGCAGTATGGCTATGGCGATATTTTTATTTTATTTTGACTTCACTATTTTCCACCGCAGAGCAGTATGACATTTTAAAGCATAATGACGAGTACAATTGCTCAGCCTGCTCTGTGAGGAGAATCTGCGCTCTCTCGGCTGGGGCTAGCACTAAATTATTACTGTTTTTCCTCTTAGTCGATAGTGGTTTGCCACAAAGGCATGACCACCACAACATGTGACATTCAGGCACAAAGCACAACGCATCTGTGATGATGTGTGACATGAGAGTCTGCACAGAGCGGGGCCTCGGGACATCCAGCAAACAAACATGGCCAGCAGCAGGATATGTTAGCTAAATTCCGCCACCTGGATGGCCCTCCGTGATCTCATGGACATTTAGTGTTCACAATTCGGAATAACGTGTTCAAAAAGGAAGAACGCAGCGGGGGTTAAAGCAATGTCTGCTCTGCGTGTCCAGAAAGTATGCTTACAATACAATCTCTGATCTTTAAGCAGAATTCAGTCTGTCTACAGGAAGCCCAAGAAAACCCAGCAAAAGTTATGCTGGTACAACTGTATACTTTAATTAAATGTATTCGGTAATGTTTTAGCAGATCGTGTTCATAAACATTAGTTAAGATAGCTCAGCCTTTCATCCGTCTGAACACAACAAACCCTTACATTATTTTATGCACAATTAAATAATTCTACATAGTCCGTTAATAGTGGTATACATCACAACAGTTGACAACTTAGAAGACTTGGCACTTAAAATACATTTATAGGTTGAGATTTGGGGACATGGGCCCCAACTTCTGCTTAGACAATGAAATGACATTATGCGGCCTCCGTTGGGTGTTCACTTTAAACTATACCTTGCAAAACATAGGAGGCAGAAATAGGAGCAGCAATGTTTAAGTGATCTGCATCGTAGAGTTGAAGGGTCATAAACTTGAGCAAGGCGGCACCATTTTGTGCTTGAGCTAAGGGAATGCCTCAGTACTAAACCACCTGCATGCACAACTACGAGGCTTGATGACAGAAATAAACTCACAACTGGTGCATACCGACATATTGAACACCGGGGAGAAATTGAACAAGAATTATAAATACCAATATATCCGGATTCTTCCAAAAGAGATCATGAAAGTGAAACGCACAGAAAAAAAGCATATTTTTATGTCGTGTGAATGATCAATGATTATTAGAAGGATAGGGGTTAAGTTAAGGGCAAGGCCCTGCCACGCAGGCTCCCACAGATACCCATTCCAGAAAGATTTGCCATTGGCATTATACTTTGAATGCATTCGTGACGCCGAAAAGCACTTATTTTGCAGTCTAGTAGGCCTGGACCTCGGCTGCTGCGGTTTGGAGCCGTAGGGGTCACGAAAAGTGTGTCAAACGGCGAGAACAGTAGCAGCTCCTGTCCCCGGCGCCAGGGTTGTGGAACCTGTCTGGTTTGTGGAAGAGCTGGACAAAACAGAGAAATGACAAAAAGGGCGGCATGAACAGTCAGCGTGTCCAAATTAAATTAGAGGTAACGTGGTAAGTAACCAAACAATAGCTGGAACAAGCAGGTTAAACGCCTGCTGGCGCCAAAAGTGCCATAGCCTTCCGAAGAAATGCCCGTAGGCTTAAGGAGTTTATAACCGCTGCGAATGCGAAGAGGACAACGGGTCTTCAGGTAAGTCAAGATGCACAGCTCCCACACACAAGATGTCACTTGCACGGGTTTTACGTGTGTACAGACAGAGCACTATTCACAACGTCTTCAACATAAAAAATCTGGTGAATGTATTTTCCTCACAGGCTTATATTGAACCAAAGGCAATTTGCACACGGTGCCCGGCACCGGAGGAATGATTGCTCGGGCCTCTGTTCACACTTCTTCATTCACACAACCAAGTCAGTCAGTTATTGAATCACGCACGAACTGACCGTCACCTGCATGCTCAAGAAACAAGCATTTGCAATGCAATAGGTCTCGCATTTACGCAAGTTTGACCTATTGGCATTGTAAATGATAATGCCTTTTATTTATGTTTTGGTTTTTAAAACATAAATAAAAGGAATTGTCTTTTACAATGCCAATAGCTTAAACTCTCTTCTTACAACCAAGAAAAATATATATATAATGAACAGTAAGATAAGTGGCTGAGTGGACAAGGACTATACGCTGGAGACTGGTACACCATCACTTCCTTTCTTTAGTTTACTTGGAGATTAATGGCACGCAGAGTCTCATAGTCAACGAGAAAGGACTATCGAAGATGAGGTATAGTCAAGGACTAGTGGACATCTAAGAGTTGGAGCTTGAGTGATGTCTCAAAAGAATCTCCCTACAGAGTTGTGGGTCAAATGGGGACATAGGGAGATGCTAGGACTCAAAGGTGAGGCCTCCACTTCAAACTTAAGGTATGACCAGGAGGTACAGAACTCCTCACATGTTCAAGCAGTGCACAGTAGTTTTGCCACTCTCATTCAATTAACCTCCATCCAAATACTTCCAATGACTTTTCAGATACATATTATTTGAGTATGGTAACCTTCCCCGAAAATTGAAAAGAAAACTGAAAATCACTCTCAGTATTTTTGGTCTTTACACCAGCACCCCACAACAATATATAAGTGGCTAAACAGAACTACTAACATCTACTCTACACAGTCTGCTAAGCAAGTACATGGACATAATGCTCACCAACACCACCCTCAGTTAAACCATTCATGTCACATCCGACTGGCCTATACCCAATCCAAATAACCCAGGCAACAGGAAGTATCCTAGCAAGGCCGACAGGCACAGCCAGTCAACAGAATAATCAACATCACCCACAAACACAGGGCCACAAACCCAGCAATGCCCACAAACTACAACTGAGAAATGACTAATGTGTGGTGCAATCCAAAAAACAAGACACAGTTAGTGCTGCAGGGCCATATTAAAGACCGAATATGAATTAAAAAGAGATGTACCACACCTGCAACCAGACCTCACTTCCGAGGACCACCAAGCCTGAAACCCCCACCCAGTCACAACCGTTCTCAAATGTTCAATGTCATTAAAGCAATAGCAGGTCTCCAGCCGTTAAAACGTATGGAAATGAAAGAGATGAAATACCACGGGTAACATTTAAAGCACATAAAGCAATACATTTTCAAACAGTTGCTTTTTAAATGGCACATAAAGTATAATCACGGATATCCTCAATATAGCTGGAGAGGGGCAGGTCCCTGTCATTTACAGAGAGAAAATTGCATATCTCGTCAAGGATTCAGTCCAAAACTAGGATAAGGAAGAGGACAGAAGGAAGCCAGGGTGTTCCAATGCCTCCCACCTTAACCAGCACCAAGAAAAAGTACAAACTGCTGCCTCTTAGAAGGGTGGCAAGAACCAGCTCGCCAGCTGCACGCTTGTGAGTAAGCATGTTAGCCAATGCAGGACTATCAGTTTCTTTGTGAACCCTCTCTTTATAAAACCACCTCTCCCTTGGGCTCTTGCTCTAAAAATTTAATTGCTTGTTTTCACAGAATGAACAACAGCTTGCCACTTTTTTTTTTTTTTAAACAGTGAGCCCCACCCATCGCATATGCCTCTGTAACAAACATTGGCGGCAGCAATAATATAAATCTCTGCAAATATATTAAGAAAACAAGGACTACAACTAAACATTCTAACATGGACTGTTTGCTCTACACTTGATACAACTACTGTTTATATGTACTTTTTTAGTGCCTCAGTCCAGACTATTTCTCAGAAAGTCGAAAAAGCAGAAACAGAGAGAAAGCAGGGATGAAAAAGAAACTACAAGAGTAAGATAATGAGGAAGGAAAGGTAGAGTGTGGAAGAAATAGGCAAGATGTGGAGTGATCACCAGTGGCTGAGATTAATTCAAGCATTTTATCCATCCATCATTTTTTGTGTGTACTTTAGTGTGTTGCCCTAAGTGGGGCGGGTATGCACAGGCATGGGTACCGTGCACACTGTGACACTGTAACCAAGTTGTACCCAGCTGGTGAGCCCATAACTAAGGCAAAACTGGTCCTGGCTTGCTAGGGTTCTGGTTCAGGGAGAACCTGGCTTGACAGTTCGGGCAAGTCTGTTCTGATTGGAGCAGGGTCAAGACTGATTTGCATATAGCTGGGTCCAAACGGAGAAGGCATGGTGTGCAAAACAAGGATGGTTTGGGATGCGGCCCCAGTGATTAACAGTGGCTGAGATTAATTCCAGCTTTCCATCCATCACTTTTTTATGCTTTAATATGATGTGGAACCAAGACAATTAGGTCTCCGTAATAGGCACCTCCGACCCACAGCAGCACCAGCCGAGGGCTACTAAGAAAAGCTTTGGGCACCAGCACGTAGTATTTTACAAACTAGACACTTTATAAAAGCCCTGCGTCACAGAATTACTGGTAGGGGCCACAACAAGGGGCGTTAATTTAAAAAGAAAAACACAATGACGTAGGAATGCAAGCCTCCTGCGTTCAGCTTTAAAAGAAGGCTGCTTCTGTAAAGGAGAAAAAAACAAAAAACACACACATTCTGTCTTCCTCTGGCATTTCCTTTCCTTCAATTAAACCCACAAGTCTGTGGATGTTCCTCCCTCCCCACCCTCCTACTGCATCTTTAATTCAATGAGAAACAAACAGCGCTTTGCAGAAATCCGGAAGCGCTTGTTGGTTTAAAGGTTTGCTGTAGAGGGTGTGATTTTACAGTGCATGGATATTAAGACTGTGTGTAGAGCCGTCATTCCCGAGCTCGAGCCTGTAATGCCCGCAGCCAGGTGACTGTAAGAGGAGGCAACGGGCGCCTGCTGTGCCGGCAGGAGCTGAGCGGCCACAGGTCCCTTCCGTCGATCTGTCTCGAGAAGCGGCTTCTCCGCAGACATGCTCTCGGGTAGCAGCACAGGCGCCCTGTGCCATCCCTCGGATAGGATGCCAGGGTACCTGCCCTGCAGGCTGCAGGGCAGTGTCACCCACGTTGTGTTTTTTATAGCGCTTCTCCGCCTCTTAGCGCCACATATCAGCAGACACGCTGTCAAACAGCAGCAGAGGTGCCCCGTGCGTGTGATCCCTCGAATAGGATGCCAGGGTAACTGCCCTGCGGGGCAGTGTCACCCACGTTGTGGCATGGGCTTTTCTATAGCGCTTGTCCGCCTGTTAGCGCCACATATCAGCAGACACCAGACACGATCTCGGGCAGCAGCAGAGGTGCCCCGTGCCATCCATCCGATAGGATGCCAGAGTGACTGCCCTGCGTGGCCGTGCCACCCACGTTATGTCATGTGCTTTTATATAGCGCTTATCAGATTGTGCACGGTCCCGTGGCGCTTTCGGAATCTGGGCACCCTTTATGGACAAGGTACACTCGCTCACCCGAGTCAAAGTGATCCATTGACATTGTATCTGTCTGTTTTACGTACTGTTTAGTGGTGAATCACACTGGACAATGGCAGGTGAGGTTAGAATACACCGGTATATTTAGTAATGGAAACGTATTGGATAGTGGTAGATTACTGCGCACGTGCATTTACTGATTGCCACAGTGGTACTGCGCGTGCTCCCTCAAAATCCCACATGTACACTGTTGTGTGCAGCTGCCCAGGTCAGCAGGCAGGTACCCTCACTTCACCACACAGCATGATAGTGACCTTATATAGTGCACCAAGACTAACGCGGTGTGCTAGTGGCGCAAGCGCTACATTACGTCATGTGATCTAGTGTTTGTATAGCGTTGAACTGACACTAGCGTCGGAGTACTCGCAGTCCAGTCATTATATAGGCGGATCTATACGTGTAGTTTGAGTGTATGGTTGTAGTAAAGCCCGAATTGCACTTTTATTAAAAGTAGCTTTGTATGTGATCATCTGAACAACGCCCCCGCCCCCCCCTTGAACTCCGCCCAAGCAGACCCTCATCTGGAAACTAAACTTACTTTCGTGCACCTGTATTACGCAGTGTCCGTAATCCACAGGTACCCAGTGCTTTCAACTGGTAGTTTGAGCAGCCCCCTCACCTGAACCCAAGTATTCCACACTGTACCTCAAATTCTTCTCACACAAGTGAGGGTGCACCCTGTGCCTGAGGCCCCCAGCCTCCTCTGACATCATCAGCCCCTGTCGTCCTGTGACTGGACCCTGTGACTAAAACTGCGCCCCTATGTCTACACCCAGCCCCTACTCATCTATCCTACGCCCTCATATTGACACCACCCCTAACGTCACCAGTGCTGCTCTGTTTCAGACCCTGTCCTAGCCTCCTGCCTCACCCCCATCCGCCCAGCAAGCAAAGGAAGCGGGGCGATAATATCAAACACCCGAACTGCCTCGGACAACCAGGACTGACAGGGAGCCCGCCCGATCCAGGCACCCACACCACAACCTGCCGCTCAGTCTCGGAGGCCATGTCTGTGCGAGCATCAGCGGGTCCATGTGAGGGTTGAAAACAGGCAGCCGGCACAGATCTCCAGCGGGCAGTGATGCTGCCTCAGAGGGCCCCACCAAGAGCACATCGGACATGGATACGGCATCCAACAAGCAGAGAGACGAAGATGGCAGTGCAGCCTTTGGGAGAAAAGATGTAAGGAGAAAGGTGTGCGCGCGTTGTGCTGAAACGCCGGAGGGAGGGAGGGAAAACGAAAGCACGCCATGCCCGCGTTGAGGGAGCCGAGCCTCACGCGTGCACATCTGCTGTCCGGGCGCAAGCTGAAGACACGCCGTGAGCGTGCACATCGGCTGTCCGGGCGCAAGCTCGCATTGCCAGAGAAGACACGCCGTGAGCGTGCACATCGCCTGTCCCCCTTCCAAACTGAAGTCGACAACAATAGATCTCGCTAGCGACAGCGCTTCGCGCTGCGTCGCTAGGCGAGACCTAAAAAGCAGCGTTTGGCTTACTTACTCGGTTACTGGTGGGCGGCAGCACCGGCACTCGCTGCCTTTATTAATACGTGTGCAGTGCTGCTGCCCTCCCAACGTCGTGCTGAACAACTGCTGGTCATGGTGATTTGTGCGGTGGATGTGCCGGGCGTGGCATTTTCAAAAAAATCTATGCACGTTGCCGCGGCGCAGACCCTACCCCCGTATTACCAAATCCAGCCCAATCAGTGTCCCGCCCACCGGCAACACTGATCTAAGGGCTGCCGCGGCGCTGCCTGAGGCAAATTTGCTTGGAGATGGTAATGGTTGCATTTTATCAGCTCCTCAGTCGCAAAACTTTTAAATCGGCACTCGAGAGAACAATACTGTCTGCGCCTGCGATCAGTGAGCTGAGGTAATTATTAACTTTTGCCATAGATGTGCAAACCCGTGTAGACCCGGCCCTTATAAATAAGTGCCGGTGCTAAGCACCGGAAAGCACTGGCACAAATTAAGCACTGCCTGAGCCACCTGGCAATAGTAGCAGAGGTAACAGGCTTAAAAGGTTTTTGTAAAGCAATCAATAACCTTGAACAACCGACCGGTCTAATAGGCCGGGTACATTCCTCATACACCTTGAGACATTTCACTACACACAATTTATCATTCAGTGGAAAAGCATTGTAATCAATGGACCTGGAGAAAGTTTTAGTTCGAGCTGAAATTACAAATGACACTCCCTCAGGGGAAAAAATCCTACCATCTAAATCCAAGACTCTAACATCAGAGACACATCGGCATGCTGATAGACATAGAAGCATAGCCAACTTAGCAGACAGTTGTTTCCTTGAAAGTAACTAATTTCTAGGCCAGTTATCAAATAAATTTAGCACTTTAGATACATCCCATAAAGAAGAATACTTAGCCTTAGGTGGGTTCGCCACACGTGTTCCTTTTAGGAGTTTACATATCACCGGGTGCATACCTACCGGTTTGTCATCAATGTGCGCATGCCCCGCAGAGATGGCCGATCGGAAGTTGTTAACCGATCTATACGATAGACCATCTGAGGCCTTTTTGGAAAGAATTTACAATCTGGGCGAGGTCCGCCTCCACGGGATCCAGGTGCTTCTCCAAGCACCAACCCAACCATGCTCTCCATGCAGAACCGTATCTTTTCCTGGTAGAGGGAGCCCCGGCTTGCTGGATGAAGGTTGAAGCTTCCTTCGAAATTCCTGGCAACGACCACTGTTGCCTGAAAGCCTCCAGGCCATCAGGGACAGCTGCCCCGCTAGGACTAGAGGATGCAATTCTCCCTGGGGGCCCTGGAGCATCGTCGGGAATGACGGAAGATGAAGAGGGAAGTCGCACGTCGGCTCCAGCAGCACTGGAAACCAAGGTTGGGCCTTCCATACCGGCGTGATTAGTACGATTTCCGCTCTCTGCAGAGAAATCTGGTTCGCTACTCTGGGTATTAAGACAAAGGGGGGAAAGGCGTAATTGAGTGTCTTGGACCAATCCTACGTGAAGGCATCCGAGCCCTTCGCCAGAGGATCTGGTCTCCAACTGAACAAGCATTGGCATAGCCAATTGGTCTCGCCTTTAATACCTCATAAGTATTTAGCCATGCAGCACATTATCCTGGGTGCTACGACATCTACTATTCTTTAACGTATAAGTTTCGACACTACTAGGCATATTATAGCACTGTATTGAGAAGTACTTATTTAAAGTGCTATATGCTTTTGCTTCAGTTCTATTGACAGCTAAACATATTTCCTTAAAAAAATATATGAATTGCCAGACTTGAGACGCGTTTTGCGTGTTTAAAAACAAAACTTTTTACAGTGGAGATCAAATAGTGCTTTAAACAATGATTAAACTCATTAGAAATAAACTGTGATTAAAACGGTTAACAATGCATGGAGCAGTTTCTCGTTTGTCACTTTATTACCAAGGAGAGAGAGAAGAAAACAAGCAAAAATAGGAGGGGGTTGGGGCACAAACACGCGCCCGGACAAAGCGTCTGCCATTTGACCTCTGCGTTTGCCTGCAGAGCAAATGTGACGAGATAAGAGGAAGAGGCGAGCAGGAAACAAACAACAAGAGCCCAGGCAATCGAGGGAAACTGTTTGTAAACTAAAGTTTCGTATATGTGTGTAAACTATAAATGTCAACAGCTAAGCGCGTTTTGTTAGAAACCCCACAAAAACAATATTCCTAACACAGAAAGCATGGCAATCCAGGGAAACTGTGTGTATGTAAACTAAACATGCCGCCAGCTAAGCGCGTTGTATTCGGAAAGCCAAAAATCAGAACATTCCTAACTGACAAACCGCGGCAAACGTAAAAATATTGCGCTGAAAATAACTGGCCAGCATAAAAAGACTGAGTGAAAAGGGGTGTGGGTAGATGGTTGAAGCACTTCTTGAGGTGAATCTGCGGCAGCAATTAGGCACTATAGATAGGACTGTTAATATAACGGAGGAGTACATGCATATGTGCCGCTCAGGGTGGGGCGGAAGCTCCAGTAGACGATGTGGCGCTGCTCGGAGATGCAGTTAAAGTGCCCTCCACTCACTTGAAGGTGCCAGCTGTCGGCCACGCGCTTGGCAGCGTAGTCCAGCAACAACTTGGGATTTCCTTCCAAAAACAATTGAATATTTGAATTGCCAGACTTGAGACGCTTGTTGGGTATTTTAATACAAAACGTTTTACAATGCAGAGCAAATAGCGCATTTAAAAGGATTTAATTCATTCGAAAGAACTGCGATTAAAACAGTTAATGTGTGGAGCAGTCGAACGTTTGCCACTTTATTTACAAGGGGAGAAAGAAGACGACAAACAGCAAGGGGGCGGGGGTTGGGACACAAACAGGTGCCCTTGGAAAGCGTCTAACATTTGATCTTGGTCTTTGCCTGCACAGCAAATGTGACGAGATAAGAGGAAGAAACAAGCAGGAAAAAAAAACCAAGAAGCGCGAGCAAAAAAAAATAAAAAGCATTGGAGCGGCCGCAAAAGTAAAAGTGATCGCGCTTGCACGCTCGCGTGAACGCAAGCTTGAGGCCAGAAAAAGCCTGTGGTAGCACTTTCAAAACCCACTATCTAAATGTCTCGCAGAGCAACGCATGCGCTGGCTCAGGCGAGACCTAAAAATGACTCCAACTGCCGATTCAGACTGGAGGCAAACAGATCTATGTGAAAAAGGCCCCAAGATGACTGAGTCATTTGAAAGAGATCCGGATGGAGCTTCCAGTCGCTGTAATCTTTCAAGTGACGGGAGTTCCAATCCGCTATTGTGCTGTCTCGCCCTGGAAGGTATTCTGCTATTACCGTTATTTGGTGAGCCAGGCAGTAATGCCAGAAGTCTTTGGCGATCTCCGCCAACATCTGGGACCTTGTCCCCCCAGCTTGTTTATATATCTCACTGTAGAGATGTTGTCCATCCGTAAGAGGATGCAGCACGATACCTTCTTGGGTGAGAGAGTGTGAATCGCAAATGACCCTGCCAGGAGCTCGAGACAGTTGATGTGCAATGATAACTCCTGGAGAGACCATCTGCCCCCCGTGGTAATCTCCCTGCATCGAGCTCCCCAACCCGATCGGCTGGCATCGGATTCTATGACTATCTCCGGGCGAGAGCCGAAGATCGCCCGGCCGTTCCAGGCATCCACGTGGGCTAACCACCATTTGATCTCATCCCGGACTTTGTCCGTGAGCGGGACCTTGTCCGAGTAAGAAAGACCCTTTTGAAGGTGATGGATCTTGAGACGCTGAAGGGCCCGATAATGCAGCGGTCCCGGAAAGATTGCCTGTATGGAGGAGGCTAGAAGGCCTACTAAGCGCGCAATCGCCCGTAAAGACATGACTTGTGTGTCGAATCTTCCTCAATTCCTTCTTCAGATCTCTCAACTTGAGTTTGGGCAACTGGAGCTGGGCTGTCTGAGAGTTGATTACAAACCCTAAGAACTCCAGTGACTGCGCTGGGACCAGAACAGATTTTGTCGTGTTTATTACAAAACCCAGAGTCTCGAACAGTGTCATTGTCATCTGCAAATGCTGCGATGCTAGGGAAGCAGAGGGAGCCATTATCAGTATATCGTCCAGGTAAATGATTAACCGAATACCCTGTTCCCGGAGATGTGCGGTCACTGGCTTCATCAACTTGGTGAAACGCCGAGGAAACCGAGGAAAGACCGAAAGGCAGGACCAAATATTCCAGACGCCTGTCTCGCCATTGGAACTGCAAGAACCGTCGGTGCGGAGGAAAAATTGGAACCGTCAGGTACGCGTCTTTGAGTCCCCTTGTCTCAAAATGTCTGTCAGAAGATGAATCCCCTCCATCTTGAAATGTCTGTACATGACAAAAGAGTGGAAATCTTTCAGGTTTAGAACTAGCCTGTAACCCCCGCCTCTCTTCTGCACTAGGAAGACGTTGCTGCAGAAACCCACGGGCCTGTCGTCGCAATAGCCTACCGCGTGTTTCTCCAGCAAGTCTGCTATTTCTTGATCTATAAAAACTCCGTCTTGTTGAGAAAAAGATAGAGGGGGGTGGGGGTGGGGAAACACTTTGCCGAGGTGTTTGAAAGAAGTCTATGCGGAACCCCTGTACCGTCTGTAAGACCCAGGCATCCTGAGTAATGACCGACCAATTGTCGAGGAAATGGCAAATGCGACCCCCCAGAGGACATAGAGATAGAAGCATTGGTCTTACCTGCTGTAATCTGGGGCTGGAAGTTCCCCCTCTGGCCTCCACGGTGGTATCGGCGACGACTAAACCGTCTCGTGGGGTAGAACGTGCCGCCTTTGGTGGGGTCCTGATAGTCTCCTCTGCCCCGGCCGTATCCTCCTCTGGGAGGGCCTTGATGATACTGGTGGCCTGGCGAGCGGCCCCTGCCTCGCCCGGCCCGACCAAAAAGGCCAGCTGGAAATACTCGCTTGATGTTTGATTGGGCCTTGTCCAGAGAGGTGAAGGTCCCGACGTATTTGGAGATGTCCTTAACAAACCTCTCACCAAACAGTCCATGAATGAATGAATGAAATAACACTTCTAAAGCGCGTAGCTACCCGAAGGCATCCCAGCGCTGAACGATTCATAGAGGTGAAAGGGACACCTAGGGGAAAAGCCACGTCTTTAGGAGTTTGCGGAAGGCCAGATGATTAGGTTCCTTCCGCAGGGGCAGAGGGAGTGAGTTCCAGAGCCTGGCAGCATTATAAGAAAATAGCCGTCCGCCACTTCTGGCCATCCGCCAAGGGGCCTGGTTCCGCTGAAGCCAGTTCAACCAGATTACTGTCCATTCGCATTAGAAGGGATTTGCTGCGTTCAGTGGCAATGGCACAGTTCACGTTTCCAAGGAAACAGATGGCACGCTGGGTCCATCCCGCGAGGATGTCTGGATCAATTGGTGCACCAGACTCTTTGGCCACTAAGGCCATTTCCAAAATTTTAGCCAGGGGCCCAGTGGTATCCAAGAGTTTATCTTGGCAACTGCGACAGGCACACTAAATGCCCTTTTTTGGGTCTTTAGCAAATTTCTTCAAAAAGGCTAGCATATTGGGGTCTATGTCAGGCGTGTCCGCCACCTTATCCTGGACGTCCGGACGGGGGCACTCGGACCGCAACCTGTTCCGAACCTCCCTGTCAAAACTACGCCTCAGGTTTTGGTGCAAATAGTCCGCCACCTCCGGGGGAGGAGCCCAATCTGAGCATCTCGGGTGGACAATATCTTGCGGGTTAAAGTCAAAGGGACTTGCGGCCTGGTAAAGGGCTGAGTACTGGGGATCGGTAGGGACCCTCTTAGCCTTCTTTTTCTTAGGGGAAGCAGTATGCCCTGTAGAATCCGTGTCTGTGTCATAAGCCATCTTAGAAGATGGAACCGGCACTGTGGACCCAGAGTATTGATGATCCGCCGAGGAGGGAGGGGGCAACTTAGTTAGGGCCTGCGCGTGCGGCCAGCTCGAAGCCTTGGCTTTAGTTGCAGCCGATACCCCCCCCCCCCCGAGGTACCCACGGCTGGCTTTGTCGGCTCTTGAGAGAGCATCCCATGACGCTTAGCCAAGTTTTCAAGCTGCGCAGTGATGGGCTTAAGGGCAGCTGCCAGTGCCTTGTTCACCGTCTGGTGGACCGCCACCGCCTTCTTGACGGACTGCTGCACTGACGCATCTAAGGCATCAACCAGGTTGTCTTCCAAGAGGGGACCATGTTCCTCCTCATAGTATCCGTACTCATCCTCCTCAAAGTAGGCCCAGTCTTCCATCGCTAGCTGTTACACAGCGAAATAGACCCGTGATTGTCAGGCCAAATTCCAATGGAATCGGTCAAGGGGGAGCAAACCCTTAGTGCAAAAGGAAAAAACTTGTAGTGCTCCTCAGCAAAGCTGTAGTCACAATTATATCAGCCCACCAGAGGGCGTCAAAGAGCAAATCTCATCAATAAGCCTGCACTCGGCTCGGGCCTTCCTTATTGTGCAGCCCAGGGCAGGCGTCGGTTACGGCAAGGGAAGAGACAACCAGCGCTCCGAACCGCGTTTGAAAAACGCGCGGAGCGAGGAGGAAACGAGATTGGGCGTTGCGTAGCCCACAAAGAGCCCAAAACCAGCCCTATTGGGCTACGCGACGTCTGGCTCTGGAAATCAACAGCGGGCCCGTACCAGGGAAGGCACCGCGAACCGCTTTGCAGACGTGCGGTTAAGGGGGCAGCCACGCAGGGAAATAAGGCACTCCGGTGGGGGCAAGACGCGAAGGAAGCCTAATCGCGCTCGCCACCACCCGATCACCACACGGAGAATCGCCGGTAAGCGCGCTGCCACTGAGACGCGGCTCAGAGAACCGAATTACATCAAGTCAAAGTGCAATACAGTGAAGATTAATATCGTACGCATAAGTAATAATCAGTAAACTGAAATACAGTAAACAGTGAGTCAAGGGAGAATAAAATAGGAACACAACTGAGCTGCGAGCAGCAAAGAAAGAGGAAGTGTTCATGTGGAGAGTCATTTATAGGGCTAGTCTCTATGGTTGTGGTTGTTACATTAAGCATTCTGGGAAATGTAGTTTTTCAATCTATGTAAAACGTTCTGATTGGCTGCTGTTGATTTGCAGTAAAGAAAGAGAAAGCATAATCCTCGCCTCCGGTCCTGTAATAGAATTGCCATATCAGAGACAAGTCCCACTTATAGCCTGCATTAATAAAGTGTGCACTGAGTGACTAGTGTTCTCCAGTGACTAGTTTTCTTTTTTATGGAAGGGCTATGACAGCCCTGGATATTTTTGGTGAAAATAAATTAGTATTCAAGAATAGTTATGACCGAAGTCCTCCCTCTAAGACTGAGTTCTACAGGAGTAAATCCTAGGAAACCGTACATATGCCATTGGCAAGCACAGAGCAAGATATAAAGCTGCTCATTGATTGAATATTTTTTAATGTATTTTTTATTGGCATTTAGCAAATATACAAGTTGCATAGTCATTCAATGGTATCATCTACAAGCTCTAGCTTCCAAAACATATATTCAATATGTGACACTAGTAGTCGATTTAAAACAAAAAGAGGATAACCATAAAGAATAGTCAACATGAATTACCTACAGGTAAATAATTTTTTTTACCAGCGGATAAAGAAGCAATTCTTTCATGATCTGTCCTTCCCTCAGTCATTTCTGGTGCAATTTGTCTAGGGGCCTGGTGTTTCAATATGTCCTGAATATCTTAGTAAACCTGTTCGACCTCCGCTGGATGCCAAAACGTTATATTCTTTCAGTGTCCCAGGAATTATGTATTGCAGAGCTCTTGGTGGCACTAGGATCACACAATCTAGATGTCCTCAATTCCGGAATATATCTTGGAATTCAGGCAGCTCTACCCGGTTTGATATATGAACAAAAGGGCATCCAGTTTTTAAACATTTCTGTACTCTGTCCCGCAGGATGAAATCTGCTTTTCCATTGCATGTGTCAACGAAACCTGAGCCTCCCAAACTTTCATGGGGGTGGAAGAGGGGAATTTCCAAAATGGGGCCAGTGTTACTAGTGTGCAATGAGTAAATCAGTAATTTTCCATTCAGGGTAGTCAGTGGATACTTCGATTCATCCTCTACATCTCCTTGCACAACTGTCACATGCAGCTTGCTCCCAGATGTGAAGCCAGGAGGTCTCATCTATATCACAACCTACTTCCTCCTCCAACTTGATGGCATATGCCGGTTTGGCCAAAGTTGGAAGGCCAGCTAGATAGTGATGTAGTCGGGTAATGTCTTTTATGGTCTTGTGTTATTTCAGCAACGTTTCTACCGATGTGTGTTCCCGCAGGGCTGATGCCCTTAGATTGCCCGTGGTGATCCAGTCTAGTAGTTGTATCGAAATGTGTTGCATCTCAGCATTGTCTATCACTGGCATCACGTATCCAATGAGAGCCTTTACTTTTTCAAACAGTTCCCCCAGGGTAATCCTATTGTGTTTGAACCAATTTTAGAAACCCCTGTCGTCAACTCCCGAGTGAAACTGTGGATTGAAAAGGCAGTTTATAGGCTTATGATTGAATATTTTATGTATGGCCGAAACAGTTTAAGACTTAAACCAGTCAATCATTTGCAAAACTTTCAACTTGCGGTTTGACTGTCTAAACTTATTTCAGCTTAACACATTAAATCTCTGTTGGTTTTAAAGTGCTGCTTTCTGTGAAGCTTTGATTGCTCCACTTCTTCTGCTTGTGCAGTGAGACTTGGCATGGATGCCCTAGTCTGGACTTATTACCGCATGTATGTTTGTCCTAATATGGTTAGGTGCTGTAGCTGAAACAGCGAAGATTGGCAATGCTCAAATTCGTTTAGTTTGATTGCCTCTGTATGTGCACAGTAAGGCTAACTAAAGACATCCTTTATTTTCACTAACTTGGTTTACAGTTGAGGTGCAAATCTTTGAAGATCCTATGTTTTGTCTTGAACACCTTTATTATGTGTCATATGTGAGATCTAGCATTTTTACTAGTGTGACATTTCTCAAAAGTCTTAAGCTTAAATATAAAAATGTAAAGGTGTTTATTATAGCTGATCGAGTTTCTTCTGTGTAACAAGACACTATCGAAAGTATTTACAAGTAATCGAAATTAATATTTGAATCTTCATGTTTAAAACTAGCAACGCAATAGCACTTCATGAAGCTTATAAAAGAAGGCAGTTTGGGATGCTGCTTTACCTGCTTCTTTACTATAACGTATGTCTTGTGGGCCTTCAATTAGATGTACATTTTCAGATGAACAAGTTTGAATATACCTTTGTTATGATAGCGGCATGTGTTTTACCCCCAGTCCCATCAGATATCAAGATCTACGTGCTCCGTTTTGCTGTGGTGCATCGAAAAGGCGCCTGATGTCTCCGTGTTATGTAGTTGTGCAGCGATAATGGTGTAGGATTACCTGGGCTCCACTACTAATCTAAGCACACGCGTCAAACGGAAATGCTTTGCAGATGACTTTCGTTGCGAGGTGGTATGTTACAAGGGCAGCTAGGGGCATATGAGATGTACTGACCTAGTGCTTTAAAATAGTAACAGGGCGCCTTCCAGTATATTATCTTGCTCACTCAAAAAAATGCACATGAACATAGAACGCTCCAACGGCCTGTTATCAAACATGAAACCCTAGAGCGTAGAATTCTCGGTAATTTCATGCTAAATACTATCTAAAACAAAACCTTGACATAAGCAACATATTTCCCCCTTTATATATGGCTGACCTATTACCAGAGCCACTGAAATTATGCGATTGTGCTGCTGCAGCGATTTTTGCATAATTATAGATTTGCCACATAACCTGCAGATTATAAGAAAAACATTTTTTGTTTCTAGCTCAAACGGTTCAAAAGTTACTAAACACACACCAACGTGTTTCTGCCGAGTGGAAAGCCCTTTGCAAAGGTTGATTGGATATCTTTCAGTTGCTTATTGCAATATTTGGGGGTTTGCACTGGTACGAATGAGGTGCACCTCATGCCCAGGCAGTGTTAAGTGTAAAAAGTAAAAAAATAATGAAGTAATACTATCAAAAATGTTCTGCATTATTTGCCATTTCTTGCCGCATAATTTACTCAACCCTGCCACATAATTTGACCCTCGCCTGCTGCATAATTCCAGTGGGCCTGCCCATTACATTGCAGGACCTTTAGTGTGCTTTCTAGGTCGAAGTCGGTTTGCTAACGACGTCTTGGGGACATTCGGAAAGCTTCCGTGGGAATGCATTCTGCCAATTGCTTACCATTGGGTTTCTGGTATGGAACTCATATTTGCTTGCTTTCTATTTGGTGGCTGTTTGTTTTCGGCTGTCCACATAAGTTAGGGGTCAGATATCGGGCTCTGTCTTTCAAGGAGCTTGTTGTTGTACTTTTCTTTCTCTGACTTCAAAGTGACAATCACACTGGCTACTAGGGGTCGGCTGTACAATGTTATTGTTTTTAATATAGCACAAAACAATATTTAAATGTCTGTAAATGAACTGTGCAGCTATTTCAGAATATGGAAAGCAAATTATTTAGTAATTCTGAAGTGTAGTGGAAACAAATATTTAATACGATCAAAACAAATCAATGCACTAGGTGATAACATTTCCACATATTATCGTTGGTGCGCTGTATATGTTTAACAGTAAAACTGTGTGTGCAAATGCAATGGCCATTTCAGTTGAAGGTGTGTTGGCTGTAACGGCAGTATGCTACCATACCATGCATACTCCACGTTACCCCACTCTGTGCCCCGTTGCCCTCAGCCCCGCCTTGGCCCACTTTGCGTCCCGCGCTGGCCCACGCCACGTTGCCCCACTCTAGTCTGCTCAGCACCACTCTAATCTATTTCACTCTACGCCACTCTAATCTATTTCACTCTACGCCACTCTAATCTATTTCACTCTACGCCACTCTAATCTATTTCACTCTACGCCACTCTAATCTACTCCCCTCTGCGCCCCTCCTGCACTCCCACCTCCTGCACGCGCCCCTCCCTCAATTTTTAGCCATGCTGAACAGCAGCCATGCTGGTGTACAACCTGGCTAAACGATAGCAAAGCTAATCGCTCTTGCATACGCGGGGCCTATTGACTTTGCCAATGTTTTTTTTTTTACAGATTCTTTTTTACATGATTTGTTAATGCAAGTGAATTAACATTGCTAGGTACTAAGGGGAAACTGGAGTCCGGCCAGATAACAATGTGGGTCATCTCTGTGGTGTTTGTCATTGTGATTTGTCAGTCATAGAAGGCTTGTTGAAACACCTCACGTTTCGGATAGTTTCTGATGAGTAGGTGGTTTGTCTGTGCTTCCATAGATGTATTAAGCACATTTCTAGTTCTGCTCCTTTCTTTTTTTCTTCTAGTTTTAACAAGTATGTTTGGGTTGTATTCTGTTTCGTCCAGTTCGCGCCTGCACCTAATGTAATGCAAGACACAATGGACGGTGTAGATTTGCTATAATTCTGATGGCGAAAGATGTTATTTTTATTGGTAACAAAAATAACTATGCAAACGAGCATTTGCAAAGACAATGTCTTGAGTTGTCCGGCCAGCATTTTGGAAATTATTTTGTCATGTTTTTTAAGAATACGTTATTGTTTGGGAAGCTGCTAGCCCTTATTAAATCTTTAAAAAATGGCTAATTGTAGAAATGTTTTTCTGGTCTCAAAAAAGTACACATTACACCCGGGACAGAAGGGAACTATCTTCTGTGTGGATGGGCTCCTTGTGAAAGGACAGCATGCCATAACCCATAGTAAAGTCAGTCAATGGCTGAAGAGGGCTAACATTGCCCCTTGATGCATGCTGGAGTGGGTGGAAGAAATAGGCGAATGACACAATAATAGACTGATAGATGGCCTAAAGCCACTATAAGTTACTTTTAGTAAAATCAAAAGGTCTTGCTTGGCTAACAGATCTAAGAAGGCGATCGGTCTGGCATTGGCTGCTAACTCTAACTTTGATGGAAATACTTTCATCCCAAATTAAATGCAGACAAAGGTTTTTTCCTTAAACCAAAGCAAAAAATATACATAGGCTAGCGACAAGCCTGGGTCCCACATTTATGCACCCCCTGAGGGGGCGATAGGCATTAATATGCTAAAGTGCGGCTGCGTGAGGCGGTTAGTCACATCCTGCTCAGAAAAAAAAAAAATACAAATGAAATCAAAAGGTATGGGGCCGTAGCACTCCTAAACTAAGGAAATTGGTGGCCCGAGAGAACGGGCTATTTCACTGTGCACTGCCTATGTATTTATAGCCCAGAGCAGCGAGTAGGCGCACATTTCTTTTCAATGACAACTAGCCAGCGTGGCTGTGCCCTGCCCGTGAAGCCGCACACTGTGGCCAACCGGTAAAATTCCAGCGTGGCCAGTCCGACCATGTGAAGGAGGCAAAATGGGACAGAAGGTTAATTGTGAATTTTCAGTTGTGCTTATGAAGGGCGGCAAGTACAGAACGTGTGCATGCATAGTAAGGACAAAGATAGAACCGTCAGTCTTTAATCCTTTTTGTAAGTTATTAATTCCATATTTGCATACCATGTCATCTAGCAAAGAACACTTTTGCTTATCGGGATTATAATGAACAAGTGGACTCTTAGTGGTTTCCTGTCCCCAGTAACTCATGCGTTTTGTACTACATATAGCCTGAAGAGTTTTCAATGTATTTCTTTTGATCCAAACTGGGCTTTCCCTGCGCCCATAGCAACAGCAACAAACCGAGGCATCTCAGCCGTCAATGGAATGCGAGCCTGGGAAACAAAAGTGTGCGGCGTGAGGCTGGATGGCTGCACTCAGGTACTGCATCCAAGGCGAGCATCAGATGGGTGAAAGAGCGGAAGGTTCCGGCCAGGCCTGTCCTCCAAGTACGTGCTGTCTGCTGTGCCATTGTTCTAACCGACGGAACACCGGCAGGATTAGCGAAGATCCATGCCCAGTTGTCGTTCTCCCTGTTCCCATGGCAATGAAATCTGCCTTGAAGCAGATTTGTTAAAGAAAGGCACGCCGGTTTACAAAAAAGTTGAGTTCGGCGAGGCGCGTGGCCGCCATGAAAGTTAAAGCACAGCATGGCCCATGGAGGCCGCGGATCACATGATGTTTTCACAGCGCTTCTGTCCTGCCCGCCGTACACACGCGCTCTGTGGAATGCAGGGGGGGGGTGAAGCGAGGAGAGGCACCTAGAGCAGCGATAACAGGTGTGCAGGAAAAAAAAAGAAAAGCGTGAAGTCTTAACATAAGCATATTGTTGGCCCTGCATTTGAACACGCAGGAGGCCGCAGCAGCAGCCGAAGAGAGGGGGCGAAGGGGGAGGAGGAGGCGTCCGCTGCAGTCTGGGAGAGGGAACAAGCATGGCTGCGTGCAGTTCCACAGCTTGAAGGAGAAAAGAGTGCGCTGACACTAATATATGACATAAGGAGTAACAGGACATGCAACGGGGGTATCCTTATGGCAGGTTACAATAATTGAAAAGGCCGTACTAAGGAGGGACCACTAAGCCTATTAACCAATGAAAAGCCACCATTTACAAAGGACAGTAACGGGAGCCAAATAAAAAGATGGCCGGAAAGTGGGCAGAGCTTCATGCCCATACACTGTACGACGGCACAACGCAGGTAAATACATCGTATGCCTTTACTACGCATGTTTTTGCCACAAATATGCTTTTACAACGCATGCCATTACCACGCATTGTTTTTATATGTAAAAACAATGTATTTGTTGGGGGGAGACCCCCAACTTACCTTAAAAGCGTGGTAAAGGCATGTGTTGTAAAGGCATGCACGTGGTAAAAATATGCGTGCTAAAAAATGCTCTGTAAAGGCAAAACGAGGTAAAAACCTCATTGTAAAGGCTGGTTCCCCCATACACTGAATACAGCATGACTCGAAGAGACGTGACAAGCGCTGCCTAGGCAAGACCTAAAAAAAGGTTTTGGGGCTTAGCCTCTTAAGGGTAGAGCGTCTGGGCATTGAAACTTTCTGAGTGAAATCTTAACTCTCTAACCACTGTTATCTCAGGTTTTGCTCCAGTTCTGGATTGACATCCCATACCAATAACTACCTCAAAAACCGCTAGTTCTGAAACTACTGATCACAACATTGCAAGCTCCAGATGTGAATCTGAACCACCCTCAAGTATGAATTGCGGAAATTCACCATATTGGTTAGTAATATTAACTTCTTTTGTTCCCCCTACTCTGTATCTAGAATTTCCCTTATGTCCTTCCACACTTTTTTTTTTTGAAAATGTTTATTAACATTTCCATATATGAACATTTGCCACAGAGTTGCCAGCAATACATTTTCTGTAATATAGGAATATCCCGAGGGTATCTGCTAAGTCACAGACTCAGGGTCTATACGGTCTGTTGTTCCTGAGAATAGGGAAATCAAGTAAGTTTAGGCATTCTGGTATACGTTTCAGCATATTCTATATTGAGTCTACACATTTACCTTTGACATGTTCACTGACTCATTGCTGTCTATACATTAAAAACCCCCTACTATACACTTAATTAAAAACAGGAAAAAGGCAAAAGAACGGAAAAGCAAATAAAGCTGTGGAACGACTCATGCGCATAATCCCATCAAAACTAAATTTACTTAAACAACTAAAAACACAACTGCCAGGGGTCCGGTAGCTCCTATGATGACGAGAAAATAGGCATCGATTCTCTAGGCAGGGACAGGGGGTCGAAGAGGGGAGGAAAGAGAGGGGGGAGCAGCACCCCTCCTCAGGCGTGGGGGGCCAGGGCTCTCAGTTCCAAGCACTCATGACACTCTAGCCCTCAGACTCCGTCGAATCATTCACCTCGGCATGGTCCAACACATGTCGAGCCTCCCAGGCCCGAAGAATGTCTCCCCATGGTTCCGCATATGGCCGGCGCCGTTTGGTGATCCTATCTTCCGCCACCAGGGCCCTTTCCTCCGCTCTAGCCCAGCATGAGACATTCGCCTCCCAGGATGTCACCAGCGGTGGGTGGGCGGACTTCCAACCAAGCGCTATCCGTCTTTTGGCCAACAGGAAGGCCAGGTCCGTAAACCTATGCCTCAACCTACGAGCTTTAGGTCTCGGAAAGAGGCCCAACAGACAGACCTCGGGAGCACACAACAGAGTACGGGACAACACCTTATTAACCATATCCACTATCCCAACCCAATAAGCAGAGAGCCGCGGGCAGGACCAAAGCATGTGATCAAAGTCCGCATCCTCTAGGAGGCACCTAGCGCAAGACAAATCCACTCTGTTATAGACCACATTTAACCGGTGCGGGGTAAGATATGTTCGATGGAGTGCATTAAATTGGGGGACTTTAAAGGCCGTATTCCGCGAGACTGTCTTGGGTCCTTTTTGGGCTTTCTGCCACTCCTTGTCTGTCAGGCTCCTATGTAGGGTCCCCTCCCATCGCTCCCGCAAGCTAGATAGTGAACCAGAGCTTAACCCCAGTGTTGCGAGATAAAGCCAACGCACCAGGTGTCCCGCCGAACCCAATGTCACCACCGCCTCCAAAGCTGGGTGGGTCTCTGGTTCTTCTGTGCCATCGACCCATAGTTCCCGCACTGCCCCCCTTATTTTGTGATAATTTAAGAATTGCCCCGCTGGGAGCTCGTGCGAGTCTAAAAAGTCGTCGAGGGGAAGCAGTTCCCCATCCCTGTAGCAGTCCCCAATCGTCAGTACACCTACTTCCTCCCAGCCGGCCAGTTGGCGCCTCGTTAGTGGAGGGCTCATACCTGCCTGGGGGATACATATAAGCGGGAGGCTGGGGGTATAGAGCACTCTATTTCTGGAGCGCGCCACGCACCTATCCCAGCATTTAACGGTCACCGAGAGCAACGTGCCCATGTATTGGAGTTTCTGGTGCCTGTTGAGAAGCCTAGGAAAGAGCTTAGCCTGCACATCGCCCGCGGGAAGCGACAACGTACCCAGGTCCCTGCCATCTAGCCATCGGGCTAGCCACTGTAACTGCGCCGCTAGATAGTAGGCTTTAAAGTCGGGAGCCCCCAGTCCTCCATCCACAAGCGGAAGCCGCAAAGTCTGCAATGACACCCTATTGCGGCCGCCATCCCATACCAGGTCTCTTAAGAGTCCGTCCAATATTTTAAACCACGATCGAGGTATCAGCACTGGGAGGTTGACAAAATAATATAATAGACTGGGCAGGACCACCATTTTGGATAATGCCATTCTCGCCATAATTGGTAACTTAAGAGTGCGTCAGAAGGCCACGTGCCCCCGAAGCACTCTAAGGGCGCCCCCGAGATTCCCCTCAAACAAATCGGCAGGTGCATGGTAGACCTGTATCCCCAGATATTTAAACGACACCGGTGCCCATTCTATGGTGGTCGGCAAGGACAAGGGTCTTTCCATGGCGGGGTGCAGCGGGAACACAAAGGTTTTCTTCCCATTCACTCGCAGTCCCGAATAGGTGGCAAACTCGTCCAGGATGGTTAAGATATGGCGGACTCCCTGCGTACCATCTCGGAGATAAATCAAAACATCGTCCGCATATAGCGAGATGATGTGATGGGCCCCGTCCAGGGATATCCCCAGAGCTGCTCCCTCTCTCCGGACCCGCGCCGCCAGGCGCTCCATTGCCAGAGCAAAGAGCAATGGCGACAGGGGGCACCCCTGTCTGGTCCCTCTATAAATAGGGTAGGAGGTCGAAACTGTCGTCCCGGTGCGCACCCTGGCAGTGCGCCTCCTATAGAGGAGACGGACCCACCGCATCCATTCCTCTCCCAGCTGCATCGCACCCATGACAGCCAATAAAAAGTCCCAGCGGAGGGTGTCAAACGCTTTCTCGAAATCGATTGCCACCACCACTGCCTCAGGATAGTCCTGCAGATCCGAGTGAAACATGACATGGTACAACCTCCTGAGGTTATTGGACGTGGAGCATGAAGGAATAAAACCGTTTTGATCTGCGTGGACCAGGGGACGCATATGGGGGAGGAGTCTCATGGCCAGTGCCTTACTCAATATTTTGAAATCCATGTTTAACATAGAGAGAGGACGGAATTCAGTTAAGGGAGCGGGCATAGTTTTAGTCTTGGGCAAAGGAATGACCAACGCCTCACGCAATGTGGGCGGTAACTGTTTAGCCTGGAACGCAGAGGCATAGACGCGTTCAAGCTGCGGAGCCAATATGTCTATATAAGTGCTGTAAAATTCAGCCGGTAGGCCGTCGGGTCCAGGTGTCTTCCCCGGGCCATGTCCCGGACCGCTGCTCTAATCTCACCTGTGCGAATTGGAAGGCCTAGCGGGTCCCCGGAGGCCTGATCCAGTTGCGTCAAGGGTTGGGCAGCCAAATATATCCGCAATGCTTCCTCCTGGGGCAGCCCTGGGGTATCATAAAGCAGTTCATAATATCCCCTAAATGCGTCATTGATAGCCTTCGGGGAGGACAGCGTACGACCATGAAGATCCCTAACGCTCATAATTGGCGCGCTTCTGCCATCGGATTTGATTAACCAAGCCAAGAGCCTCCCAGCCCTACCTCCCTCTATATGTTGGGTGGCCTGATACGTGTTAAGATCTAGCACCCGCAGTCTGTCCCAAGTGGCGCTGTACAGGCTTTTAACTTCAGCTAGCTGTCCATGGACCCCAACTCCCTCAGCAATCTCCCTGTCCAGGGTCAAAATCCGTGATTCCAAATCCTCCAGCTCCCGGGTCACCAGACGTCGAGAGCCTACAGTCTGGCCCAGGCAGTGTCCCCTAGTCACCACCTTAAACGCCTCCCATTCCACTAGAGGCGAACTGGCGGAGTCTTGATTATTTAAGAAGTAGTCACTTACAGTTGCAGAGAGCACCTGACGGAACCCATCATCCTCTAACAGAGAAGGATTCAGCCGCCACCGCGGTATCGGGGGCCTCTCAGGGAGAGGGGTAAAACCCAGGAGTAGAGGACTGTGGTCAGAAAGGGCCCTGCCAAGGTATTCAGCTCCGGACAACAGGGGGGACAATGGGGGCGAACAAAAGAACATGTCAATGCGTGTGTGTAGGTCGTAGAGATGAGAATAATAAGAATACTCTCTACTGTCAGCATGATGGAGCCGCCAGACATCGTGAATATCCCAACCGGAGGCCCATCTCCGAAATCCCCTGGCCAGGGAGGCAGCCGCGGCGCCCCGCAGCGGAAGTGTGGACCTATCCCAATGCACATCATATACACAATTGAAGTCGCCTCCCAAGATTAGATTCTCATGGGGGAGGTTCGCCAGGACACCGGAGAGCCGGTCCAGAAAGGATAACTGGTCCCGATTCGGGGCGTATATACTACCTATGGTAATCTCCTTGCCCTTCAAAACGCCACTAATGACCACATACCTCCCCTCCGTGTCAATCGCCTTCCGGAGGAGCTGGAATGGCACCCCCGGCCTGACCCACACCAAGGCTCCCCGTGCGAAGGCAGAGTATCCGGTTGCAAAGAGCTGACCCCTCCATCTACGTCTCAGGCAAGTAGCCTCCGTAAGGTGAGTTTCCTGCAGCAAAACCACATGAACCCCTCGTCGCTTAATGTAATTCAGTATATTATACCTCTTAGAGGGCGATCCCATCCCCCTGATGTTCCAAGTCATGAATTTATACTCCCCAAGGCGGCCATCAGACCACGCCATGAGAAGTCAGAGCGTGTCCACCCCAAAACCCCCATCCCAGCACCAAGCTCGGAGCTACCCCGGTCCCCCCGGCATATAACAACAACCCCAACAAACGAACTCCCCATCCCAAGGGCGGCCTGACAACGGTCAGCTGCCCAAACTTATACACCATGGCAATAACTACGCACCTGGTGATACCCTATACCAAATCGGAAAGGTCCAAGGCAAACGACCCTAAGACCTACAGAGGGGGCGCAGCGTACACAAAAAAAAGGCGGGTACACAAGAGGTCAGTTCTCCCACCAGTGCTGCCTCGAAGGGCCGCTCCAGCCCTCCCCCCGGCGCCTCAGCCCAGGAGCCCCCCCTCCCCTCACCCCCCAGAAGAAAAAAGAACAACATCATTGACAATGCAGCCCAGAAAGCCCAAGAGGACTGAGCATGATATCGAGGTGGGTAGAGGAGAGGGAGAAGGATAGCGAAAGCGGGACAAAGATCCCCCCCAGGGTCACCCTAGTCCACAAGTTCGTCCGCCGTCTGCGGGGTCACCCTCGGCATATCATTGTTCGTGACCTGTGACGCATCAGTCAGTTTCTTCTTCCCCATATTTGGCCTCAGAGTCCTTCCCCGAGGAGGAGCCCCTGCCTTGCAGCAGGTGTGCCACGGCTGCCAGCGCGCCTGCCCTCTCCGTCGCCGTCTGAGACTGACTCAGTCGTTTGGACTCCCTTCTATTCTTCCGGCGTCTCAGTCGCTTCTCCGGACGTTCCAAACTGGACACCTGTCGCGCAGTACGCGGCTTGGAGGCATCTCCCGATTTATAGGATTCAATCCAGTCCCAGGCATGTTGCGGGTCCTCACAGAAGAACATTTTCCCGTCCAGCATGATCTTGAGCCGGGCAGGAAACATCAACAAGTACTGGACGCCCTCCCCGCGCAGTGCTTTTTTTACCTCCAAAAATGAAAAACTACGACGCTGCACCTCCTGTGTATAATCAGGAAAGAGGGAGACTTTACTGTTCTCTACTGTGAAGGGACCATCGGATCGTGCTTTCCTCAATAACAAGTCCCGGTCTCGAAAATGGAGCAGCCTAGCCACCACCGCACGTGGAGGACGGCCCGGCGCCGGCGGGTGGGCAGGCACTCGGTGGACCCTCTCCAAGGTGTAAAATGAAGAGAGGCCCTGGGGCGCCACAACGTCTCTCAGCCATGACTCCAGGTAGGTGACCATATCCTGCCCTTCCACTCCTTCCGGAAGGCCCACTACCCGCACATTATTCCTCCTATTACGGCCTTCCGCATCTTCAGCCCTCTTTTCCAGGGTAGAGACCCTACCCACCAGCTCCCAAACTTGAGCCGATAACTTGTGGTGGGCAGGGGCCAGCACCGCTAGGTCTGTCTCCGACTGCTGCACCCTGCCTGCAAGTTTCGCATGTTCGGCGCGCAGCAGTCCCAGGCCCACCGCCACAGTGCTGATGTCCTGGTGTAGCGTCGCCTTAGTGTCTGCTATGGCCTCCAGGATTTTGGCCAGTTGTTGTTGGATTGGGACCTCCATGGGATTATCCCCTGCCTCTTTCGCAATTGTCTCCGGTGGAGTGGACTCCAGGTCCGGCGGGGGTCCGGCTTGTTTCCCCTTCGGCTTCCCCATGTCGGGGAATCCAGGTTCAGCCACCCTCGACCGGGTCCTTCTCTCCCTGGGCGGACACGCCGCCTCCGCCAGTGTCGCCGGTGCCCACCACTCCAGGATCCGCTCGGCCCCGACAGGCCTCCACCTGCGTGTGTCTCCCGCTGACTCCCCAGTGCCTCCGTGAGATCAGGCCGTCCCGGCCACCCCAGGCCTGGCAGAAACACCACAAGGGTCACCCCACCGCTGTCCCGACACTGTCCGATGCCAGCGCCAACTCAGCCGCGCGCAGCCACAGAAGGACTCCGAAGCCGCTCCCTGGCGCAGGGCGGGAACCAGCAGGCCCCGGGCTCCCTTTCCGAGCCGCCCTCAGCTGTGTCCAGCCCACTCACTCAGTCATCGCGGGAGCCTCACCGTCCAGCTCACAGCAGGCCCACAGGGTCACCTGGCAATGCGGCGGGGAAACTCCAGAGTCTTCGGCGGCCGCTGCATCCGCTGCCGACTGCCAGGCGCTGTCGCTGCCCCACAGCCAGGCGTTACACGAATCGCCCTCCGCACAGCCCCGCAGAGATTCCGCTGATTGTACTGTGCGGCAGGCCCAGCCAGTCCGGGGCCGCCGCCAGACACCCAACGCCAATCAGCCACAGGGGGGTCCGCGGGAGGGTCCACTCAGCCGCCCTCCGGGGAGCAGCCGCCGCACTGCGCCGCCTCCGGCAGTCACCTCACGGAGCTACGCTCCAGCACTTGCCGCCATCTTGAGGCCGTCGCGGCCGGTCCGCCTCGCCCGCCGAAGCCTCCGAGCCGTGCAGATGCGATCAGGGGGGGAATCAAAAGCCCCCAGCGCTCACAGGAACCGGCCCCCTCTCACGGGCCCCAGGGCTCGGGCTGGATTCCCGCTTAGAAACGGATAATTGGCGAGGCTAGCGCGAAGCTCCGGGCTCACGCGTCCGCCATCATCGGCTCTTAAGCCACGCCCCCATGTCCTTCCACACTTAATCTGCTTTTACTTTATCAAAAATATTTTACATATGAATGAATGGGATTATAAATCCGGTATGCATCTGAGGGGGAAGGGCAGATTGTTCCAATGTTTAGCAGCCAGAACCGAAAAAGTTGAGCCACCCCACTTCCGTTTGGTGAGGGGAATGGTCAGGAGATGGGCCGACTGAGAGGGCAGGGAACTGTTAGGGCAATATATGGTCAACCTTTCATGCAAATATTTGGACCCAGTCTTGTAGAAAGGCAAATGTGCTACTGTCAAGGCTTTGAAAATGACCCTTTTCTTTACTGGTAGCCAGTGCAACTGCTTCAAGTACTGGGTAATCGCGGCGTGTTTGAGAAAATTAAATGGAAGGCAGACAGCCATGTTCTGTACCTTGTGCAATCTGTGGATAAGATAGTCTGGGAGTCCTTTGTACAAACATTGGCATAGTCCTGCCAAGACTGGATCAATGCCTCTACCACTGTTTTCTGGGCTTCCCAAGGCAGAAGTTTGAGGAATTTCTTCAGCATCCAGCATGCAGATTTGACCACAGCTGTGATTTTGAGTTTAAGGGATGTGTGTGTCAACAATAACTCCATGGTTCCTGTCGAACTCAGTGGAGGGTGGGGCGGGGGAGCAGTACAACTGGTTGGCCATGCCCCTGACCATCCAGGAAGGGGGTCGATACTGAATAGCAAGACCTCTGTTTTTTCAGGTTTGCATTGTAAGGAGTTGGTTTTGAGCCATTTCATCACTGCTACCATACAGGCTGCAAATTTATTTTGACCTCTGGCTCATTGTAATTATAAGTTAGAAGTTTGGTATCTCCTGCGTAGGAGACCACCTGGATGCCAAAGGAAACTATCAAGTAAGCCAGTGGAGGTCATATACATGTTAAAAAGTGTAGGGCTCCTGGCTGAGCCCTGCAGCACTCCATATTTGGTAGATTTGGATTCGGAGAAGAATGGCTTAAGCCAAACTGCTTGTTCCCTGTGCTTTCAGGCCACAGCCTTCCCCTCTACCCTTATGTGTGCAAGATGTAACAGGATCTCAATCGAGAGCGTGTCAAATTCCACTGAGAGGTCTAGCAGAATTAATATGGCATTGTTGCTAGCATCCAGCATAAATTTGACGGAGTATGTAATGCCCATGAGTGCTGTCTCCGTACTATGGAGGACCATAAAGCCAGATTGTGATGGGTGAAGGAGTTTGAAGATTTCTAGGAATGTTAGTTGGGTATTTACAACGTTTTCTATAATCTTCGAGACTTCCGGAAGCAAGGAGATGAGTCTGAAGCTTGAGTGTTTTAGGGTCTGCGTTGGGTGTTTTTAATAGGGGAATAACATTTGCCCTTTTCCACACAGGTGATACTATCCCAGAGTGTAGGGAGATGGTAAAGAGCTCCTGATAAATCATGTTGGTCTGTGCATGCACCACAGAAATGCCAGAACTGGTAATGTTAGTTACTGTTGATTGGTGTTTCAAGAAGAGAGTAACTATGCATATGACAATCTACATCTCTTTCCTAGCAGTGGTTTTTTAGGTCTCGGCCTGCACCAGCGCTTGCACTTGTCTGGCCGAGAGTTTTAGTAAGCGGGTTTTGGAAGTGCAAACCCACTGGCTTTCGGCTGGCGACCAGCTTGCGTTCACGATAGCGTGCACGCGCGCAGCTGCCATCTGGGTTTCCTATCTCTTCCTCATTTCCTCGTCATGGCTCATTAACTCTCTGGACTCTGATGTTTCAATCGCAGCAGCAGCTCACATTACCAACTGACGCCCTGGACTACAGTCCCATGAAAAACAACAGCGATTAGCATTGAAATGCAAGCTTTTTTTTGTCTAGTTAGAAATATTGCTCCAAGAAACAAAATTGTCCAGAGAGGACGTAAGCTTCATCAAACACAATTGGATTTCTCATTTTGCCTCCTCACCGGCGATCCACAAAAGAAAAGGAGTTATCACCCTTATCGCCAAAAAATCAAACATTTCACTTATTTCCCATACACACGATGACGAAGGCAGATTGCTAATCACACACCTACAAAGGGGAGAGGACCTTATTCATGTGGTCAATATATATGGCCCAAACTCAGATGAACCCCAATTCTGGAAAACGGTCTCGAATACCATTGAAAATTTACCCCAGGACGATCTTCTTGTGGTGGGTGGGGACTTTAATATGCCACTAGACCCCCTCCTGGATAGACAATCAAAGTGCAAATTTCACCCGTCTCGATCGCACGACATATTGCGTAGAATCTGTGCTAGATTCAACTTGAAAGATACCTGGCGCCTACAGCACCCTGATACAAGAGACTACACCTTTTATTCAGCCCCCCATAACTCCTATTCTAGAATAGACTATATTTTAATGTCCTCCACATTTACACACTACCTAGATCAAACAGATATAGCCCCGATTCTTATATCCGACCACTCATGTATACACACCACACTTGCAGGCACTCACCCCACATCGCCCCCGAAGAGATGGCGCTTTAACGACGAAATCTTGGCAGACCCTGTAAACAAAGTGAAAATTGACAATGCGATTAAAGAATATATAGAGACGAATGATCTCCCAGAGATCCCCACATCTACCTTCTGGGACTCTCTTAAAGCCACCATTAGGGGCGTTATTATCGGAATTAAAGCCCAAATAAATAAAAAATTAAATCTGGAACTAAAAAATCTAGAAAGTGAGATTAAGACCCTGGAAAAAAAGCACTCGGAAAGGGTGGAGGATCAGGTTATCCTTAATGTGCTAACTAAAAAGAAATACGAATATAACACTATTATGAGCAGAAGGGCTGGTGTTTGGATTAATAAATTCAAGGCGCTCCAACTTTGTGAGGGCAACAAGGCGGGAAAACTATTGGCCTCTTACCTCAAGCATAAACAGAGACAGTTCACCATTTCCTCAATCAAAGATACCAAAAACATTACCCACACCAAACATAGCGAAATCTTGGATACCTTCCAAACGTTTTACAAGGACCTCTATAGTAACAGCTTAACAATTGACTCAGATGCCTGCGAACAATACTTGCAGTCATTAGACCTCCCAAAACTCTCAAGTACAGATAAATCAAAGCTGGGGGCACCTATCTCGGATTTAGAGATATCATCGGCAATAAAAACACTTAAATGTAACAAAGCTCCAGGGCCAGACGGCTTCTCTGCCTCTTTCTATAAAGAATTCAGCACTTCGCTTCAACCGACCCTAAATAGGCTCTTCAACTCTGTAGTCAATGAGGGGAGCATCACTAATTCAATGAGGGAAGCCAACATCATTGTCATACCCAAGGAAGGCAAAGATCCGCTCCTACCCAAAAACTATCGGCCAATTTCCTTAATAAATGTAGATTGCAAGATTTATGCCAAAATCCTAGCAAATAGGTTAAATAAATTTCTTCCCACTTTAATCAGCAACTCACAGGTGGGATTTCTCAAACACCGTATGTCTAATGACAATACTAGACTCCTATGCCACATCTTAGAAAGGGCCAAGAGCGTTCCTGCCCCCCTAATTGCTATCACACTAGACGCGGAAAAGGCGTTCGATAGAGTATCATGGCAGTTCCTGAAACAATGTATGCAAATTTTCAACCTAGGTGAGCCATTCATTTCCATGGTTATGGCCTTATACTCTAACCCGACTGCCCGGATTGCCATTAATGGCTCCCTGTCAGAGTCATTCCATTTAGAACAAGGAACTAGACAGGGCTGCCCCCTCTCACCAGCTCTCTTCCTCCTAGCACTAGAGCCATTGATCCAAGATATTAAGCACCATAAGGACATTACCGGGGTTCTCTTTGGCGACACGCGAGTAAAATTAGCCGCATATGCGGACGACATATTGATCGTCACGGAAAACCCGGAAGATTCCATTAAAGCCCTGATGGACACGATAGACGCATACTCTAGACAATCTGGATACAAACTCAATCGCGATAAATCTGAGGTCAAACCCCTTAATGTCCATAGTACGCGTGAAATGCTAGGCAATTCGGGCCTTACATGGCAACCGAACCACATTAAATACCTGGGGATCGAATTCTGCTCCACTATACTGGAGACACTCCAACATAACGAAACTAAAACACTGGAGAAGATCAAAACATTATTGGATGCTTGGTCACCCAGATTCATAACTTGGTGGGGCAGAATCGAGACCATAAAAATTATGGTCTCCCCCTTGGTGAATTATCTGATAACAATGCTGCCCCTCGTTTTATCGGAGGATTTCCATCACAAACTAAACATACTACTCTCGAACTTCCTATGGAAAGGGAAGAAGGCAAGAAACAGCATGAAGAAACTCAGGCTTCCCAAAAGGCTAGGTGGGGTTAATCTAGCTGATTTTAAGCATTACCAGTCGGCTTTCCTCGCAAAACAGGGCTCTCATTGGCTGACATCTCCAGCAGGAATCACCCCTGTATGGCTTGACATTGAGAAATATATCCTCAATGGTATCCCTGCGGCAACCCTCCTCACCACGAATCTTAACCGAATTACATGCTCAAGAACCATCTTCAAAAACACAAAATCTTCCCTCTTGAAAATAGACAAACTACTAGACATCAGCGTTAAGAAATCTAATTTAGAATCCATTTGGTATAATCGCAAAATTCTATATAAAGGTTGCACCTTGTATAATGCTATATGGATCAGTAAAGGCATCTATTTTCCCCACCAACTCTACGCGGGCACACAACCCCTATCCTTTAAGGACCTGCAGTCCACATATCAACTTGAGCCAATAGAATTCTACAACTTCTTGAAAATAAAAGCTGCCCTAGCTAAGGCAAACCTCTCAGCCCTAACACCATCCCTCCCGCAATATCTCTCAAAAATAAACGCATTGGGTCACCAGGTCTCCCGAGTCTACAAATTACTGGGCCCCCAACACTCTACAATTAATGAGAAGGTCACATCCTTTTGGGAATCGAACTCCAAAACCCCGATCTCAGACTCAGATTGGTCCTGGACATGGAACTCAGTATTTAAAAATAAAATCAGCCCGGTGCTATCCCACACAAAGTTCTGGCTCCTACACAAGGCATATTGGACACCAGCCCGACTACACAAACACAAAATCCGTGAAGACGATATCTGTTGGAACTACAATGGTGCAGTAGGGGACTTAGAACACTTACTAACTCTTTGCCCGTGTGTGACACCCTATTGCAGAGGTCTTCAAACTTTTTTAGGCCAAGCCTCCCCGGCAATATTTTTTAGGAGTCGGGGCCCCCCCATCACAAACATTTCTGGAAGTTGGGATTTAGTATCTTTGACAACTAGTTTAACCCTGAGGTGTTAATTGACAACTAATTTTCGCAACAGCAAAACACCATTAGCAGGGTTTTGTTAAAGTTAAGATTTGTGAGCTGTAAATCTGGCCCACAACCACTGAACTCATGCAACACCCTTTAATGGAAAACTTTCTTTTAGGGAAAACCGCCACAAGGTCAGTGCCTGAACCCCACCTTTCAGGACCACATCTAATACTGTGCAGCCTGATCCAGCAAGCAAGCAGAATGTTGGCAGACCTGGCAACCACATCATTCTCGGGGCAAGGTCTTTGCTCTGAAGATACAATTCAGTCAATTGAAATTCTCACTGCCATATATGTTTATTTTGTATTGTCATGTGACAGCGGTATAGATACCATGGGCCCTGGTGGAGGCAACGAAAATGGCCTCCTTGACTAGAGCTGGGATAGGAATCCACAGCAACTATGAGGGTTTAATGGGCCGAATCTACATTAAGGCTGTGCACGCAGCTTCTTGACAGCCTTATCACTAATGAACAGGAAGGAGTGCAAAACTGCAACAAATGGCCTGAAAACGCCTGGGTATTATGGAAAATTCTATGACAAATGTAATTTTGCTTCAGGCTCTGAAAATGCCTGCATCATAGCAGATCTGCAGAGTCTAAACTGCTGTTGGCTAAAATGCCAGGACTCACAGAGATAAGACTCTCGACTGAGACCTCTTGACAACAAAGTGCAAGGACACTAGGTCATAAGAATTTGCACAGCGCATTTACACCCTGTGTAAGACCTCAAAGCACTCTATTTTTTTCAGCTTATTTTTATTTAATGGCTCCTTTTTGTCTGGTTACCAGGGTGTTCCTTTGCCTTTTAGTAAGATTCTCAGTAAAGAAAGCATCACCCTGACCTTGAGAAGGTCCACAGAGATTACTCCAGAAGTTTACCTTTTTATGCAACCCACAATTTGTAGAATCGGAGTGACTCAGTGGATGCAATCTGAAAGGACCAGCGCAGGGTTAAGTTTCTGGATATTACTTTGAGTCACTAATATTCCTTTCCCTTCTGGGTGTTTAAACCCACCCAAGTTTTGTGAACCTTTCCCTGTTTCAAATGCGTGAACAGCAGGGGGAACTGTCGCATATTCTACGTGTGTGTTTATGTGTGAAAGAATGTCTGCTTGTCTGACACTGAACACCTGTTGAGTGAGAATGTTTGTACGAGTGTCCTGCTGTGAGGCAAAACCCAATTATTGTATGGCAGTGGTAAATAAACAGAAGTAGAGCGAGGATGGGGGAATAGGGAAATTACCCTGCAGAAAAATGTTTAAACATCCTACCAGTAGCTTCAAATGTCTAGACAGCAGTGTGATGAACCGATGTAAAAGGCACCAGCAAGGAGGCCAAAAGGGAGCAGCAAGAAAGGCGAAGGGCAGGGAAAAAGCACCCCTCTCCCTGCAAAGCAGTATATGTTTTTAAGTTTAATTTTGTATGGAAGTGCAATTCGCTGCCATTTCCTGCCTTTATGCTGCTGTGTCTCGGATTAGAGGAACGTCAGAGTTGACACTTCCACTTTATTTACTCTGACTGTTGCCTCTAATCAAAATAGAGTCCTGTTTACGATGGCCACGAACCTCGAGAATACATGGCAGTAAACGTGCTTCAGACGTCGGAATGAGTGATGTTAAGGGGAATTCTTTCTGTGGAGCTCGCGCCCCCCCAGAGGTGTTTCCACGCCCCCCCTGGGGGGCGCGCCCCACAGTTTGAAGACCTCTGCCCTATTGGGATAAAGTCCTTGAATTCATATCTAAACTCTTCCCCCTTGATACAAGCAGGTACCTCCCGGCTCTACTATTTGCTCCTACAAGAGCAGACTCCTTGTGCGAAAAAGACAAGGCACTCCTTGACCTACTTCTCACAGCAGCATTTAAGATAATTCTCAACAATTGGAAGGATACTCGCAAAACGTCCTTTAAACACTGGCTGAATTGGGTCACTTACCTTCGAGGTGCTGATAATATAGCGCTCCACAACTCTCCGTGGAAGTCCCCGATTAGAAGCATGTGGGAATCCCTTGATCTCTTCTTTGAATCATACAAACCACCGTGGACTGTCTCTCAAACTGCCCTACGCTCTTACACAGTACCGTACGGGGACCCTCCATGACCGACATCTTTACCATGACATTTAGAGGGGCACACATCAAGGATCTTTAACCTCTAATCACCGTCTATATCTCGCGCGGTGTGATATAATTGTTCTGGGATTAAGCCGAAACTCTTGCAACCACTAGATATATACCAAACGAAATAGCCTTCCATGTTATCTGTCTCTGCCTTAAGATAGATCCCATGTGCCATCTGTTATTTTTATTTGTTATTTGCTGACGCAGTGCTGATGGTTTATTCACCTATTTTGTCTCTATTTATGTTATCTAAGATTTGAACTGTGCTGTATTTTCTTTTGCTTATAGTATTTTTTTGTACTTTATGTATTATACATTGTTTTGTTTCGAACAACCAATAAAAAACTTATTGAACACAAAAAAAAAAAGAAATATTGCTTTGGTGGGTTAATTTCACCTTATATCGCTATTTGTTTTATATTGGGAGTCACAGCCTAATTACCAGTATTTTTGTCTCACTCTGTTTTTTTTAAATATTTATTCGCGCAAAGCACAAAGCTATATTTAAGGTTACTTTTTCTGCGTCACTTCTTCACTCTATTTAAACTCCGCACCAACCACTCTTATTGTCTCTCTCCTTCTCTCTCTCTCCCCTCTCTCTCCCCTCTCTAATTCTCTCTCTACTTAATTAACTCTCCCCTCTCTATCTTTTTAGCCTTTCATTCTCTCGCACCCCTTTATCTGTTTCTCTTTCAAACTCCTTCATTCACTCTCTCTCCCCTTCTTTCTCTCTCTCTATCCCGCTCCAATCTTTATTCTATGTACACCCTTTCTCTCTCTTTCTCTCTCACCACCCTATCTAATTGGGCATTATATCTTCACTCTATCTCTCACTCGGCAACACCACAGCATCACTCAGCGTAACCACAGCATCACTCAGCGTAACCACAGCATCACTCAGAGCCAGCACAGCATCACTCAGAGCCAGCACAGCATCACTCAGAGCCAGCACAGCATCAATCAGAGCCAGCACAGCATCAATCAGAGCCAGCACAGCATCAATCAGAGCCAGCACAGCATCAATCAGAGCCAGCACAGCATCAATCAGAGCCAGCACAGCATCAATCAGAGCCAGCACAGCATCAATCAGAGCCAGCACAGCATCAATCAGAGCCAGCACAGCATCAATCAGAGCCAGCACAGCATCAATCAGAGCCAGCACAGCATCAATCAGAGCCAGCACAGCATCAATCAGAGCCAGCACAGCATCAATCAGAGCCAGCACAGCATCAATCAGAGCCAGCACAGCATCAATCAGAGCCAGCACAGCATCAATCAGAGCCAGCACAGCATCAATCAGAGCCAGCACAGCATCTCTCAACGCCACCACAGCATCGCTCGGTGCAACCACAGCATCGCTCGGTGCAACCACAGCATCGCTCGGCGCAACCACAGCATCGCTCGGCGCCACCACAGCATCGCTCGGCGCCACCACAGCATCGCTCGGCGCCACCACAGCATCGCTCGGCGCCACCACAGCATCGCTCGGCGCCACCACAGCATCGCTCGGCGCCACCACAGCATCGCTCGGCGCCACCACAGCATCGCTCGGGGCCACCACAGCATCGCTCGGGGCCACCACAGCATCGCTCGGGGCCACCACAGCATCGCTCGGGGCCACCTCAGCAACAGTCACCACCACCACCTCAGCACCACCTCAGCACCACCTCAGCACCACCTCAGCACCACCTCAGCCTGCTCTCGGAATCTGGCATCTGTTGATTCTCCCCTAGCGTCTGGCCGCTGCTAGTGTTATAATACGGGTACTAGTTCCCAACCTTCACCCTCCGATTGTTTATGCCCCCTCAAAAAAAAAGCTTTAACAAACAACCATTGCAATAGGCAGAAACAAGTTGCCAGCATTGCAAGAACAAAAGAAAACTGAGGAAATGTTTTATTGTAAATACTTTTTTTAATATGGTCGTTCAGTTTTACATAATGCCTTTTTGGTCATATATAAAGTAACAAAAATGCTTCTGACACTTTTTTATTATAACTTTTCAGCATGCTGCACAGCAGCCACACTTCTCTACAGCACAGCTTGAAGACATTGGCAAAGTCAATAGCTCTGGCTAAACACTTATAAGGCCCCAAAGGCGAGACCTATTGGCTATGCCAATGCTTGTGATTTATGAGGTGGTATTGCCTTTCTTTCTTGTAGATGCCATTTTACCCTAATACAAATCTACTGAAAACCAAAAAGTGTTTAGTGTAAAAGGTATCCACTTTACACTCTCTTCCTTTGCCATCTGTTTGTTTTTTGCCGGGTGGAGGATGCTCGTGCCTCTGCTTTGCCTTCATAAGAAACTGCATGGTGAAATGTATACTTAAGTTTACTTGATTTGATTTCTTAAAATCTCTGTGGTGCCCAGAAAGATAACTTTGCTCAGAGGAGCAGATCCAAAGTAGGAGACAGCAAAAACACAGTTGAATAGTATACAAAAATGCCAATGGAACAGTTATATCTGATTTTTCTCAAGGCTATGTGCGATCTTTCTCAACTGCAATAGCAGACTGTTCCAGAGTTTAAGACCCAAAGGTTTGAGGGATTTCCTACCAATACATCCATAGGGAGCTTCAGAAGCGATATGATTTCTGAGCACCGATCATGAGCCGGAATATGGGGACAAAACAGGAATGCAGACCTGTATGTTGAGACTTGTGGGAAGCTTTATGCACATGACAATGGAATTTAAAATGAGTTCACTGCTTGACAGCAGTCCAAAGCAAATTATCTGTGCCTGAAACATGCTACATTTTTTGTGATAGTAGATGAGACAAAAGCCTGCATATTGTATTCACTTCGCTTTTGCTAAGGTGTTTGCCTATCCTGTATATAGGTTCCAGTGACGCTCCTGTTTGACAAAACACAGACCAGAACCATAAGAGCATGATGGGCGTTGGCAAGAAAGTATTAACTCATCCGAAGAAGTGTAACAAATTGAAACAAGGAATACAAAATGCTTTGACCTGTGCCCCCAAAGAAAGCCCTTGTTTAGAAATGACACCCGTGGGATGCGTCGAGTGCTCCACAAACACTCGTAGGCCAGAGGAAGCTCTCCAATGTTTCCTGCAGTCATGACATCTTGACAACTTTTTAATTTAGTTGGTTTTGGTCCATCCACAGCCGCGCTGCCTCCAAGCAGGTGCCTAGGTTGCTCGTGGAGCCCAGTTATCAAGGTAGTTGTTGACCTGAAATCTAGTATGCATAGGATAAGGCTTTGCAATTGATCCAGCGGAAGTGTTTTTACTTTCTACCTTTCCTTCTACACTCATTTACTCCACTCATACTGGCCCTTTTACAATTAGATGCTCAATTCAAATTCATTTACCACAGAGGCAGTGATCCTCTGATGAATCTTTCTCCTCCGATAGAAGAGGTGGAAATTAGGATATCTAAACTCACTGTTAGCTGTCCAATGATGACCATTAATTGACAGCCATCTCACAAATTCCAAATCAGATTTAGTTACACCACTCAAGACCATACTATAAACATAAAGAAAAGCAATTGTAAGTCCCAACCTCCTGAACAAGTTAAGACAAGCAAGAATTACACATACCAATAACTCTGTAGTTGCTACACCGAATAAGAGAAGCAACACCTGATGATCCATCAGAGCTTGCTGATACTTTCTACAATGCATTTGAATCATCAATAAAATCAAATGACGAATCAACAAGACTCAGTTATAGACTCCTACTGATTTGGAATAAAATTGATTATTGTATTAGAGATTTTAAGTTCATCATAATCAGCAATTGCTTCAGCAGCTTAGTTAGAAATATAAACGATTTATTTACAATTCCAAACATTTAAGCAGGCGTTACAAATCCAGAATAGCTACAGAATTAGTCAGACTGCCAAATAGGCAGAAGGATAATTTGTAGACTAACAGCTCAATTTTTAAGGGGATGAAATGATTTATTTAGAGTCCATAAGCAAAGCATCAATAGACCAAAGAATGGTTCGGCATAAAATCTCAGTCCATATGCCACCAACTGTAGCATACACTAGGCAGTCCAAAATTGGCAAAAGTTCAAAAATCGAATAGCATTTTAATCCATAATGCGATAGCATGCTTTGGATCACAACCAAATGATAGTGGATGAAGGGTTGCACATACAGAGAAATGTATTCGAGACAGGTAGGATTCGTAAGGGACCCCTTGGGAGATGGAGTTACTTTTAGATTTACGATGACACCTTTACTGATTGTGCAGCTTCCAATAATGATAAGAACCGATGAAGAACAACACCTAGTTACCTTTGTGGTACGGTAAGAGCAGATGGTCCGTAGTGTCATGTGCGATGCAGACATCCAAAAGGATCACTCATGCCTTATTACCCTAGCCTTTGATGACCCTGAATGCCTGTGTGGCTAATAGTTTAGCACTTTGTCCCTCTTCTAAGGAGAAAGGCCTGTTGCCAAAGGTTCAGTACATTTGACTCGAAAGAAATATGGCTAAACAACTCTCCACTTTCTTGTACAAGATTTTACTTCAGCCCAGGAGGATTGTGATTGGATCTTAATTGATTACTGTTAACTATAAATTCAATTAAATTCTCTTTGGGATTCCTTGGACACAGAGTTCACAGGCACATTCTGAAACCTGGACGTTTCACTTTAATCTCATTAAATTCTATCACCTATTGTGAAAGTGCCCCTGCCCAATTTCAGTTCTGGCATGGACACCTGAAGATGCTCAGTTAACAAGGTGACTTTAAGCATACCTGTAAATGGACTGAATTTTGCTCTGTGTCTAATATGAGACCATATAACATCACAACCAACTACAAAAGCCCTCCCTTCAAGGGCTACATAATGCCTACAGATGGGACCGAACCCGTTAAGCTGCTCGAGTCGACCTACATTCACTTGCATATAACAAAGTTCCAAACAAATCGATATAGATGGTCATGTAATGGTGCCCAACACTGCACCCCTACCAATCACTTCTTGACCACCTTCACAATTGTGGAACCCGAAACAAATGATAAAGTCCTACAGTGCACCCAAACAAACACAATCCAAACACCACAAAGCTTAATATGTTCGAGGGATGCCTAATCCAACAGGTCCGCACAGTGGTCCTCCATATAACCAAACAGAACCTTCTAAACCCAGTAAGCAGTGCACACAGCTTGCTCGTTAGGCGTTCCTGGATTAACCACATCTAATCGATGCTTGCAGCTTGTAACACGCAAGACATAATGTCCTCTATTGACCCTTTGTATTGGCATTTAGTCATTTCAGATCACTGCATATTTTCTTATGTTGACGCATCTTATTTTCACCTCATTTTGCAGATAAATTTGTGTTTTTGGGTGATTTGTACGTGGTTTCAAACTTTCAGAGCTCACTATTTCACCATAGTGGAAAAACAATACCGAAAATGTAAATTCCATGTATCATCTTCTGACTATATGTGTGGAGTTATTGAACAAATAAAGTTAATATTCCGTGGCACTAATTCCTGCCTTCCCAAGCAGTTTCTGTCCAAGTGGATTTACTATTGTGTGCACATTCCATATGTGAATAAGAGTACATTGTAGAGCAGTTGAATAAAATAGTCTTTTGGAAAATTTGAGTTGATGGTCCGTTTCTATTTGACATTACTGGGGACCGGCTAATAACCTGATTTATATTTCCCACTGAGAAACTGCCTTGTGATGGTATACCATAAAGGATTAAAATAGGACATTTGCCTAGCACTTGAAACATCTGGAAAAAGCATACCTTGTTTGCAGGCAGCATCAGAGAGATGTAAAGTTAGACTATTATTTTGGAGTTGAGGTTTCAAACGCTTGCATCATTCTCCTAAACACAAACAGCTGCCTGATCAGTGTACAGCATTCACCTCGAAATAAATCATAACTGTATTTTGAACTGTGCTGCTCCTGGCTCAAAATCTGCTGTAATTTACTGCCAAGACGCTGCCATGTGAAGGTATTGGAGATTCTACCTCAGGAGTAGAAGCTTAGAATCTGTTTTTGACATCAATGCGGTGTTTTGATAGCGCTCAAAGGAGGCAAATACATGTGCTGACAGACAACCAATTTAGAAAGAAGGCAGCTATGGAAGTGAGCAACGCCCTTTGCATCGTCGTTACTTTCTCCTATACATCATAGGTGCTTTTGAAATGTGGATTGCACTAGGTATTTGCTTGGTATTGCTCAACAATCACACTTGCTAATTTTATTGTGTAATGCATTTTAGCAAGTGATTGGTCTGTGTTGCGGATTTGTGTTGCTTGCCCTTTTTAGGTCTCGCTACACAGCGCATGCGCTGTGCTGCGAGACATGTTTACTATTTAATGGGCTTACAACCCACCCACAACATGCCATTGGTTGTTTTTGTTCTCACTGTCAATTGCAATCTTTCAATCGCTTAGTTCCTGTAGGCTTCCATTCCTTTCTTGTGTTGGCTCCACAGTGGAGCATGGATCAAGTACATGTTTTTCCTCGTCTTTTTACAACACTTTTTTTTTTTTAATAAACATTTCGGTATTATTCCTGGACGTGCAGTGTGCTTTCCTACTTTTAATACAGACATGTTGCTTCTTATTTATATTGCTTTCACCCTGTCTGCCATCTCTCTCCATACTTTACTTACACCTATAACAGTACTAAGCTATGCCACTCTGCACCACTGTACACCTGTTCAATACATTGTGCTCTACTCCACACCAATCTACTGCCCTCTGCTACTCCATGCTGCTCCAGTCTGCCCCACTAACCTTTAGCCATGCTGAACAGCTATGCCCCTGTACAACATGGCTAAGACATTGGTAAAGCCTGTAGCTCTTGCATAGGCGGGACCTATTGGCTTTGTCAATTCTTTCGTTGGTGTTTTCAGTTAGTGAATGCTTGCAGAGCATTGTGGATGTAACTGCATGTGATGAATTAGGAAGGCAGAAGATACTGAATTAAGATGCAATCTCATTACTGCTTTGAGCTGAATTAAAATAGTTTAGGGGCAGTGTCTCCGTAATGATCAAACAAGCTTTATAAGCATAGTAAAATATTCCAGTTTTGGCAATATTGGCAAGCATAGGAACCTGTTGCTCAATTTAAGCCATGTTATGTTTTTTTAAACTTTACACTGCTGCGGTGATTGCATTCCTGTGCGTCAGTTTTTTTTGTTTTTAAATCCGGGCTAGCCCGTTTAATCACGCTCAACTCTTAGGTTTTAAGTTTGAACTGATTTTTCTGCACATTCCCTTCTAAGTATTAGCGCAAGCACTGAATCATTCTCATTGCAGTCTGAACATGTAATATAAATTGTCTGTTTTTTTTAAATAAATTTGCTAAATATTTTGTATTTCTCAAATGGATAAACCTAAATCCTGGGACACTAACCAAGTAAATGTTGCCCTGAAAAACTATAGACTGGCAATACCAAATATGTGGAGATTTTCCTAGGAAATGTAGTCTGCAAAATCAATTATGTAACATTAGTACAGATCACTAAATTGTGGCCGAATCCCTGTTTATGGTTCACTGTTCATACGATGACATGGAAGGTATAACGTATATTTTCTAATTCTTTCTGATCTAATGAAACTATCCGTGAAAGGCAAACCTCCTTTTGCTCACTATTTGGCCAGTAACACACATTGGACATGACATTTTTTGTTCCCAAAACATGATTCCCTTAAGTTTCCCTCGTGCACTAATATTCCATCCCAGTACATGGCCCTAACCGTTTTACCCCTTTGTCTCCTAAGTGTGCCAATGCCAGATATGTTTGGGTTTTCTATAGGTTCAGCACGCCGATAGACAAACTGGGTGTACAGTGCATTTGAAAATTTTGCGGAGCAATTAAAAGTGAAATGTAATGACCCCTCTGTTGTATAGAAACTTTCACAATTTCATTCACAAGAGGGAGGTAGAAGAGTGGAGTGTGGAAGAGAGAGAGAGAGGGGTTGATTCACTAAGGGCGTTGTCGATAACTAACAAACCCTGTGGTTTGATATAAGGACTCTCACCCACTGGTTTTTAATTCAGTGGCATGCTTCATCTTGTAGTTCTCGACACAGATACTGGTTTTGTATCCAGGCGGGCTCTATCTCATTTTCCTGAGGGAGCTTTTTGTGCAACATTATTTGTATCCAAAGGTTTGTGGCCTAACTTTTTAAATTCTCGGGGTGCCTACAATCGCAAGTGTTGCGCCTTTATTCCCACGGTGCCCCTACAACATTAAAAACAGGGTGTTGATGCTGAAGAGGTTCGTTATTTACTTCTTATCAAGAGACTGGTGTACATGTTTCAGCTTTCTTGTGCCCAGCTGGGGGGACCAAACTCCTGAGATCCTAACACAAAAGGTTACATTTAAGGGCATTATTTCTTATGCTGACACCTATTTGGTGCATTCACTCACACCAACATGCCACCCACTTAAAAAGACCTCCTGGGGTTCCTCACCAGTCTGTTTCTTATTCTACTACTGGAATTTGCTTCATGGGGTAAGAGGGTGGTCCGCTTACCTGTCACACTTTTGCCAAATGATCTTACAGGCTTATTTACCCAACGCTTATCTCTGGCATGCAGGTGCCTCCTTTGTCCCGATTGGCTGGCTCAAGGCAATGAACATGAGGGTTGAGAAATTTTCATCAATTCATTTCGACAGTATGGCAGTTGCCTTAAGTCTTACACTACGATATGTCCTTGCTTTTGTTGACCCACATCTTTGTTTTCCCTGGTTTCTAAGTGTAAGGGTTGCAAGACCTGTATCAGTTTTTGTGGTTTGAGCAGGGTCCCACGCACTAGACAGGAAGTGTTTTTGATGGGGGATTTCTGCAGTATTTAGGTCCATGTGACTAGTGTGGCTGGCACCTAGCTAAACCTACCAGCACCAGACCGTTCTCAGAAGCAGAGACCAGAGAAAGCCAGGATTTTGTGACTTGTATAAATCCCAGCACATTTGATTAACCTGATGCAACTTGTCATAACAGTATATCAGTCTAACTTCTTGTGACAAATAATGTACATTAATTTCACTTTGTCACTTAATAAACAAAAATATAACCAACTTTCAGAAGCTTTGTCTGTGTAATTGCCCACTTACTCCTACTATATCAGTTAAGAGGGCAATTGAAATTGGGTGCTGCAACACAAGTGCTCATGATCACCAAGAAGTGCTACCAACTGTATATAAAATCAAAGTTTGGCATTTTAGACTCATTTAGGTTTGTGGTAATACATCATGTCTAGGTGAAAATGTCTGCAGTGCGATCAATGAAAGCATCATGGCTGCTCATTAGCCTGTGAGGGTTCCTAAACCATATTCAAACATGAAGGATATCATTAATAATAATAATAATAGTTCATTTGTAGAGCGCCTGGCTACCCCAAAAGGTGTGTCCCCGCGCTAGAAGCACGTCAACAAGAGTGGTGGAGACAACTGGACTAAAGTTTATAAAGCCAAGTTTTCAGTCCTCTGCGAAAGACTGGTTCAGATTTCTCAGTGCGTAACCAGAAAGGAAGTGTGTTCCAATTCTTGGCCGCTAGTGAGAAAGATTTACAAATGGAGGAAGTTTAAGGGAGAGGGCATCCTTGCAAATTCACACGAAGATGAGTTCACATGATTCTCCTAAAGATTGCAAGGAGCCCCAGTGCTATATCCAGGTACCTTCAGTAAGCAAGACTATGAGCACATCATTAAAAATAAAATATAATGTACAGCATTTTTGGAACGGTAGCTAGGAGTAAATCCTTTTTGTCCAAAAAGGACATTGCTGCACAGCTTAGGTTTACAAAACAGGATCTACATGAACCACAATACTTCTTAAAAAGCTGTCTGCACAGGCGAGACCAAGGTGGAGTTGTTTGGCTGTAATAAGTATTTGAAGAGAACAAAACATGTGTTAACACGAGAACTTCCTTCTTAATGTCAAGCCCAGTGATTAAGTGGTGAACTCTTGGACCTGCTTTGCAGCTGCAGGACTTGCACCCCTCCCAGTCATTGTGTCCAATATTAGTTTTTTATTTTCCAGCGTATGTTTAGATGAAAAATTGACACTGTCCCAATCGCCAAGGGGTAGCTGAAAGTGGATCATGTAATTAGACAACAAACCTAAACAAACTAGTACATTTATGACTGAATGTTTGGAAAATAAAAGAATCAGGATTTAGGAATAATCATGTCAGAGTCCCTACCTCAACCCCTTTAAGATGCTGTGGCGGGACCTAAGAAAAGTTGCATGTAAACAGATGCCCTCTGACATCATTGAGCACAAGCACTTAGTAAGCACAGAATCGCCCTACAAGTTCCAATATTGACAGTAAACATCCATTAAAGTCAACATTTGTATGACGAGGTTTCGACTCTTATAAAAACATTTTTGAGGAGTTTTCATTAGGATCATACTGATAGCCACCTCTCACCAGAGGTCTAGTTCACAAGGACTCCTCTCTTGGCACCTACATTCTATCAACTTATAGATCTGCTTGAGGAGATCAACCACAAATCAAAAACTCTGAGGTAAGCGCTGCAGCCGCCGAGCTTATTAAATGCAAGTGGTCCTCTGCTGAGAGGTAGTCTTCCAGTACAAAGGCCGACTTTAAAAGATTTTTACTGTCAGTATTGGAACATGAAGGGCGATTCTGAGCCTCAGTTCAGAGAGAGATTCCATTTTTTTAAGTCGGCATCTTCTGGTTTTATCTTCTGGTTTTATGTATCGTTTCGCACTATTCATCATTCATCACTAATCAAGATCACTGCGCCGTTTATCTGAGCACCTATTTTGTGTGTGTGTGTGTGTGTGTGTGTGTGTCCACAAATGCCACCTAAGATCTGCTGAACACTTTGCAGAACGGGTGCCACCTGATGTGGTGGTGGCCGCAAGTAATCGGTTAAATCCAAACGCTCCACCAGGAACAAAAAGGAGCACTCACAGGTATCCAATTTAATTGAAGGCAGACATGTTTTGGCGAGGAGCGCCTTTTTCGATGCCAGTTACGTGCGGAGTGTAACACAGTCCTGTTAAACTCACTGGACTCGCTCTCATTGGGGACCATCAAGAGCGAACTATTCATTGTCCGTAGGTTGCTCTACCAGCATGCTGCGATATTTTAAGGATATTCCAGACTTTTAAGTAGTTCTGGTCATGGCGCTTAAACACTTATTAAACACTTTGCCACATAGTTGTATATCTTGCAGTAGCCTATGAGCAATAAAATTCCGGGTCATCCAGGCCATATTTACTTGACAATGTTAGCAATGGTCACAGTGATTCAGGTTAACCTGGATGATTATAGAAATAACCTTGGATGCTCATACAGCCTAAAAGTATAAGGTCCTATCTATTTTAGATTTTCTGTTTCTTACCGGTGCCATATTGGATATCTTGATACCTGTGCATAGTATTCTGAGGAGTTGGCATCAGGCATTTGATGTGTCCAATAGTAGTTTGTGGAATAGTCTGTGTTCGAGGTAAGTATTGATGTTATTGACTGTATCACAGTCAAAAAGTGTTCTATTTCCAACCATTTGGAAGCTCTGCATCACTAGATTGAAACGGACAGGATCAGCTGTGTACAAGAAAGGCTATGTGATTGGTGAACAAGTTGGCTAAGCTGGCTTCACCTAAGTTTTTACAGTCAGTTTTTTTCCCCAATGAAACACAGCACAAGAAATCTGAGATTAATTGATCAACATTCCTATAGAATTTCAGTCTTTCCAAGCCATAGTTCTCAGAAAGGTAGTTTATCGTTGGGGTTATCGTCATTTTCACTTTTCATGTTCTCCCCACTGCAGTATCAATTTGGGGACCGATCCTTCTAAGGCAGCAAATATTTGATCAATAATCTTCTCAATATAGACATTTGATTCTGTTTTGAAAAACATTGTTAGATATCTAGATACTTCGGGTATGTCGTAGTCTAAGTCATAATCTTTGTTGTGCAGAGAGGTCTAGCTTTCAATTTATTTTTATTCAGTGTGTGGCTGAAAGCCTCAGAGAAGATGTGGATAGAATTAAATTGTACTGGCAAAGAGGTCTGAGCTTCCTTATTAAAGATAGATATTCGTGTATCCTGCCACCTTAGTAGTAAGTCACTCTCCATTGACCTTTTCATTCCATTGAATATTCGCTAAAAGTGCCTCGGTCACTATTAAAATAGCACTGGTGATAGGGGACCATGTTGTATTCTCCCTTGACTTAAATGAAAACTTTGAGATAAAATTGCATTTGCTCTGACCTCGGTTGGTTCTTTGTGTTAAGGTTGTGCATATCGATGTGTTACCAAATTTAAATTTGTAAAGTACTGAATGAAGGTCTGTTATATTTTGACAATGGTCTTGTATGCATCCAGCACTATAACTCCTGTGGAAGAATCAGTCTTTTGGCGATGTTCAATTGTTGGGGAGGCTAGTGCTACCCTTCTGTTATTTAAAAAACATGTCTGAGCAGGGTGTATGTTTCTGAAGTATTGATTATAACCTCTTGGCCATTGTCTATGCATTGGTTTAAACATTCCATAGTAATCAAAGATACTAGCTTAGAGAGCTTGTTTTTTTAGCCGAGATATGTTTTCTCCTGACATTACTTTGATTGTGGCTCCCAAAGTGGAGAGGTGTGGTGCAGCGGCCAGGGCAGCTGACTTCGGAGCACAGGGTTCACGGTTCGATCCCCGGCTCCGGCGGCAGCTCAGCACCATGTGACTCTAGGCAATAGCTCACTTAATTTCCACTCCGGCCCCCGGCGCCTTGAGACCCGTAAGGGTGAGTAGCTGCGCTATATAAAAACGGACTTACAAAGCTGAACTCTGCACTTCCCTTATTCTGAAGTTTTTCTTTTTTCCTTTTTAACTGTCCGCATTCACCTCTTTCTATGACACCTTTCTCTCGCATGACCCCTTATTCCACCTCTAAGAGAATGGGATCATGATCTCACGAACCGAGACTACAGGCAATTTCCGAATTGACTCAGCCTTGGCTGAGTATCGAACTCTGGAGTCAGGTGTAATCCCTTACAGTCTTGAAAAAGAGCTTAGGTTATTGGTCAGTAATAAAAAAAAGTGAGGATTAACTAATATGAACCTTGATCATTGTTGAGCCAAGTAGTCTATGGTTACCACATATTCACCTTAAATTAGTACTTGAGATGCCACCCATTCCTCTCTGACCAGGTCTGACTGAGCAACCACTTCTAGCAGAATTCCCTCCTTGCTAGTAGAGCAGGAGGTTACTTTTGTTTTTACTTATAGGTACTAATTGGTTCAAGCAACTAAATATAATAAGTGTAAGGCTTACCTTAATTTCAATTTGTAGAATATTTAATGTCTTACCCACATCTTCCCAGTAAGATCATATCGCTGGATAATGCAAAGACGTGTGTGTTATCTGCTCTCTCCACTCCACACTTCATGCATTTTCCGGTGGTCCTTAGCCTCATCTTCGCCATTATGTAGGGAGTTTGATACGCCCTGTGCACAATGAATAGATGATATCTTTTTAAAAAGCAGATCTTATTGTGCTATATAATTTTGACATAGATACTCACCATCTTTCATGTATCTCCAGCATTGGCACCTCACAGCTCCCCAGGAAGTGTGAAGTCCCTGTCCACTGCGTTGAGATATGACCAAAACCAGGTGGAGATTTCTCTTTTCCTAGGGACTGTTTCCAGTAACATATTTTCAAGGGAGTTCATGCTGGAGTCCTTGACATATGATACTTGGAACCAACACCTTAGTTGATAAAATGTATACCTCGACAGCTTCCCACCAGTTACTTTACCCAGTTCCTCCCAAGACAAAAGCCTCCCTTCCTGCACAAGTTGCCCCCAACTATATATTTCAGCTGTGTGCAAGGGACTGACTAAGCTACCTTCCAGACATTCTGGGGTGCCTGGTGAATTCCATGTAGGGACGTGCTCGCTATAATAGGATAAGTCTATGGCTTTCCTAATCTGAGCCCATAATAAGCGCGCAAAACATTCGGCCTTACCATTTGAAGAACAGTTTATCAACAAATTTACAAAAGTGTGGATTCCCCAGTCTGATATCCTTGAGCGTTGCTGAAAATAACACCCCTATCTCGGAAGCATCTGAAATGGGTTGCTGAAGCTCATTGAAGAAAGTTAAACTGCTAACACATAGTTTATAAAATATGACCTGGAAGACATTTGCCTTTCCCAATTTCAGACATTTAATTGCTGCAAGAATTTTCTAAGTGGTCATCGGTCGATCTAACCTCTTTGTCCCTGAAATACTAGATAGGAAAATATTTGTAAGGTAGTTATGACTGGTGTTTGTGGTAATGGTTGGGTTAGATTTATCCACCTTTCATATGCTGTGAAAGTACTTGCATTATTTTTGGCTTTCTTACTAATATCTCCTCTGCCATCCTGTGAGGCAGTGATTAGGGTGTTTGTTCTCAACTTTGTTAAAAGGGAGAAACCTGCCTTCTTTTTAGGTTCGGCTTTGCTTGGGAAATCTCTTGTAATAAAAAGAAAAATAGGCTTAACACCCACCCAATACTTACCATTACTTACCATTGATTGACTTTGTCACTCTGGTTTATTTACTTCATATTGGTCAGCGCCTATTGCTCCTTCCTAAAGGCTTTGAGTGTTTGTCCTGCCATTGAGCAGTTGTTGGTCACATCTTCTTGCCCCAACCTCTCTCTTACGTGTTGCTTGCCCTACCCGCCGTCAGTTATGTTGCAGCCCGTCTACCCTACCTGTTCGGCACAAAAAACATTAACAAAACCAAATAACTCCCGAATGCGCAAGAACTTTTGGCTTTGTTTTAGACATATTGCACAGAAGTGCAGGCTACTGTGCAACATGGGCTTAAAGTAAAGAAAAACAAAGTGCTATTACGTGATCAACACTAGTCGCATTGTAGCGTTTGTTTCTCCTTTTTAAACCACATTGCACAGCGACCCACACTACTGTCCAACGATTCTAAATAAACCATGACAAAGCAAATAGATTTCACGTAGGTGAAACCTATTGGCTTTGCTAGTGCTTTTTTGTTTTTATCTTCCCATATATTCATAACTTTGACTACCCAGACCCTTTGTATGCTGTGTCCACTGGTTTAATTTCGTTTTCAAATAGATAATTGTCTTTTAAATCCCTTTTTTTGTTGTTTTTAGTGACCAGGCTTATCGGAAATCACTTCAGTGTTTACATACATTCCGGAGTATCTGAGGAGACGAAGGGGAATTTTGATTTTCAACTGTAAACTGGTCAGTGTATTTTCCAAACATCGCCAACATGTCTGGATCATTTAAAAACGAATTTAATTTCCAGGCCTCGTGTTTTAGTAGGATTGAGTCAAGGAGTAGTTCCATTTACATACAGGAGTCGTCTGAATTTACTCTCTGGAATTCTGCTCCAATTGGTAAAAGTGGTTGAATGTTAGTTTTGAAGTAATCTATTCTCAAATAGGTCTGATGTAGAAACCAGAGGATTACTTTTTTCTGGTTTCCACATCTGGATACTCTATCCTTCACATTGCAAGCCAAACTTTTTCTCCAGAGCACCACATTAATCTGTGATTTAGATGGTTGAAATATGCTTGCCTGCAAAAGATTTCAGCTAAGGGTTGAGTGAAGTCGCAGCCTAGAAATATGGTGGCATCTAGAGGTATACACTTAAATTGTCCACTAGATGTCTGGGGTATCTGCGTTGGGGTGTAAGTAGCTAACACCTAATCTCCCTTGCTCAACCCAATAATTAGCCATTCCAATCGATCTCTGCAGAAATAACTGATATTTTAGCCCTCTTTGCTACTAATGCGACCACCCTATTTTTGTCTCCCTTTGCTGGGGTGCTTGTAACCTCCTCAGTCCATGTACTGCTGAGAGCCTAGTTTTGCTTAAATTCCTCTTTATTTTCAGTCGGAATTAGTCTTCATTTTACAGCAGTAATCATAATTTTTTCTTTTCTTCACACACTGGTCATCCTTGTAGCATTAAGAAATAAAGGTTTAACTTGCTCATGTTTGCCTAGGTGGAGGCGTTTTTGTTACATCTAGCAATACTTTAAAAATATCTGATCCACAGTGAAATGCATGACAACCAGGTTATCAGAACCAAAGGAAGAAACCTATGCCCTCTTTATCACAACAGAAAACGGGCGTTTAGTTTAGTATTGTAATTTTTGTTCTTTAATTCCAATTTAAGGGCGCGATAAGAAAGCACTATACGACACAAACAGAAAAGAGGTACAGAAAATGTGAGCAAAGTAGTAAACTGCAAAAAAGTGGGGTCACTTGAGTGTTTATTATGAGAATGCGTGTAGGTATATCTGTTATCCAAACTAATATTCTCAGTCTGAAGATAAAGGGCATGGTTCTTGTTTGGTGGGACCCTGTGTGAAAGTCGATTTTAAATTCCTTTGGGGACATCCCCAGGGTGTGTAGCAACAAAATTGAGAAATTCAACACTGGCTTTTGCTATCCTTCCGCGCTTTAAGGCAGAGCAAGAATTCACCATGCTCCCTCTGCATTTACTTTCCTCCAGCTCCAGAATTTCTCCTACACTGTGATCTTTACTACGGATGTGTCTACTGCACGCTTTGTCATCTCTTCAGAATCTGATTGGCTTGTCCCCTACGACTGAGACTGCCCCAGCTGGGCTTTTGAAGTCTTGGCGTATTCCAGCAATATCAGCTTGCTTAAAGTGGGCATTTGTTGTCATACTGTGAACAAGGTCATGCATCACAATGATCCTGTGTATATCCTTGATTAAAAAGTCTAGAAGAGGTGCTTCTCCCTTCATACCTTTCAGACGGACTCCTTTAGTTCCCTTTCTTCCAATTGATGTTAATGGAAAGCAGAAGGCGGATTCTAAAAGGTATGACTTTGGTACTGGGGAATACAAGCAGTGAAACAGAACTTGCAGTGTAAGATGCTGAAAGGTAGTCCACTTCATATGGTAGAGTGTCTCTACAGCTAAGCATTCCTGTCGCTTGTCGAACTGCTATAATTGGAAGTAGATTATGTGAAGGGGGTGCTTTCATTTAGTGAGATCTTGTTAATCATTCTCAGTAGGCACCAAGTTTGGTATGTTTGCTCACCCTGTGGTCACTGTGATTTGCATAACATGCATTTTTTCTATATGTGGGGGTTGCAGTCACAGCTGTAAAATTGAGGTGAGTTTGTCTTTTTGTGCCTGGTTTACATGCATTCTGGGTGTTTCCCTCTCTACCCAAGTTTCTTTGTGATTCCTCTGATCTGGCTTAGTTGTAATTACTTTGTTTCATTCTACTCCTGGACGATAAATAGTGGTTACAGCTCAGTGCTTAATTTGTAAAATATTAAGTGCCAGGGCTCTGACCGGGAGGCCACTGCAGCTTGCACCACCCATCGCTCTTATCGCTGCCAAAACAACTACTAATCATCTCTCTCGCATGTAAATGCGACAGTTCAGATTATTCCAGGTCCCCAAAGCTAAAGGAATGGCTGGGGAGGCAGGTATTTGCAATTTTAATGTATATTGTTTTCCTAAACAACCGTTGTTCTGCTCATCTCTAAATTAAATGAGCAGCGCCACCATGTGGTAGACTGTTCTATGCATGGTGTTGACAATTAGGTGCCGAGCACCGGAAACCAATAAGTGCCGGTGCTTAGCACCGGAAAGCCCCGGCTCAAATTAAGCACTGTTACAGCTCCTGCAGTTGGTGGCCATTTTCTTACGATCAGGCAGATTGGCAGGTACTGTGGAGTGAGTGCAGTCTGGTTTCATGATTAATTTGCGCATTATTGCTTGCTTGGTACTCTGACACCACCTGCAGAACATCCTTGGCACTAATATTTGGTGGTGAATGAAGGCAAAACCATGTAACACAGATAACCTGTCTCTGTGGTCTGAGAGGTTGCCATCTTAGGGTTGACCATTTGGGTGAGGTGCAGGTCCCGCTAAAGAAGGTGCTCTAAACGTGGGTACTGTGGTGGGAACATAAGGCTGCAATGCCCGCCCCCACACCTTTGCCCCCCCTCCCCCTCCAAAAAAATCCTTAACCTCAGTGATAGGTTTATTTAAATGGTAGGCACTTAAGTTGTGTACAAACTGAAAGAACTGTGGTAAAAGATTCTATGTACGTCATTGAATTGAACCTTCTTAAAGGGCAGCCAATGCACGCTACTTTGTACTGGGAGGTAGGAACAGATGGAGAACTATTGATAAGTGTTAGCACAGCCCCATTCTGATCTCACTATAGTCTTCTGCGATCATGGTTGGATAGTCACAGATGTAAGTTGCATACTCTACTCCGACCAGCAGTATACAAATTACAAGATGTGTGAACTCTGTAGGTACGTTGGTTAAAAAAAACTACTTCTTATGCTTCAAGTGAAACAATATAGCTTTTACTGTACAGGTCACTTTCCCTGCCATCAATAAATTGGATTCCATGAGGACTTTCAGCCACTTTACCACTTTAAAGGGACAGTATTGAGGTTCACTGTTGCTGGATAGAAATGTCAAAGACCAGTATCTAAGTTTCATGGGAAAGGGGGTTCAGCTTGGAAAGGTAATGAATTTCAGTAGTAATTTTGCAATAAACCCAGAAGACTTATTGATGTAATTCAGGACATCAATGGGCAGTGGAAGATTTTTGAAAACAGAGTTCACTCAGGGTGGTGTAGGGATTTCAAACGTGAGAAGAATATAGTATGGTCGATGACACTTAGTATCTTCAGTGCCCAATGAGTACTTTATAAAAAAGAAAAGTACTTTAACAAGAAAGTAAAATATAGCATATACTGCTGATGGACTAATATGTAAATAGCCTGCTCATGTAATCTATTTATCCTTATTGATTCTAGTTGGCGGTCTTTTCAAGCTTCACTGGAAGGACCCCAAGGAAAGCCATCTTACTCTGATGCACAGAATTAGTGATTTGGAAAATATTATCAAACATTCGACTGAAGACCGTTTTAGCAGTGATAAAGCTCATTTGCCTACTGGCCTGCATTGAGAAATGTTGGCTTTTTATAGACCTGCTTGTGTCAAGACTAAGGACTGGCATTAGTCTCTCAGTAATGTGTTACAAAGAATAAGATTTGAGGCTACAAATAACTCATTTGTACTCACGCATGAAATATTGTAACTATAACCAACAGTTGACATCGTGCATTTAAAAATGACACACAGAAAACTAGAAGGCCCTAGCACTACGTAGGGCAGATCAAAACTCAAAAACAATATAGATCCCTCACTGTAGGCGCAAACATTCTCTTACATTGAGCCCTATTGGCATTAACACATTGGGCAATGCTTTGGGTCTGATTAGTAAATTTAAGGAACTCCTGGATTTCTTAAATGTTTATTTTCAGTGATGAAATAGAAGAAGAAATACTAGAACCCATGGTTTAGTTTTTTTGTCCTATCTAATATCGCTTCTGAAAAACAAAAGGTTCCTCTAAAAAGAATACCAAACCCACCACCTGAGCACCATTATTCAGACCCCTATGAATCCTTGCCACTTCATTGCTCGCCCATGTAGTAGGTAAAAAGTGATCACTTGGGTTCACCACCCTTGCTACTGTAGGCCTGGAATGAGAAAAGGGGTCGGGCAGAATAATAGTGAACCAGTTACTATTTGTCTTAAAGATGCCTTTTGCAACGGGGATCTGCAACTGTACTACTGATCAGTTTTTCCACTAGCGGGTGCCCACAGAAGATCCTAGTGGCACCAGTAGCCACTAATGTATTTGAAGGAATTGATCAATTTAACTTTAAACACTGATTTCTCAAGAACCATAAGAGTTAACCAGATGGTTACAAGGTGCCACGATCTGGACTAACTTTTCTAGATGATTCAGTGGGATCCAACTCCAGAAGATCAAGACGGACTGTCCCCTGGTCCCACTGAAACAGCAGAGGTAGACAGACATGGGTAACCCTAGGATACAAGAAGGGTCAGAGACATGCAGGCTAACCCTTCTTGACTTAAGATTATTGAGCAGCTCCTTGACCTAGAAAGTTTTTATTTCTCCTGGACAGCTGACCTAGGATGATCATGTGGTTCCTGGGCCATCTTAGTTTCTTAAGCTGTCATGACAGTGCTTCCAATTTTCTTTGATCAAGCAGCAAGGCGTTTTTGCTTACTATTTGACTGGCCCAGTTTGTAGAAGAAATGGCAACCACACAGCTGCTGAATGTTATGAACTTATGTATAGTAAGAACATTGGTATTGTATAAATGCACAGATCTCCTTGTGTAATGTCTGTTATATACGTCAAATAATAGTATTTATGCTTCTCTAGTGGCCAGTGGATGAATGCTAGAATCCAATTAGGAGGGCTGCTTTTTTCTAATCCCAGAGGAACCTTTTACCACTCTTAACCAAATGTGCATGCTTGCTGCCCACATTAAGGCCAGTTGGAGCTGGTTCTGGTGGGGATAGGATTTGTTTCTGTCTGGACTTTTGTTGCTTTGGGAGATGTACATGCCAACAAAACAGTGGAGGGATGGATTGCACTCATGAGAAACCTGCTCTAAACCAGAGGATCTGGGCTTCTGCCCTCACCCAACAAGTACTCACGTTTTGGAGATAAATTTGTAGTATGGAGGGGGGGGCGGTGGGGGGGGTGGGGGGGGGGGTGTGTGTGTGTGTGTGTGTGTGTGTGTGTGTGATATATCAGCATCTATGTGTAGCTCTTTTGCTTATGGGAGTTTGATATCTACACTAGGGTTCCCCAGATGAAATTTGATATGTAGTTAATTCTAGCACTAACCAGTCAACCCTTCCGGGTTTGCTCCAATACTTGTGTACAACAAATTCAACAAAAAAATGGACTCCATGTAATAATCCCGTATTGGAGGTCTTCAAAACTGCTACAAGATAAAATCTACCCTGATTATATACCCAGAACGAAGAGGACTTCCAAGTCGGATAGGTGAAGCGTTTCCTCTTCCACAAAATCACTCTAGTTTGGGTGCTACTTGCTGTTTTAAGCAAAGATGCAGATTAGTTCCAGACGGAAAAGCGGTTTCCTAGTTATGAAGGGCATGCCTATTTGACCGTTTTGCAAATAACCCTCTGATCTTTCCAAAAACGGAAGAACGGATAGCATGAGTCAGTTAAACTTAGGGTTGTTTCTTTTAAAATGGTAAATAACGGAAAACAATCTACACCTAATCGTCGGGGTCATGGTTTAATGTGCACTTTCTTTGTGTGTTTCCAGTTATACGTGTATACATCAATATGAAATATTTGTTTACAGCAAGCGAGAGCAGAACAGGAAGAAGAGTTCATCAGCAATACATTGTTTAAAAAGATTCAGGCACTGCAGAAAGAAAAAGAAACTTTGGCTGTCAACTATGAGAAAGAGGAAGAGTTTCTTACAAACGAGCTATCAAGAAAATTGATGCAGGTAAGCAATTCTGTAGGTCTGAAATTCTGATCTCTTATCTTAAAACCTACAAATTATTTGTGCCCTCAATCCACTATTGTTTGGGAGGGACTTGGTCATTTGGAACAATGATGAGTACTTTTTGTACAGATCTGCTTTGTTATGCTTTGACAGCAAGGATGATTGTGAAGTTTAAGCCAACAATTTAAATATGGTAGTAAGAAACACTGTAAAAAGTTTGTTGTCCCTTCCATCTTGATGTGAATGAATGTTTAAAATATTTAAATATTTTCAGCCTATACAGTGCAGAAGTGACCGGTACAGGATCTAAAAAGAAAATCATACATGTCCTTTGTCTCCCCATTGTCCTCATAGCTTTTCACAAGCGATGAGGGTGTGAAAGGTATATCCTTGAGAGCTGGTTGTCAATGGCTTGGCCTTTTCCAACATTCTCTGGCCAATTATGACTTTTGCAGTAACAGTTATATGATGAGTTTAAACCTCATTCTTTTCGTAGCATTTCATGTGCTTTGAAGTGATTTCTTGGCATTGGCATTCTTTCACTGTTCTTTATAGATTGAAGTCTTAATAACACCATTTGTCATTCTTCAAGAAATGTTTCCCTCAAGTATACTAAAGAGAAGATTTTTGATGCTACAATCTTTATATTGTCGACATGCAGGAGAAGAGTTGATGTATTCTATTTAGCAGCTTCTCCGACTTGAATCAGTGAAAATTAACTTGTTAAAAGACCTCACTGTATTTCAACACCAGTGGGCTGTTATCTTCGCAGTTCTGCTATTTTAGTGATAGCTGTTGATCGCACTTAATTTAAGAGCAGAGCTACTGCTGGTGTTAGGAGAAAGTTGATGGATTTGGTATAGTTTCTGTGAATATATGCATAGCTAATTTAATGTGCCTAACTAAAAAATTACCTAGACAGTGCCTTTGTTTTCAACACTTTAAGGGTGTCAGCTGTGGTAGTTGTATCCTGAACACCGTTAAAAGCTCTTTTGTCTTTGGAACATGCCAAAGACAGCAGCCTTTGAGACCTGTAATTCTGACAGTTCGTATGTGGAGATGCATCAATGTCTGTATGATTCTCGTAAACTCTTGAGGGTGAGTTCAATCTGGGCTTTATTCTTGTCGGGCCAACTGTGCAGCATTCTGACTTAAAAGTCCCTTAACAGACAACCGGAGAAACTTAAACCACCGCCAAGATTCTCAGAGCTTAGCAGATTTACCTGTTCCTTGAATATGGTTACCCAAACGCACTTTTCGATTATCTGTGTGAGGTCTCAAAGTAGTCCCATTTGGGATACCCAGTGCCTTTCCTATGGCTTAGCTGGTGAGGGAGGGTATCCAAGAAAGTCGAGACCGTGGGTCACCAACGTTTTGCCTTAGCAGTTAGGCCCTTTCTCACAGCTAATGCCAGCTGCTTTTTAGGGAAATTCACCCATGCCGTATGGGTTCTGGCGATACTCCTTTATCAGCCTGCCCGACAATATGAAAAAGCTGACATAGGACCTGGTGAGGAATGGCCTGGATGCATCAAAACAGATCTAAACGTGTGGTCTTTACTATGCTGACACTGTTGCTTGGTCTATGGATACAACTTGCACGCTGGTCGGCATGCTTGGAAATGCTCAATTCTCTTTCTGGGAGATGTGCAGCCTCCGCTCATGGACTTGCTGTTAGATCAGCTGCTATTTTGAGGGAAGGCCACCTTCTCTTTGAAGCACTTGAAAAAACCACAGGGCTGTGGCTTGTGCCCTGGGACATTTTTAGCCAGGATGGCAATTCCATCAGCAATATTTTAATTTCAGTGGTTATTTTAGAGCTGTGCAACCTTGACAAAGCCTGCGGTCTCATCCTTTTCAAATGCCATAGCAACTATATTGTTCCTTTTGGGGCAGGGGGGATATAGGAGGACACACCTGAAGGTGCATAGCCAGCTCCCACCATCCTCTGCAGGCTCTCCCATTTCCAGATACCTCTGACTACGCCTCCCCAATCGCACATCACCTGCTTGTGGGAGGGAGGACCTCCTACTTTACCACCCATTGGGAGGAAATCGAGCTAGACCTCAGTCATGCATCTGATCCTCTGGGGCGATGTCCTTCCTTTCCTTTACTATTTTTCCTTCCTTTCTCCTTAAGACCATCCTGCTTCCTTTAGAGTATGATTACTAGCTCCTGCCTAGAGGCAAATCCTTTTCTTAATGGACAAGGCAGACAGAGTTGGTGCTTCAAGAATAGAGCCATAGGATTTTAGTCCCTTAACTACTTGGTTCCCAAGGAGCACGGAGGCTAGAGGTTTATCCTGGATCTCTGCATTTAACTTGAACATCCAGAAGTCTCACTTCACGCCCTGTGAGAGGCTGACCTTTATTGGGACGGTACGTGACACAACCTTATGAAGGCCGTACCTCCTAAGAGGATCACTGATATTCATGCGATGATTCCAATATGTCTGACTCAAGCACTGGTCCCAGTCTTGCAGGCCTTACGCATGCTGGGCCTCGTAGACTCCTATATCTGGTTGGTGTCTGAGGAGGTACTGCAACACCAAAGGAGTCTCTGGGCTTAGGTGTGGATTTTCTCGATGTGCCTACATTTGCACTAATGAATGGATCTCTCCTATGGTCTAAAGGGTAGCCCATTCAGCCCTCTGCATGCTCAGGCTACCGTGGTTGCGGATGCTACCTTGCCAGGTTTATCATCTGGTGACCATGGTAGCACAGAGCCTTGGTCCTTTTTCAGAATAGCTCCTGTACATAGATGTCATTCTTATCCTTGAGACCTTGTTACCCTCCATTGCAAGGGGGTGCAGTGGCAAGATTCTGCCCCACCACTACTGTCCATTATATTAATAAAGAAGACCGTATGGTATCATGGACCCTATGTCAGACGCTGGTTTGCCTGTAGATGTAATCACAGCAATGTAGTCTTCCCCAGTACCCCCTCTGTGTGTGAGTGGGTCCTTTTAGTGGTCTATTGTGAGAGGACCAAACTTGAGAGCTGCACCCGAGGTCATCTCCTTGACTTTGAAGTTTCCCTTCACAAGCTCATCACCACGGACCAGAACAAGAAGGGTCCTTAATTTTGTGCCATACACTGAGCATTCCTGCCAATCCTGAATCTGAATGCTTCAGGCTGGACGAGGAGGTTCTGGTATGCTCATCTCTCAGCACTGAACATTCTGCAGCCTTTTTCATTCCTGCTCGGAGTAGACCTGTTCTCGGAGGACGTTGGTAATGTTCTCCACCCCAAATTCCAGATGCTGCAGCTGCATGAGTAGGGATTGAGCCCTGCAAGCTAGAATCCTTTTGCTTTCCTGATGAAGTAGCTGACGTCATATTAGCAGCCACAAAGCCAGTCTACAAATCTAAGGTCACTGTAGCAGGTTAGTGCAGTGGTGTGAGTTGAAAGGTGCTAATTCTCTTATTTCGCATGTCCAACGTCTTGAGGTTCTCATTGCCCCTTTTTCTACAGGAACCTGCAGTACCTACAGTTAAGAGCTACCTGGCAGCTGTCTGCATTTGTCTTCCTGACCAACTTTTTCTGTTTGTATTACCACTAGTGGCACTTTTACTGTAAGGTTCAATTTACTTGTTCCACCCCCTTCTGTTTAATTTTTCTCAGTGAAGCTTGTTTTGGCTTTCTTGATAGCATTTGAGCATATACTGAGGTGCCTGGCTTGACTTCCTTCACTAAAAATAGTTCTGTTGGTGGCAATTACTTCGTCTGCTCTTCAGCTTTCAATCCGGATAAGTAGGTTCTTTGCACCTGTCACTCATTCTTACCCAAAGTGGTTTCTGCATTTGATATGTTCTAATATATTACCCTTACACCTCAGGCATGCAGAGATGGATTCTGTGCCCAAATGTTTTCTGCATGATTTCCTTGATTAACCAGAAATGCTCTGTCCCACTTCCTGTGGAGATACTTCTTTTTGACACTTCATAGGATGATGAATCTGCAGAAAAAGGTGTCTCTCAGAAAAAAACTTCTTGCCTTCGGTAACAATATTTCTGGTGCATACATAATCTTTCTTTTCCTAGTCCTCACTAACCTCAGTTCTTTCAAATGAGCCAGTCTGAGTATTAAGATCTCAAGGTATGTGAACATGTGGTGTATTGTATTTATTGCTGTTGTGGTGCTTTCGGTTCCTCTCCGCAAGCGTTGATGGGTCTGAAAAAAAATGCATTAGATGAGAAGTAAAGAGTGAGGTAAGTGACTAGTTTTTCCAACTTTTCCTTCTTTTCAAATAAGAATTTATGAAAGGTTAGTGTAGCAAGGTTATTGCACTTAGTAGTTAATGGGTGGCATGACTGCTCCCTTCAGTTTACCTTATAAACAGAATGGCAATGTTGCAAAGTGCTGATCATTTAAAAGTAGGTCTTAATCATGGGTTGCCACAATAATGCTGCTGCTAAGCATCACCTAGTTTTCTGCCAAGCATATTTTATTCCTTTGAAAATATGCATTGGAGGAATTTTATTGCCCTCATTATCTTGTCTGTTGCAGTATATGAAAATGAAGTACTATTTTGGGTATTTTTGTTGTAGGGTTTCTAGAACCGCAGTTTAGATTAACAAATGTTAATATTTGTAAGTATTTCTTTTTACATTTATAAGGCACATACTGTTTTTGAAAATGGGATGCAGATGTTTCATTCCAAAATCAGTGTATTTTAGTGACCCACTTATCACCTCGTTATCAGTGTTTACCCTGATCTGACCTAGACTCATTCCTCTTTCTTCGTGTACTCTCTTGACAATTTATTTAGTTACAGCACGAGAAGGCTGAACTGGAGCAGCATTTAGAACAAGAGCAGGAGTTTCAAGTCAACAAACTGATGAAGAAAATTAAAAAACTGGAAAATGATACCATTTCGAAACAGCTGACATTAGAGCAGGTAATTATTGTTTCATGGTCTTCACTGCACAGAAAAAGCAAATCTTTATATCTAAGGTTTGCAATCAGAAGTTGGGCATTGTAACAAATGCTTTTTTTAAAACTCCGAATTTGATGATAGTGTAAATTCTGCGCCTCAATTTACTGGAGGGTTTATAAACAGTGGAGTAGTAAGGTTGTATATGGAAGCCCTTATGGTTGGTGGGGGCATCAAGTCTATTACCTAGTGCTACACTACTGTTTTTGATGGTTTTGTTCCCAAAAGTGGGAAAACTGGTAGGGAAATGCAATTTTTATTAACTTGAAGTTAATATAACAGGCTTTGACTGAAGAAAGATGTGCTTGGTGTTTTGGACTGGGTTTAACTTACCATCAGACTAAATTGTGTGTGGGTCTATTTTAAGAATAAAGTCCAATGCCTGTGGCTGTAAGTAAATTTGGTCTAGACAGCAAACATGTACATTTAGCTTTCACATTATAGTAAAACCTTTGAAAATTTTCTGAAACTCCACAGTTTCAAGAGACCAGCCAGATTAGCCACTTTACTCCAGTATTGGAGCTTTCATAGATTCCCATGCTTGGAATCATTCCCCGTCGTCGAGATGGGAGTCTCGGTAAAAATAAAATAGTAGTAAATAACCATTACAAAAGAGAAACAGGCCTAGGCCTAATCCCATTTTGTAACCAGACCATGTCTTTTTGTAAAAGAGACCGAAAAGAACAGACAGCCAATCAGAGCAGCCTCACCCTCTAGAACCTTGGTGAAAGAACCTCAGCTCCTCAGATTTTCTACCGCACGTTGTGCAGAAGGGAGTCTCCTCGAGCTTTGCTCTACTTCAACTCTTTTCAACTGTTTTTTCTCACCTTTTTTCAACTACTTTCATCAAGTTTTGTTGGAACATGTCGGATAAGGAAAAGAAAGCTTTATTTAAGGCTTGTGCCACTTGTGGCAAGAAGAGGCTCTATGTGGAGGATAGGCATAAGGACTGCATATATTGCCTATACCCGGACCACAAAGCTGCGGAGTGCAAGATTTGCCGCACTTTCTCGACCAAGACTCTCCGGGACCGTGAGGGTCGTCTGCTCACCTGGCTTCACAGGCTAAAGTCGAGGAAGGACACACTATCTAGTGATAGTGAGGAGTCGTCTTCCGCCACCTCCTCTAGAAGGTCAGTCAAAAGGGGTAGAGGTTCCCCTTCACCATCTATGGGTCACCCCTCTAAGGTCTCAAAAGACCCCGAAGGAGTCTGAGGTCCAAGGTCCTATCAAATCTCCTCACTGCGGTGTAAAGGAGAGGGAAGGACTAGTTTCACCACCTGCGACTGTCCCTAGACAAGAAAAATCTTTTAAAAAGCCCTCTTCGCAGTCCTCTGAGAAGAGTAGTCATTCGTCGTCGACGCTGCGCAAGCTCTTGTCGACTAAACCTCCGAAATCGCAGACTAAAAGTGCTCCGGCGTCGATGGGAGTTTCGATGTCGTCATCTATTCCAGTGTCGACGGGCTCGTCGACTAGCACTTCAGCAACGTCGACGATGGTGCCGACGAAGATATCGTCTACTGTGGCGTCGACGACGAGGGTGTCGACGAAGACGGCGACAACAGTGACGACGACGTCAGCAGGGGTACTGCTTAGCTCGTCGACGACGCCCATCGTTTCAGCGACGGTCAGCACGTCCACGACGCTTCCGTCGACGTTGGTTCCTGCTACATTCTCGTCGACGGTGCTTCCGGCGATGCTGTCGTTGACGATTTTTTCCTCCACGTCGACGGGACTGTCGACGTTGTCGACGGGGAAAATTTCCATTTCTATAAAAAGGAAGCAAATTTCGCCAGGCAGGACGTCCCCTAGGAGAGGGGATTCTTTACCACCTGCATTACTTTTGAATGAGGAGGAGATCTCTGATGGGGATGACAGTCATTTTGGCTATGCCAATAGCCCCTCTCAGCTTCTAGTCAAATGTAAGGACACTGATTCGGAGGGTGATTATTATCACGATCAGGCGTACGACCAATCATTTCCACGCCAAGAGAACATTCAGCAAGAGATTGTGTCTGTTCCCACTTCTCTTTTGGCAGATTTGCAGGGGATGCTTCTAGACTACCGACGGAGGTTTTCTGCTCATCCTCCGCCTCCTCAGCCTGTGCCGCCTCCTCCTGTCACCGTGATGGTTTCACCACCTCCATCAGCTCAGCCGCATACTCAATTTCCAGCACCATCGGATGTCGTTCCTCCGACGGTTCAACACCAGGATGATTCCACAGAGGAGGAAGAAGGGGAACTTGTACAACCTGATCAAGCAGATGAATGGGATGATTACGTAATCCCTGATCCCGCTTCTCCAGCTCCTGCCCCGGTTGATTCCCCCCCTGCAGACATTGGGGGTTTCCACAAGTTAATGGAGAGAGCCTCACTCCGTTTCGAGCTTCCCATGCCTTCAGTTCAAACAGAGTGCTTTCTATATGATTTTAAGGAGCCGAATAAGAAGATGGTGCGCTCTATTCCAATCGTGGCTCATGTCTGGGAGGAAGGTATTAGGGCCATGAAGAATCCGGCCACAGTGATTCCAGTCTTGCCGCGTCTGGACAAAAAGTATAAAGCCCCAGACGACAGCCCAGCTTCCTTGACTGGTCAACCAAAGCCCGACTCTGTCATTTCCCAAGCAGCTCAGAGAAAGTCGAGGAATCCTTCAGCGCCTCTGACTACGCCACCTGACAAAGAGGGCAGGCGCCTGAGACAACGCAGGGAAAAGATTCTCCTCCATGGCCAGCCTTGTCATCAGAGCTGCGAACGCATTAGCGATTCTTGGAAGGTACGACCGCCAGATGTGGTGCGACCTCTCGCCTTACCTGGACCAGTTGCCCGATACTTCCAAGTCTGAGGCAAAGAAGATCTTGCAAGAGGGAGAGGTTACGTCAACTGAAATCATCGATTGTGCGATGGACATCGCCACAACGGCTTTCCGGTCCCTGGCTAGTGCAGCTGTGCTTCGTCGCCAGGGTTGGCTAAAGGCAACGTGGTTCCGGCCAGAGATCCAGAATAAGATCCTGGATCTTCCTTTTGATGGTGAGGAGTTGTTCGGCAAGCACATAGACGATACCCTCCAAAACATCAAGAAGGATACTGAAACTGCTCGGTCCTTGGGGACCCTTCAATACAGGAAAGTACCATTCCGTGGAGCTAGGGGCAGAGGTGCTCCTTCCTACAGGGGTCCTACCAACAGCAGAGGTATTCCTCTTATGTTTCCACACCACAATCTTACCGTACCAAGGCCAGACGTCGACTTTCTCTAGATCGAACACTAGAGGGAAGCAGAATCGTCCAGGACGGGACGCCTCTAAGAGGCAATAGCGGCGATCTGGCTCTTTGCGCTGTGCCCTCCTCTTCCTCAAAGACATCTGTAGGAGGCAGGGTATCTCGATACCTCCACAACTGGCAACGGATAACAACAGACCGTTGGGTTCTAAACATCATTCAGAGTGGCCACACCCTAGAGTTCATTCATCTTCCACCATCCAAGGCCCCTGCCGCCAACTCCGCCAAACACCTGCGTCTCCTTCGGCTGGAAGTCCATCAACTGCTGGTCAAGGGAGCAGTTGAGCCGGTCCCTCTATCACAGAGGGGAAGGGGTTTTATTCCAGGTTTTCCTGGTAAAGAAGACGTTGGAGAAATGGCGCCCCATTCTAGACCTCAGGGAGCTCAACACTTATCTCACAAAGCTCTTTTCGGATGGTGTCACTCCAGGACATTCTGCGTCTTCTCAACACTGGAGATTTCATGGCCACTCTCGACCTCGAGGATGCGTATTTCCACATACCCATTCATCCGGCACACAGGAGGTTTCTACGGTTTACAGTCGCCAAGAGCCATTTCCAGTTCAAAGTGCTGCCGTTTGGTCTTCGCTCAGCTCCGAGAATCTTCTCCAAGGTGCTGGCACCAGTAGCAGCTTTCCTCAGGAAGCAACATTTCCAGGTCTTTCCCTACCTGGACGATTGGTTACTGAAGGCCTCGTCCAGGAGGCAGCAGAAGAAGCGGTCGACGCTTGCACTTGTCTCTTCTCCAATCTGGGCCTAACTCTCAACAACGCCAAGTCTTCTCTCCGCCCGTCCAGGAAGGTTCAGTTTCTGGGAGCGGTTTTAACCACATCTCTCAGCAAGGTGTTTCCATCTCTGGAGAGGCAAAGAAATCTAATCTCCATGGCTCATCTAGTGCGAAGAAAAAGTATCTTTCTGTTCGCCGTTACAAATCCCTTCTAGGGATGATGTCCTCCTGCATTCCCTTGATACCTCACTGCAGGTTAAGAATGCCTCCCTTGCAGGAGCACCTACACTTGCAGTGGAAACAGGTGAGCGGGTCCTTCGACGACCAGCTGGTGATCACTCACAACATGAAGCAAGCCATCCTATGGTGGACAAGGAAAAGGAATTTATCCCAAGGTCTATCCTTCGTAAACACTCCAGCGCCTCAAGTGGTGACGACGGATGCTTCTCTAGAGGGTTGGGGCGCAGTGCTGCAAGATCTGCAGGTCAGTGGTCGTTGGCTGCCGGAACATCGCCTCCTGCACATCAACCTCTTAGAACTAAGAGCGATTCGTCTAGCTCTTCAGGCTTTTCTTCCAAGATTGCAGGGGTTGTCGGTTCTTGTCCGAACGGACAACACCACAGCCATGCATTACATCAACAAGGAAGGCGGCACCAGGTCCTTTCCCTTGTCGCAAGAAGCCCAAGCTATTTGGGAGTGGGCTATCCCTCACAGAATTTCTCTGAAGGCAGAGCATTTGCCTGGAGTGCTCAACGACAAAGCGGACAGGCTCAGCAGGCTGAAGTCTGTCACCCACGAGTGGGAGCTGGATCAGGCTACGCTGGAGGGAGTCTTTCGCCGGTGGGGCAGACCCTCCATAGACCTGTTTGCCACACCAGAGAACAGGAAATGCCAGTCTTACGCCAGCAAGCTATACCATCGAGGGTCGCTGGGGAATGCGCTTTCGATCGCCTGGTCAGGCGCATTTGTATACGCTTTTCCCCCCATTCCGCTAATTCCCAGGTTGCTCATGAAGATGAAAGCAGAACCGTGCAAGATGATCCTAGTAGCTCCAGCATGGCCGAGGCAGTTCTGGTTCACCGAACTTCACCTTCTCTCCTTCGATCGTCCTCACCCACTGCAGCCGATTCCACACCTCCTAACAATGTCTCAGGGTCAGGTTTGGCACCTAGATCCTCGCTCGTTACAGCTCTCAGCATGGCTCCTGAGCAGCGAGAATTTCTTGTCTTAGATCTTCCAGAGGAGGTTAAGGATGTCCTTTCGCAGGCGAGAGCTCCGTCCACTAACAAGACTTACCGCTTGAAATGGAAGCGATTCTGCATCTGGTGTCAGGGCAAAGGGTTGGATCCTTTCTTGTCGCAACCGCACCACGTCCTTCCATATTTCCTGTCCTTGGCTAAGGCAGGTTTGGCTCATTCTTCCATTAAAGTACACCTAGCAGCAGTTTCTCGCTTTCGGCGCACCTCCTCTGGGCCTTCTCTTTGGTCAGCCAGAATTGTTAAGCAATTTCTCAAGGGCCTCTTCAGAGTGTTTCCGCCAGTGAGACCTCCACCTCCTACGTGGCATTTGAACTTGGTTCTTTCTCAACTAATGAGACACCCATTCATCGAGCGGATCTGAAGTTCCTTTCCTGGAAACTCGCTCTGTTGCTAGCCCTCACTTCAGCCAGGAGAATCGGAGAGTTGCAGGCTCTTACAATTCAGGAGCCCTTCCTTCAGTTCAAGAAGAATACAGTCATCATGAGAACTAATCCTAAATTCATTCCTAAAGTGCCTTCTACTTTTCATCTCAACGAGCCAGTAATTCTTAAGACCTTCTTCCCTCAGCCTTCTTCTCCCGCTGAGAGAGCTCTTCATTCTCTGGACGTGCAGAGGTGCTTGAAGTTTTATTTGGACCGAACTAAGTCCTTCCGGGAATCTTCTCAACTTTTTGTGTCCTTCAGCGCTCCCCGCAAGGGTTTCCCCTTTCCAAGCAGGGGATAGCTCGGTGGGTTGTTAGCGCTATTCGATATTGTCACACAGCAGCGGGCAAACCCCTGGAGGGTAGAATCCGGGCACATTCGACAAGATCTGTGGCATCCTCGACGGCCCTGTTTGCTGGTGTCCAGATCAAAGACATTTGTAGGGCTGCAACTTGGAGCAGCACTCACACGTTCACGAAGCATTACTGCCTGGATGCATCACTGCGAGATGACACAGCTGTGGGCCAGGCAGTCCTGAGGAATCTCTTCCAATGAGTGGTGAGCTTTCCCTTGCATCCCTCCTTCCTTTGAGCTTTTTGCACATTTTATCTTGTTTCTAAATTCATTTGCTTATTACCCTGTCTACTGTGTACTGGATGTTCGTTCGTATCTGATTTCTCTGCATATTATTAATGTAGAAGTATGTTTTAACAAACGTTTATCAAAGGGTTATGCTTTATGATAAAATGTGTATGTTTACTGCTAGCTACTCTGATTCCAAGCATGGGAATCTATGAAAGCTCCAATACTGGAGTAAGAAAACAAGTTACTTACCTGTAACTTTGGTTCTCCAGTATTGGAAGCTTTCGTAGATTCCCATGCGACCCACCCTCCTCCCCTGGGAAAGCTCAGCGTCTCTGTTATTGTTTCACAATGTATACGAAAATCTGAGGAGCTGAGGTTCTTTCACCAAGGTTCTAGAGGGTGAGGCTGCTCCGATTGGCTGTCTGTTCTTTTTGGTCTCTTTTACAAAAAGACATGGTCTGGTTACAAAATGGGATTAGGCCTAGGCCTGTTTCTCTTTGTAATGGTTATTTACTACTATTTTATTTTTACCGAGACTCCAATCTCGACGACGGGGAATGATTCCAAGCATGGGAATCTATGAAAGCTTCCAATACTGGAGAACCAAAGTTACAGGTAAGTAACTTGTTTTCTTCTGTGACATTATCACAAGAATTGTTGTTATATTCTATTTGTCTTGATTTTTTTTTATTGCTTCACCAACTAGTTAAGTTTAGTAAGGTCCGATTAGTCACTGGTCTCCAAGGTGCCTGCAGCCACTGAGTAAACCTTTAGCTATTATCCTTTTGCTTGAGTTTTTCATTTTTTCTTGCTGGAACATGAGTGCCCTCAAAATATTGTTCCAAAGAGCTCAGAATTTAGTGCGATTGAATTTTTCAAGGCATTTTCCCCCCAAAGAGGGCAAAAGCTATCCCCTTCTACCCAAGCTCTTCCCCTAATATGACTCCTAACATGCCTCCGTCCTTTGTATTGTAAGAGAAAAAGTACTGTTTTCAACCTAGTGGTTGAATTGATGGCCAAAATAGGCACCATCGTTCAAGCGATTTTTCGCTCTGCAGCTAAATAATCTTTGCGTACAAAGAAATATATATTATCACCCCAGCCCTGAGAAAGATGCTCTGGCTCTCACTTGAAACCAGAATCAAATTAAATTGGCCTGTGTAATCTTCAAAGCAATTCCTCTCACGACTTAAATATTCAGCTCTGTTTTAAAAATCAGGTCATTAAAGCCTAAGGAGTAAAGGACTCTGAATACTAGATTATAAAAAACTCAGGCCTGTTCAGCAATCCTGCACTACTTCTCAGAAGCAACACCTGCAATTTGATATTGGGTTACTAACATGATGAAAGGACAAGAAAAGATTCTGCTTTTTTTCTCAATAAACCTAAAACATACCGTTTCAAAATAACTTGGACTGTGCTTTTTTTCATGCTCTGGAAATTCTAGATATCTCGGCATCTTCCTTTTTCCTTTTGAGCCACCTTTATACTTAGTCTCCCTCCCCTTTCTTACGCTCACCCCTCATTTCTCTCCACTTAATTCCTCAAGTAATAGAAACAAATACTGTTGCTTTTACCCAGCGTTCTTCACTTTACTCTGCCCAATGTAGTCCTGGCCCTTTGATATACCTCTGTAAAAAAAAAAAAAAAAAAAAAAAAATGTCGAGATTTTCATTTTTGATTTGTTTTGTATCCTTAGAGGAGTAATTTAGCTTGGGTAGACATTGCTAATCCGAGCCAAATGTTTCTGGATTACAGTTTTAGAAATGGCGATGTGTTGAAGTGATGTAATATTTCCGGAACCATGAGGCCTATATACTTCATTTTGGTGTCAAAACATAGGTTTTCGGTGTCAAGTAGTCTTACAGAGGCAGAAAATAACTCCTCAGAGCAACCCTTCTACCATTTTCCAAAATGGCGGCTCTAAAATGTGTTTTACGCATCATATTGGTCATATTTTTTAATATTGTTTTTGTATCAGGTTTTCCATTGATTCAAATTTGTAAACGTGAACGAAGCAGGTGGTAGCAGAGGATCTTTACCTCCTGACAGTGTTGCTAACTACAAAATCTTAGAACTCCTTCAATAAAGAAAAACGTGTCATATGCCAAACTAAACCGAAAGAAAAGCTAACATGAACTGCAGCTGGACAGAAGAGAGTTTGAGATGCTGCAGAAATACGGCGAGATGAACTTCACAAAAGATTGAGACTGATGAGTGAAGAGGATCAAATACTTTATCATTGTAACAAGTGCTACAAGTTGTATGCAATGGAAAAAAGCCTCTAAAAAAATAGCAGAAACCAGTGAATCACAACAAGAATCAGAGTCTTCTGAGAGTGTCGGCAACCAAACCCAATGCCCATCCACTTAGAAGATCAATGGCTACCCCTCGTCCTCCAACAACAACTGATCAGGAAGCAGAGGATCTCCAATGTGTTACCTGTGGTGTAGCCAGAACAAGGGCCAAAGGGATTGATGAAAGAACAAAGTACAGAGTATGTGAGTCTCAAAGGGCAAACATGTTTCTATTTGCAGCTAGTTTCTTCCAAGATGAAGTTTTCAGCCGAGTAGTTGATCTAAACAGCAAGGTGAATGTATTTGGAGCGATTTGTATTACTATCTGAACTGCATGCGTGCATACATACGAAAATATGAATGTACAATGAGCTCACAGCAGAAATGTAACCACAAGCCTTCAGTTAAGTTTGCACTCTTTGAAAAAGCAAATGAAGTTTTAAAGCCACTCTTGAGTGCTGCCTGTGGGTTCACACTCTGTGAGATCAGAGAAATAATGGTCAACATAGATGAAACTGTATTAATCCATAATAAGGAAATTAAGATGTTTCTGATGAGAATGCACAGTAACACAATTCGTTTTTGGAAGTTTAACTAAACGAATGAGCCACTTATGGTGTTCTCAGCCGATTTGACTCCTGAAGTTCTTGCTGCCAAAATAAGTTCATAGGATGCAGGAAAATCAACAGGAACCATTTTAAGAAACGTACCAAAAGATTTAGATTTTGGACTTCATGACAAATTTTGTTATGCCTTAGAGCTCCCCAAATCATGGGAGTCAACAAGAATGTCTTATGTTGTCTTATAATTTTTTACATCATAGTTTAATATCAGCAAAGCAAAACCGTTACAAACTAAAGATATTGAGTTGGGAACAGAAACCGACAACATTGATGATGGCTTTAAAGATATTAGCGAAGAAGTGGAAGACAATCCTATGAGCCGACAGGCTTATGCTGTGCAAATGTACTGTCTTTTCCAAATCATGGTTTATGATTTACATCATGGCAAAAAGAGAACTCCGCTACATAGGATGACTGCCCACACAATCTATGACGAGTACAAAAGTGGAGAGCTAATCACTTCAATAAATAGGATTGGTGTATCAACAAGTTATGTCTTAGTACGGAACAGGAACTTGTTAGCAGCTCATGCCGTAAAATCTTGTGAATATGACAGCACACCACTTCAAGGTTTATTTACCAGGAAACGATTTACAATTGTTGCTCCTGATAATTTTGATTTTTAATACAGCTCTTTGTCTGGAAAATCAGCACACATAATACTGACATGGTGCTTTTTCAAGACTGTACAAATGAAGTAGCATATGGAAAACAAGCTGTCCAGTGCAGGCATAAACAAACGAAGCAGCAAACTTCTAACCCAGCTGCCTTGCCAACATGTGCAAAATCACCGCAAGCCGTCAACAGGTTCCAGTCTACCAGAAAGTTTCAAAGCGGCGGAGGACATGGTTGATCTTCTACCTTATGCTGCGGTCCGCAAAGCTGATTTAACTGTGTTTATCATATCGCTTATTCGTTGCAGACTGAAGGATGAAGAAAAGCCTTTTCCTCCATGGGCTGGAATTCATGCTCTGATCTCCCAGGATAACATTCCACTGAAGGTTGGCTTTTTACCAGTAATACCATCTCCAGTTACAAACGACGCAAGAGTATACACAGCTGTAAAGAAATTTCAAAATGTGCATGCTCAGCTTGAAAACAGCCTCTCCTACTAATTTTCTGTGATGAAGGTGTTTTCCGTATTGTAGCTGACATTTTTATGAGCAGTCCAGTAGAATTTGATGATATTTATCCAATGATCGGCGTTTTCATCATGACAAGTTGCTTTGCAGTGTGAAAGAAGTTATCTCAGTGGATGTGGCATAGATGATGCACTTATTGAGGCTGAAGTTTTTGGAAGGAAAACTGTCCAGTCAGTATTGAGTAGAACTCATTATGTTAATTTGTTGCAAGGTATGCTCTTCATATCTGAGGCTATAGAAACATTGCGTTGGAATGCTTTCTAGAACAAGAATGACAAATTACATTTTGCATATTTTAACTCAGAAGTGAACATGGCACAGGATGCACTTCATTCAAAAGACATAATGCCAAGCCAGGCAATGTTGAATACACTCAGTTCGAAATCAGAAAACCTGAAAACCAAGTTCGTAGAGTTTGTCAACGAATGTGAAGAAAAATCAGAACTTTGCAAGTACTGGGGAACTGTTTTACACATGATGGCTCTAGTGAAAAACTTGGTACATGCTGATCAGAAAGGTGATTGGGAGCTGCATGTGAAGCGTGTGGAGTCATTGATTACTGTGTTACGCAAATTTGATTGCATAAACTACCCGAGATATGGGTCCTGGTATTTGGAAAGAGTGAAGAAGCTAGAGGTTGAAAAACCATTCTTCTACAGAAAATTCATTCCAAAGACATTTTGCGGTGAAAGACAGAGGGAAGGTTCAATGCTGTGGCTCCAGATATGAAACTGGGACAGACTATCTAGAGATCACCGAAAAGCTCTGAGGGATTTGTTGGTCAGACACGTAAGAGGGAATATGTTGCTCAATGGCAGCTAGTTTACCATGAAGTCCTTTCTATTTACAATGTTTTCAGAGATGACAAATTAAAAATTAATGGACCATTGTGAAACTGTTCCTCACCACAAACTTGTGGTAAAGAGGGGAACATTTTAATAAACATGTTGACAGCCTTCTTCATTTCATGCAGCAGCAAAGAAACCCCTTTGAAATGGCTGAGCCTGTGCGACTACACAACTTTGTGACTAAATATGTGGATAATTATATTAAGACACATCTACTAGATGTCCTGGAACATGGACCGAAACTATATGCAGAACTGAAGCAGGAATGATTTGTACTGAAGGAGAAAAGCTGTTTGACCTGATCACTAAAGCGAAAATTCCATGCTTTAACTGCCATAGTAAGAGTTTCGTCCAACCAGCCGCTACAAAACGGGTTACAAAAAACAACTTTTTTCAAGCACATAGAGAGATAGAGGTACTAAAAAAAAGGGGTGAATTTATCAGGAAGCGCGACGACGTCACCGAGGACACCAAATGGTGGGGGCGTCGCCGCCACCTGGGCCAACACAAAAAAAAGAAAGAAAAGACTACGATTCCGGACCCAACCACGAGATGGCGGAATAATGCACAGCATAGTGAATCCAGAAAGTCTTCAAGCTGCAAAACTACACCGACAGGTAAACTATTCGTTATCAAGGCATGATCTTCTTCCAAAAAACGCATTATTTGTTGGAGATGCTGCAACTAAACCGGTGAAGCACACTCATACAAGAGCTCGAAAAAAAAAAACCTTTCACCTGAAGAATTTCAATTCGAAAAGGTGTCCTCTTTGAAAAATACGGTTGTGGACTATTTGTCACAATGGCGAATGGTCAAGATGTCATCCATGCAAAACTTTGGTGAGTTCCTTCAGACTGTTCTACAGGTATGTCAGTGTGCACCTTGCAAGAACTGCACATTGTCTTTGACAGTTATCTTGAACAATCTTTCAAAGAATGTAAGAGAATCGGACAAATGTCCACAAGTGGAACAATTGACCTTGCCTGCCTCAAAAATTCGGCACCTATACCTGTGCATTTCTGGTCATCAACATCTTATGGAACAGGCGAGAAACTACTCTTAATACCCCTTCATATTCTGTGCAAGAAACTTGACCCAGAGATGCCCAGTGTTCTTATCAAGGCACCTATTCGTATGGGTGATGACAGTATGAGCAAAATTGGAACAAAGCTTAGAGCTTTAACTGCTGAACCTGTGAAGTTTCTAAAATGATTTGCTTAGACAAAAGAATATGACTTTAAAGATATAGAAAAATAACTTGTACTTGTGTGGAAAACAGGTTCTGACATTTGACTATCTTCGGTACAGTGAGTTGAAGGGATCAGTCCCGCTAAGTGACCTTCCACCGGCGTCCTATACTGTGCGTGGACACATTAAAAGAGCGTTCTACTTGATGAAAAGTTGTGTAAATGTTTTGGATCATGCATATGTAGAGAGATCCATTTGAATTTGGTTCGGAAGATATTGATGGGATGCTAAAACCTATGAAATTTCTAAATCCTCTACCCATAGAACTTAGATGTACATGTAAAACCTGTGCTACAAAAAGATTTTCCTGTCAATATGCTCTTCTCAAATGTTCAACATTCTGCAAATGTACCGCGAGTGATTGCCGAAATAAAGTGAACTATGAAAATGTGTCTAAAAAAGGAATGTTGAACATAATTTTTTCTCCTATTCAGATCATAAACCATCTTTGGTGTATGCATAAATGTATTAAAAACCATTATTTGTTTCATTTCTATATGTCTCGTCCTCTATTATAGCTGCCATTTTGGAAAATGGCAGAAGGGTTGCTAGGAGGAGGTATTTTATGTCTCGGAAAGACTACTTGACCCATAAAAACAGTTTTGACACCAAAATGAAGAATATGTCTCATCGTTCCTGAAACATTACATCATCACTGCAACACATCCACCATTTTTAAAAATATCGTCCAGAAAATTTTGCTCGGATCGGCAATGTGTACCCAACTTAAATTACTTCTCTAATGGTCCAAAAACACAAATCAAAAATGAATATCTCAGTACAACAACTTTTTTACGGAGATATCAGGGGGCCGGGATTAACTGTCCTCTAAGCTTTAATTTCCCTTTTTCTCTACTTCAGTCCTTTCCCTTCCCACACCCGCCCCTTCCCAATGTTCTAGCCCCTACGTCAGTTGAAACTCTGAAAAGTCTGTTTTCTCTAGCCTCTTGTTTGGAAAGCACCTTTATACAATTGTACTACAACTCCTGTTCTATGTATAAGAGTCCCTGTCGCAAATTTTGTTTGGATTGGAAATTGTTGGAACACTTTGTTCGTAGAGGCCCACCAAATAAAATAAATGTGCTTGCTTTCTTTTTACAAGTAACTGTTCTCTTTTGATAATGGATCACTATAAGCTGCAGTAGTCTTGTATTTCTTGCATCAGGAACTGCGATATTCAACTGATTTGTGCCCGATTATAGCATTTAGTGCCCACTTTCCTTGTTGATAATGGTCATCAAATCCACGTTTCTTGTAATTCATCTCGAACTATTGTGGGCCTGTTAGAACCAGTCTGCTATGAAGAATGAAAGTTCCCAGGCAGTTGAAGGACTTTTTTACAGATAAAACGGTGTTTAAAAAAACCTTTCTTTTTGTCGATCTTCGGGCTTATGATTTGCTTCTTAAGCACTATAATTTACCTTCTACATACATGATAGGCACGGTGGTGGCATTGTCCTTCTGCATCATCTCTGCTAATACCATCAGGTTTATGTCCCTGGTTGCTCCATTGGGATATAGCGAGGCATATGTTTCTCTCGGAAAGAGGGACTTTAAGTTTTTTCCCAGTAGGTATTTCAGAATTGTTAGGCCTGCAGAGTTCAAAATTGTCACGCTTGTAGCTTCACCTCATCTCTTGCCTTGCTCCAAGAAGCAGAATAGACTCCCCAGGTTTTTTTTAAATTAAGGTCTTACAAACCTGATTGTCCGACTCAAGTGGGAGCATTTTTTAATTACTTATCCCAATTCTAATTGCCTTTCTTGACATATGGCTTAAACGTTAGTGCTACTATAGGATGAAAAAGATGCTACATTATTGTGCCTTAGAAGGTATGTCCTGCTCAAGGATAGAATGCATGAAACAAATCGAGTTAGCTGTAAATTTCTAGATTTTTTCAAGTGACATTGGTTTCTCCCAGTAACTACATTAAAAATTGTCCTCTGTCTTCGATACCCGTATCTCTGAAGTAGGAGAGGAATACAGTACAACTTAATTCATGCTTATTTCTTCTACCTGTCTATCATTATTTAGTACTTACAATTTACTAGAACTCTAGTTCTTAGCTATACACTAATGTCAAGGCTTTGAGAGAATTACATTTTCCGCTGTACCAGTGATGAGGTACCTCTTCATCTTCTGCTTCTCCATCAGATAATTTGGGTCACCTGCAAACTGTCTGATTTGGGGCTGTCTGTAAATCTTGTAAAATTGTCTTCTGAAATTATTCTTTGTCTAAGCCGTCAGAGCTAGCAACAGTACAACCTGGCTCAATGACATGAATCTTGATGCTTTTGAACCCATCTTTCACCTAATGCCAAGTCACATGGCTTCATCCTGGACACCAACATCACTCTCATAGAACACGTTGCCAACCAAAACGAATCCGCTATCTGAAAGAGACACGTTAGTGACAGATTCCTTACCTTAGAATATCCCCAGGCGTCAGGCTGGATCCGGAAAGTTTTTTGCGTAGCAGTACCCTTGCGCGTCGGTAGGCGGCGTCGTGCGGCTCCGCGTCCGTCGTCGGCGTCGTGATCGCCGGGATGACGTCGCGGGCAGTACTTAGGCGCCGCCCTGCGCGCTGGCGTCAGTTCTTCTTTTTCCGCGCCAGCAAGCGCAGATCCGGGAAGAGCAGTGCCCTGGTCAATTTTTGACCATACTTTTTGGTGATTTTTCACTGTTTTTTTCTTTCAAATAAAGGTGTCGTAGGGATGCCCGGCTTCAAGCGATGCGGCGCCTGTGCGCGGATGATGTCCGTCACCGACCCGCATTGGGAGTGTCTCTTCTGCCTCGGCCGAGGCCACGACACCGAGTCTTGTCCCGAATGCCAGGCCCTCAACCCGAAAGCTTTGCGAGAGCGGTCTCGAAAGCTCCTCGAGGCCCGGCATTCGGCTCCACGGAGGCCCCGGTCGCGTGAGAGGTCCAGGGGTCGCTCGCGGAGTGCACACCGGTCGTCGGCGTCGAAGTCTTCTTCGTCCGGTAAGTCTAAGCACAAGAAGTCCAAGAAGCATCGTCGCTCTCGGACTTCGCCTCGCCCGGTCTCGCGACTCGGCTGAGGCCCCTCCCGGCACCGTCCCCGCGGCCCCGGACTTGCCTGAGGAGTCGCCCCCGCCATACCCGCCCTTCCCGGGTTCGGGGGCGGATCCGGCCAAGGTACAGGAGTTCCTGTCGGCCATGGCCCGCCTCTTCGGGCCGTCAGGCCCCTCCGGTGCGCCTTCGGGCCCCGCGGGCCCTGATGGGGTTGCTCCGGCGTCGCCGGCGGCTCCGGCCCCGGCGTCGCCCGTGCCTCCAGCCTCGATCCCGGCTCCGGCTTCGGCCCCGGCCTCGATCCCGGCTCCACAACCCCCATCGACGCCGGTCGACCTCACGACACCTCCGCCGGCGCCGATGTCTCCGGTGCCGTTCTCGACGCCGCCCTGGGCTCCGGGCGGCGTCGTTCCCCAGTTCCTTCCGGCTCCGGACATGGACCCGGAGCGACGTCGCTCGACGCCGGCTCCGGCGCCGATGGGACCTTGGGTCCCAAATGTCCCTCCTCCTCCTTATTTTGAACCAGAGGAGGACCAGGAGGACTGGGAGGGGTCTGATGACCCTCTGACACGCAACTGTCAGTATGATGAGGACTGGACAGAGAGTCTAGGGGAGGCCAGTGGTCTGGATACTTCCCCTGACACTGGCATGCTGTCTCCTCCCGTGGCTACGGAGGAGGGGGCCAATTTTGGTACGGTGTTGCGTAGGGCTGCTGGGGCCTTACGTCTCCAGCTCCCTACTTAGACGGTCAAGCCTAACATCTTGACAGAGGTGCTTCAGCCGGCAGCCTCCTCTGCGGAGACTGTGCTGCCGTTTAACGACGCCCTCACTGACGTTCTTTTGGGCGCCTGGTCCAAGCCCAACACAGGGGCTCCTGTGCATCGGAACGTGTCACGACGCCATCGCCCCGCTCCGGGCGACCCCCTGTTTCTTTCTGTCCACCCCACTCCTGAGAGCTTGGTTGTCCAAGCCTCCGCTTCCCAAACCGCCTTCCCTACCGCTCCTCCGGATAGGGAATCCAAACGCCTGGATCAGTTTGGGAAGAAAGGTTTTTCTTCCTCCAGTGCTGGCTTGCGGTCCGTTAACACCGCTTGTCTTTTGGGCCGATATACCCACTCCCTGTGGGATTCGGTGGCGGATGTTTTGCCTCAGTGCCCTGAGGAGGTCCAGGCACTGCTTTCCCGCGCCATTGCGGAAGGAAGGGATGCGGCCAAATACACTATCCGTTGTGGCCTTGACACCGCCGACTCGCTGGGCAGGTCGATTGCAACGACGGTGGCGCTCCGACGCCACGCCTGGCTGAGAACCACTGGTTTTCAGGGGATGTCCAGAATACTCTCATGGACATGCCCTTTGATGGAGTCGGTCTTTTTGGGTCCAAAGCAGACCATGCGTTGGAGCGCTTTAAGGACTCACGGGCTACTGCCAAGTCCCTGGGCCTTTCTGCTACACGCCCTCCGCTGCCTTCTGCTTTTCGCCCCTATCGTGGCCACGGTAGGGGCGCCCTTCACGTCAGCAGCCCAGCCACCGGCCCGCGCAGCAGGCGTCTTCGCGTGGCCGAGGACGTGGATTCCGCCGTGGCGGATCGGGCAACCAGCGTGCGGGTCAGGCCACCACCTCCAACCCGTCCGCGGCCTCCAAGCCCTCCTAGTCCCTCCTTTCAGGTGCACGGCACGCCAGTAGGGGGCAGGGTCCGCCATCACCTTCCCCACTGGCGCACCATCACCTCGGACAGGTGGGTCTTGGACATTGTCCGAAGGGCTACTCCCTCCCCTTCCAGACCACCCCCAGCCATGCCACCTCAATTCCACCGCATGTCAGGGGATCACTTGGTGCTTCTACAGAAGGAAGTCACGGCCCTCTTGGCCAAGAGGGCCATCGAGCATGTTCCGACCCCAGAAGTAGGGCGTGGTTGCTACTCCCACTACTTTCTGGTGCCCAAAAGGACAAGGAGGACATGCGTCCTATCTTGGACCTCCGGAACGTCAATCGCTTCCTCCGGAAGGAGAAGTTCAAGATGCTCACCCTAGCTCAGGTCTTGACTGCCCTCGACCCAGGAGACTGGTTGGTAGCGTTGGACTTGCAGGACGCGTATTTCCATATCCCCGTCCTGCCGGCCCACCGGCGTTACCTTCGGTTCACGGTAGGCCCCGAGCATTTTCAGTTCACCGTGCTCCCCTTTGGCCTTACAAGTGCCCCTCGGGTGTTCACGAAAGTGATGGCGGTGGTCGCAGCTCATCTGCGCCGGGCAGGGGTCTCAGTCTTCCCCTACCTCGACGACTGGCTTCTGAAGGCGGGCTCGTCCCAGGCAGTCGTCTCCCACCTCCAGACTACGGCCGAACTCCTGCACTCGCTGGGGTTCTCCATCAATGTGCCGAAGTCGCATCTGATTCCTTCTCCACAGCTCCTTTTCATCGGAGCAGTTCTGGACACGACGCAGTTTCGGGCCTATCCTCCCGAACGGCGAGTCCGGGATATTCAGGCTATGATTCCGATCTTTCGGCCTTTATCCTGGGTTTCGGTACGGATGACCCTGAGGCTGCTGGGCCTCATGGCCTCCTGCATCCTGCTGGTCAATCATGCCAGATGGCATATGCGGGCTCTGCAGTGGGACCTGAAGTTCCAGTGGGCGCAGCACCAGGGCAACCTGTCCGATCACGTCCAGATCTCGGAGGGGACTGCAAAACAGTTGCAGTGGTGGCTCTCGAACCGGCAATGGGTCATGGGCAGATCCCTCTCCCTTCCCCAGCCAGAGCATACAGTTGTGACGGACGCGTCCCTTCTGGGATGGGGCGGTCACATGGGAGAGGCGGAGATCAGAGGCCTCTGGTCTCCGGCGGAGTCCCGGCTCCATATCAACATTCTGGAGCTCCGGGCGATCCGGCTTGCACTCAAGGCATTCCTTCCCTCTGTCAAAGGGAAGGTAGTGCAGGTGTTCAGACAACACCACCGCCATGTGGTACTGCAACAAACAGGGCGGGGTGGGGTCTTGGACCCTTTGTCAGGAGGCTCTGCGCCTCTGGACATGGCTGGAACATCAGGGCATGTTCCTGATGGTTCAACACCTGGCAGGTTCTCTGAACGCCAGGGCGGATGAACTCAGCCGCAGGTGCATGATGGATCACGAATGGCGTCTTCACTCGGAAGTGGCGCAAGGACTCTTTCTACAGTGGGGAGAGCCTTGGTTAGATCTATTCGCCGCCGAAGAGAACGCGCAATGTCATCAGTTCTGCGCGTTGGAATTTCCAAGGCGGCACTCGCTCGGCGACGCTTTTCGTCGCGAGTGGAGTTGCGGTCTGTTGTACGCCTTTCCGCCTATACCACTTCTACCCAGAGTGTTGAAGAAGATTCGGCACGACCGGGCCCAAGTCATTCTTGTGGCTCCGGACTGGGCTCGAAGAGTTTGGTATCCCGAGCTACTCAATATGAGCATAGATCCCCCGATCCGTCTGCCTCTTCGGGAGGATCTTCTGTCGCAGCAGCAGGGGACGGTCCTCCACCCGAACCTGTCCAGTCTACACCTGCTTGCGTGGAGATTGAGCGGCGGCAGTTGATTCCTTTCGACTTGCCTCCCGAAGTTTGTGATGTGATTCTGGCAGCCAGGCGTCCCTCCACTAAGGTGGTATACGCCTGCAGGTGGAACAAATTTGTGGCATGGTGCACAGCAAAGGCTGTGGATCCCCTTTCTGCCCCTCTTTCTGAGGTCCTTCTGTTCCTTCTCTCTGGCCCAACAGGGTTCTGCCCTGGGTACCATCAAGGGTTATCTTTGTGCTATCTCGGCCTTCCTCAGGCTCCCTGATCAGCCCTCCCTTTTCAAGTCCCCTGTTGTTAACAGGTTCTTAAAAGGCATTACTCACCTCTTCCGTTTGTAATGCCTCAGTGGGACTTGAACTTGGTTCTTACCTTTTTAATGTGCGCTCCCTTTGAGCCTCTGCATAACTGTCCTCTTCGTCTTCTGACTCTGAAGACAGCCTTTCTGGTGGCCATCACCTCCGCTCGGCGGGTGAGTGAGCTCCAGGCTCTATCTTGCAAACCTCCCTTTCTGTCTGTTCATCCAGACAAGGTTGTTCTTCGGACGCGTCCGTCCTTCTTGCCAAAGGTGGTTACTGCTTTCCACATTGGGCAGACCATCACTTTGCCCACCTTCTTTCCGCCTCCGCATCCTTCCAGAGAGGAAGAGAGGCTCCACCGTCTGGACCCAAAACGTGCGCTCTCCTTCTATATCGACCGCACAAAACACTTCCGGGTGGATGACCAGCTCTTTGTTGGCTACGTGGGCGCCAAAAAGGTCGGGCGGTGCACAAGAGGACCATCTCCCGCTGGGTTACCTTGTGCATCAAGACCTGCTATTCTTTGGCCAAGAAGGAGCCTCCTGTTGGGCTGCGTGCCCATTCCACCAGGGCAACGGCTGCTACCACGGCCTTGGGCCGCGGTGTTCCGCTGCCGGTTATCTGTCAGGCAGCTACGTGGGCCTCGCTGCACACGTTTACTAAGCATTACTGCCTTGACAGTCAAGTCCGGAGGGACGGCTTCTTTGGCCGTTCTGTCCTCCAGGACTTCCTTGTCTGATCTTTGTTCGCAGACCCACCACCGGGGTTGGTATTGCTGGGGTATCTATTCTAAGGTAAGGAATCTGTCACTAACGTGTCTCTTTCAGATGCACAAGTTACTAACTTGTGTAACGATATATCTGTAAGAGACAGTAGTTAGTGACAGATTCCTACCGCCCACCATCCTCCCCGTTCTGCGAACTGATTTCTAGGGTTAAGGACATCCCTTTCAGGGCCCTAGTATTTTTCAGACACCTGTGTCAGCTTCTTGCATGGCTCTGCGTTCCTGGCGCGGAAAGTCGTGTACAGAACTGACGTCAGCGCGCAGGGGCGGCGCCTAAGTACTGCCCGCGACGTCATCCCGGCGATCACGACGCCGGCGACGGACGCGGAGCCGCACGACGCCGCCTACCGACGCGCAAGGGTACTGCTACGCAAAAAACTTTCCGGATCCAGCCTGACGCCTGGGGATATTCTAAGGTAAGGAATCTGTCACTAACTACTGTCTCTTACAGATATATCGTTACACAAGTTAGTAACTTGTGCTTCTCTTCTAAAGAAAGTGAAACTGTTTCTTCCAGAAAACAACTTCAGAACTGTTGTTTAAGCCCTTGCACGCTTGCATTTGAACGGTGGTAGCGTGCCTCTCTGTGGCTTCTCAGACTCCACAGTTGCACCCATTAAGGATGTCCTATATGACACACTGCGCCGGAGGAAATGCAATCACATCACCAATCTTGATGGAACTCCACTGGCTCCCCTTGCCGGCCTGCATCGTCTTAAAAAAACGGTTGCATTATTTACCAAGCTATCGCGACCAGCAACCTCACCTGCCACTTGTTGACTTCGCTTATTTGTGATCTTGCACGCTCCGCTGCCATTTGGCTAAGTGTGAGCTATAGAAATACCCCATTCATACATACATCAAGCATATCCTGCTTCTAGGGAGAGTTTGAATAGCTTGCAGAGACTTTTGCACCACGTTTTTTCAATTCTAGTGTCCTGAGTCTTATTCTACCTTTTTGGTATGTAGTGCCAGGAGAAAGATGTTAAAATGCTGAACTGCTTTCTGTCCTCTAGATCCATTGGTTAACTTAACTATTGACTAGCCAAATTGCACTTCGAAAGGGCGTGCTTTGAAAGTTTAAGAGATTTGGTTTCCTGGAGATAGAAATCAACACATCGGTTGCTGGTGTTTAAGGGAGCTCTGGAGCATTCTGAAACACATGCTATGCAAAATCTTGACATCCTTGTATTGGGGTCCTAACTTACAACATTGTTCATTTATTAGCTGCAAGCACCGTAAAACCACAGTGCATCTGTCCAAATTCACCTTCAGGTCTATGTCTATTTGTTCTGCATTGGGCTCATAAGAAAAAAAAAGAGTAATGCCAGACACACCTGATTTAAACAAAGACATGGAACATAAAACGGATGCTGAGAGGAAAGCTGGGATGACAAAAGACTTTTATATGTAGGGTATTGGGATTGCCGCACACAAAGATGGCGGCCTCTGACATTTGTTAAGACCCTTCCGGCTTCCAAGTGCTAGGACATTATCCATTCAACATCCCACTTATCTGTGAACCCCACCGCATCAAAATCTGCCCTTCCTAACTCGTTGTGGCACTGCCATACCTGGTGGTAAAGAGCTTGGCCGGGATGGGGTACTGAGACCTGGAGCACGAGCCAGAGTATCCTTGTAACCTGAAGGGGTGGGAGAGCGAGGTCTTGGGAGAAAACAGAGCAGCTCAGATGCTGGGTGTGTGGCATGCAACAACCAAGCAGTGTGAAATACTGTCAAACAGCTGCTCCGAGGAGGATTTAATGGTGATGCTGCACTTGTATGCTGCCGGTCTTGTAAATGGACCATGCTCACAGCATACTGACCAACAAGCTGAAAAGGATTGCTTAAATTGCACAAATGTGGGGATATCCGCTATTTACTTTAGGTTTAAATCTTTTTATTGATATGGAGCAACACAAATAAAAGGTGCGTAATAAGCGAGCCACGCAGGGCTCGACAGATCCAATTGTAAATGCGTAAAAATATGCGAGCTCCAATGTGAAGATACTATCCACCCGCCCACCCCAATAAGAAGAGAGAAAAGAGAAAATGAAAAAAAAAGAAAAGGGGGAAGGAAACCACTCTTCACCCTCTCGGGGGTCACTGTCTCTAAATGGCATAATATGGGCCGATGTGTTCTAAGTGGGGCTGAGATGAGTCATGCATGTGGGTCCGGAGTAGTGAGATGTAATAGGCGTAGATATTTGGGGCAGTACAGTTCCCTAAATTCTGGGGCTAGAAGGGCTAAAAATGGTTGCCAAAGGTCGCTAAAGGAGGAGCCCTTGCCGGCCAAGGTGAGGGAGATCTTTTCCATGGCCAACACATGCCAAAAACGCTGATACCACCCCGTGTGTGTGGGGACCCGGGTGGTCTTCCAGTGCATGAGTATGTTCTGGGTAGCTGTGCCTAGAGCAGTGGCTATCTGTTTCACCCGTCGGGATTTCAGGGGGTAAGTGAGCGGATTGGGGACTCCTAGCAGGACGTATGCGGGGAACCGGGGGAGTTCCGTGTCCAAGTGCTTGTCGATCTCGTCAAGTACGTGTGTCCAGTAAGATTAAATATGTGTGCAGTCCCAAAGGAGATGAGCCAACGTGCCTCTCTGTCCGCAGCCCCTCCAACAAGCAGGGCTATGTGTGGGGTCAGCCTGGTGCAGTCTCTCTGGTGTGTAGTACCAGTGGTATGCAAGTTTGGTGAAGGTTTCGGTCAGGCCTACATGCGTTGCTGTGTGGCGAGCCATATAGCACGCGCCGTCCCATTCCTGAGAGCTAAGGTCACGCCCCAGATCTCTCTCCCATCTTGCCCGTCCGGCGTGATAAGTGTGAGTATATCTGGACATGAGCAGTTTGTAGAGATCTGAGATCCGTTTTTTGTCCGAGGGCCGCGTGATGAGCCATCGCTCATATTGAGTAAGAAGCCGCGACGCATGCGCCCGGTTTTCAGGATGTAAGGCCCAATGTCGGACCTGTAGGTAGTGCATGCTTTCCGATTCAGGGAGGCCATGGTCAGCTCGAAGTTGCGGAAAGGGGACGATCTCGCTCCCATGGAACAGTTGGCCTAAGGCGCGGCATCCCGCCTCTCTCCACAGCGGGAAGGCCCGGAGGCCTACGCCGGGTCTGAAATCTGGGTGGTCAAGGAAGGATGTGAGTGGGGAGGGAAATGTGGTGAGGGCATGCCGTATATTGACCCGGTCCCAAACCTTAAGGATGGAGCGCGTTACATGAGAAGCATACAGGTTGGGTGGGCGATGGTGTTTGGGCATGAAGGGGATCTTCATAAGAGACGTGCCAGCAACAGCCCGGTCCTGAAAAAGCCAATGTTTCTCAGATTCTGCTCTACTCCATTCGACCAGGTACCGGAGTTGCGTGGAGTTGTAATAAAATGCTAGGTCTGGGACTCCGAGGCCTCTCTCATGCGGTGGAAGGAAGCTCACTAGCCGCTTCATTCTCGGCTTGCGCCCCTGCCAGATGAAAGAGGAAAGGTCAGACTGGACCCTTTGCAGCCATCCGGTGGGGGGGTGGGAGGGGCAGGGTCTGGAACAGATGCAGAATCTTGGGAAGAATAGTCATTTTGACAGCTGCGATTCGCCCCAGCCACGATATTGGGTATTGTTTCCATTTCAGCAACGCAGCCCGAACGTGTGCCTGCAGGAGGGAATAATTAATTTGTCTCATAGTTTGTAGAGTCGGGGCCAGCTGTATGCCTAGGTAGGGGACCGACTCATCGGACCAGTGCAACGGGTAACGGGCCTGAAGGTCCGCCAGGACGACCTGTGGTAGGGATAGACTGAGCGCCACGGATTTCGTCAAGTTGATCTTAAAACCGGAGGCTCTCCCGAAGGCCTCTAGCTCTCCCAAGAAGCTCCCCAGAGCAGTCGCAGGGTGCGTGAAAGTGGCCAGCACATCGTCCGCATAAAGGCTTACAGTATGGGTGTCCCCACCAAAGCGAATACCAGTGATCTGGGGGTGATCTCGGACTCTGAGCAAAAAGCTCCATGTAGAGTGCAAAAAGCAGGGGCGACAGGGGGCACCCTTGTCTAGTGCCCCTACTGATAGGGAACGATGCTGAGGTGTGGCCATTCACTCGGACCGTGGCAGTGGGGAAACGATAACAATTCAAAATGTGCGTTCGCATCTTGTCTCGGATACCAGCGCGTATCAGTGTCTGCTCAAGATATGGCCAGTGTCAATAGCATGTATTCACCAGGAACGCGGGAGGTCTTTTCGATCAGGTGCACGACTCGTTTGGTGTTGTCGCTCGTTTGGCGCTGCGGTATAAAGCCTGCCTGATCAGGATCCACTAATCCCTGCATATGAGGGCTTAGGCGGGCGGCCAGGATCCCAGTATACAGTTTCAGATCAATATTTAAGAGCGAGATAGGTCGGTAGGATCCGCAAGATGTTTTATCTTTCCCCGGCTTTGGAATAACGGCGACTGCTGCCTCAAGCATGGATGCAGGGATTGGGCCAGGTTCGGCGAAGGATTTAAAGAGCCGGGTAAGTAGGGGGGCCAGCGTAGCGCAAAATTGCTTATAAAAGGCTGCGGTATAACAGTCGGGGCCAGGCGATTTACCCAATTTCAAGCGGGCTATGGCAGCTATAACTTCCTCGACCCTGAACTCCCTCTCTATGTGGGCCGCTTGGTCAGGCGTTAAACTGGGAAGACTGGCCTGAGCCAGGTATGAATCGATGTCTGGTGCCTCCAAGGGCTGTTCAGCATAGAGCTGCGTGTAAAATTCAGGGAATGTCTCGGCTATGGCCGTGTCATCCGTGTAAAGAGCTCCTGAGCGACCCCTATTCTCCCGGACTCCATCTCGTTGTCGGGCTTCCCGCAGTTTGTGCGCGAGTAGTCGCCCACACTTGTCCCCTCCCACATAGAAGGAATGTCGCAAGCGCATTGCCGCATATTCCTCCTTATCCCTGTCCAGGGCAGTCAGTTGCGAACTGGCTGCCGTTAATTGTCTCCAAGCCCGTGGGGCCCCAGTGCGGTGGTGCATCTGCTCCAATTCCCGCACCCTAAGGGTCAATTCCTCCCTCTTCCGCTGGCGCTCTTTATTGTCAGCCGTGGATATGGCTATCACTTCACCCCTTATCACCGCTTTGAGGGTCGCCCACCTAGTGGAGAGGACTGTATCTGGGTTGTCATTATGTAACAAATAATCATCCAAAGTCCACTGTATGCATGCGACCGTGTCTTGGCGGTGGAGAAGTGTCCCTGAATCACCAGTGTCTAGTCGGGGGGGGGGTGAGCACCACGGGGGAGTGATCGGAAAGGGTCGCCGCCAGTATGTCAGCTGAGAGCGCACGGTCTAGGATGGGTTTAGTGCCCAAAAAATAATTTAATCTGGCGTATGTTTTATGTGCATTGGAATAAAAGGAGAAATCTCTCGTGTCAGTGTGGAAGTGTCGCCATAAGTCCGTAAGGCCAAGGTCGTGTAAGTTGGCGTGTGCGGTCGGGCAAAGGGAACCAACCTGACTAGTGCGTTGTGCAGAGCGGTTTGTGACGTTGTCAAACACTAAATTGAGGTCCCCCCCGATCAATATATGACGGTCTTGGGTGGCCATCGCTTCCATCAGTGCTTCACCCAGGAAGCGTTCCTGGCCGTCATTAGGTGCGTAAATGGAACCCACCGTGAATGTGTTTCCCCCTGCAGTGAATTGGTATGTGAGGAGCCTACCTCGTATTTCAGCCCCTTTTTGCGCCACCCTTCCCTGAAAGTTTTTCGAAACCAAGATGGCCACCCCCGCCCTCTTTGCGGGTCCAGAAGAATGAAATTGAGTCGGAAAGGAACGAGACCGGAGCCTGTAACAGTCTTTGGAGAGGAGATGGGTTTCTTGGAAGAGACAGATATCCGCCCCTGTGCCCGCAAGATAAGAGAGGAGTGCCCTCCGCTTGATCGGGTTGTTAAGGCCCCTCACATCGAGGGTGAGGATCTTAATGGAGGAAGGCGGCATTCAGACCTGAGAGGAGTGTGTACGCCCCAAGGAAATCCCTGTAGAGTCAGGACTCTGGCACCGCCAAGCACATTTCTCATACAGCAGCAGCCCAGCGGCTAAAAGGCGGAGGCACCCTGCGGACCACGAGGAGCCCCAAGCTGGAAAGAGGGGGAAGAATGTATAAAAGAAAAGGAAACCGCAACTGTGAAGAAAAGAAAATAAAGAAGAAAAAAACCCATAATGCGCAACAGGCGCTGAAAATGGTTGTTTTCAAACATTGTCCGTCATCCAGGGATGAACAGAGAAGAAGTCTATCGGGCAATCGCGTGGCCAATGTCAACTCTTCCACCTCCCTCCTCCACCCCAAACATATCAAGGAAAGGATACGTCCATGTAACCAGGAATAATCAGTCAGTTGACGCTTTGACCAAAGCCCCCGGCAGGGCCTCCAGAGCCGCTTGCTGCTCCATCTTGATCACTGTAGGATCCGGTCGGCGGGCCCGTCGACGCCGCCTCTGTTGTCGCCGCTGCGGTCTTCCATCGCCGGACCCTTGGTCGGAACGAGCCCCCTCATCTGTGTCTTCCGGGAGAGTGATCCCGAGGAGCTTACTGGCTTCCGACAGAGAGCGGAGCTGGAATAGTTTACCATCGTGCCGGAACACTAGGTGAAACGGATGCCCCCAAGAGTAGGAGATGTTGCGCTGTCGGAGGACTTCTGTGATGGGCCGGAAGGATCTGCGCTTCTGAAGGGTGATTGCTGCAAGGTCGTGGTAAAGAGAGGGCGTCTGGTTGCGAAAGGAGATTTGCTGTAGGGAGCGCGCCTTATGCAAGATCTCTTCTTTAGTATGGAAGTCCTGGACGCAAACCAGTATGTCCGCGGGGGGTGCTGTCGCCGCCCTGGGCGGGCCCACCCTGTGGGCACGATCCAATTTCAACGGAGTGTCCAGGGGGTTACCCAGAATATGGTTGAACAAATCCCGGACATAGGCAAAAATGTCCCCGGCCTCTTCATTGGTGCTCACCCCTCGAATCCTGATGTTATGGCGCCGGGAGCGGTTTTCTAGGTCCTCCAAATGAGACTGCACGTCTACCTGTTGTTCGTGAATGCGGAGTACCTCCTGTTGTAAAGCCTCCATCTCAGTGTCTCGAGAGTCACTTTTGTCTTCCAGGGTCGCAACTCTCTCCCCTATGTCATCCACATCCTTGCGAACATCCCTAAGTTCCGCGGTTAGGTCGCGCTTGACCGTTTGGAGGTCCTCACGCAAGGCGGCAAATAGAGACTCCAAGAAGCCCCGCGTCACAGGAGCATCCGACGAGGCCGCCATCTGCGACGATGGGCTCAAGCGATCCGGGTTGCCAGACCCCCCACTTTGTGCCTTGGCGAATAGGTAAAAAAAAAAAATGTAAATCCAGTACTTGTATAGCGCACGAATCACCCCCGAAGCGGTATCTCGGCGCTGGGGGCCGTTGGGAAGATTAAGCGAGCTATTGCCCAGAGTCGCATGGTGCTGGGCAGACCCCTGCCGCCGGAGCCAGGGATCGAACCGTGATCCCCAGCGTCAGTCGCCCTGGCCGCGGCGCCACACCTCTCCCCTAGGTCCTTCAGTGCGTTCTTTTCTCTGGTGGCAGACTTGTCCTTCCGACCCCATGCCGATGTCATGGTCAGGGTCCTCTCCGCTCCAGCTGTGACGGCCACCGGAGAGATGGAACAGAGCCAGGCGGCGTCGTGACCGGTGGGCCGATCAAGCGGACCTGTCCCCTCAGTGCACAGGCCTGGGGGCTGGTGAGAGGTTACGCCAGCCGGTGCTAGGAATGCCCCAGGGTAGCTGTGCGAAGACCCTGCGAGTGAGCCAAATGCCCGTATGGATGTGGCCAGGCGGAGGAGTAGCATGTGGGGAGAGAGGCGAAAATGTTGTCTCGGTGAGGGTACTGGGCCTGGGACGTGCGGGGAGGGAGACGTCCGAATGAGGTCCGGCCCAGAACTTGCAACGCTGCTTTCAGGTAGGGTGGCACACCCTGAAGAGCCCTCTTCGGGGGGAATACCCCCAGTGCTAGCCGCAGGGACCAACCTCAATCAAGTCCCGCAGGGCAGCCGAAATCACGAAGGCAGGCGGCAGTTAGTCGCTAGATGCAGGTCAATCCAAGAGCCGCACAAAGTTAACACAGTTCGCCCGGGGGGACCGCCGATGCGGGCCACAGGGCCGAAGGCCGAAATGCCCCCCGATCGACCACCTCACTAAGCGCCGATGTCGCCGCTGCACAAGGAGAGGCCCGCGCCGGGGGGTCGAGCAAGCGGGATGGGAAAGCAGCTAAGATGGCTCCCAGTGCGCGGTCAATCTGCCGTCTCCAGTTGTGGTGAGCGAAGGGATGGCCAGTATCCAGTCAGGCCGGGCCCCGCGTGGCCGAGGGTGGCAAGAGTCAGCAAGGCGGGGGTCAGAAGGGCCCCCGGTGGTGATCAAGGCCGTGGGCTCAGCAGGATGGAAGTTCGGCAGGGTGCGGGGGGGTCGCAGGGCTCACCACCCGGGCTCCAGCGGTCTCGTGGCGTCGGAGCGCCGCAGGCCCCACAAGGCGTCGTCTCACCTCCAGCAGCGTCCCAGCTCTCATGGGGGACGCAGAAGTCACCGAAGCTCACCGATGGGCTCTGGCGGCAGCTCCCGGGGTCCGCAGACCAAAGCCGAGGATGTGTCGCTGTCTCCGCGGCTCCGCGGGCGGGGCCGCTTGCTCCCACAGGTCGAAGTCAGGGCCGCGGCTTCACTCTACGCAGCACGCCGGTCTTCGTCAATGCCACTCCCGGGGTCCAGGGCAGTCCCGAGCTGGCGGCCGCAGAGACCCTCGCCTGGCCCCAGGGATCACCCGGTAGGTCGTCGGGTAGTCCTGGGTGCTTAAGGGAGCACGAAAGCTGATCCTTGCGCTTATTAGGGCCAGAGGCCGGTGCTAGAAATCGGCGGGTGGAGGAGCGAAGACAAAACACGTCTTAGCTCACCGCCATCTTGGCCACGCCCCCCTGCTATTTACTTTAAAGTATGAAAACTCATCAATAATTAGACTTCTTTCCCACCAACCTTTCAATTGTTGATTGATTTCATGTCCATTAATGTCTATAGGGGGTCATCCAGTTTAATGTAACATTCTGAATTAGACAGCTGTGCTAAAACTTCATTGTTTGTTTATTATATCTATATCCCAGCCCCCCTTGTCTGCTTCTTGTATTACCAATGACAAATCTTCAATTTCTCAAGTGCTAGTCTTTCTTCGTTTTTTTTTTAATAATTTGACAGTTTGTCTTGCCTCTCCATTACATTTATACTGCGTAATAGGTTGGCTGCTGCTAATATGTCTAACACGTCCACGAATAAAGGAATTCTGAATAGAGAACAAATAGCAGAGGAACTGTTCCGAGATATTTTCACTGGCAAAAGTATGAAGATATGTTCTTTCCTGAAATCAAATAAACAAGAAGGCCTAAAGTATACATTTTATTACATTGGAAAAGTCGATGAAAGCAGTACTTTATAAAATGGTGGGATGAAGCTACATTAAAACAATAAGAAATAGGGTAGTGTGGGCTGTGTTGCCAAATATTTCCCACTTGCAATGATTTAAATTTGGCTTTGATGGGCAAATGGGACAAGTAGTTAAATCGGTCTTCTGGGACTCTGATGAGATACCTATAGCAAACTTGAAAGAAAATGTGCAAAATATAAGGAGATTCAGCATTTGGGAAAAGAGCTAGAGAATAGGATTATACCTGAGCCAGCTCAAAAGAACTACATGAGCTCATGGATAAATTAAAAAAAGACATCAAATTAAAGGTGAGCGAACAGAAAAGAGATTGAGATGGACGCATGTTCACGTTTGCTAATAAATTTGACCACCTGATAACTAAAATAATGTCTAGCACTAAAGAACTGACAGTGCAATAACGTAGTAATACTACTGTAAGTGTTTGTTCTATTAGTGAAGGAGAGAAGTAAGTGTTGTAATAGTCCAAAGTTAAGGAACATCAAAACTTGCAACTTTTTTTTGAGGAAGAAGAAATGTCCCATAAGGATAGGCAACAGAGATACATCAAGCAGAGTGCAGATCGAAGCGATAGAAAAAGGGCGTAATAAGGGACAATGTAACAAAATAAACAGGCATTTACACCCGATCATGGACCAGAAATAGACTGTGATAGACTGATAGTAGCAGATCTAAGAAAATAGGAGTTTGTGATTACTCTTTTGCTTGGGACTTTAACACTAGACCTGATCAGTGTACTAAGTACGGGTATAGGTTTCTGCCCCACAGTAAACTTTGACATGAATAAAATGTAAATTGATAAATGCAAATTTGTCATGAGATTAAAATTGGAAAAAATATTCCCGCACTATACCACAAATACATTGTAAGGAGCAACCTTTGAAACAATTGAGTACATAAATTATACAAGATATCAAGGATACTATTTTCCTCTGATCGATCACAGAAACTGACCATGATCTTATGACTTCGATCGATCTTTTAGAAGATATAGAGATGGATTTTGTACATAGTCTAGGTAGGTGACTACTTGCAAAATTGAAATTTCTCTCAAAACTGGCAGTTGTAAATAATATTGATTCATTTTTCCAGGCAGTCACTCGAGATTAAAATAATTAGAGGGAAGCTGGGAACTCCAGTAGCAATTAAAATAGGTCAGATTTAATCCATAAAGAAAGACAAACACTTGATCAATTGAGCAAGGATTTGTCATTGGTCATACAGGAAGCAGACGAAGGGGGAACATAGTTATAATGAACAAACAGGATTATACCAATGAGGTTTTAGCACTACTGTCTGATTCAGAATGTTATTGTAAATTGGATGGTAAACCTATAAATATAGGATGTAAAATCAGTCAGCAATTCGAAGGTTGATGGGAGAGATGTCTAATTAGCGATACATTTTGTTACTGAAAAGTGAATAGACCTAGATTTCCATGCCTGACGAGATGCTACCTAATATCCATAAGAAATCGGCCTTCCCTCCATGTGGTCCAATTATTTCCAGGATTGGTACCCACTTGAGACTTTCAGAATATGTGAACACTTCATTTGTTTGTCGGTAATCTAGAATCATATCTCAAGGACACAAAAAATGTATTAAATATGGTGAACGAAGTTGTTTGGGTAGGCAGGATGATGTTACTGACTTTAGATCTTGTCTCCGTATATACTAATATTAACTTTGTGGATGTCAAGCACTGGAATAATATTGGAGAAAAAGACAGGCTAACATTTTAGCTCATATTCTGACTTTTGTTTGAACCCTGATGAAATTGACTGTTTCATATATATGCCATGACGAAACACGTGTTGGCTGTATGTTTGCATAAAATGGAGTCAATGAATAAGAATTAGATTTTGCTCAACATCTGAGTAGTTCTGAACTGGGGTAATTCCTGGCGTTGGAGGGTGTAGAGCGTCTACGCTCTCCCATTGCTGTGCACCTATTGTTTGAAACGTTTTAGATACAGTTCTCGATATGACAGACTTTGGAAACAAGTACCAACAGTTTCTCTTGCCTCTTCATTACATTTATAAAAACTAGAATGAGGATGAAAATGATGCACCTCAAACCTAGGCAATTAGTGGACCAGGATATTAAAACATTGCAAGAAACAAAACCCATCCTGAAAACAATCAAAGGGAAAATTAACACCCTATAGTCTAAGTGGCCTGCATCTCAGAGCGCTTAGATAAGCAAGCTTCATGGATAGACAGGGTCGAGAGGCACGTTCTGGATATTGAGGATGACCTAGCCATAGGAAGGAAAGATTACTCAAGTTGGACAAAAATTTGGAGACCATGAAATCAAAAAATTAAAACCTGTAAGCGTGCTCTAGGTGCAATTTATCTGTATTACCCCATAACAGAATCAACCAAACTGGCCACATGGAGACCTTTGAATCATCCCCGGTAAACTTGTTTGGTTGAGATAAATTCTCCACAGTCTTCATAGTAGAAAGATTGCCATGAATTAGAACTTGAAGTCTCCTTAATATCCATTTTCCTGATTCTACACCACCCACACAAGATGCTTGATGAGTTTTCAACATTGTCAAGAAACTACAGATACACAACGTGCGATATCTTATACTTTTACCCGGCTTGCCTCAGGTTCTTCATTGCAGGTAAAACTCAGTTCATTGACCTACTGAGGTAGACCATCTTTTCTTAATAACCATACCAAAAGAAAGACTGCAGTTACTATGAGTAATGTGAGGAAACATAAGTGTCATTGAAACTAAATGTAAGTTATTGAGTTTGAGTCATCGCTAAGTTAAGATATTGACCCCATAAAGATAATTTGCCATGTGTCTCACCCTCCCCTTCTCTCTGTGCTGCACAGAGCACACTTTGAAGTATGTTTCGGAGGAATTGGACACACAACTAGAAGCCAGGGGAAAGATTAGGCTATGATGCTGCTAATAACCAACTGACTGCTCCTGTTAGGCAGGCCCACTACATATACCAGGCAAACAACAGTACGATGACGAGGCAGATGGGTGGTGTGCCCCACTCCAGTGTCCTCTTAAGGATTTTGGGGCCCTGCGCAAGACCTACTCTGGTGTGCCCCAGTTCTTCGGAACAACTTTGTATTTTATTACCCATTTTCTTTTAATTCAAGCCGACTGATGTCAAACAATTCTAAATATGTTAAAAGTTGAGATGGAGACATAGATCTGAGATAGTTAACTTTCCCAGGTGCCCTCGGAAGATGAGGGCCCTGGGCAATTGCCCACTTTGCCCCAGCCTTAAAACTTCTGTCACCCCCAACCTCAGTGTGCACCACTGTCAGTTTGGTTTATCAATATGGGTGGGAGTTTTTATGGTTGTTCTAAATGAACATTAGTAAATAGCATTCATAAACTCTGAAAGCCATACTGTTATGAACGATGACAGCCAGATAGATAATTGGAGGTAGCAAAACCTATTTACCTCCGAATTTACATACTACTCTTCACGTGGTCTGCTCCTATATTTATGAATCGCTACCCACAGACCACCCTGAGTACAGGACTGCAAGCACTTGGCAAGATCCCAGTCGTGCCATTCACCATTGATACTGGTGATAGAGCTACTGCAGCCGGGTGCAGAGTGCTGAGGCCCAATGTTATCCAATGGGGGATAGGGGGCCTCCGGTTGGTGGCTGCTGGCAAGCAGGCCACTTGGGTGTGTGAGCTAAGCTCCTGGACTTTAGCTCAGGGCAAATGGGGAAACAAAGTAGCACCAAAGGTGCACCCTCAGTGGCACTAGGGTGGCCGGGTGAAGGGTGCTGTTTCGACGTCAGGCGCCCTGTTTTCAATGGGAAACCTCCGGTTTGCAAAGGCACTACAGGCTTTGGGACGAAGGTCTTCTGGGTGCGACCACCACTTCGAGAGGTAAGTTGGGAAGTTAGGGGTTGGTTAGGCACAGTCTGTTTGGGCACCCAAGGCCGTGGGGCGTCTGGTGCAGGGGTGCCTTGGGTCGGATCTTCTTACCAGCTCCTAGTAGCTGTGGGGGGGGACCCTTCCGGATTTAGGCTGCAGGCTGGAGGCTTGAGGCAGGTCAGGAGTCGCCGGGTCAGGATCGCCGGGGGGACCTCCTCGTGGTGTTTGCCCACTCAAGGTGCAGAGTGGGGCGGATCCGCGGTGTCCGGCCGGAGCCAGAGGTTGCAGATGAACAAATCCGGTGTTCACGGGAGACAAAGTCTTTGTGGTTGAAGGCAGGCAGGTCCTCCAGGGTTTTCGAGGTTGCTGGCTGCAGGACACACCGGGATTTCGCAGGAGCGGGTTTGAGGGGGAGACAGGCCGGTAGGGCTGGGGCCAAGTCAGTGGGCGTCTTCCTCTTGTTAGCTGCTGCAAGGCTGTTCGGTCCTTCTTCTTCTTGTAGTTTCTTCTTGTCTGTGGAAGCAAGGTTCAGGGGTGCCCCTAAATACTAGATTTAGGGGCATTACAGGTAGGTAAAAGGCAGGGACCAATGGGCTCCTTCCCTGGGGTGGGTACACCCCCTATTATGCCACCCTCTAGTGGGAGGGGGGCATGAGCCTGTTTCTGGTTGGCTGAGTCCCCCATCTGCAAAATGGCGGGGACAGGGAGTTGTGCTTCACCTCACCTCCCCCACCTGAGGGGTGGGGTTGGCAGAGGTGGGCACACCTCTCTTCCTCACTTGTTTTTCCCGCTGGTTCTCCTGCCCAAAGTGGGGGTCAGAACCAGTGGGGACCAGTTGCTGAAAGCAGCAAGTGGCCTGGGGAAGCGCACAAAGGCGGCAAGCCTTTGAAGCTTCCCCTTCGTGAACCCTGCCCATCCTGGGGGAGGAGGCTTGGCACCTCGTCCCAGGATGTGCATTGTTTCTGGCCCCAGAGAGCAGCAGGCTCTCGACCCAGGGGTCCAGAAACATGTCTGGTGGTGGCAGCTGAAAGCAGCCACTCAGCCTGGACACTAGTGGTAGATTAGTTTTCAGGGGGCATCTCTAAGATGCCCTCTGTGTGGATTTTTCATTAAATCCCACACTGGCATCAGTGTGGGTTTAATGTGCTGAGAAGTTTGATACCAAAATTCTCCGTTTTCAGTGTAGCCGTTATGGTGCTGTGGAGTTCGTAATGACAAACTCCCAGCACCATATACTCTTAATGGCAGCACTGCTCTTACAATGTCTAAGAATGGCCTTAGACACTGTAGAGGTACAGGGCTCATGCACCTGTACCCTCGCCACTGGTATAGTGCACCCAGCTAGAGGGGTGACTGATCTATGCCAGGGTTGTTGGCATGGCACACATGCCATGTCGACTCTTCACTTTGTTCTGCACCAAAACACGCAGCCTGCAAGGGGGGGGGGGTGGGTGGGTGTGGGTGTGGGTGGGTGGGTGGGTGTGTGTGTGTGTGGGGGTGTGTGTGTGTGTGTGTGTGTGTACACACACACACAGGACCTCTAAGGGTGGCACAATAAGTGCTGCAGCCCATAGAGGCCTTCTCTGGTCACAGTGCCCTGGGTACCTGTGATACCATTTACCAGGGGCTGACCTGTGGCCAAAGATGCCAATTGAGTTTAGGCTTCAATGCAGTTTTAGGGAAAGAACATAGGCCCTGGGTACCTGATTAGCAGGAGCCCAGGGCACACACAGTCAAAGCACATCAGCAAAAAGTGGGGGCAACCATGCAGAAAGAGGGCACTTTCTCACAGTATACTAGATTTGGGTCATAAGTTTTTTACCTCCATTTTTATTTTTAATTCAAACACAACAATTTTGGAAATTCCTCTTAAATTTTGCAGGACTGCAAACCTATTGGAAGGACCATCATATTGTCTCTAATCTTAGTTTGCCTCCAGATCAGAAACAAACCAGGCATTCTTGGTATTTGGCTTGACCATCAGATTATTTCTTCGACCTGTCCTCTGTTTCTGCAAGACCTCACCCACATCCCCAAAAGTAGAGATTTCCTGGTTATGGAAGAAAGCAGACTCCTCCCTACTACTACACAACTTGCGTGCATGGTTACTAAGAAGATGGCCTTTGCACGCCTCTGCAGAAAAGTGTCGATGTGGCATCTTCCAAGAATTTCTTCGACTGACATCATTATATGAGCAATTAATTGTGCTAAAGCCCAAGGTTTGTGTCACAAGAACCCGCACTTGCAGTGACTTTCTACATCCTCTTGTTGAAACTAGATTGCAGATGGACACCTGGAGAACTATATGTAAGAAACTGGCTCTATATATACTGCACCAAAGTGAGGTACAGTGTGTATAGAGTCCAAGAGTCCCCAAAGGTAGGCAGAGGTTAAAGTTAGATAGAACCTTACTCTCTAATAGTGGTAGCTTGGTCGAGCAGTAAGGCAGTATCGGAGGACAGTGTTAAGCATTTGATGTACACGCTCAGTCAGCAAATGAATTCACACACTCAAGAACTGAACTCTAGGCCAATTGTTTTTGTATAAAAATATACTGTTTATTTTTAGAACCAAGCAAGCCTGGCACAGGTGAGCATTAAATACTTTTCAGTAATAAGTTACTGGATAGAGAACAGTTGAAAAATGCAATAGAAATTGTACTTTGTTTGATTTAAAGGGGAGCAGTAGTATGCAACACTTAGCAAATACAGTACATTGAAATGAATGGGCTTTTTCAGTAAATTGCAGGTAAGTTACTTTTACGTTACTTTTCTAACTCCGTGCTGGATACCTAGATTCAGCACTGGGACATTTCCTGTAAACAGGTAAGTAAATGCGTTTTGGTTATTTGTACGATTTTTAAAGAATATCTTTAGTTTTCAAAACTCCACACTTAGTCGGTTTTTCGAAGCAAAATTGTCAATGTTATCCTATGGAGGAAAAACAGGTTATCGGTTTGAAGGTAAGTAATCGACTGTGGGAGTTAAGGTTCTGGGGTTAGACTCAGGGGTCCCCCAGGGTCAGTGATGCACTGTTGTTGCACCCTCAGCGGCACTAGGGCGGCCGGGTGCCGAGTGTTGAGGCCCAATGTTATCCTATGGAGGATAGGGGGTCTCCGGTTGGTGGCTGCTGACAAGCAGGCCACTGGGTTGTGGGAGCAAAGCTCCTGGACTTTAGCTCAGGGCAAATGGGGAAACAAGTAGGCACAAAAAGTGCACCCTCAGTGTGTAAGAAACTGGCTCTATATATACTGCACCAAAGTGAGGTACAGTGTGTATAGAGTCCAAGGGTCTCCATAGGTTTGGTAGAGGTTAAAGTTAGATAGAACCTTACCCTCTAAAGTGGTAGCTTGGTCGAGCAGTAAGGCAGTATCAGAGGACAGTGTAAAGCATTTGATGTACACACTCAGTCAGCAAATGAAACCACACACTCAAGAACTGAACTCTAGGCCAATTGTTTTGTATAAAAAATATACTGTTTTATTTTAGAACCACAGGTTTGCATAAAAATACTTTCTCAAAATAAGATGCTGTTTGTTGAATACTTTCAATGAACAATAGACTTTAAATGCAATATGGCACAGGGGTTGCAATAGGCAACACAATACTTGGTATACTATAACATTGAGCTCAATGGGATTTTTAAGTAAACCGTAATAGAATTACTTTACGAACGTTTTTCTTACTCAGGGCTGGATCCTGGATTCAGCCCTGGTGCATTTCCTGTAAACAGTTGAAAGAAATCGTTTTTGTTACACAGGCGATTTTTAAGGAATATTTGTATGTTGCAAAAATCGACACTTAGAAGAATTTCTGGCAAAAAACGGGCAATGTTATCCTATAGAGGAAAATCAAGTTATCGGAAAATCACAGTTGTAATCACTTTTTCTAATCCGTGCTGGGCACCTAGGTCCAGCACTGGGATCTCTCCTGAGAACAGGCGAGTAATTTCGTTTTTGATGTTCGGACGATTTTTAGTGAATATTTCAAAGTTCCAAAACTCGACACTTGGAAGAATTTCCAAGTGAAAACCAGTCAATGTTACCCTATGGAGAAAATACAAGTTATCGGCTTTCAGGTAAGTACTCGGCTGGCAGAGTTACGGTTCTGGGGCAAGACTCGGGGGTCTCCCAGGTTCAGGTTTGTACTGTTACACCCTCAGCGGCACAGGGGCGGCCGGGTGCAGAGAGAGTAGGCCCAACGTTAGCCTATGGCGGGCGGGGGCCTTTGGTTGGTGGCTGCTGGCAGGCAGGCCACTCGGTTGTGGGAGCAAGCTCCTGGTCACTTACTCAGGGCAAGTGGGGAAGTCGAACAGGGTAGTAGGTGCACCCTCAGCGGCACTGGGGCAGCCGGGTGCAGTGGGCTTTTGGGCCGTTGGGCGCCCAATGGATTTCAATGGGAAAGCTGCAAGACGAACAAAGGCTGCAAGCTCGGGGACGGTGATTCTTCAGGTGCGACCACCACTTCGAGAGGTAAGTTGGGAAGCTGTGGGAAGGGTAGGCACCCAGGCGTTAAGCGCAGGAGGCCGTGGGGCGCCGGGTGCAGGGGTGTCTTTAGGCGTCGGAAATCTTACCCTCTGCTGGTCGCGGTTGGAGGGGTCCGTGGTATTGAGGCTGCAGGCGTCAGGAGCGTCGAGGGGAGTCCTTGGGTGCTGGATTCTTGGTCACAGTCGCCGGGGGGATGTCCTCGTGGTCTTTGTCCACTTTGGCTAGGGCCGGGCTCAGCGGGTGCAGAGTGGGCAGGATCCGCGGTCTCAGGCTGGCCTGGGGTGGCAGATGCTTTGAGCAGAACCACTGCTCATGGGAGTCCCAGTCTTTTAGTTGAGCAAGGCAGTCAGGTCCTCTGGGGTTTTTGAGGTTGCTGACCACTGAAGAGGCCGGGGTTTAGCAGGAGCAGGTTCGAGGGTCGACAGGCCGGTAGGGCTGGGGCTAAGTCAGTTGGTGTTGTCCTCTTGTTAGCAGCTGCACGGCTGGTCTTCTTTCTTCTTGTTCTTGTTGTTTTTGGAATCGGGATCTGAGGAAGGAAGGTTCAGGGTGCCCCTAAATACTGAATTTAGGAGCGTTACAGGTAGGTAAAGGGCAGGGACCAATGGGTCCCTTCCCTGGGGTGGGTACACCCCCTACTCTGCCACTCTCCAGTGGGAGGGGGGCAGGAGCCTGTCCTTGGTTGGCTGGGTCCCCCATCCTCAAGATGGCGGGGACTCGAGGTTGTGCTTCACCTCGCCTCCCCCACCCTAGGGGTGGAGTTGGCAGAGGTGGCCACACCTCTCTTCCTCACTCTTTTTCCCGCCGGGTCTCCCGCCCAAAAAGGGGGGGGGGGTGGAACCAGTGGGGACCAGTTGCTGAGTACAGCAAGTGGTCTGGAGAGGCTCACAAAGGCGGTATGCCTTTGAAGCTTCTCCTTCGTGAACCCTGCCCATCCTGGGGGAGGAGGCTTGGCACCTTGTCCCAGGATGTGCATTGTTTCAGGACCCCGAGAGCAGCAAGCTCTCGACCCAGGGGTCCAGAAACATGTCTGGGGGTGGCAGCCTCGGCAGCCACTCAGTCAGGTCACTGGGAGTTGGTCGAGTTTCAGGGGCATCTCTAAGATGCCCTCTGTTGTGCATTTTACATTAAATCCTTCACTGGCATCAGTGTGGGCTTAATGTGCTGAGAAGTTTGATACCAAACTTCCCAGTCTTCAGTGTAGCCATTATGGTGCTGTGGAGTTCGTAATGACAAACTCCCAGCACCATATACTCTTAATGGCAGCACTGCACTTACAGTGCCCAGGAATGGACCTGGGTACTGTAGGGGTACAGGGCTCATGCACCTGTACCCTCACCACTGGCATAGGGCACCCAGCTAGAGGGGTGACTGATGTATGCCAGGGCAGTGGTTTGTGGGCATGGCACACAGGGATGTGTGCCATGTCGACTCTTCACTTTGTTCTGCACCAACACACGCAGTCTGCAAAGGCAGAGTGTGAGTGTCAGGGTACAGGGCCTCTAAGGGTGGCACAATAAGTGCTGCAGCCCTTGGAGGCCTTCAATGGTCACAGTGCCCTGGGTACCTGTGGTACCATTTACCAGGGGCTTACCTGTGGCCAGAGATGCCAATTGGGTTTAGGCTTCAATGCAGTTAAGGGAAGGAACACAGGCCCTGGGTACCGGATTGGCAGGAGCCCAGGGCACACTCAGTCAAAGCACATCAGCAATTCAGCAAAAAGTGGGGGCATACCATGCAAGAAAGAGGCACTTTCTCACACAGTGGCACTGGGGCGGCCGGGTGCAGAGTGGTGTTTCGACGTCTGGCGCCCTGTTTTCTATGGAGAACCTCCGGTTTGAAGAAGCACTGCAGACTCGGGGACGAGGATCTTCTGGGTGCGACCACCACTTTGAGGGATAAGTTGGGATGTCTTGGGTTGGTTAGGCACCGTTGGTTTGGGCACACAAGGCCGTGGGGCGCCGGGTGCAGGGGTGCCTTTTAGGGTCGGATTTTCTTACCCGCTCTGGTCGCGGTAGAGGGGATCCTCTGGATTGAGGCTGCAGGCGTCGTCTGGAGGCTTGAGGCAGGTCAGGAGTCACCGGATCTCGGGTCAGGATCGCCGGGGTGACCTCCTCGTGGTCTTTTTCCGCTCGGGCTCGGGCCGGGTTCGGCGGGTGCAGAGTGGGCTGGATTTGCGGTGTCCGGCTGGAGCCAGAAGCTGCAGTTTAAACACGTCCGGTGTTCACGGGAGAAACAGTCGTGGAAGTGAAGGCAGTCAGGTCCTCCGGGGTTTGTGAGGTTGCTGGCTGCTGGACACGCTTGGATTTCGCAGGAGCAGGTTCGAGGGGAGACAGGCCTATAGTGCTGGGGCCAAGTCAGTGGGCGTCGTCCTCTTGTTAGCTCTGCACGGCTCTTCGTCCTTCTTTTTGGTAAGCTGGATCTGAGGAAGTAAGGTTCAGGGTGCCCCCTAAATACTAGATTTAGGGGTGTTACAGGTAGGTAAAGGGCAGGGACCAATGGGTCCCTTCCCTGGGGTGGGTACACCCCCTATTCTGCCACTCTCCAGTGGGAGGGGGGCAGGAGCCTGTCCCTGGTTGGCTGGGTCCCCCCATCCTCAAGATGACGGGGACTCTAGGTTGTGCTTCACCTCGCCTCCCCCACCTGAAGGGTGGAGTTGGCAGAGGTGGGCACACCTCCCTTCCTCACTTGTTTTTCCTGCCGGTTCTCCCGCCCAAAGTGGGGGGTAGAACCAGTGGGGACCAGTTGCTGAAAGCAGCAAATGGTCTGGAGAGGCTCACAAAGGCGGCATGCCTTTGAAGCTTCTCCTTCGTGAATCCTGTCCATCCTGGGGGAGGAGGCTTGGCACCTCGTCCCAGGATGTGCATTGTTTCAGGCCCCCCGAGAGCAGCAGACTCTCGACCCAGGGGTCCAGAAACATGTCTGGTGGTGGCAGCTGAAGCAGCCACTCAGCCTGGACACTAGAGGTGGGTTAGGTTTCAGGGGGCATCTTCTAAGATGGCCTCTGTGTGCATTTTTCATTAAATCCCCCACTGGCATCAGTGTGGGTTTAATGTGCTGAGAAGTTTGATACCAAACTTTCCAGTTTTTAGTGCAGCCATTATGGTGCTGTGGAGTTCGTAATGACAAACTCCCAGCACCATATACTCTTAATGGCAGCACTGCACTTACAATGTCTAAGAATGGACTTAGACACTGTAGGGGTACAGGGCTCATGCACCTGTACCCTCACCACTGGTATAGTGCACCCAGCTAGAGGGGTGGCTGACCTATGCCAGGGCAGTGGGTTGTAGGCATGGCACACAGAGGTGTGTGCCATGTCGACTCTTCACTTTGTTCTGCACCAAAACACGCAGCCTGCAAGTGGGGGGGCGGGGTGGGGGTTGGGGGGTGTGGGGGTGTGTGTGTGTGTGGGGGTGTGGGGGTGTGGGTGGGGGTGTGTGGGGGGTGTGTGGGTGTGTGTGAAGGTACAGGGCCTCTAAGGATGGCACAATAAGTGCTGCAGCCCTTTGAGGTCTTCCCTGGTCACAGTGCCCTGGGTACCATTTACCAGGGGCTGACCTGTGGCCAGAGATGCCAATTGGGTACAGTTTTGGGGAAAGAACACAGGCCCTGGGAACCTGATTGGCAGGGACCCAGGGCACATCAAGTCAAAATGCATCAGTGGTCTGGAAAAAAATGGGGGGATTACTGCAACAGAAACCCACTTCCTTACACTATATAGTGTGCTTTGCTGTCTTTCTGAACTGGCATTGGGAGTATTTTTTTCTCCAGCGGTCGAGCTTTCAAAAGACCTTTAATGCAAATAAAACACCCTATTGTCTTTTGGGACTAAAATGGGATTGCATCCAGACTGTTGCATACATTAAGTTGTTGGCATCATGTGACTTCAAGCTACTCTCGGGGAATTTTTTTGTTTGGGGCAGTGGTAATAGCCAAGCACATAAATGCTGCAAGTAATTTGGACCACTCAGACATGGTGGTTCTGAGATTGATCCCTTCTTTCTTCCAAATTTTGTCTTAATTCCATTTTAATAATGTCATCCTCTTATTTCCTCCTGTTGCCTCAGCTAGAGGAAAAGGCCACATCGGTCCACTGTTGACGAGATGCTCCATCTTTGGATGTTAGTTATCTTAATAGCAGAACGGATCTGTTTGCTACTGAGCAACTATAACTTTTGGATGGTAGGTGATTGCCAGCCAAGCTATGCGCACTACTCTACATAAATTCTGTTGACTGAGCTACTCTGACTGCCATTGGGGCAGTGTCCAATTAGGTCAGGAATTCAATGCACTGTATAGGTCTGTGCTCGGTTTCTGTAGAATCTACCCACAGAGTTAAATAGTAACGAACGAGTATGCAATACTCTTAGGTCTTTATGAATAGGTGAGCAGCTGGCTGTGTAGTCAGTGGTTGGGGATGCTGGTACGTCAACCAAATTACACCGTCACTAGTATATGGTCGGTGTGGGAAGATAGTGGAGACTCTGCTCATTCATCTGCCATCCCACTCCTGCTGCCTAATTCTTTTGAGGCCCAGAGGTGGTGGCATATCCTCTAAACATACTAGGTTTTTATACCTTTTTTTCCATTGCTCTAACTCGATGAAGTACTCCACTCATTTTTCACTAGCCTTAACTCAGAGCAATGACCAATAGTGTTTCCACTTTGGGATTATGTATAGGGGTTCCAGTGGAAGCCATACACCAAAAAGTGCTACGTCACCAGCATTTGATCTCCTTTTTGTTGTTGTTAATGCAGACTTTCATTTAACAGTCGTTGCCACTCTTTGAAGGATATACTGTCTTTGAACACTGTTTTAAAGGGTGGTAAAATTCATGTAATCAGTACTTTGCCTGGTTTGTGCTTCTGTCTTTCTGCATTTGTTTGGGATCGCAATTGCAGTGAACTGTTTCCTTTACTTTAGCTAAGACGTGAGAAGATTGACCTTGAGAACACATTAGAACAGGAGCAGGAAGCCCTTGTGAATCGCCTTTGGAAGAGAATGGATAAACTAGAAGCAGAAAAAAGGTTGGGGTTTATAATTTCTTTCTTTTTTTTTTTTTTCTAGGAATGACTCCTAATTGTGTCAAATGATGATTTGATAAATATTCTCATGTAAAATGTGAAAATAGTTTGAGAACTCATTTGGTGGATTTATTTTATTTTTATGTTGAACATACAGCGTTAGCAATTTGACAGTAAGGTAAGTCCTTGGAAGAGGCGTTCAGAAAAAATGACAACTTATGAATTTACAGTAATACGATACATGAGCGTTCATGGCCTGTTTCTGATCCACTCTGAAAGGTTTTGTCGGCGAGAAAGACAGCACAAACGAATATATGAGCACTTGCTTTCCCGAACAGCGTCAAGGGGGAATGGCCTTTAGTGCAAGTAATTATTAGCTAATATATGGCCTTCATCCGACTTTTACTAAAGTATACCATCCCGGTCATGTTAACCCATATTTCATACATGTTTCTATGCAGCACGCCTCTGTAACAGATTAGAAAGACTGCTTCTTATATAGGCGCCCAACTGAACTGCTGTTAGTAAACACACTAGTTTTTCTGGTACTCCCTCAAAAGGAAGCCTCGAGTACTGTGCTGGAAAGATTTGTACAGTTTGTGATGTAATAGATTTGTAAGGATGGTTACGATGTAACACAGGCGGAATTAATTATTGTCTGAAGTTCTTTAACATCCAGATTTGCGCCCAGGTGTGAATATTTCTAATTTCACTCACATTTTTTAGTTGGAAATCAGCAGAATATCAATGCGGCCAGTTAATGCCATCTAGTGTAAATTTCGAAAATTACACTTATTAAATTCTGGTTGCCGTCTTAAGATCCCTCTGGGTTTTTCAGTGAAAGTCGGTGTAGTGTTTTACTTATTACTCTTTGAGTTAACATTTTTCGTCTCCAAATTCTAGCTTCGGTGGCCATGCAAACACGTGTCTACAACCTGTATTACAAATCCTTTAAAATGTTCTTATATAGTCATCTCTTCATGTATGTTGGGTCTCCGTCCCCTCCAAGTGTTGGCTTTGGTGCTGTCTTTTTAAATGTGCTTCTGATTTTCTGCTCCTACACTTTTGTCCCCGTTCACCTCTCTTGGCTGGCTGGGGAAAGCCTGCACCCATCACTCCTGTTTATGAACTATCTCCTTAAATGTTGTGTCCAAACGTCTGTTTTAGAGAAGTATCGTACTCTTGCAGGACTTTTGGTCTTTTTACCATTGTTGCTTTTTCACCCTCGTAGCAATGGTGATTGCCACTTCTTTATAGGTTAGTCCCAGAAGGCCCAGGTACCAGTTCATGAAAATAGCACATTCTTACATCCACCAATGAGACCCATTCGCCGTCATGTGACCGAAAAGTCAGTACATGAAGCAGAAAATTTCAGTCCCCCTAGCATTCAACAAAAATACTACTTGAAGCACTTCAGTGCACCTAGTCACAGAAATCTTTTGGACAGTTTAAGGCATTCAGAGATCAGAAAAAAATGGTGCTACTTTGAAGTCTGAGCATTTTGAATGATTTTAAATCGCACCGTGTATATTGCTATAGGTCAGCCATGTCAGACCGAGGGTCTGGGATATAAGCATTATTGGTAAGCCCAAATAAGGCAAAGGAAGATAATCAACTTGATTATTGAACCTTGATTATTGAAAAATTGTGTTTTGAAGTAAAAGCAAAGGGGAAGCCTTTGTATTTCATGACCTCTGAAGTTCTCGGTCTGAAAATCAGTCTGTGCTAATTGTTCATGTATTTTTCAAGGTTATGATTCTGACTTTAGTTAATTGCTTTGATAAACAGTTTTAGTCTCCAAAACTTCCTTACAGAATTCTGCAGGAGAAATTGGACCAACCAGTGTCTGCACCACCATCCCCGAGAGAGATTTCAATGGAGATTGATTCACCAGAAAATATGATGCGACATATCCGATTTTTAAAAAATGAAGTGGAGCGACTAAAGAAGCAACTTCGAGCAGCTCAATTACAGCGTAAGCAAAATATTTGCTATTAATTATGTGTAAAGTGCCATGAATGTAGAAAAGTGTTGTGCATTTTTATCATTTGCATGATAAATGATGAACTATTTTGTTAATAGCTGTGCAAATAGTTTGCATGTCAATCCTTAGTTTTTTTTATTTGATTGCTGCCTCTGATAACATTGACCATATAATACTTGTTAATTGGTCCAACTCTTTCATGGAAGTGTCATACAAAGCCCTGGTTAAGCTAAAATTGCCCATTCAGTCCACAGCACAATAAGTTAAAGGTCAGTTGTTTTCCCCTCCATGTTCTGGCTTGTATGCTTGTAGCACAAGGTGCTGTCCTGCCACAACTCTATTTGCGTGCCTGTGCACAACTGTTTGAGTCGCTTTTAGGTCTCGACTAAAGACTAATTTTGTTGTCTTTTGGCAAACAGACTTTTGGCGCCGGCCCCTTAATAGCTTTGTCAGTTGCTTGCTCCTGATTTTGATGGCTTTCATCTCTATTCTTGCATTTGTCTCGCCCAAGGAGCATTTGTATTTCACTGTTTTGATTGCTTATGTCCTGCTGCTGCTGATATGACTTTTGCATTGCAGCGCATGAAGAATTTTTCTTCTGTTTCTCCCTTCAACCTTTGTGGTCCCCATTCTCTTTGTAAATAATTAACCCCCCAGTCGTTGCTTGACACTTAATTCCTTTGTGTTCTCACTGCTTCCACCCGCCTGGAAATGTTAAATGAATTTTAAACCATTCCACAATGCCCACCTGTGCATACATGTAAATCAGCCATCTGAGTAAATATTCTTAAAATCAAGATGATTCCTGTGTGCACACAAGGCATTTATCTGGTGGAGGGAAACGAGCTTTGGCAAAAACAAACCGTGTCATGGGCAAGGCATATTGGCTTTGTGAGTGCCTGTTCAATTCCAGTTGCATGTGATGAATGAAAAATTAACATGAAGTTTACGCTAGTCGACATCCATGTGTTTCTCGAGGGCCACTTAAAGCGTGGTGAGATTGCCCATTGGAAATTCCTTCTGTCAAGGAAACGTTTGGATCATTTCAAATATTACTGATTGGTGTCATTTTTTTTTTTTAACCAGCTCCGAAAACAGCCTGTCCAAAAACCTCAGGATGTGTAGAGCTACACTAGCCTCAAGCTGGTCAGAAAGTAATAGTGCACCAGTCTTAAAAACTAATTTGTTACTCTTTCTTGGTAGGGCTGTAATCAGGGTCACTGTAATTGTTTAATTTTGCAGCTGTAGTGTTTTCTGAATAATTATGGACTTGCCACATAATCCAACATCTGCTGCATAATCTGGAGATTTTATAATCAAAATAGATTTTGTTTTGTAGCTCAAATGAATCAAAAGTTACTAAAAACGATGACCCGTTGCTGTGCAGTGGAAGGCCCTTCACAAAGGTTGACTAGCCACCTTTTTGTTGCTTATTACTGTATTTAGGTGTTTAATTGGAACCAATAAGGTCAAATCTTTGTCCAGACAGTTTCAATATGCATACCAAACACAAAATAATGAAGCATTGCTAGCTCGAAATGTCATATTACTCTGCATAATTAGCTTTTGTTGCTATATCATTTAGTTCCATCTGCTGCATAGTTTGGTCCTGTCCTGCTGCATAATTCCTGTGGCCCTGGCTGTAATGCCTTGTAAAGTGCTAAAGCACGTAGCACCTAAATAACTGCATTTAATCAAAGCTGCTAATCTAGCATTGTGCAACAGTCCCAGCTGATCATATGGACCCATCTCATGACTCCTCTTGCATATTTAAAACTTGCATCTATGTGGTTTTGGGGGGTAGGGGGTGTTGATAGTGAGGTGCTCACCACTTTTGAGCAAAAATCCACACATGAAGCGGTGGGGAAGGTAAACTGGTCCAAGTGACGACTGGGCATGCCCTGCCAATTTAGGGCGAACAAAGCAAACACAAGAAGATGATGGACGGAGCGCTGAAACTTTTCAGCTACTCACCCCCAGTCACAGATCTGGGTTGAATCCATCATCATTCTTTAACTCACTTCGCCACCCCAGTTCAGATAAAGCTATATGCAAATCAGTCTCAACCCTGTGCCTCATGGGAACAGTCCAGCCTGAACTGCCAAGCCAGTATGTAAGAAGTATGCACAGACAACTGAAAAGTCACCTGACCCCAAAGAAATGGGAGCCCAATTGTTAGACCTGGGGTCATTGGCATGTTTTTCTGTTTTTATGCTTCTGGCCTTCTGTTTTTAGGTCGAGCTTGGGCAGCGAGGCATGCAGTAGTGGAGTATGGCTTTGGAACCCCGCCCACTCTCCGCCCATATTTTTAATTTGCTTGTGTCATTGTCCTTCGTAAACGCTGGCTTTGAATCGTTATTAGGCTATTTAAGTTGGTGAGCACTATTTTCTTTAACCCCTTCGATGCTAGGCCTCCTCAGCCACCTTCCCCCCACCCCCCCGTTAAGCCTTTTTTTTTTGGCTATTTGGGTAGTTCGCGCGTAGGCCCCTGTATCTTTTTTACCACATTAGGTATCCACGCCAAATTTGCGTCCTTTTCTTCCAACATCATGGGGAGTCTAAAGGTACCCAGGGTTTGTGGGTTCCCCTGGAGTGGACCCAGAAATAAGCGAAATTGGAGCTAAATTTTGTGTTTTTTTGGAAAAATGGGAAAAAAGTGCTGCAAATGAAAGTGTCTGGTTTTTTCCCCTGCAAATGTTATCAACAAAGGGTTTGTGGGGCTGAAATCACAATTTTCCCAGCTTTCAGGGACTGACAGACGTTTGTCAGAAAACCAACATTTTTTACACAGTTTTGGCATTTTACTGGGACATAGCCTATTTTTGCTATTTTTTGTGCTTTTAATCTTCTTCCTGTTAATTGTAGAAATGGGTATGAAAGCAATAATGGATCCTGGATAGCTATACATTTTAGTAAAGTAGACTAAATTCTGAATTCAGCAAGGGGTCATTTGTGTAGATTCTTCAAGGTTTCTTTATAAAAGCTAACAGTTGAAAATAGGAAAAATTGAAAATGAGTTGAAAAAAACAGCCATTTGTGCCAACGTTTTCACCTGTAACTTATTCTAATTATGACAGATGTTTGAAAGCAATATACCGTTACATCCGCTGGACCTTTCTGGTTGTGGGGATATATAGGACTTGTAGGTTCACCAAGAACCCGACGAACCCAGAGCAAATAACTGAGCAGCGTCTTGCAATGGTTTTTTATTATGTACCGGGTATATAGCAATTAATTTGGGAAAATATATATAGTGAAAAATCGGGACGAAAGACACCTATGTATTTCTGAAATGGGAACAAAAAATAGAGTTTAGAAACAGAAGCTATTTGCACATTTCCGAAATTGTGAGTACCCATACTAGCATGAGACTTATAGGACATTTTTCAAAGTGACTTCTTTTTTACACATTCTTTCATTTGGAAGGCAGAAATGCATCGAAAGTCAATAGGTAATAACAGTTGCTCTACAATTCTGTGTTACACTAAGTCTCCCGATAAAAATGGTACCTCACTTGTGTGGGTAGGCCTAGTGCCCGCGACAGGAAAGGGCTCAAAACACAACGTGAACACACCACATTTTCACAGTGAAAACGGACCCTTTTTTTGCAAAGTGCCTAGCTATAGATTTTGAACCCTAGCTCTGCTGGCACCCAGGGAAACCTAGCAAACCTATACATTTTTGAAAACTAGACACCCCGGGGAAACCAGGATGGGGTGACTTGTCTGGCTCTCACCAGATTCTGTTACCCAGAATCCCTTGCAAACCTCAAACTTTGTAAAAAAAAAAAACACATTTTCCTCACATTTCTGTGGTGGAAAGTTCTGGAATCTGCGTGGATCCACAAAATTCCACCCACCACGCATTCCCCAAAGTCTTCCGAGAAAAATGGTACCTCACTCGCGTGGGTAGGCCTAGTGCCCGCGACAGGCAAGGGCCCAAAACGTATTGAGACATCAAAATGACCTATCCCAAAACAACCTGGTATTTCAAGGGGGGTCACCTGGGTTTTTGGCCCTGGGCTCGGCGGCCATCTTGGGAAACCCACCAAACCCACACATTTCTGAAAACTAGACACCTGGGGGAGTCCAGCGAGGTATGGCTTGCGTGGACCCCCCTGTTTTCCTACCCAGAATCCCCTGCAAACCTCATTTAGCTTAAAAAATTTCTCAAATTCCTGTGTGGAAAAGTTCTGGAATCTCCATGGATCCACAAATTTCCTACCACCCAGCGTTCCCCCAGGTCTCCCGATAAAAATGGGTACCTCACTCGCATGGGTGGGTCAAGTACCCGCGAAAGGCAAGGGCCCAAAACGTATTGAGGAGACATCAAAATTACCTATTACAAAACAACCTGGTTTTGCAAGGGGGGTCACCTGGGTTTTTGGCGGCCATCTTGGGAAACCTACCAAACCCACACATTTTTGAAAACTAGACACCCGGGGGAGTCCAGCGAGGTATGGCTTGCATGGATCCCCCAACGTTTTCCTACCCAGAATCCCCTGCAAACCTCAAATTTAGCTACAAAAAACCCCCACATTTTCCACATTTTTGTGTGGAATCACCGGGCCGGCACAAATGTCCTACCCCACAATGTTCCCCTCAGTCTCCCGAGTAAAATGATACCTCACTTGTGTGGGTGTCCAATGCAGAATTGGCTAAAAACTTATTTTTACACAAATGTAGCGCTTACAATTCTTGGTGCTATACCCTTGATCCCTATGTTTTTGGCTCTTCCCAGTCACAGGCCCTTGCCCCACCCACACAAGTGAGGTATCATTTTACTCGGGAGACTGAGGGGAACGCTGTGGAGTAGGACATTTGTGCCTGCACCGTGATTCTACACATAAATATGTGGAAAATGGTATTTTCATCAAAATTTGAGGTTTGCAGGGGATTCTGGGTAGGGAAACGTTGGGGTATCCACGCAAGCCATACATCCCTGGACTACCACGGGTCTCTAGTTTTCAGAAATGTGTGGGTTTGGTAGGTTTCCCTAGATGGCCGCCAAGCCCGGAACCAATAACTCATGTGACCCCCCCCCCCCTTGCAAAAAGCAGATCTTTTTGTGATAGGTAATTTTGATGTCTCCACAATACGTTTTGGGCCCTTGCCTGTCGCGGGTACTTGACCCACCCACAAGAGTGAGGTACCATTTTTATCGGGAGACCTGGGGGAATGCTGGGTGGTAGGAAATTTGTGTCAGCCCGGTGCTCCTACAACTGTCCCACACATAAATTTGAGAAAAATTTGAATTTTTTCATCAAAATTTGAGGTTTGCAGGGGGTTCTGGGTAGGGAAACGGGGAATCCACGCAAGCCATACCTCCCTGGACTCCCCCGGGTCTCTAGTTTTCAGAAATGTGGTTTTGGTAGCTACTATCCCATCTGCCTAACCAATTCTGGGCAGCCCCCACACCTAAGTATATAAAAAAAATCCCTGGCACCTTGTGGGCTTTCTGCCGCCCCCTCTCCCCCCCCCCCCCCGGGGGGCAGATCAGGGGCTACTGGCATTTTTTGGGGGGGGTTGGGGACATTGGCATGCCTATTCTGGGTAGCCCCCACCCCTACGTATATATAAATAATCCCTGGGGCCTAGTGGGCTTTCTGCCCCCCCCTGGGGGGTAGATCAGGGGCCATTGGCCCCATCTGCCTCCTGGGGGGACAAAGTCTTATTCCTTCTTTTGGGGGGGGGTAGGGGGGCATTGGCATGTCCATTCTGGGCAGCCCCCACCCCTGGCCTATTAAAAAAAAAAAAAAAAATCCTGGCGTCTAGGGTGCTTTCTGCCTCCCCCCCCCCCCCCCCCGGGGAGGGGCAGATTGGGGGCTACTGCAAATTTGTATGGGGGGAGCAAGGACCCTTGACCAATGGGCTGCTCCCCCGTCCCTGGTGGCTAGTGGGTGGATCCCTGCTTGGGGATCCCCCTCCTGGGGCGATCCCCTAGCAGGGATCCACTAGGGAAGGGTACCATTGGAAAGAGGAGATTCTCCCCTTTCCAACGATACCCCTACCATGTTTTTCGGTGCTGGGGGGGCTGAGATAGCCCCACAAGCACCGAAACTGTGAAACTGAAACAAAGTTTGTTTTGTTTTCATTGTAATGACGACAGCGTGCCATGCGCGCGATCGGCATTGCAATGAAAACCCCTAACAGGCATCGGGAGGTTGGGGAAGCTCTCCCCCCACCTCCCAAAGCAAAAAAAAACAAGCATTGGCATTGCCAATAGGTCTCACCTTTGAGACCTTATAAGTGTTTAGCCATGCAGCACATTATCCTGGGTGCTGTACCACTAGGGATTGAAGCTTGAAGGGCTATACAAACCTTCTGTTGCAAAGTATTAAAAAAATCGGAAAAATGTGGTGAAATAGTGCATTTTTCAGCCCACATTTCCAAAACTAGGGTGTAACTAAAATAAACCCTTCTTGAAACCCTGGTGGAAAAAAAATGGCAAACAATCTTTAGTTTTCTGAATAAGGCTGTCAGTTTTGGGAGTCCTGGCTGTAGCCCTTACTGTGACAAGCAGAGGTTTGGATTTCCCCTCTTTTTATGCTGATAATGTCTGTACAAACACTGCGCGGCTACCTGCAGCGTGAAATCCTAAAACTCCATTTTGTGAGCTGGGTGCAGATGGACTTTCGTCACCTCACCAGAAACACATAAGACAGCTGTTTCCTATGCACCTATTCAAGGGGATGCAGCTCCTATGTACGCAGCAGTTTGACTGTCTCTTAAGCGAGAGAACTGCTCGCAGGCAGTGTAAAATAACACAAGGCAGCATTTTTTGTGACAGCCCTGCTGATTTTGATCGCCAGAGGATAAAGACTGGAGCTCTCATTGTGGAATGAGGGAGGCTACCGATGACCAGGTTTTTAACAGACCAAGCCTGTTGCTTCTGCTAGTGGGTGTCCGTCATCGGGGTGTGGTCTGCACACAGCTCTTCCGCCGGGGGATGGGGGCTGCTGGTGACCAATGGGAACACATTGAGGACGGGTGCCTGAGGCCCGGTTGTGGCAGCAGAGTGCTAACGAGGAGTGACGTGGTGAGAGTGGTGGCTGGCAGCAGAGGAACTGGCACGACCAGGAGAGGGGCCGGAGCTCTGGTGAATGTTGGGGAAGTGGGAAGGACTGCTGCTGTGCTCGAAGACCGGTGGTGCTGAGCTGGTTGTGTGTCCATTCCTTCCCACTCTGCTTTGCCTGTGACTACTGGTGCCACGAGGTGCCGAGAATACGGCAGGCAGCTAAGAGGAGACCCGGAAGTTGGAGCCGGCATGGGAATCTCGCATTTTAGAGGAAGATTCCGACCTTTATTGACTAAAAAGCTTATGTATCACATGTATTATACTTGCTTGCCTCAAATCTTGCGTCTAAGCCCACTGTTAATAAGTAAAATGTCTAGGCAAGACCTAAAAATGTAATTACAACTAAAACCTGACATCGCAACTTTAGTGTTTTAATCACCCCATAGTGGAAATGGCACATAATAAGCAAAAACCTATAAAGGTAATGTATATGCAGAACGGTAGAGTCACTGGCAAGTGCAGCATTGGCCACTGAAAATGCAGAAACTAAAGCTGAGGTTATAAAGTCAAAAAAGGAAGCGAGAGCAGAATAGAATTTCGTCTGAAGCATCAGAATGGTTATTCGGTGCATTAATTGACTGCATTTAAGCGGCTCGCTTAATTTTGCTTTTCGTTTGGAATTCCTTTGTTTTAACTTGAACTTACGCTCGACTCGAACCCTAATGAGCTGCTCCCAGGGCGTATTATTAAAAACAGGTGTGCAGCAAATGAGCACGGAGAAAGAAAATACCGCCGACAGCTGAAACCGAGAGATTACCGAGACTCAAATAGTACAGAAGAAGGGGTCCTGAGAGGACGTAAGCAATTAAAGGGGTTTAATAGAAGTTGACTCTGGTGCGAATAAGGAGTTCTTCATTCAATTTTCTCCTAACAGCACCTAATCGTGTACACAGGTTGCTGCAAGTTAGGTTACACCTCTATCGCAAAACACTCATCACAAGAATACAAACATAAAACAAACCTAGACAAGGGAGACCGAGAAGCGCGCGCGCCTCGCGCTAAAAGTAAAAACAAGCATTGGCCGTGCGGCCGTGAAACTGACACGGCCGCGCGGCCGTGAAAGTAATCGCGAGCGTCCAGATGGCGAGGGAAGCCATATGGCGCCTGATCGCGCGTGCACGCTCGCGTGAACGCAAGCTGGTCGCCAGCAAAAGCCACTGTTTGCACTTCCGAAACCCGCTTACTAAAACTCTCGCCAGAGCAGCGCATGCGCTGGCTCAGGCGAGACCTAAAGAGGGGGAAATCCCTCTGCTGTTTACAGCAGAGGGATTTTTTAAGTGTGTTCATGACGGAACCATTCCGTCATGAGCCTGGAAGGGGTTAATGCTCTTCCCCTATTCCACCCACGACTTTGCAGCACCCGCCCGCTTTTATTTTAATAGTAATGTTTTTATTCAAATTACAGCACGGTCCACTTTCACTTTAGCGGCCGCGCTTATTTAATTATTTAATAAACGTCGCGGTCCGCCTTCACTGTAGCGGCTGCGCTACAGAAGCTTTTGAAATGTATTATTCTGTTTATCACTTTGGGTGAAAGCGCCAAACCTACTTTTACTTGAATGTTGGCCGCACCCCTTTGTTTAGACACTGCTCAATGTAACCTGAATATGCGAGCAGCGTTTATTTTGGGACCGCTACCTCAGGAGAAGAACATTTCAAAAGTGACCTGCATTTAAAAATGGAATTTGAAATAATTTTCAGAGGTGTGCGTTGACTGGAAATGAAATGTTTGCTTTTTGTTCACGATTCATATATAGATTGTGGGTAAAATATTTCACAGTGGGCGGGGCATCAGTTGGGAGGTCGGCATCTTTGTTAGTATCCAAATCCTTCCGCTAACTCCTCCTTTCAGATTTTATGAGGTATGGGACAGGTCCAGATTCTGCATACTTCATGTTAAGTCTCCTCTGCAGCATGTTATGTTGTGTGCCAATCAGCCTTCAGCACATCTTATTGCACTTCATGTATTTATTTCTCAAGAGCCCTTTTTTCATGGTACACTGCACCGTCAGTACTAGGGATATTTTTAAGAAGGATGTGACCTAATGGCCAGAGCTGCCGACTTAGGAGTTGGGGAGCCAGGTACGAGGCTCTGCGTCGGCTCAACATTTTGTGATTCTAGGCAAATCACTTTAATCTCCCAGTGCCTACCAAAAACAAACATTTGCAATGCAATAGGTCTCGCATTTTAGAAATTTGACTTATTGGTATTGTAAATGACTGTCTTTTATTATTGCAGGGTTTTTAAACGCATAAATAAAAGGCATTGTCATTTACAATGCCAATAGCTCAATCTCGCAACTGCAAAACCTATTGCATTGCAAATGCTTGTTTGACTGTGTGCTGCATTTCACTTTTGTTGGTTTTAGAACTCAGGGCACTTTACCACTGCTGATCAGTACTAAAGTGCCTGTGCTCCCTGTGTAAATAGTGATTTTGCAGCGTGAATCTTTCTGGATTCACTATGCTGTGCATTATTCTGCGGTCTAGTGGTTGGGTCCGGAATCGTAGTCTTTCTGTTTTTTTTTTTGTGTAGCCCAGGTGGGCGTCGACGCCCCACCATTTGGTGTCCTTCCGTGACGTCGGCGCGCTTCCTCCGGAAGCTCCCACCCTTGGGCGCCATCTTCAGATTCTTTTTTCCGCCGTTGGGTCTGGATCGTCGTGAAGAGCTCCAGAGTTGGAAGAGGAGAGAAGAAGTAAGAGAAAAGCAGAAAGAACCGAGAAAAATTGGAGATCTTCATCACAAGACAAAGAACATACTACCGGGACGACAAAGCTGGTGAGAGGTAGAAGAAACGTCGACGTCCAACGGAGAATGCGCACACAGGGGGCTCTCTGAGCGCGGGAATGGACAAGACACCATTCAAGTTCTGTTGTAACTGCCACCACAAGTTCGCACAGAAAGACCAACATCCAGTCTGCAACCTCTGCCTACCGATCGACCATCGAAGCGACCACTGCAACGCCTGCGCAGCATTCGCCGCCAAGACCCTCAGGGTGAGGGACAGGCAGAGGACAGCAAACTACAGCATGCAGGGCCAAGGGCTACCTCCGTCGCTGCGGGACCTGGGCCTCTCCAGTGGGGAAGAGGACAACATCGCCGAGGGACCAGAGGACTGCACGGTCGTAGAGACCGATAACACTTCCAGGAAGGAGGTAAGAGACACGTCGACCCAAAGAACCCCAACAGACTCTCGAAAATCCGAGCCAAAGTCCTCGAAAGGAGCACCGGCGTCGAAGCACTCGACGACCGAAGCTGCATCCAGGGACAAACAGCCCAGCGGATCCTTCGAAAAGGACTCCCGGTCGGCGAAAGCGCTTGACACACCCAGGTCGTCGAAGCACGGTTCCGAGAAACCGCACTCGACGCCGAAGGGGAAAGAGCAAAAGGCACCTCCGACGTCAACTACGACCTCGAAGAGAACTGCTGAAACTCTCGACGCCGATCAAGCGGCGGAGATGGAGAGGAAGAAGAAAAGGCTCGAGGCCGAAATGGCCAGTATCATCCAAAAGAAGAAGGACTTCGACGACCGGATGAGTAGATACACCATCCCTTCGAAGCCCTCGACGGTCGTCGAAGCGGAAACGCAAGAGGAGTTCGACAGCACCGAGCCGCCGAAAACTCCCGAACCGTCGGAACAACAGGACGAAGAGGTCCTGTACGATTATGCGGAGGGTGATGACGACCAGCAGACGCACTACGGCTCGACACCCTCGGAGGCTCAAGACCTGGAATGGCAGGAGCTCGACGCCGAAGACCCGGAGGAGGCCGTGCAGACATATCCGTCGAGGCCTTCGCCGCCGGACGACGTAGGAGTGTACAACATGGTCGTCAGGAACGCGGCAGCCACCTATAGAGTGGAAATGGAGGAGGAAAAGCCTAAAGCCTGTTTTCTCCTGGAAACACTGCTACCAACACAAACTAGGAGCCAATTCCTTCCTATGCTCCCTAGTGTGCTAGACCAAGGCAGGGAAGCTTTCAAGGAGCCATCTACCTGCAGATCGGTCACACCCAGAACTGAGAAAAAATATAAACACTCTTCAAAGGATCCACCATATATCCAGGGATCTGTGCCAGCTGATTCAATAATAACAGCAACAGCCAGGAAGAGGGCCAACGTTCCCACAAACTCCGGTCCGCCCCCAGACAAGGAGAGCAAGAGGATAGACCTCACAGGGAGGAAAATTGAAAGGAATGCGGCAATACATTGGCGCATTGCCAACTCCAACGCCCTTATAAATAGGCACGCCTTCCAGCACTGGGAAGAAGTTGGGCAGTTGCTCAAACTGCTCCCCACAGAAAACCAGCAGAGAGCGGCACACCTGGTGGAGGAGGGGAAGAACATGGCCAACACCTGCCTAAAGTCGGCCCTAGACGCAGCTGATACATCAAGGAGGCTGATGATGATCGGGGTGACAGAGAGGAGACATGCCTGGCTCAGGATCTCTGGGTTCAAGCTGGAGGTACAAAACAACATCCTGAAGTTGCCCTTCAACGGGGAAAAGCTGTTCGGCACGCCCGTGGACGAGACGCTGACGCAGCTCAAAAAAGATAACGAAACGGCAAGGTCCATGGGAGCACTACAATTCAGGGGTATGAGAAGGGGCACCCCCTCACGAAGACCAAACGGCAGAGGTGGAAACCAGCCGGGAACATCGCACAAGGCCTTCCAGCAAACATTTCAGGGAAGCAGCCAGGCACAACAGGGTCAGCAGCAACAAGGCTGGCAGAACCAACAGAGGGGCCAGTCCTTTCGTAGCCGACCAAACGGACGAGGCAATACAAGAAGAGGCGGCCAGCAGCCCGCCCCCAAGTGACTCCACGCTACAACACGTGCCTGCACCCCCAACATCGCTAGTGCCGCGGCACAACAAAAAACAGACAAAATTTACAAATTTACCATCATACAACGCCCGTAGGAGGAAGACTAAAACACTTCTCCCAGGAGTGGGAGAAGATAACCGACAAGTGGATACTCCACATCATACAGTTCGGCTACTGCATAGAACTCGTAAAGAGGCCACCAAACAAAAAACATTCAACAAAAGAGCTGTCACTATTGTGGCAGGAAGCACAAGAACTCCTCCACAAACAGGCTATAGAAAAGGTGCCGTACAGAGAAAAGGGCACAGGAGTGTACTCCAACTACTTCCTCGTACCAAAAGTAGACGAAACGTTAAGGCCCATACTGGACCTACGGTTCCTAAACAAATACATCAAAACTCAAAAGTTCAAGATGACGTCCTTACAAGAGGTCATACCTCAAATAAGGCACGGGGATTAGACCTCAAGGATGCCTACCTACACATCTCCATAAACCAAGGACACAAGCGTCTGCTCAGATTCACCATCAGCATGACGCACTACCAGTTCACGGCCCTAGCCTTCGGCCTCAAATCAGCGCCAAGAGTATTCACCAAATGCCTAGCTGCCGTAGCAGCACATCTGCGAAGACAGGGGATACACGTATACCCCTACCTAGACGACTGGTTGGTAAAAGCGAACTCCTACAACAAATGCAAACTACATACTCAGCAAGTCACACAAACGCTGACAAAACTAGGCTTCTCCATACACAAGGAGAAGTCATCGCTGGAACCAGAACAAGTGAAGATCTTCCTGGGTGCGAAGATCGACACCATTCAGGGGAGAGTGTTCCCCAGCGAGAAAAGGATCCTCGCACTACTGAAGGAGACTCGCCGCTACCTGAAGGGGCAATGTCTGACAGTGAGCAAGCTCATGGGCATGATGGCATCCTGCATACATTTAGTCCCCAATATTCGGCTACACATGAGACCATTCCAGGAATGGCTGCAACAGCAATGGTCACAGTCAACAGGGAGTTGGGAAGATCTAGTGGTTGTAACGCACGCAGTGCAGGAAGAGATAGCATGGTGGAACAGGGGCAACATAACAAAGGGAAACCCATTCACACCACCAACTCCAACAGTGACCATCACAACAGACGCATCCCAGATGGGGTGGGGAGCGCACATGAAACTGCTCAAGGTAAGGGGGTTATGGACACAAACAGATGCCGTCAAACACATCAACTACCTAGAACTCAAGACCGTGTTCCTTGCCCTAAAAGCGTTCCAGAAACAGCTGTACGGCCAAAGGGTGTTAGTACAAACAGACAACACCACAACGATGTTCTACATCAACAAGCAGGGAGGAACACACTCAGTGGCGCTCTCAGATCTAGCGCAACAGATATGGAAATGGGCAATTCCATTACAAATAGACCTCCTGGCAATACATCTGCCAGGGAAGGACAATGTGGAAGCAGACAGACGTCAATCTCACACGTGTGGGAGCTCAACGCGCAGGAGACGCAAAAACTATTCAAGAAGTGGGGGACCCCACAACTAGACCTGTTTGCAACACACCAGAATGCAAAATGCCAATACTTCGCATCCAGGCAGCCAGGCCATCAATCCCAAGGAAATGCCCTATGGATGAGCTGGTCAAAGACATTTGCCTACGCTTTTCCACCGATACCGCTGAAACACAAAGTGCTCAGCAAATGCAGAACAAGCAACATGACACTAATTCTGGTAGCACCACAGTGGGCCAGGCAGTCCTGGTTCTCGCAGATCGTGGAGATGGCACAGGGACCACCACACAAGTTCCCAAGAAGGAAAGACCTGCTCTCGCTACAAAACGGAAGGGTACTCCATCCAGAACCAGAGAGCCTCAGCCTAGCAGCGTGGCTCCTGAGGACTTCGAGTTCGCTCACCTCAAGCTTCCACAAAGCACGCTGGCAGTGCTGCGAGGAGACCCACCACACGGAAATGCTATGCAGCAAAGTGGAAGAGATTCACTGAATGGTGCATCAACAAAAAGCTCCACAGGAGAATCACTAAAGAATCAACTGTGCTAAAATACTTAACACACTTACTAAAAAGTAACCTAAGCTGCACTTCTCTAAGAGTGCACCTGGCAGCAATAGTAGCCTATACAAGAGGAGAAACAGGGAAAAGCTTCTTTACATCTCAAGTAGTAAAAAGATTCCTAGAAGGAGCCAAAAGAATAGCACCGCCAAAGAGGATGCCACCGCCTGCATGGAACCTCAATGTAGTTCTAACACAGCTTATGAAAGCACCGTTCGAACCCATCCACAAGGCATCGCTACATATGCTCACAATAAAGACGGCCTTTCTGGTAGTGATTACCTCGCTACGTAGGGTGAGCGAGTTGCAGGCACTCGCACTACAAGAACCCTACATTCAGATTCACAATGACAGGGTGGTAATGAGGACGTACCCACACTTCATGCCAAAGGTGGTGTCCAGGTTCCATATAAACCAAACTATACAAATTCCCAGTTTCTTCCAGAAACCATCCACCAGCGCTGAGAGGGCACTGCACACTCTGGATGCCAGGAGAGCAGTAATGCATTACATCGAAAGGACTAAAGATTGTAGAAAAACAAAGCAGTTCTTTGTGTCCTTCGCAAGCAGTTTCCTGGGCAGACCAGTGACGAAAAATACCATTGCACGATGGATCGCACAAACAATTCAATACTGCCACAAACAGGCAGGCCAAGAGCTACAGGGAGCAGCTCAGGCTCACTTAACCAGGAAAAAGGGAGCAACAATAGCCTTCCTAGCAAACACACCTATCCAAGACATTTGCCTGGCGGCAACATGGGCTTCAGTGCACACATTCACTAAGCACTACTGCTTGGATATACAGATGAACAAGAAAGCACAAGTAGGTCAAAAAGTGCTTCAACATATATTCAACAACCAACGCTCATCTTCCACCCAGCCGCCACAAATATAGCAAACCGCTACAAAATCTATGCACAGCATAGTGAATCCAGAAAGATTCACGCTGCAAAACGAATAGTTTCTTACCTGTCGGTATAGTTTTGCAGCTTGAAGACTTTCTGGATTCACTAGCGAACCCACCCGCCTCCGCCAGAAAGATGAGACAGGAGGAAGATGGGACTAACAAATGGAAAACACCTTTAAAAAGGGTAAAAGGATAAACAACACAAGCACAAGACAAGAAAAAAGAATCCGAAGATGGCGCCCAAGGGTGGGAGCTTCCGGAGGAAGCGCGCCGACGTCACGGAAGGACACCAAATGGTGGGGCGTCGACGCCCACCTGGGCTACACAAAAAATAAAAAATAAAAAAAGACTACGATTCCGGACCCAACCACTAGACCGCGGAATAATGCACAGCATAGTGAATCCAGAAAGTCTTCAAGCTGCAAAACTATACCGACAGGTAAACTATTCGTTATGATTGGTTATCCATGATTGGCATATTTGATTTGCTGGCCCTAGTAATGTGCAGTATGTGCTCCCCGGGCCTTTAAATCAAATGCTACTAGTGGGCCTGCAGCACTGGTTGTGCCACCCACATGAGTAACCCTGTAAACTTGTCTCAGGCCCGCCATTGCAGTGTATGTAAGTGCAGTTTTAAACTGCCATGTCGACCTGGAAAGTGCACCCACTTGCCAAGCCCAAAACTTCTCTTTTATTACATGTAAGTCACAACAAAGGTAGGCCCAAGGTAGCCCCCTAGGGTGCAGTGTAGGTGAAAGATAGGACATGTACTGGTGTGTTTTACACGGCCTGATAGTGAAATATTGCCAATTTCGTTTTTCACTACTGCAAGGACTAGCCTTCCCATAGGTTCTCATTGGAACTGCCTTGTAACATCTTACAAGTGTAACTTTCAATTGAGACGAGCTGGAGATTTGGAGTTTGGGCTCCCTGTGCTCAGGATTTAAAAATACATCTTTTAGTGAAAATGGTTTTTAAATTGTGTATTTAGAAAATACACACTTTCTAAAAGTGTCATTTTCAGTCTAACCATTCTGTGCCTCTGCCTGCCTGTGGAATCAGCGTCTGGTTTAAACTGACAGGGACCTGTTTGTGAGACTGTCTAGAGTGAATGCACAAAGTGAGTGGAGGTATGCCCTGCATATCCTGATGGCCCATCACCAGTCCGATGGGCCTTCCTGAGCTAGAGTGGTGGGAGGAGTTGTCGCTGACCCCTGAATAGGGCTGTGCCTGGCCTCTCACAACGCTGTTTCAACCCCCCTGGCATGTTTCTTCTTCAGGACAGTGAAAAAAGAGAGAGCACCTAGAAGTAAGATGAATAATATGTGATTAGTAGGGCACGGTGTCTCCACACAGGGAAATGAATGTGGCTAAAAAGAGGTAAAGTTTACCTAATGGTGCATCCAGCACAAACGTTAAGGCTGGGCAGTTAGCTGAAAGTTGGGCTCGTCAGAGCTCCTGTATGAGGAGGAAACGCATGTTAGACGGTGTGTTTAGGAGTAAATCCTAAACGGCAATGCAAGGGCATCTCCCCTTGTGTCGTGACACTTACTATGCAAGTTAAGGGGAGGTCATTGATACGACCATCCGTGCGCGTATAAAATGAACAGTATCAAACTGTAGGTCGTAGGATCCTAATCAGTTCGCAGCGAATGATCTAGAAATGTAAAGTACAAAAATGTTATGCGTTAAAACGGGGAATCTGTTGGAGTGCCTCGTGAGGGCTGGATTAAGCAGTGTGTACAGAAGGGGCTATATGTGTGTTCTTAGTCCAGGGAGTACATCTTGATGATTGTAAAGCTGTACTCGTTTAAAAAGACCAAACTGAGTTGGCAAGGAGGTACTGGTTGTAAGGCGTGCACAATACTAAACTTGGCGGAAGCCTGTTTGAGCAAGAAGAAAACAGTCCATTTATAAATGTGGCAAAAGTGCAATGGTGTAATGAGCGATTTAAAGGAACATAATATAACGGAGCGTTTAACAAAAGGTGCGCTTAACCTGCGAAAAAGCCAACTTAAAACCTGTCAGTGGGACCTCACCTCATATTAGTTCTGTTCGCCTCGATGCTTACTTGAAGAATGAGCTCGCGGTTGGAGGCGCACGTATTTAAACGCGGGGAGGAAACGTTCACGTTAGGTGCAGCCGCTTCATCCGTACCGGAGCGTAGGGCGGCAAAACCATGGAAACGGAGAAAACGTTACCTGCTAAAATGCTAAAGTTCGCTAACAGTTAACTAGTTGTAGTGTGGACAACATCTGGAAATATTGGCGTTCGACCGTGTTAAGGCTGGGGAGAGGAATCTATTACTTTGACACAGTATACAATATTTGCATATGCGACCGACTTATCGGGACTGGTTTGAAGTAACCTCAAACAGAGATTGGGGAATCAATGTTACACAGATGACAAGGGGCCCTTGAACCCCCGTGCTGGGTGTTATAATGAAATGCATATAAATAACGTATTAGTCACCGGCGTTGAAAAATATATTTAGCATGAAAACGACAGTGCATGATATATCAGTAAGTTCATTGCATGTATAAACTGTTAAATAGCATTGTGAAAAACATGGGTGAATACAGATCAATGGTCATAGACAGGATACAGTAAAGGGCACATTGTCAATATTGGCACATATACGAACGACGTATCGAGACCAATTTGGAGTAAAATCAAACAGCCAAGACCAGGCCGGATAAGAATGTGTGCACTACAAAGACAGTCCTTTGAAGAATGCCTACTTCAAAGGCCAAAAGGGGTATAAGTATTGGACTTTAAACCCCAGACTTTTACAACACTTCAAGAGGAGACTCTGCCAAGAGGAAGAGCTGGAGTAATGCCCCTTTGCTGGGTTGGACTGCAGTGGCTGCTTCGGTCTTGGAGAGGACAAAGACTGGACTTTGCTTTGGTATCCTGCTTAAGAAGATTCTCCAAGGACTTGTGTGTGCCTGCCTCGTGTTAAGAAGTCTCAGGGACATCAAAGACCTCATCTGCAGCATCCCTGAACTCCAGTGCTGGGAGATCTGTCCTACCCAGTGGGCCGCTTCCAGTTCTGGGCCTTTGGAGGTGGTTCTGCTGCTTCTGGACTTGAAAATCCACACATCGCCCTTCCAGTGCCTGTTTTTCTGACGCAGCACTGCCGTGTGGTAGAAATTACCACGCACTGCCGCCGTGCGGCCCAAAAAACTAACGCAGCCCCGGCCTGCGGCCAAAGAAACCACCACAGCCAGAGTTCAGCGCACCGTGTCTGCAAAGTCCAAGGCCACTACACTGACTTTGACGCAGGCCCTGCTGTGCGGCTGAGAAAATCGACGTATCGTGGACCACGGCTGAAGAAATCGACATAGCTCCTGTTTGCCGTCACCGCATCGACCTCCGTGCCCGGTTTTCCACGCATCGCACCTGTGCGCCAAGTCTACATCGGCGCTGGGCTTCAGTAAGGAACCGAGGCTGCGTCCCCGGAGAATCGACGCCGCACCTCCCCATGAGTAAGAAACCAACTCATCACCTCCTCTCACCTCCACTGGGAGCAAGGAACAGACGCATCACCTTTACTGCATGTAAGGAACCGACATATCTCTTTGCTTTACGACGCATCCATAGTTTTATATGGACTGAACTGTTTTTAACATTTATATATATATATATATTCTTCACCGAAATGCCCAAAGCATACCTGGACGCACTCACTGCTGCTGTAAACCTGGGTTTTATTGAATGTGGCGACCAGCATAATCACACCAGTAATTACAATCTTAATGCCGACGCGTTTCGAGGTATTAGCCTCTTCTTCATGGGCGGCTGCTTGGAAAGTCACTTGGAAAGCCAGCATGCCATTTTGTATTGTCCCCGCCCATAGTGGGTGTTGCTTAGTGCACAGGAGCATGCTGGAATTTGTAGTACCCTCAGTGGGTTCCATGGACTTCTCTGGCAGCAATTGAGTTATTACCCTTTGTAGGGCTCCGGATAGATCGCTGGTTCCATTTTGCCCCAACAGCTGTGCCGCATCGGTGTGGAAGCGTTCCCACCGCAGCCTCTCCACTTTTGAGATGGTGTACTCCAGCGCGGCAGGGCTGCCGCGTAATAGATTCTTCACCGAAATGCCCAAAGCATACCTGGACGCACTCACTGCTGCTGTAAACCTGGGTTTTATTGAATGTGGCGACCAGCATAATCACACCAGTAATTACAATCTTAATGCCGACGCGTTTCGAGGTATTAGCCTCTTCTTCATGGGCGGCTGCTTGGAAAGTCACTTGGAAAGCCAGCATGCCATTTTGTATTGTCCCCGCCCATAGTGGGTGTTGCTTAGTGCACAGGAGCATGCTGGAATTTGTAGTACCCTCAGTGGGTTCCATGGACTTCTCTGGCAGCAATTGAGTTATTACCCTTTGTAGGGCTCCGGATAGATCGCTGGTTCCATTTTGCCCCAACAGCTGTGCCGCATCGGTGTGGAAGCGTTCCCACCGCAGCCTCTCCACTTTTGAGATGGTGCACTCCAGCGCGGCAGGGCTGCCGCGTAATAGATTCTTCACCGAAATGCCCAAAGCATACCTGGACGCACTCACTGCTGCTGTAAACCTGGGTTTTATTGAATGTGGCGACCAGCATAATCACACCAGTAATTACAATCTTAATGCCGACGCGTTTCGAGGTATTAGCCTCTTCTTCATGGGCGGCTGCTTGGAAAGTCACTTGGAAAGCCAGCATGCCATTTTGTATTGTCCCCGCCCATAGTGGGTGTTGCTTAGTGCACAGGAGCATGCTGGAATTTGTAGTACCCTCAGTGGGTTCCATGGACTTCTCTGGCAGCAATTGAGTTATTACCCTTTGTAGGGCTCCGGATAGATCGCTGGTTCCATTTTGCCCCAACAGCTGTGCCGCATCGGTGTGGAAGCGTTCCCACCGCAGCCTCTCCACTTTGAGATGGTGCACTCCAGCGCGGCAGGGCTGCCGCGTAATAGATTCTTCACCGAAATGCCCAAAGCATACCTGGACGCACTCACTGCTGCTGTAAACCTGGGTTTTATTGAATGTGGCGACCAGCATAATCACACCAGTAATTACAATCTTAATGCCGACGCGTTTCGAGGTATTAGCCTCTTCTTCATGGGCGGCTGCTTGGAAAGTCACTTGGAAAGCCAGCATGCCATTTTGTATTGTCCCCGCCCATAGTGGGTGTTGCTTAGTGCACAGGAGCATGCTGGAATTTGTAGTACCCTCAGTGGGTTCCATGGACTTCTCTGGCAGCAATTGAGTTATTACCCTTTGTAGGGCTCCGGATAGATCGCTGGTTCCATTTTGCCCCAACAGCTGTGCCGCATCGGTGTGGAAGCGTTCCCACCGCAGCCTCTCCACTTTTGAGATGGTGCACTCCAGCGCGGCAGGGCTGCCGCGTAATAGATTCTTCACCGAAATGCCCAAAGCATACCTGGACGCACTCACTGCTGCTGTAAACCTGGGTTTTATTGAATGTGGCGACCAGCATAATCACACCAGTAATTACAATCTTAATGCCGACGCGTTTCGAGGTATTAGCCTCTTCTTCATGGGCGGCTGCTTGGAAAGTCACTTGGAAAGCCAGCATGCCATTTTGTATTGTCCCCGCCCATAGTGGGTGTTGCTTAGTGCACAGGAGCATGCTGGAATTTGTAGTACCCTCAGTGGGTTCCATGGACTTCTCTGGCAGCAATTGAGTTATTACCCTTTGTAGGGCTCCGGATAGATCGCTGGTTCCATTTTGCCCCAACAGCTGTGCCGCATCGGTGTGGAAGCTGCTCCCACCGCAGCCTCTCCACTTTTGAGATGGTGCACTCCAGCGCGGCAGGGCTGCCGCGCAATAGATTCTTCACCGAAATGCCCAAAGCATACCTGGACGCACTCACTGCTGCTGTAAACCTGGGTTTTATTGAATGTGGCGACCAGCATAATCACACCAGTAATTACAATCTTAATGCCGACGCGTTTCGAGGTATTAGCCTCTTCTTCATGGGCGGCTGCTTGGAAAGTCACTTGGAAAGCCAGCATGCCATTTTGTATTGTCCCCGCCCATAGTGGGTGTTGCTTAGTGCACAGGAGCATGCTGGAATTTGTAGTACCCTCAGTGGGTTCCATGGACTTCTCTGGCAGCAATTGAGTTATTACCCTTTGTAGGGCTCCGGATAGATCGCTGGTTCCATTTTGCCCCAACAGCTGTGCCGCATCGGTGTGGAAGCGTTCCCACCGCAGCCTCTCCACTTTTGAGATGGTGCACTCCAGCGCGGCAGGGCTGCCGCGTAATAGATTCTTCACCGAAATGCCCAAAGCATACCTGGACGCACTCACTGCTGCTGTAAACCTGGGTTTTATTGAATGTGGCGACCAGCATAATCACACCAGTAATTACAATCTTAATGCCGACGCGTTTCGAGGTATTGGCCTCTTCTTCATGGGCGGCTGCTTGGAAAGTCACTTGGAAAGCCAGCATGCCATTTTGTATTGTCCCCGCCCATAGTGGGTGTTGCTTAGTGCACAGGAGCATGCTGGAATTTGTAGTACCCTCAGTGGGTTCCATGGACTTCTTCTGGCAGCAATTGAGTTATTACCCTTTGTAGGGCTCCGGATAGATCGCTGGTTCCATTTTGCCCCAACAGCTGTGCCGCATCGGTGTGAAGCGTTCCCACCGCAGCCTCTCCACTTTTGAGATGGTGCACTCCAGCGCGGCAGGGCTGCCGCGTAATAGATTCTTCACCGAAATGCCCAAAGCATACCTGGACGCACTCACTGCTGCTGTAAACCTGGGTTTTATTGAATGTGGCGACCAGCATAATCACACCAGTAATTACAATCTTAATGCCGACGCGTTTCGAGGTATTAGCCTCTTCTTCATGGGCGGCTGCTTGGAAAGTCACTTGGAAAGCCAGCATGCCATTTTGTATTGTCCCCGCCCATAGTGGGTGTTGCTTAGTGCACAGGAGCATGCTGGAATTTGTAGTACCCTCAGTGGGTTCCATGGACTTCTCTGGCAGCAATTGAGTTATTACCCTTTGTAGGGCTCCGGATAGATCGCTGGTTCCATTTTGCCCCAACAGCTGTGCCGCACTCAATTGCTGCCAGAGAAGTCCATGGAACCCACTGAGGGTACTACAAATTCCAGCATGCTCCTGTGCACTAAGCAACACCCACTATGGGCGGGGACAATACAAAATGGCATGCTGGCTTTCCAAGTGACTTTCCAAGCAGCCGCCCATGAAGAAGAGGCTAATACCTCGAAACGCGTCGGCATTAAGATTGTAATTACTGGTGTGATTATGCTGGTCGCCACATCCAATAAAACCCAGGTTTACAGCAGCAGTGAGTGCGTCCAGGTATGCTTTGGGCATTTCGGTGAAGAATCTATTACGCGGCAGCCCTGCCGCGCTGGAGTGCACCATCTCAAAAGTGGAGAGGCTGCGGTGGGAACGCTTCCACACCGATGCGGCACAGCTGTTGGGGCAAAATGGAACCAGCGATCTATCCGGAGCCCTACATAGGGTAATAACTCAATTGCTGCCAGAGAAGTCCATGGAACCCACTGAGGGTACTACAAATTCCAGCATGCTCCTGTGCACTAAGCAACACCCACTATGGGCGGGGACAATACAAAATGGCATGCTGGCTTTCCAAGTGACTTTCCAAGCAGCCGCCCATGAAGAAGAGGCTAATACCTCGAAACGCGTCGGCATTAAGATTGTAATTACTGGTGTGATTATGCTGGTCGCCACATCCAATAAAACCCAGGTTTACAGCAGCAGTGAGTGCGTCCAGGTATGCTTTGGGCATTTCGGTGAAGAATCTATTACGCGGCAGCCCTGCCGCGCTGGAGTGCACCATCTCAAAAGTGGAGAGGCTGCGGTGGGAACGCTCCACACCGATGCTGCACAGCTGTTGGGGCAAAATGGAACCAGCGATCTATCCGGAGCCCTACATAGGGTAATAACTCAATTGCTGCCAGAGAAGTCCATGGAACCCACTGAGGGTACTACAAATTCCAGCATGCTCCTGTGCACTAAGCAACACCCACTATGGGCGGGGACAATACAAAATGGCATGCTGGCTTTCCAAGTGACTTTCCAAGCAGCCGCCCATGAAGAAGAGGCTAATACCTCGAAACGCGTCGGCATTAAGATTGTAATTACTGGTGTGATTATGCTGGTCGCCACATCCAATAAAACCCAGGTTTACAGCAGCAGTGAGTGCGTCCAGGTATGCTTTGGGCATTTCGGTGAAGAATCTATTACGCGGCAGCCCTGCCGCGCTGGAGTGCACCATCTCAAAAGTGGAGAGGCTGCGGTGGGAACGCTTCCACACCGATGCTGCACAGCTGTTGGGGCAAAATGGAACCAGCGATCTATCCGGAGCCCTACATAGGGTAATAACTCAATTGCTGCCAGAGAAGTCCATGGAACCCACTGAGGGTACTACAAATTCCAGCATGCTCCTGTGCACTAAGCAACACCCACTATGGGCGGGGACAATACAAAATGGCATGCTGGCTTTCCAAGTGACTTTCCAAGCAGCCGCCCATGAAGAAGAGGCTAATACCTCGAAACGCGTCGGCATTAAGATTGTAATTACTGGTGTGATTATGCTGGTCGCCACATCCAATAAAACCCAGGTTTACAGCAGCAGTGAGTGCGTCCAGGTATGCTTTGGGCATTTCGGTGAAGAATCTATTACGCGGCAGCCCTGCCGCGCTGGAGTGCACCATCTCAAAAGTGGAGAGGCTGCGGTGGGAACGCTTCCACACCGATGCGGCACAGCTGTTGGGGCAAAATGGAACCAGCGATCTATCCGGAGCCCTACATAGGGTAATAACTCAATTGCTGCCAGAGAAGTCCATGGAACCCACTGAGGGTACTACAAATTCCAGCATGCTCCTGTGCACTAAGCAACACCCACTATGGGCGGGGACAATACAAAATGGCATGCTGGCTTTCCAAGTGACTTTCCAAGCAGCCGCCCATGAAGAAGAGGCTAATACCTCGAAACGCGTCGGCATTAAGATTGTAATTACTGGTGTGATTATGCTGGTCGCCACATCCAATAAAACCCAGGTTTACAGCAGCAGTGAGTGCGTCCAGGTATGCTTTGGGCATTTCGGTGAAGAATCTATTACGCGGCAGCCCTGCCGCGCTGGAGTGCACCATCTCAAAAGTGGAGAGGCTGCGGTGGGAACGCTTCCACACCGATGCGGCACAGCTGTTGGGGCAAAATGGAACCAGCGATCTATCCGGAGCCCTACATAGGGTAATAACTCAATTGCTGCCAGAGAAGTCCATGGAACCCACTGAGGGTACTACAAATTCCAGCATGCTCCTGTGCACTAAGCAACACCCACTATGGGCGGGGACAATACAAAATGGCATGCTGGCTTTCCAAGTGACTTTCCAAGCAGCCGCCCATGAAGAAGAGGCTAATACCTCGAAACGCGTCGGCATTAAGATTGTAATTACTGGTGTGATTATGCTGGTCGCCACATCCAATAAAACCCAGGTTTACAGCAGCAGTGAGTGCGTCCAGGTATGCTTTGGGCATTTCGGTGAAGAATATATATATATATATATATAATCTACTGGCGGTCGCCAGTAGATAGTTATAGTTACAACCTATTATCCATAGGAAATCCGCGTCATTCTATTTGAAATAACTCTCTTGCCGGTTGACGTATCTTCGCAAAATTTTCAAACTTTATGGCCCGCTCCGGTCCGCTCCTACCCTGAAAGTCTCGGGGGGATTCGTCAAGCGGGGGCCGAGAAAAAAGGGGGTCCCAAAACGCGTTTTCCCCATGCAATTTTCCATAGGAAACTTTAGACACGGCTACAGCCCGAACTGCTGAACGGAATTACACCAAATTTGGCAAAGAGGTAGTTCTTGGTTCAGAAAGAACCCTTTTGTTAAATGGTGTAAATCCGTTCAGTAGTTGCTGAGAAAATGAAAAGTAAAAAGATAGTGATATCTAGGGCCGCGGATCCTCCCGAGCACGAGCTTTATGTTAATTGGCTGTCAACACTCCAAACCAGGAAGTGTTGGCAGCCATTTGTCCCTCGGTAGAACCGAGGGACAGAAACAAGTGCGCAAAGCGCACAAAGGGGGCAGGGTAGAAACACCCTGACCCCTAGGTCTGCTCAGGGGGTCCCACAAGGACCCCTGGGCAAAAAATCGGCAGGATGCGCTCAGGGAGCGCGAACCCTGCCGAAAAAAAAAATCGAAGCGCGGTCTCCCGCGCTCGATAGTCACTGGCCCCGGGTGGGCCAAGTCCCGGGGGCATGCTGGGGGGTTAATTTTGTGTGTGGGGGCCTCTAGGGCCTCCAAGCCCCGGGGACCACCACCCCCGGGGCTTTTTGTATAATGGTGCGGGAGGGCTCTGAGCCCTCCCGCAGCCCCGGGGACCGCCACCTCCCCGGGGCACTAAGAAAAATTTAAATGGGGGTCCGTTTTGGACCCCCAGAGCCCCGGGGACCACCACCTCCCCGGGGCTTTCAAAATGTAGGGAGGGGGCCGCGCGGCCCCCTCCTGGAGCCCTTGATGGCCCTGGGGACCACCACCCCCCAGGGCCGGCTCCTGCAGTGTCCCGGGGTGCCTACCCCGGGACACTGCTGTTTGCAATGACAGGACGGGAGCCTCGCGGCTCCGTCCTGTCATTGCAAACTGCTTTGGATATTGGAAGAGAGAGCAGGAAACCTGCTCTCTCTTCCAATATCCAAAGCCGATTGCTTTCCACATGGGGAGCTGCATCTTAGCAGCTCCCCATGTGTAAAGCAATGCCGGCTCCCGTAGGGTAGGACACGGGGAGCCGGCGGGACTGTGGGGGCTTGGGGACCCCCCACAGTCCCCAACGAGAGGCCAGGCCCCGGGGATGGGGTCCCCGGGGCCATAAGTGGCCCGGGAGGGGGCCACGCAGCCCCCTCCCCAAAGGAAAAAAATTTAAAAAAAAAAAAAAAGTGCAAGGCCGGCCCCGGGAGATGGGGTCCCCGGGGCCTTAAATGGCCTGAGGGGGCCACGCAGCCCCCTCCAAATAAAAAAAAGAGGCCATGCCCCGGGGGATGGGGTCCCCGGGGCCAATACAGGCCCAGGGAAGGGGGCCACGCGGCCACCTTCCCGTTTTTTTTTTTTTATTTTAATAAAAAAAGGGGAAAGGCCCTGGGGGATGGGGTCCCTAGGGCCTAAAAATAGGAAAAAGGAAGGGGGCCACACAGCTCCCCTTCAGGGGGAAAAAAAAACAAACAAAAAAACGATCGGGCCCGTAGGCCCCGCCCCTTCCTTCACCACTCTGCAAACGCGCCCTGGCGCGTTTGCAGAGGGGAACGATTCCCCTTGAATACTGGGGGTCCCTGGGGCCAACTCGCCCACCAGGAACCTCCAGTATGCGCCAGGGGGCTGCCTTGCAGAGAGGTGTACAGAGGCCACGCCCCTTTTACACCTCTCTGTAACGCAGCTCTATGGCGCTTTTGGAGGTATATGGTGGGCTAGTTGCACCCCAGGGACCCTCAGGATTCAAGGGAGTTAATCCCCCGACTTAAAAGGCGCCACGGGCGCGTTTGCACAGTGGTGAAGGGAGGGGCGGGCTTCAGGTGACATGTGTGCAAACAGGCCCCGTGGCGCGTTTTAAGATGGGGAATTAAATCCTCTTCAATCCTGAGGGTCCCTGGGGCCAACTAGCCCAACAGGTACGTCCAGAAAGCGCCACAGAGCTGCGTTGCAGAGAGGTGTAAAAAGGGGTGTGGCCTCTGTAAATGTCTCTGCAACGCAGCCCCTGGCGCATACTGGAGGTTCCTGGTGGGCTAGTTGGCCCGTAGGGACCCTCATGATTCAAGGGGACTTAATCCCCCAACTTAAAACGCGCCACGGGGCGCGTTTGCACAGATGTCACCTCAGGCCCGCCCTCCCTTCACCATTGTGCAAATATTCCTCTAAAATCAGCCGAAATCCGAATTCTGATTTACTCACCTGTTATCAGGAGAGACCTCAGTGCTGCATCTTTCAGCCCAGTACTGATCCTCAAAAGTAATTTTAACCGTACTTACCAGTAACTTGAATTTCCTTCCATAGGATATCATTGCCTGCTTTTTGCTGAAAAAGTTTCTAAGTGTTGATTTTTGAAACATACAAATATTCCTCTAAAATCAGCCGAAATCCGAATTCTGATTTACTCACCTGTTATCAGGAGAGACCTCAGTGCTGCATCTTTCAGCCCAGTACTGGTCCTGAAAAGTAATTTTAACCGTACTTACCAGTAACTTGAATTTCCTTCCATAGGCTAACATTGACGGGTTTCACTTGGAAATTCTTCTAAGTGTGGAGTTTTGGAACTTTAAAATATTCCTCTAAAATCAGCCGAAATACGAATTCCGATTTACTCACCTGTTATCAGGAGAGAACCCAGTGCTGCATCTTTTAGCCCAGTACTGATCCTCAAAAGTAATTTTAACCGTACTTACCAATAACTTGAATTTCCTTCCATAGGATATCATTGCCTGCTTTTTGCTGAAAAAGTTTCTAAGTGTTGATTTTTGAAACATACAAATATTCCTCTAAAATCAGCCGAAATCCGAATTCTGATTTACTCACCTGTTATCAGGAGAGACCTCAGTGCTGCATCTTTCAGCCCAGTACTGGTCCTGAAAAGTAATTTTAACCGTACTTACCGGTAACTTGAATTTCCTTCCATAGGCTAACATTGACTGGTTTCACTTGGAAATTCTTCAAAGTGTGGAGTTTTGGAACTTTAAAATATTCCTCTAAAATCAGCCGAAATACGAATTCCGATTTACTCACCTGTTATCAGGAGAGACCTCAGTGCTGCATCTTTCAGCCCAGTACTGATCCTCAAAAGTAATTTTAACCGTACTTACCAGTAACTTGAATTTCCTTCCATAGGAATCCATTGTCTGGTTTTCAGCAGAAAAGTTTCAAAGTGTCGATTTTCACAAACTACAAATTTTCCTAAAAAATCGCCTGTATGACTTAAACGCATTCTTTCAACTGTTTACAGGAGATGCACCAGTGCTGGATCCAGGATCCAACACTGAGTAAGAAAAAGTAACGATAACAGTTTTTAACTTCTAAGTGAATTTCCTTCCATAGGATAACATTGGTGATTCTATGAGAAAAAGTTTCTAAGTGTGAACTTTTAAAGTACAATAATATTCCTTAAAAATCACGACTGTAACCAAAACGCTTTTACTCAACTGTTTACAGGAGATGTCCCAGGACTGAATCTAGGATCCAGTAATGTGGTTAGAAAAGTAATCCATAAAGTAACTAATTGCATTTAACTAGAAATTCACATTGAGCTGAATGTTGCATTGTGTTTGAAAATGTGTTGCCCATTGCAACAACTGTAACTACTGTACTTAAAAGTCTATTGCCTATGTGCAAAGTAATTAAACTAAAGTAATTCATTCTGAGAAAGTATTTTTTGTAATGTATAATGTAATTACAATGTAATTTAAAAAATAAAATATGTAAAAAAAAATTGTTTCTAAAAAATTGGGAAATCAGTATGAAAAAAATTTATATAACAATTAATACATTTAAAAATTGTCATTTACAAAACCTTTGAAATTCACTGAAAAAACTGTAGGTTTCAGACATGTTATAGTTACAAATTAGCATTTAAAAAACCTTTGAAATTCACTGAAAAAACCATAGGTTTTAGGGACAGTTATAGTTAGTTGGACATTGCACTCGTACAAAACCCGTGAAATTCCCCCGTTATAGTTAGTCCAGCTAACTATAACTCGCGCCCCGCAATGCACTGCTGATGACGTCACATATTACATCACTCATGACATGGTCAGTGACATCACTGATGACATCACTGATGACATCTCAAATGACATCACTGATGACATCATCCACGTGATAATCTGATGCACCTCCTCACACCCTAATATAACCTTTGATACACCCACTCTAAATTACAGACTGCCATTCGCAAAACCATAGACACTCCAACACCAATAACTACACACCCACTCACTGATTCTTAGGTCTACGCACACATCCACTCACTCACCCGTACAGTCACTCATACTTACGGTCACTCAGTACAGGACTATCATATGCACTCATACTCCTATATAGACACTCAAACACCGCCACTCATCCATAGAGGTACTCACACACCTAGTCAGTCATGCAAATAATTAAACACACTACCATTTACTCACCTATACAGTTATACACACACCAGCTCACTTACTCATACAAATAGTAGCACATTCTTACGCTCTTATACAATCACTGATACAAGCACACACTCATCCATACAGCCACTATCACAATCACTCACTCTCGCTATAGCTATTTATATACTCCAACACACACATATATACTGCCTTTCACATATGTAGTTACTCACACATGTACCACTGGGACATACATTCACTCACTAACACACTCTTACACACACTTACCCACCCATACAGTCTATCACAGTTGCACTCATGAAACCATCCACCCAGTGAATCACCCACTCACACATCTATGCACAGAGTTGCACACACCCCTCCCACACAAACACTCAGGCACCCATACAGATACTCAGACAAGCATTCAATAACTCATATAGACACTCATGTAGCTATTCACAAACACATGCAGCCACTTACACAGCAACAGACAGACGGATACAGACATTCACCCAGTTTAGTCACTAACCCATGCATTCAGTAAGATACGTTAAATCACTCACTTATAGAGTCAGTCACGCACCTACTAAATCATCCATACAGACACTTACACACCCACTCATTCTTCAATACGTCTTTTCCTATATATATTAAAAATATATACACTTTACAGAAACAGTCACTGGATGATGTCATTTGAGATGTCATCAGTGATGTCATCAGTGATGTCACTGACCATGTCATGAGTGATGTAATATGTGACGTCATCAGCAGTGCATTGCGGGGGCGCGAGTTATAGTTAGCTGGACTAACTATAATGGGGGAATTTCACGGGTTTTGTACGAGTGCAATGTCCAACTAACTATAACTGTCCCTAAAACCTATGGTTTTTTCAGTGAATATATATATATATATGTATATATATATATGTTGGATTTTTGTCGTTTTGGCCGTGTTTTGATTAGATGCATATTGGCTATTTTTCTTAACTGGTGTGGTGTCCATTTTGTAGTGTTTTCACTGTTACTGTGTGTTTAGGTACAAATGCTCTACATATTGCCTCTGAGATAAGCCTGACTCCTCATGACAAGCTAGCAAGGGGGTGAGCAGGGGTTATCTTAGCTGTGTAATCCCTTTACCCTGACTGGAAGGAAGGGTCCCTACTTGGACAGGGTGGAACCACTGCCAATTAGAGATCCCCATTTCTAACACCAATAAATTCTCTTCTGATGCAGATTTTGAAGGAGCAGTACTTGCAACAATTTTCTCAAGTACAGGTCGAGGTTCAGGGCACTTTGGAGTTTCTTGGTACTCCTGGACTGTCTTCAGACTCCCATGATGGCCAGACCTGCCTGAACCGTTTTACTACTAGCAGCTTGATCAAGTGTGTTTATCCTTTCCCAGCCACCTTCAGACCCAAGTATAGACTTTCCCTCCATTTGTCACAGATTGCTTTTTGAATGCCCTTTGCGTGAAGCTATTGGTTAGTGAGGCCAAAACCTTTGCACAGATTTATATTGCACAATTGTATATCTGTGATCTGTCTAGCCAATCCTTGGGCAGAAATAGGCAATCTGATAGACGACTAGCCTCAGATTCCCTACCTTAGAATAATCCCCAGGATCCGAAAGTTTTTTAGCAGTGGGTACTGCTCGCTGTAATGTGCGCTTGTAGGTGATGTCATTCGGCTCCAAGTTGGCGCTGCCGGAAGTGACGTGCGTGGTACCTAAATAGGCACCACCCCAGCGTGCTGATGTCTGTTCTTTCCTTTCCTCACCTGATAGCGCTGATCTGGTTAGAGCTACCCTCAGTCGTTTTTTCAACTGCCTTTTTTCTAGACACTTTGTCAACACTTTTAAGAGACTTTTTCTCCTGGTGTGATAGGATGTCCCTTAAGAAACCTGCTGGTTTCGAAACATGTGGTGCCTGTTGCAGGCAGATGTCTGTGACAGACCCAAACCTAGTGTACTTGAGGCACTTGGAGAGGGACCACGGCCATGCATCCGAAGCTCCTCACTGCCTGACGTCAGTCAACTCTTCTACGCTCAAGATTTTTGTCATGTGTAAGGCCCAGGACCTTCTGTGGAGCAGCACCTGGCGATCGTCACATTCAAAGTCATCGGTTAAGTCCCACAAGCACAGAAAATCGATAAGTCGAAGCAGTATTCAACTTTACTGTTCCCATTGAAGGCTTTTGACGAGGCTCAGGAGCGTCGGCACTCCAGGCTTCATGCTTCTGTGGAGCCCGAACCAGGGTCCGCTTCACACTTCCCTGACTTTCCCGGAGCGATCCCCGCACACCTTAAGGAATTTTATGAGGCCATGTACCTCCTATTTGGGCGGCCCAGCCACTTTGGAGCACCTTCAAGCCCCACAGACTCTGGAGGGGCCCCACTGTATCCCCACCGGCAGGTTCGTCCTGTGCTCCAGTCGGGCCCATGGATCCCATGTTTGATCTGGAACGGAGCCGCCAGCGAGACTGAGGCCTTCCTCTGCTCCTGCTCCAGGGTCGGCCAGGAGTCGCCCCTTACCAACCCTTACTCCCCTTTAGTGAAGCCCTTAGCAACGTCCTATTTTGGGCGTGGTCCAAGCCCTGCACAGGAGTTCCTGTGCATAGGATAATTGCCCGCTGCCATCACTTGCTACTGGGTAGCCCAGTTTCCTAATCCAGCACCCAACCCCAAAGAGCTTGGTGGTCCAAGCCTCCATCTCTAAGATCAACCCCAGAGCGTTCCCTACCACTCCACCGGATAGGTAATCCTAGAGGCTTGATAACTTTGGCAAGAGAATGTTCTCTTCTGCCAGCCTTGCACTGTAGCCGGTGAACACTGCGTGCCTTTTAGGCAGATATTCCCGTATGATCTAGGATTCAGTGCTGCCTATGGTCTCGGGGGAGGCCCAAGCCATACTCTTTTAGGCTATTTCAGACAGGAGCGACGCAGCAAAGTTCACCATACTTTGTGGGTTGGACGTGACCAATTAGTTGGGTAGAGCGATTTTATCGTTGGTGGCTTTGCGCCGCCAAGCCTGGTTGAGTACCACTGTATTTTTAGGGGATGTCCAAGCCTTGTTTATGAACATGCCCTTTGATGTCTCTCGTCTTTTTGGAGAGAAGGCGTGCTCCGCGCTGGAGCGCTTTGACAGCAGAGCAATGGCCAGGTCCTTTGAACTTGTCTTTAGCCCCTCATCACCCCCAGTCTGCCTTCTGCCCCTTTTGTGGCCACAAAAGGGGCCTCAACCACACCCATACACTCCCAGCCACCTATGGTCTACAGGCTTCTCAGCCTTTTTGTGGCCGAGGACGCAGGTCCCATAGACCACATGGGACATGTAGCGGTCTAGCCAGTCCCTCCCCTGCCCCATGGCAGCCTCCAAACCCCTTTAGTTTGCGCTCCGATCATCATGTACATCCAGTGTGGGCAGGATGAATCATCACCTGCGCCACTGGCGGTCAGCAACATTGGACCGTTGGGTTTTACAAATCATCCAAAGAGGCTAATCTCTCCCCTTTGTGACTACTTCTCTACCTAAGTAACCCACTTGTGACTGGCTGACAGAGTACCACCTCTCCTTGCCCAATCAGGAAGTGTTGTCCCTCTTAGCCAAGGCAGAAAGAGAGGGTGCTGACATCAGAAGTTGGTCGTGGTTGCTATTTCCGCTACTTTCTGGTGCCCAAGAAGAACAGAGGCTTTTGTCCTATCCTAGTGCTGTACCTTCTCAATCTCTTCCTGATAAAGGAGACATTCAAGATGCTTGTGCAAGTTCGGTCTGCTCTGGATCTAGGAGACTGGGTTGTGGCGTCAGACTTGAAGGATGCATATTTCCACATTCCCGCCCTGCCTGCCCACCAACTACGTTACCTGCGGTTCATGGTGGGCCAAGAGGACGGTTTGCTGCACTCCCTATTTGTCCTCGGGTGTTCCTGAACGTGATGGTGGTAGTTGCAGCTAATTTTAGGAGGTAAGGGGATCCAGTCCTTTCCTACCTCGACGATTGGCTGCTGATGGCGGGCTCACCCCAGGCAGTTGTCTCCCAACTCAAAATAGGGCGAACCTTCTGCACTTGCTGGCTTTCACTATCAACATGCCGAAATCATAACTGACTCTCTCTGGTGCTCCCTTTGGCCTGAGCTGTTCTGTATACAGTGCAGTTTCAGGCCTATCCTCTCGAATGGAGAGTCCAGGATATTCAGGCTATAATATCGATGTTTGTCTCTATCCTGGATTTCGGTGAAAAGGACCCCGAGGTTTTTGGGCCTCATGCATCCTGCTTGCAACTCATGCCCATTGGCATATGGGGGCTCTGCAGTGGACCTGGAGTCCCAGGAGGCGCAGCACCGGGGGGTGGGGGGGATCTTTGACATGGTTCAGATCTTGGAGAGAACTGCAAAAGATCTGCAGTGGTGGCTGACGAATATTCATTTGGTCAGTGGCATACCTATCTTCATTCCCCAGCCAAAGCTGACTGTGGTGATAGATGTGTCCTTTCTGGGACTGGGCGGCCATCTGGGAGAGATGGAGATCAGAGGACTCTGGTCTCCGGTGGAGTTCAAGCTCCACATCAACCTGTTGGAGCTTCAGGCGATTCGCTTGGCATTGAAAGCCTTTCTTTGATTAAGGGAAGCCTGGTGCATGTGTTCATGGACAACACCACCATGTAGTACTGCAACTAACAAGGAGTGGGCTGAGGTCGTGGACCCTATGTCGAGAGGCTGTGCATCTCTTAACATTGCTGGAATGCCAGGGCATTTCCCTGGTGGTTCAACACCTGGTGGGCTCTCTGAGCGCCAGGATGGACAAACTCTGCCGAAGAGGACTAGTGGATCAGAAATGGCATCTCTTCCTGGAAGTGGTGCAAAGAACTCTTGCAGTGGGGGAGCTTTGGTTAGATCTGTTTGCCACTGCAGATATCACGCAATGTTAACAGTTTTGTCACTGGAGTTACCAAGGGGACTATCGCTTGGAGAAGCTTTTCGTCTCAATAACCGCTCCGGCCTCCTGTACGCTTTTCTGCCAATACCACACCTGCCCAGAGTTCTCAAGAAGATTGGGAACGACCAGGCCCAAGTTATTCTTATGGCTCTGGATTGGGCATGGAGAGTCTGGTATCCAGAGTTGTTGAGCCTGACCATCAGTCCTCTGATCAGGCTGCCTCTTTGAGAGGATTGTCTGTCGCAGCTACAGGGGAGGGTTCTGCACCCAAACCTGTGCACCCTTCACCTTCATGTGTGGAGATGCAGTGTCAACAATTGACAGCTTTCAGCCTTCCTCCTGAAGTCTGTGAGGTTATTCTGGCAGCCAGACTTCCCTCGATCAAGTCTGTATATGCCTACTGTTCGGATATGTTTGTGTCATTTTGTGATTTCCACATCAGCCCTCTTTCTGTACCTCTTTCTAAGGTTCTTCTCTTTGCTCTAACTTCGGCCTAACAGGGCTCTTCTATGGGCCATTTCAGCTTTTTTGCGGTGTCTAGACTGACCTTTATTTAAGATATCTGTTGTGACTAGGCTTATGAAAGGCTTGCAACACCTTTTCCCCAGTCCGTTGATCATGGCCCAGTGGGATCTCACCTTTTTGATGTGTGCTTTCTTGAGCCTCTACCCCATTGACTTCCCAGTTTATTGACCATCTAAACTGCCTTTCTAGAGGTTATAACATCGGATGGGAGGGTCAAGCAAATTACAGGCACTCTTGGTGCACTCTCTTTATACCACCTTGTACCCAGACAAGCTGCTCCTCCCGGCTCGTACCTTCTCCTTCTGAAGGTTGTGACTACTTCCATGGAGGCCAGATCATCACCCTGCCTACCTTCTTTACTCTGCCTCACCCCTCCAAAGAGGAGTAGAGACTCCGTCTGAACCCAAAAAGAGCGTTGTTCAACTTGATCGCACGAAACTGGTCCTAGCGGACGATCAACTCTTCATGGGGTACCTAGGAGATAAGAAAAGGAAGGCTGTGTATAAATGGATCATCTCACGATGAATAGTGCTCCGCATCAAAATCTCCTACGCATTGGCCAAATCTGAAAAACACGTAGTGATAGATTCCTTACCTTAGAATATCCCCAGGCGTCAGTCTTTACTGATTCTATTAAACTCTTTACACTTTCCTTAACATTTTTCTATATTTGCTGCTTTTGAGTGATTTTATTACGCTTCTCACCACAATGTTCATTAGGCTTTAATCAGATTGGTCAGTGTCCAAATGTTTTTATGTGGTTACCACCTAATTAGTTACCTTTTGCATAATGGGCATTTTCTAATTCACAAATTTTAAATATTAACAATTACAGAGATCATAACTGTAGTTCCTGGATCAGCCCATGCCACAGGAGAGAAGTGTCCTGGCATCCTTCCAAATCATTTGCAACTTCAAGCTGCTCTTAGCGGCCCACCCACCACTCAGTTATGTATTTCCCTCCAAGCTGTCCGATGCTACTCCAGGTTCTTGTTGGCTTGTTATAGTGTTTGTAGTCTCATATCTGAAAGAAACATGTAGTGATGGATTCCTTACCTTAGAATATCCCCAGGCGTCAGTCTGGATCCGGAAAGTTTTCATCAGCAGTACCCCTGCGCGTCGGAAGGTGGCGTCGTTCGGCTCCGCGTCAGTCTTAGGCGTCGTGATCGCCGGGATGACGTCGCGGCAGCTACTTAGACGCCGCCCTCGCGCGCTGACATCAGTTCTTTCTTTTTCCGCACCAGCAAGCGCAGATCCGGCGAGAGCGGTACCCCCAGTCTTTTTTGGCTGAGTCTTTTGAGATTTTTTGTGTCAGCTTTTTTGAGTCGATCGACTCCTGGTGCAGTCAGGGATGCCCGGGTTTAAATCTTGCGAGGACTGTCATCGCATGATGTCGGTGACGGACCCGCACTGCGTGTCTCTCTTCTGCCTGGGGCGCGACCACGACCCCAAGTCGTGCCCCGACTGCCGGGCCATGACGCCGAAGACTTTGTGGGAGCGGTCCCAAAAGCTGCTTGAAGCCCGGCAGTCGGCTCCGTGCCGTCAGAGGTCCCGGTCCAGAGGGAGGTCGAGGGACCGGTCGCGGAGCCGCCCACATCGGAAGTCAGGTCAAGTCGGGTCAGTTAAGGCGAAGTACAAAAAGAGGTCGAAGAAACGTCCTCGTTCTTCAACTTCTCCTCGCCGGTCGCGCGACTCGGCTGAGGGTGTGGGTGGTGCCACCCCCGCGGCTCCGGCGGAGCCCACGCAGTCGTCGGTGACCTACCCGCCTTTCCCTGGTTCATCGGCGACTCCGGCCCAGGTAGAGGAATTCCTGTCCGCTATGGCTCACCTATTTGGGCCGTCGGGCACCTCCGGAGTGCCTTCGGGCCCCATGGGCCCGACTGGGAGTCCTCGCCCTTTGACGCCGGTGGCTCCGGCGCCGCAGGACTCCCATGGATTCCGTCGTGGATCCCGGTCGGCGCTGGTTGACCTAGTCACACCTCCACTGACGTCGACCCCAACAGCACCACGTTGGACGTCGCCCGGTGCTCCGGACGACGTCGTCCCCGGTTTCAGCCCCGACGTGGATACAGTGCCGGAACGGTGTCGACCGACGCCGATTCCGACGCAGTTTGGGAATCTGTTTCCCTATATCCATCCATCCTCCTCCTTTTCGGCCTGTACAACAGCAAGAGGAGGAAGGGGAGGACTGGGAGGGGTCTGAAGACCCTCTCACAGCTCAATGCGAGTATGACCCGGACTGGGCTGAGGAGCTGGGGGACGCCAGTGGTCTGGACACCTCTCCAGACCATGGCATGATGTCTCCTCCTACCGTGGCTACGGAGGAGGGCGCTAGTTTTTCTGTTGTTGCCTAGGGCTGCTGAGGCACTCCACCTTCAGCTACCTACTGTGGCCGTCAGACCTAACCTTCTGACAGAAGTGCTTCAACCAGCAGTTTCCTCTGCGGAGCCGCTGCTGCCCTTTAATGAAGCACTTTCTGATGTTCTTCTGGGCTCCTGGTCCAAGCCCAGCACAGGGGCTCCTGTGGACCGGAACGTGGCCTGACGCCATCGCCCGGGCGACCCCCTTTTCCTCTCTCAACACCCCATCCCTGAGAGCTTGGTTGTCCAAGCCTCTGCTTCCCCAAGCGCATTCCCTTCCGCACCCCCGGATAGGGAATACAAGAGGCTGAAACAGTACGGAAAGAAGATTTTTTTTCTTCCGCCAGCCTAGGGTTGCAGTCAGTGAACACCGCATGCCTCTTGGGCCGTTATTCACACTCCTTGTGGGATACGGTAGCGCAGGTGCTGCCAAGCTGCCCGGAGGAGGCCCGGACGACACTCACCCAGGCTGTTGCTGAGGGGAGAGATGCAGCCAAGTTCACAATCCGTTGTGGCCTTGACACCGCCGACTCGCTAGGCAGGGCGATTTCCACGACAGTGGTGCTCCGCCGCCACGCTGGCTGAGGACAACTGGCTTTTCAGGGGATGTCCAAAACACTTTAATGGACATGCCCTTCGATGGCATTCGCCTCTTTGGCAACAAGGCAGACAGTGCTTTGGAGAGATTTAAGGGCTCACGGGCTACGGCCAAGTCCTTGGGCCTTTCGGCCACACGGCCTCCTCAGCCTTCTGCCTTTCTCTCCTTTCGTGCTCGCGGAAGGGGCAACCCACCACGTTCGCAACAGAGCCACAGGCCGGCGCAACAGTCCACGCACGGCCGCGGACGTGGGAACCGCCGCAGCGGTTCAGGGGGCCAGCGGCCGGGTCAGTCAACCTCCACCCCCGCCACCACTGCCTCCAAACCTTCCTAGTCCGACCTTTCAGGCCCATCAAACGCCAGTGGGTGGCAGGCTTCGCCATCACCTCCCCCACTGGCTCACCATCACGTCGGACAGGTGGGTTTTGCAAATAGTCCGAAGGGGCTACTCCCTCCCCTTCGAGACTACCCCTCCAGCCATGCCACCTCAGTACCACCGCGTGTCGGGGGATCACTTGGCACTTCTCCAGCAGGAAGTTGCGGCCCTCTTGGCCAAGGGGGCCATAGAGCGCGTTCCGACGCCAGAAGTAGGTCGTGGTTGTTATTCCCACTACTTTCTGATTCCAAAGAAGGGCAATGGCCTGCGTCCTATCTTGGACCTTCGGGACGCCAATCTCTTCCTCCGGAAAGAGAAGTTCAAGATGCTCACACTTGCTCAGGTCTTGTCTGCCCTAGACCCACAAGACTGGCTGGTAGCGTTGGACTTGCAGGACGCTTACTTTCATATTCCCATCCTGCCGGCGTTACCTACGGTTCACGGTAGGCCACGAGCATTTTCAGTTCACCGTGCTCCCTTTTGGCCTTACCAGCGCCCCTCGGGTGTTCACGAAAGTGATGGCGGTGGTCGCAGCTCATCTGCGCAGATCAGGGGTTTCAGTCTTCCCCTATCTCGACGACTGGTTGTTGAAGGCGGGCTCACCCCAGGCAGTCGTCTCCCACCTCCAGACTACGGCCGACCTCCTGCATTTGCTGGGGTTCTCCATCAACGTGCCGAAGTCGCACCTGATTCCCTCTCAAAAGCTCCTCTTCATCGGAGCAGTTCTGAACACAGCGCAGTTTCGGGTCTATCCTCCCGAACAGCGAGTCCGGGATATTAGGGCTATGATTCCAATCTTTCAGCCCTTATCCTGGGTTTCGGTCAGGATGACCTTGAGGCTGCTGGGCCTCATGGCCTCCTGCATCCTGCTGATCAATCATGCCAGATGGCATATGCGGGCTCTGCAGTGGGACCTGAAGTTCCAGTGGGCGCAGCATCAGGGGAATCTGTCCGACTACGTCCAGATCTCGGAGGGCACTGCAAGACAGTTGCAGTGGTGGCTCACGAACCAGCATTGGGTCAGCGGCAGATCCCTCTCCCTTCCCCAACCGGAGCACACAGTGGTGACGGACGCGTCCCTCCTGGGATGGGGCGGCCACATGGGAGAGGCGGAGATCAGAGGCCTCTGGTCTCCGGCGGAGTCCAAGCTCCATATCAACATTCTGGAGCTCTGGGCGATCCTACTTGCACTCAAAGCATTCCTTCCCTCTGTCTAGGGGAGAGTAGTGCAGGTGTTCACAGACAACACCACCGCCATGTGGTACTGCAACAAACAGGGCAAGGTGGGGTCGTGGACCCTATGTCAGGAGGCTCTGCGCCTCTGGACATGGCTGGAACATCAGGGCATTTCCCTGGTGGTTTCAACACCTGGCGGGTTCACTGAACGCCAGGGCGGACGAACTCAGCCGCAGGTGCATGATGGATCACGAATGGCGTCTTCACTCGGAAGTGGCGCAAGGGCTCTTTCAACGGTGGGGAGAGCCTTGGTTAGATCTATTCGCCACCGAAGAGAACGCGCAATGTCAGCAGTTCTGCGCTTTGGAATTTCCAAGGCGACGCTCGGCGACGCTTTTCGTCGCGAGTTGAGATGCGGTCTGTTGTACGCCTTTCCGCCTATACCACTTCTACCCAGAGTGCTGAAGAAAATCAGACGCGACCGGCCCCCAGTTATTCTTGTGGCTCCGGACTGTGCTCGAAGAGTTTGGTATCCCGAGCTACTCAGTATGAGCGTGGATCCCCCGATCCGACTGCCTCTTCGGGAGGATCTTCTGTCGCAGGGGACGGTTCTCCACCCGAACCTGTCCAGCCTCCACCTCCTTGCGTGGAGATTGAGCGGCGACAGCTGATTCCATTTGACTTGCCTCCTGAAGTCTGTGATGTCATTCTGGCAGCCAGGCGTCCCTCCACTAAATCGGTATACGCCTGCAGGTGGAACAAATTTGTGGCATGGTGCACAGCAAAGGCTGTGGATCCCCTTTTTGCCCCTCTTTCTGAGGTCCTACTATTCCTTCTTTCTTTGGCCCAGCAGGGCTCTGCTCTGGGCACTATCAAGGGCTACCTTTCTGCAATTTCGGCCTTTCTCTGGCTACCTGATCAGCCCTCTCTTTTCAAGTCCCCCTGTCGTGAATAGATTCCTCAAAGGCATTACTCACCTTTTCCCTCCTATTCCGTTTGTGATGCCACAGTGGGACTTGAACCTGGTTCTTACTTATTTGATGTGCGCTCCCTTTGAGCCGCTTCACAACTGTCCTCTTCGTCTCTTGACTTTGAAGACTGCTTTCCTGGTTGCCATCACCTCCGCTAGGCGCGTGAGTGAGCTCCAGGCTCTTTCCTGTAAACCTCCTTTTCTATCTGTTCATCCGGACAAGTTTGTGCTACGCACACGTCCATCCTTCTTTCCAAAGGTTGTCACTGCCTTCCATATTGGGCAATCTATCACCTTACCCACTTTCTTTCCGCCTGCGCACCCTTCCAGAGAGGAAGAGAAGCTCCACCGTCTGGACCCAAAACGTGCGATCTCATTTTACCTCAGCCACACACAACAGTTCCGGATAGATGACCAGCTCTTTGTTGGCTACGTAGGCGCGAAGAAAGGCCGGGCTGTACACAAGAGGACTATCTCCCGCTGGGTCGTCTTGTGTATAAAAGCCTGCTATTCTCTGGCTAAAAAGCAGCCTCCAGTGGGGCTGCGTGCCCATTCTACCAGGGCAACAGCGGCTACTACTGCATTGGGACGTGGTGTCCCCCTGCAAGACATCTGTCAGGCATCCACGTGGGCCTCGCTGCACACTTTTTCTAAGCATTATTGCCTTGACAGCCAAGTCCGGAGAGACGGCTTCTTTGGCCGTTCTGTTCTCCGTGACTTTCTGGTGTGATCTTGGTTCGCAGACCCACCACCGGGGTTGGTATTGCTGGGGTATCTATTCTAAGGTAAGGAATCTATCACTACGTGTTTCTTTCAGATGAACAAGTTACTTACCTTCGGTAACGATATATCTGTAAGAAACATTAGTAGTGATAGATTCCTTACCGCCCCACCCATCCTCCCCGTTCTGCGAACTGATTTCTAGGGTTAAGGTCATCCCTTTCAGGGCCCTAGTTTCAATGCACCAGTGGTCAGTATCTTGCATGGCTCTGCGTTCCTGGCGCGGAAAGTCGTGTACAGAACTGACGTCAGCACGTGAGGGCGGCGTCTAAGTAGCTGCCGCAACGTCATCCCGGCAATCACGACGCCTACGACGGACGCGGAGCCGCACGATGCCACCTTCCGACACGCAGGGGTACTGCTGACTAACTTTCCGGATCCAGGCTGACGCCTGGGGATATTCTAAGGTAAGGAATCTATCACTACTAATGTTTCTTACAGATATATCGTTACCGAAGGTAAGTAACTTGTTCGCACCCTACTGAAGGTTTGTGCTCATTCCACCAGAGCTAAGGTTGCCCGCAGAGTACCTGTCCCGGATATCTTTCAGGAAGCCACATAGGCGTCTTTGCACACACATACTGAACACTGCTGTCTGAAGAGTCAAGTCCTTTGCGACGGTCACTTCGCCCATTCGACCTGCAGGACTTTTTGATTTTAAATTTGCTTCGCAGACCCCACTCCGGTGAGGTACTGCTTGGGTATATATTCTAAAGTAAGGAACCTGCGGCTAGAAGCTTCTATCAGATGAACAAATTACTTTCCTTTACTAACTCCTTATTTGGTAGAGACACTCTCTAGCCGGAGATTCCGGACTAACCCTCTCATTCTCCCTGCTCTGCGAGCCGATTGCACGATTGCAGTTTAAGGGACACCCTTTTCAAGGCCTTGGTTTTTCACACCAGTGGTCAGTTGTCAACGTGGCTCCCCGTTCCCGACTTGGAAAGTCACAAAAGTAACTGACGTGAGTGCGCTGGGGTGGCGCCTATATAGGGACTGTCCATGTCACGTGCTGTGGGGATGATGCCAACAATGTGACATGGAGCCGAACACAGCCGATTACTGACACGCAGGGGTACCGCTTGAAAACATCCGGATCCAAACTGGCCCCTGGGGATTATTCTGAGGTAAGGAATCTGCGGCTAGATAGTCTCTACCAGATAATGCGTTACAGAAGGAAAGTTACTTGTTCTGTAGAGATTTTGTAGATTGATTAGGCCTTTGCAGATAACACGGCTTTACCTGTACAGTGACCATTTAAAATTCTATTGCTGCAGGTACCATTCAAGTTACCTATTTAACATGTCTCTTCTGCGTTTTTTTGGTCCCAAAGCGCATTTTTCTGGTGACTGAGCTAATATTAGTATTTTTGTTTTTTAGAACATCTTATTTGTTGTGACGTGAGCAGACTCAGGAAATGAAATCTCAAACTGTTTAGGTTGAGCCTAGCGCAGCGCGCATGCTCTGCGAGGCTTCTTGTAACTACTCAAAACTACTCCGTGTGGGTCTGAGCCCCCCCCCCCCACGCATAGGATTGGCTTTTGCGTGTGTCTTTCAAGAATGAAAGCACGCAAATGGGTAAAGGCGGGTGCATGTCTCACCTCTTTTTGTAATGTTGACTCCCACGGCGTTTTGCTCTCGGGAGCGACCAGCGGCACGCAGGGCGGCAGCTGCATTCCTGGGCCCGCCACCACCACTTCTCTTGAGCTGCTTGTTTTCATTTGTAGCCTGTGCTCCATGTTTGCACCCCCTCCCACTCTTCCTTGTTTGTTATTATCTGTAGCGCGGTCCGCTTTCACTTTGGGGATCGCGCTTGTTTATTTAATTAATTTTCCGTGCGATTTGCTTTCACTTTTGCGGCCGTACTTGTTCCTTCTGTTTTTTGTTTTTTTACAGCGCATTACAAGCGCCACAACTTTCTGGATTGAAAGTTAACTACATAACTTCTAGTTAATTAGATAGCCCAGCAGCGCACACATATTCACAGTTCCTTATCATATTCATACTTTTTCAAAACTAATCCGTGAAACTGCATAGCTGGCATGTCACGGGCTACACGAAGCTTTCAAATTTATATAATTAGCAGACTTCCTAGATTAACACAAAAACATACATCATTTGCTCAGCTTTACCTCGCCACTGCTTACCGCTACTTTGTGCGACCACTGTGCTTACTCACAAAAAATGCCTGTTTTTGAGAAACCGATAATCATTGGGCAGTTTTGGGAAATTTCTCTCAGCACACGCTGGTAGGCCGCATATTAAAGTGTCCTTGTGTTACGTAACTAGAGCTCATGTCAAGCGCTCCAAAACCTTTGGGTAGAGTTCGCGCTATATAAATTTGCAGAAAACAAAAGAGAAATGACCAGCCCCTGTTCCAATGCAGGGAGAGGCATACTGTAAACAGCGCTACAGGTGGGCCTGCAGCTTCGTGGCGCTTTGAAGCACAGCCCTGTGACCGCAGCGCACCTAACGCTCCAAGCACAGCCCTGTGACCGCTGCGCACCTAATGCTCCGAATTACGTGCAGGGCGTGCACCAGGTAAGGTTTGTAAAGGTGGGGGTGGGGGGCGCGGTGTTGTTTCAAAGTTAACTACATAACTTCCAGTTAATTAGATATCCCAGCAGCGCGCACACATTCACAGTTCCTTATCATATTCATACTTTTTCAAAACTAATCAGTGAAACGGCATAGCTGGCAAGTCACGGGCTGCACGAAGCTTTCAAATTTATATAATTAGCAGACTTCCTAGATTAACACAAAAACATACATCTTCTGCTCGGCATTACCTCGCCACTGCTTACCGCTACTTTGTGCGACCACTGTGCTTACTCACAAAAAAACCCTGTTTTTGAGAAACCCATGTTAATCATTGGGCAGTTTTGCGAAATTTCTCTCAGCACACGCTGGTAGGCCGCATATTAAAGTGTCCTTGTGTAACGCAACTAGAGCTCATGTATATCGCTCCAAAACCTTTGGGTCGAGTTCGCGCTATATAAATTTGCAGAAAAAAAAGAGAAATTACCTGCCCCTGTTCCAATGCAGGGAGAGGCCTACTGTAAACAAAATTTACAGTATTGAACACAGCAGCTACATACCTTAAAAACATTGCCAATATCTCTGGCTAAACACTTATAAGGTCCCAAAGGCGAGACCTATTGGCTATGCCAATGCATGTTTTGAGCTAGCAATTCTCAAACTATTCGAGTTAAAGTGGGTTCACAAGGAATGACCTGTCTCTGGGAACTCTACTACTCCATCTTTAATGGTAGTTGACTCTTTCCTCAAGGGTAAAGCACTTGTTTTACCAAATGGCAAAGAGCACACGTGTGGACATAATGTGGGAAAACGTATCTGTCTGGTGAACTCTTCACACTTATTGCACATGTTTGATTAGTATACTACCTTGCTCCCAGAATATGCTTAGGAGTTTATAATAAACCTTGACAATGAGTTAGCTTTGTTTTAACTGTTGGTTTCTCATTTCCGCATTAACAGTGACATCGATAAGAATGAACTCATGACTCAATGTGTTTGTAAATCTGGCTTAATCTTTCAGTGTACTAGCCAGAGTCCAAAGCGGTCAACTGACATGGTTGTGTAGAAATGGAAATGTGCATTCACACTTCCAAATGAGTAAGGGCCATCTAAATGGTAACAGAGGCCAGCACCACTTCCAGATGAGAAAGGGGTTGCAGTCTTTCAAGGCTTAGAGCCTTTTGCTCTGAAGCTCCAGAAGGAACAACCTTCTCTCATTATTCCAGTCACTAAAGAGGATTTGCATTGGGAGAAAAAATCCTTTCCTCTAACTTTGATAGAGGCCCTGAAGTTCCAGCCACTTCCTGTTGTATGTTCCACCTGTATGGACAATCTGAGTAGAGCCTACCCCTCTGAATATTGCGTTCATGTAGAGAATTGTAGGCTTTTCTGGTACTACCATCACTAAACTCAGATTACTATCAATGCATGATCCCTCTGTTTCTAAATGACTTTGCCCTACTGCCTCCTCAACTGACAGTTCCAAACCTCAATGGTTGTCCTTCTAACAACTTCTGTAATGGGTCAAAGGCTCTTTCATTTTAAAAGCAATACAGCTCATCTCAGCCCTGGAAAGGGAGCAGAGACATTTTTCCCACTGGTTCCTAGCAACTGTAAAAGGACTGAGATCCACGCCCTTTCTGGATCCCTTTCTGGAGCCTTAATATTTCAGTTTGTTACTCCCCTACAGAAGTTGAGAGGTAAATTTGGCGTGGTCCCTGGCAGGTGTCCAGAACAGTGAATCACTGTGCTGGGGGAATTTACAGGATGCTTATTCATGTTCCGCCCTGCAGGAAAACGGGAAGAACCTCTAACTCACAGTGGGAACACTGCCAAGCCAGAATGCTGCCCTGTGGTCTCTGCTCATTCGCACAGGTCTTTACTCGTCTCTTAGCGAGCATTGGTGTTTTTTGTGCTACTGAAGTTATTTCTTCTCTCAGTGGGACCATTCTTTCAGGTAAGCAACATTAAGGGACCTGGCGGAGCTCAGTTTTATCATAACTCTAGACTCTATTTGCTGTTGGGTGTTTCATAAACTACCAAAGGCTCTCCTCCTCCATGGTGCTACTGCCACCAACAGACTGTGGTTCACTTTTTGAAGAATGCCACTTTGTTTCCTTTGCTGTGCCAGAGGCTGCTGGGAATGAGAAATTCTACATGACCCCCGCCCACTGCTAAGATATATATGTGCTGCCTGGGGCATCGTCTTCGAACCTTTGAATCTAGTTTCTGGAAAATTATTCCAAGCCATCCCATTCCTTTCATCTTTGGTCCCAACCTTGCAATGATGTGTACGTGCTCACCGTCACAACCAACTCCTCACAAGCCTGTTGAGGTCCATCATGTTGGGGAACTTCAACAGTGCCTCGTGGGACTAATCCCCTTCAATGCTTCCCGTGAATGTATTGAAACTGAAGGGCATGGCATCTCTAATGGCTTGTGGCAGTAATTAATTACTGCTGATCAGAGCCCCGCACCTACAGCTTCTCAGAATTAGTTAGTCGCATTAGGAGTTTCAGCCATATTTGAAACTAAAGAAGCAAATTTGAAAAGAAGTGATAGAAGCTCTTTTGTGGACTAGAGCCAATCCTCACTCTTCTCACCGTCGTAAGTAAAAATAGAGTTGGGAATAGTACCAGGGACTACGTCAGAAAGATTGGACCTTTGTACGTCTCTTGTGGCCTGTTGGTGTAAGTGAAGACTATAGGCCAGTAACTTATCTTGACACAATTAGCCTGGGACAGAAGTCATTTTCATGTTATCCCAATAGATACTAAAGTATGATTCAGACCTGTGCCAGTAGTGTAAAGATTGTTTTGATAGCTTTTAAAGCAGCTTCCTGCCTGGCCTTGAGCTGACAGATGCATCTCACATTGGTTATAGTATGAAGCTAACTTTTCCCTTCCATGCCAAGCGACACGTCGTTGATTGGTGTCCTTCATTACCAATGGCACCCTTTAATCACAGATTGACTTATGTTTCTTTATTGCCAGCTTATTGATGATACTTTTGTTCAATTCGAAGAGTTTTGGCCTTTTTTTAATCCAGGTACCGCTGGCCGGTAAACCCTGATCTTACCTGTGCCCGGTATCCTAATGAGGCACGGCCCTTTCAGACTCTGTACCTGAGGCCCCCACTTGAGTCTGCTTCCTCTCACATCTTGCTGCGTTTCTGCCCATTGTTTTCTGTCTCTAATGCTCTTTTGTGCCTCTTGTTGTGTTTCTGTCATTGCTTTCTGTCTCTTTTGCTCTGGTATGCGCCCTTTTTTAGGTCGAGCCTAGTGGCAGCGCGCATGCGCTACTCGCTCTGCGAGGCATGCTGAATTAGGGTATGCACTAGCAGCCCCGCCCACTCTCCGCCCATATTTGTCATTGGCTTTGTGTCATTGTCCTTAAATGGTGGCTTCTGATTCGTAAATAGGCTTGTTAGTCCCGCCTTGTCCGTTTGTTACCGCCCATAACGATTGGACCTTTTACTTGGCTCGTTACAGCTTTATTTAGTGGGTGAGCACTATTTTTGTTATTGCTGCTGATGGGGACAGTGGCGGCTGCTTTTTTGGTATTTCTTTTAATGAGCGCGGCGCCCGCTTTAGGGACACTGCGATCATTTGAAATTTTACTTTAATTAAACTTTCATGTTGAGCGCGGCGTCCACTTCTGGGACATCGCGCTCTGTTTAATGTTTTTTTTTTAAACTTTCATAGTGAGCGCGGTGCCTGCTGTAAGGACACCGCGCTCAGTGTTAAAGTTAGAGAGAAAAAAAGAAACCGAGCACGGTGTCCTTGAAGCGGGCGCTGCGCTCCGTGATAAAGTTAAACAACCATTTGCAATGCCATAGGTCTTGCATTTACGCAAGTTTAAGCTATTGGCATTGTAAATGACAATGCCTTTTATTTATGTTTTAAAAACCAAACCAAAAATAGGCATTGTCATTTACAATGCCAATAGCTTAAACTTGCGTAAATGCAAGACCTATTGCAATGCAAATGCTTGTTGTGACATATTGCTAGTTTTGCTCGTTCTTGCTCTTTTGTGCTGTTTCTTTGTGCCCTTGTTTCCCTGCTCTTTACTGTGCCACAGCACTTGTTAATTGTTTTCCCTCTTCCTGCGCTCCCCTCCCTCCACGTCCCTTGAGCTCCTCTCCACCACCGCTGCGCTCCTCCCCTGGCCCACTGCTCCTACTCTTCTCTCGCAAGACCTATTTAATGCCAAAGTCGAGCCTGCATGCATCCGTCGTTCCTGGAATGCGCTCAGTGCCAGAAGTCCTGTTCCCACCACTACCCAGCCTCATTTCTCCGTCTCTCAACTCTGGCCACCGCTTGGCTCACTGCTGGTGCACAGCACCACACGCCTTGGAAGGGAGCCTGCATATGTGCCTCCTGCAGGCTGTCATGCACTCTCCCTCATCCTTCTCCCACCACTCCTGGAACAGCATCATCCAGCACCCCCCCACCTGCTCACACAGACCAGCTGCCGCCTACACAGCATTCCACACTTGCATGTATGCTCCTCAACATCCACTCGCTCACCAAACACGGCATAGAGATATGTGACCGTCTGCCCCTCCCCACTCCGGACATGGCTGAACCCTTTTTTGGCACCAAACATAGCTACCGCCATCTGTGGGCTACAAGATTGCCTCCCATGACTGTCCGCACAAGCCAGCAGGTGCAGTCGCCATCATATTAAAAAAACACCATCAGCTGCACAGTCTCCATGGACACCCCCACCAGGTACATGGAACACCTCCCGTCCAAGCTGCGCATCACAGCCAGTTTCACCCTGTCCGGAACCCTCATACAGACCACCAGGACCCCAACTTCGCCAGTAACATCACGGACTTTGTCGCACCCATCATAACTAAGGCTCCCTGTTTTTCCATTTTTACTGATTTTTACAGATCAATACAGACGGAAAACATTTATTTTCATGTCTGTATTTTATTTTTAAATGCAGATAAAAATGGAAATTGGGTTGCTTTTTAAGTAATTCTAAATACTGTTTGCCATGACTCAGGCCAATAGCTGTTTGGATTGATAGGTAAGGGGGTTAAAAAAGAAAGGAGTTTTAGTGAAGAGGCTTTAACAGCAGTAGATATGCACAAGGTTGATACTGAAATTTGCATATTTTCATATAAGTGCATTGATTTATCTTCTGCGGGTGTTCACAGCATTGAAACCTGGCAGGCATTCAAGCATAAGTGCATATTTGTCAGTTAAATAAATGTGGAAATATACTGATTTCAGCTTCATTTTTCCACAAAACCCAAAATAAATATGGATAAATACAGAAAAAAATAGCAAAAAATAAATATGGATAAATACAGATGGAAATGTCAAAAAATAAATACCATAAAACCGGGATCCCTAATCATAACCTACTGCAGCACCTTGATCCTCATTGGAGACATGAACTTCCACCTGGACTCAAACTCCAAAGTCCACCAAAAAACAGAGACTCTTCCAGAATGTGACCGAACCCACTCAAGCCACTGTACTATTATTGGACCAGATTTACACCTCCCTAACCAATTTCAGTCAACAAGACCTCACCAATGACCTAGACAGTCCATTCCCTAATAAGTTTCAGTATTCCTATTCCACACCACTAGAGACCCACCACCACCGGATCCGTTTGCCACAGCTGGCAAAAATACTACAGGAGGACTGGGCTTATACCCTTGCACCTCCATCTTTCTGGAAGCCATCAAGAATTTCAACAACTGTATACGCTGACACCCTGGCTCCCTACAAATGCAACCATATGACAACAGCCTGAAGACATTCCAACTGGTACGGAGGAGTTTAGGCTGACAAAACGTCATTGCAAGCGGGAGAACGAGCCAAGGCAACGTGGACAAAAACATTTTCAAATCTGCCTAAAATGCTACCACCAGCAGATCCGGAACACCAAGCGCAGAGTTTTCACAGACCGCATCGACGCTGGCCCAAACGGTGGCACAGAAATCTTCACCACTGTCAAAGATTTCACCACGCCTCCAGTCACATAACTCCCTTATAAGAACTCTGCAGCAAACTCTCAGAATTATTCTGCACCAAATCACCTCCATATACGACAACTGTGACCCACTTCCCTTCACAGCCGAAGTATTAAGTTTGACCTTGTGGCCTGCCGTCACTGCTGACTAAACTGCTGCCACCATGAAATCCATCCCCTCAGGACCTCATCTGACCCCTGCCCCACCACGCCTTCAAAGGTCTTGGAGGGGCTTCTCAACCGGCGCCTCACTGGCCACCTCCACAAGTGCCAGCTCCTTGAATCCATGCAGTCAGAATTCAGCCCCATCCACAGTACAGAAACTGCACTAATTTCCACCACAGACAAAATCAGCATGATCCTAGACCGAGGAGATATGGCAGGCCTCAACTTCCTGGATATTTCTGCAGCATTTGGCACATTCCCCCCCACCCTCATCAGACGCCTACATAAGATTGGAACCCAAAGACTCGCACTCAGTGAATCTGCTCCTTCTTACCAGATAGAACATTAGCTTTCAGCCTGTCACCTTGGAATTCCAAGGGCCCTCAAAGGCCTTCCCTTAAGCCCCACCCTGTTAAACGCATACATGATCCCTCTGGCCATCGTCATCCACTCACACAACATCAACATCTTCTCCTGCACCGACGACACCCAACTCACTCTTCCCCCTGGCACAAGCCCTCCAACATAAACAGGTGCACCATTTGCATGACCCATGTCGCTAACTGGCTGAAAGCCAGCTGTCTCAAGCTCAACATCGACAAGAACTAAGTAGTGCTCTTCAAAAAGAACATCTCACCATGTGGCCTGCTGAACTCTGACCCTCACCCAGCACCCACGGCAGGAGCCGTTGTATCATCACCTACAGCAAATTAGACATTACTGCACAAGTCCACCCCGTCACTGCATCCTGCTTCCACACCCTGAAGATGCAGAGAAAGATCTTCCAATGGCTCCCATGCAACACCAGGAAAACCATAATTCACGACCTTGTCACCAACAAGTTGGACTGTGCGAAACACACTCAATGCTGTCCGACCCACCTCCTCTCTTCAATTCCATAGAAGCTAAAGACCTGGCTATTCAATTAAACTCCCTCCCCTAGGAAAGGCTAGACAGACTCCTGCTCAGTGCCAAGATACCCTAACTGGTGTTAGTGCACTTTAAAAATGCACATAACATAACAAGAACTTGAGGAGAATTCCAAGAGGACAAGATTTTTTTTTTGTGCAGTGGTACAGTAGGCTAGTCTTTATGTGGATAACTGAACTATAAACAAATATTTTTATCAAGGGAATTTCGAGAAATTGTGGATTCTCGGGGGGGGGGGGGGAAATGGTCAAGTGTATGCTGGTACTGGTAAAGAACGCATTCTGGGCTGACACAATTGCGGACCTGCTGAGTTTTATTAGCAATTTCGGGAAGAAATGGGGAACATCCAAGCACCTTCCCAGCAAACCAAGGAATAAATAATTTAAGACTATGACCTACAAGCTGGGGACTTATAAGTGGGTCTAAACAGTTAAGAGCCAAGGTTGGTGTTTGACATACGCCGAACACCAATTTGCATGGCCAAGAAAAATATTGAGGTTGTGTGGGAAAGAGATGGTGCCAGGTTTAGTGCTGTTAATTCGTCATTTATATGCTGTTCATAATCCTGACATTTATATGGTTTGAAAATTAGCTTGTTCACCTTGAACCTCAGGAAATGGACATGTCTACAATGACTAGCTTAGATGTACACTGAAAGCCCATGATAGCCTGTTGATGCATATTGATTGTAATCAGATTTTACAATGGAGAATAAGTTGAACATGAAGGTTTTTCAGAGGTGTCTAGAACTAAATTTTTAGTGTACTACATCGCATTTTAATGAGGGATTCCCTCGAATGAGAATCTGAAAATGTTTCAATTCCGATTTCCTCTATTTTGTAACTCTTATGCACGAAAGTTAAATGCTGTGCATGTTCTTTGGCATCCTGCAACAGGTGTGCAATGTGGCATTGGCACTGAAATAGAACTGACGTTTAGTTTAAAAAATGAAAAGTAACTCTGAAATTTTGATTCCAAAATGTAAAGCCACATCGACCGTTGAAAGCTGTATCTTCAATGGCCTTTGAACTTCTTTTACACTACATCGAGGAAGGAATACTAAAAACGGTGTATAGAGAACGAACAAACGTGCACTCTAAGTGCAAAAATAGATCAAATAAATATTTCTGATGAATTACGTAACTTAGGTTTTAATATTCGTAAAAAGGTTGAGTTTTCATGCAGTGGGCTTATAAATTGGGATTCTAGAAAATATGGGAGGACTGTGAGGTTGATGTTCCCTTTGTGAAGAAGCTACATTTATACTAGGCCTGGGCAGTGAACTCCATTCGTGGAATTTGCAGTTTTCTGCACTCCGCGGAGCTCGCAGAGTGCAGAAAACTCCGCTTCGCGTAGCGGAGTTTTTTTCCTGCTAGAAATTCTACCTGAAGGGCAGGAAGATCCGCGCCAACGGCAGTTTGTGCTGCACTCTGCCACTTGCGGAACTCCTATGCGGAACTCCGCCCAGGCCTGATTTATACACAATGAAAACACATCCATATGATAAGGCTTCACTTTGTGCTGTATTACAGGGAGTAGACAATAAATGCAATATTAAACTGGTAAATGATTGTGCAAGTCTTACTGAAAACGTAGCCCAGTGTGCAGTCGTGGCCGGCATGGCTCACGGGTGGTCGCGAGGGGAGGGGGTTAAATAATAAAAAAAGTACCTTTCCCTGGTCCCGCGTTTTCCAGGCTCCGGCGCCTGCTTTCCTGCCTCCGCAGGAACAGGAAGCATGCAGCCTCCCTCCCCTCCCCTAAGCCAATCACAACGCTGAAATGGCAGCGTTGATTGGCTGGGACGCCGACCGCACAGGTGTCTATGGGGAGGACATTTTCTCCATGTAGGCTGCATGCAGCCTACATGGAGAAAATGGAGAGTGCGCATGACTGGTTTGGTCGGCCCCAGAGACCAAACAGTCAGGGCCCGCAACATTGGGCTAGCCACTCCTCCCCTGACCTGTTGCAGGACCGCCCACCTGCCTGCCCCCAACCAAACCTGTCTTCTGCTTTCTTGCAGTGCGAGAAGCAGAAACAAAATGGTATTTATAATACCATTTTGTTTCTGCTTCGCGCACTGCGAGAAAGCAGTGGGGCGACACTCCTCCGCCCACATGGAGGAGCCGCCCCTGCCAGTGTGGACATAAAATATTTTTTCTCATTAGCATTGCTCATAAAATTTACTACTCAACCGTCCTGTTACAGGTTCTGACATGCTGCATAGAGTATGAACGAGTTCGGACCTGCCCAAGGTCAGCTTTTTTCCGTGTATATATTATGGTGTCTGCTTTTTTTTTTTTTTTTTTTGCAAAGTATGTGGAAGCATCTCTATCTTCTGGTTTAAAAATATTTATCTAGTCAGTGTTTCTAGTGCTGATTGACAGCGTGTATTGTCATATATTGAAGAACAATACAAATTGGTTTAAAAACATCCTTTCGTGGTAGTTCAAGACCTACATGCCCTTGAGAGTCTAGAAGCATTGAATGACTGACTCTATAATTCAGTAATTATAACAAAAATGTTCGGTTAATCTGGGTGATTTACTTGTAATAAGTAGGTAGCGTGACATGTTGGAAGTAAGTTCATGCATTGTCAAATCCAGAAGGTCTGGCTTTAATGTGTTGAACCCATGCAGTCAGCATATGGGCATGCCTGTGTTTGCATGTTTTACAACATGAAAAACAAATCTGGTGGCTTGTGAGTGCTTGTTACACATTGGGATTGGATTGCAACGCCACCATGAACCCAGGATAATGCATACATTCAGGCCATGATTGAATACCAGATTAGAGAAATATGTAGTCTAAATAGTCTACACAGGATGCATAAAGCCAGTTACACAAAATGTGCATCTTTTGTTATTACTGTAGTGCAATAAAATGTTCCAAGAATGTGGGTGATTGTAGTTTGAGCCTGGATAAACTATATACATTTTCTGTATCTGAACATGGGTGGCGTCTGGGTAACAAACACAAGCATGCTGTAAATTAAGCTGCTTAGGAAAGCAACTCAATTGGCGGAAAACGGTGATGTAGAATAGTGCTGCGTTGTTATCAGAAATACATGAATTCATGAAAATACTATTGTAGGTTTTGAGGTTTGTTTCCACGGTCCGCTGTGTTTCAAGATCTAGAAATGTTTGCGTTCATGCTAGTGGTGGTTTAAACATTCTGTGAGGAGTTGAGGTAGGCAGGGCAGAGCCTCAATTTCCCGACCATGCATGAATACTTAATCCAGTCCATTTTGACATTTGTAGTCGGTGTGATCCCATTATAAAATGAGAGAAACAAGTGCGTAAAACGCAAAAAGGGGGCAGGGTAGAAACACCCTGATTTTAAAAATCGGCAAATTCCGCGCAGGGTGCGCGGATCCAGCCAAGAAAAAAAAAAAAACAACGAAGCGCGGGCTCCCGCGCTTCGTTGTTATTTGGCCCCCGGGTGGGCCAAGTCCCGGGGGCATGCGGGGGTCAATCAAAAAATTGTGGGGGGGGCCTCTAAGGCCCCCCAAGCCCCGGGGACCGCCACCCCCCAGGGCTTTAAATAAATGGTGCGGGAGGGCACTCGGCCCTCCCGCAGCCCCGGGGACCGCCGCCCCAAGGGGCTTCTTTTTTTTGGATAAAATTACCTGTGTGGTGGGGCTCGAGCCCCCCCACAAGCCCCGGGGACCGCCACCTCCCCGGGGCACTAAGAATTTTAATGTGGGGGTCCGTTTCGGACCCCCGAGCCCCGGGGACCCCCACCTTCCCGGGGCTTTGCACTTTTTGGCGCGTTTTAAGTTGGGGGATTAAGTCCCCTTGAATCCTGAGGGTCCCTGGGGTCCAACTAGCACACCAGGTACCTCCAGTAAGCGCCACAGAGCTGCGTTGCAGAGAGGTGTAAAAAGGGGCGTGGCCTCAGACCACCTCTCTGCAACGCAGGCCTGTGGCGCTTACTGGAAGTACCTGGTGGGCTAGTTGGGCCCCAGGGACCCTCAGGATTCAAGGTGACCTAATACCCCAACTTAAAACGCGCCACAGGCGCGTTTGCACAGTGGTGAAGGGAGGGGCGGGGCCTCAGGTGACATGTGTGCAAACACGCCCTGTGGCGCGTTTTAAGTTAAGGAATAAATTCCCCTTGAATCCTGAGGGACCCTGGGGGCCAACTAGCCCAGCAGGTACCTCCAGTGCGCGCCACAGGGCTGCGTTGCAGAGAGGTGGTCCAGGCCACGCCCCTTTTTACACCTCTGTGATACGCAGCTCTGTGGCGCTTACTGGAGGTACCTAGTGGGCTAGTTGGACCCCAGGGACCCTCAGGATTCAAGGGGACTTAATCTCCCAACTTAAAACGGCCACAGGGCTTGTTTGCACACGTCACCTCAGGCCCCCTTCCCTTCACCACAGTGCAAACGCGCACCAGGGCGCGTTTTAAGAGGAAGTTTTAATCCCCCTGCCCTATTATGTACTAGGGCCTTACAGAGGAGGTCATGCTAATCACAGGGGTACCCCAACGCATAGTGTTCCCTAGTGTATGTAGGTGTTTTCACTGTATTCTAAGTGTCTTTTAGCATAGCACTGGCTCTAGGCCTGGTTTGTCCGAGTCAGTTACCACCAGTACCCGTCTGAAAAAGTTGTGGGCACAGGATGATTTTGCAGCAAGGCCTCTTTCTGCTCCTCTGTTGGTTCTTTCTGCACGTGTCTTGCTTCTTCCTACTCTTTTCTTCGTCTTTGTGGACTTCTGTTGCTTCTTTCTGCATTTCTTTTGCTTCTTTCTGTGCGTTTTTTCTTCTTTCTTCACATGTCCTACCTCTGTAGGCATAGTTAAAATCTAGCATTTAAAAAACCTTTGAAATTCACTTAAAAAAACCATAGGTTTCAGGCACGTTATAGTTAGAAATTAGCATTTAAAAAACCTTTGAAATTCACTGAAAAAACCATAGGTTTTAGGGACAGTTATAGTTAGTTGGACATTTCACTCGTACAAAACCATAGAAATTCCCCCGTTATAGTTAGTTCAGCTAACTATAACTCGCGCCCCCGCAATGCACTGCTGATGACGTCACATATTACATCACTCATGACATGGTCAGTGACATCACTGATGACATCACTGATGACATCTCAAATGACATCACTCATGACATCATCCATGTGATAATTTGATGCATCTTCTCACACCCTAATATAACCTTTGATACACCCACTCTAAATTACAGACTGCCATTCTCAAAACCATAGACACTCCAACACCAATAACTACATACCCACTCACTGATTCTTAGGTCTACACACACACACACATCCACTCACTCACCCGTACAGTCACTCATACTTACGGTCACTCAGTAAAGGACTATCATATGCACTCATACACCTACATAGACACTCACACACCGCCACTCATCCATAGAGGTACTCACACACCTAGTCAGTCATGCAAATAATTAATCACACTCCCATTTACTCACCTATACAGTTATACACACACCAGCTCACTTACTCCTACAGATACTAGCACATTCTTACGCTCTTATACACTCACTGATACAAGCACACACTCATCCATACAGCCACTCTCACAATCAGACACACTCACTTTTAGCCATTTATATACTCCAACACACATATATACTGCCTTTCACATATGTAGTTACTCACACATGTACCACTAAGATATACATTCACTCACTAACACACCCCCATACACACACTCACCCATACAGTCCATCACAGATGCACTCTTGAAACCATGCACCCAGTGAATCACCCACTCACACATCTATGCACAGTCACACACACCCCACCCACACAAACACTCAGGCACCCATACAGATACTCAGACAACCAATCAATAACCCATATAGACACTCATGTAGCTATTCACAAACCCATGCAGCCGCTTACACAGCAACAGACAGATGGATACAGACATTCACACAGTTTCCTCACTAACCCAAGCATTCAGTAAGATACGTTTAATCACTCACTTAGTCAGTCACGCACCTACTAAATCATCCATTCAGACACTTATGTGACGTCATCAGCAGTGCATTGCGTGGGCGCGAATTATAGTTAGCTGAACTAACTATAACGGGGGAATTTCTATGGTTTTGTACGAGTGAAATGTCCAACTAACTATAACTGTCCCTAAAACCTATGGTTTTTTCAGTGAATATATATATATATATATATATATATATATATATATATATATATATATACACACACACACACACGTTGGCTCGAATTCGCTCGCGAGTATGGTTCTCTTCAGCGGTGCGTTCCCCTTGATCAGCAGAGCCTCGCCGTTACTATCATCGACATGTTCTTTATTGCGGTAAAACTGTGATTTTATATATATATATATATATATATATGTGTATATATATGTGTGTGTATATATGTGATAGATCTCTCTACAATCAGCCCTCTTCATCCATTGGCCTGTTTCCGCCACCACAGCCTACATCATGGGGCCATTGGGTTCTTTCACAGGTGCACATCCACTTACAATGTAGTGCATTCCAGTGCTGATAGAGAAGTCTTACTTTTTATTTAATTTTTAATGTATGTTTATGAAGTCATTTTATGTGGTAGGACATTTATCAGGTGCACACCACTTATGCATTTTTACATTTAAAGTCTGTTACATATGTTCGGCAAAAAGAAATATATAAAAAAAATCTGAGCCGCAAGATGTTAAAGGCAATTCTTTTTTGGTGGGGCTGAGGGTGAGGGGCACTGTTTGATTAATTTTTCCAAGGAAAATGCTTACAGATTTATCTGTACTTACTCTAGCACTATAAGGAAATAATCAAAGCAGCCTTTTCATTTCTTTTCTCTGATACAAGAATTACCTAGGCGTGACGTTAAGAAAAATTCTGTGTGCGCAGTGTTAATTAAGAGCTCAGATAACCTGATTAATACACAATTAGGTTTTCACCAGAAGCGTGTAACTAAATTCACATGTGCCAGTCATTCGAAATACAAAGCGGTAATGGTGGCAGAGAATTCTGTTTGAAGGAGTCCTTATATTCTGAGCAAACGAAACCAAGCATATTCACGTTTAACTGAAGGGGGTTTACTTGAGCACCACATCTGCTGCAGAATCTCTGATCAACTTTCGTAAAGCTGCACTTCCGTGAATATTCCGAGGACAATAAACAAAGCTTGTTCCGAGACTAAAGGAGCAGAGAACTTAACCTTTCTTCCCTAGAAAGGCTTGTACACAAGCCCTGAAAAGAATTAAAAACACTGTGTATACGATGCATGAGATAAATAGTGTAATGTGGTGATTCGATGTACTTTTAAATGCAAAATAGTCCCTCCTACTATTCAAAAACTCCATAAGAGGCGGAATGATAAACCGGCCAATAGCTTTAGATGTGAGAAAAATACTTCTCTGGGCTGAGCCAACACCCACTGTATGTATATTGTAAATAATTTGTCACAAAGGTAGATTACTCCCCTGTTAAGCCAGACTAAAACAAGCATTGGCGAAACCACTAGGTCTGGTAACTTTTTGAGTCCTGATTAAAATTTTCTAAATAAAATTTTAAAAAATCCTTCTAAGTGAAAATACATTTACAAGATTGCTTTTGCAGCGTTCATCTTTTCTGGATTCACATGCTGTGCATTATTTCGCCATCTAGCGGTTGGGGCCAGAACTTTACTCTTGTAGTATTCTTTTTTCTCCTTTGCCTTTTTTGTTATTGGGCACTGACTGTTTTCACCATTTGGTGCCCCGTCCAACCTTCTCTTTAGGTTGGACACCCTAATGACTCCAGAGCCACAGATGAAGAGGAGCAAGAAATCTTTTATGAAGTGGAGGACCTAGAATCTCAAGGCCTGTTCCATGACGCTTAGGGCTCGGAAGGCATCCAAGAACAATGGCAGGACCCATAAGCTGATTACCCAGAAGATGGAGTAGACCTATATCCATCGAGTCCTTCGCCTCCGGATGACATTGCCATGTTACAACCAATTTATCAAGAGAGCAGCAGACGGGTATGAGGTCCAGTTTGAGGCAGAAAAGTCGCAGACCTGTTTTCTGCTCGAGACAGTCCTACCTTCACAAAGCAAAAGCCAATATCCTGACAATGCCTTCGTGTATTCTGGACTAGAGGAGAGAAGCTTTAAAGAGCCAGCAACCTGCAGGTCAGCGACACCCAAGGTGTAGAATAAATATAAACATTCTTCGAAGGATCCTGCTTGCCTACAGGGTAGTGCAGTGGTGGACTCCATCATCGTGGCAATCGCCAGAAAAAGAGCGAATGTGCCAACTACTTCTGAGCTGCTCCCGGATAAAAGAAACAAAATAATGGAAATGGTGGGGAAGAGGTTTAAACGGGAGGCCACCACGGAATTGTGCATTGCATATTCTAATGCTCTAATCAACAGATATGCCCACCAATACTGGGAGGAGATGGCAGAACACTGGAAACAAGTGCCAGAGCAGAAGGTGAGCTTCCTCATGGAGGAGGGCAAGAATATCGCTAACATGCTTAAATTAACCACAGGACACCACTAGCACACCTAAGAAGTGGAATACATGTGCACATCTACCCAGACGACTAACTGGTAAAGTAGTTACTTCCACAAATGCAGAGATAGCATAGCAGTAATGGAAACACTCCACAAACTGGGGTTCTCCAGGAGGAAGAATCAGTACAACGTGTTGTAACCTGTATTATAATTATCTGGTTACTCTCTGTTACTTTCTTCCTAGCTGCTCAGCCAGTGTGAATGTGATGCATGGAATGTTGGTGTGATGGTCTTGAATGGAATGTTTGGGTGCCTGGATGCTTGAGTGTGACAGTTGGAGTATGGCTGAGCAGCAGGCAGACTGCTCCTGGTGGGGCTGCATCTCTACAACTCAACTACCTGTAACTGAACTCAATAAATCTACGTAAAACTACATCCTGGCTGCGGACCTCATTACTACACAACGCAAGTGAGAGTTTTCCTGATAAAAGAGTACTGGCAATAACACGAGAAGCTCTCTGCTACCAGAAAGGTCAGTTTCTGACAGTGATGACTGTGAGGAAGTTGCTGGGAATGATGGCCTCATGCATACCACTGTCACGTGAAGAGTGCAGGAGGAAATGTCTGGGTGGAACAGGGCAAACATAATCGTTGGAAGACCCTTCGTGCTACAACTCAACAGTGACCATCACCATGGATGCCTCACACATGGGATGAGGAGCTCATATGGGGAAGCTTAACATCAGAGAAGTCTGAATATCGGAAGAAGCTGTACAACACATAAACCTACTGGAAGTAAGGACGGTGTTCCGACCCTTAAAAGCCTTTCAGAAGTAGTTATAGGGAAAATCAATGCAAGTTCAGATGGAGAACACAACAACGTTCTACCTCAACAAGCAAGGGGGTAGAAAATTCTTTGCCCTTTCAAATCTAGTGCAAAAAATATGGAGGTGGGCCATCTAGAGACATAACCACAACACATCTTGCAGGGATAGATAACGTGAAAGTGGACAAACTGAGCAGACGGGCATCCGTCTCACACAAGTTTCAGCTGAATCATGCAGTAATTGAACAGGTGTTCCAAAGGTGGGGTAACCCAGAGATAGACCTGTTTGCCACACAAGAGTACACAGAATGCCGGTCCTTCACAACCACCTCTTTGGGGAATACTTTTGCGATAGACTGGTCAGGGAAATTTGCATATGCTTTTCCCGTGATCCCTCTGTTGCCACTAGTGATCAACAAGTTCAGACAATTATGGATGATAATATTTATCACCCCCCAGTGGGCAAGACGAGAACTGATAGATATAGCACACAACAATGTAGAGCACAGGTCTTCAAACTGTGGGCCGCGCCCCCCTGGGGGTCCGTGATTGCATTCCCAGGGGGGCGCAACTGCGTCGGCAAGGAAGGACTTGCAAATGAAGATGGCCTGGAAGCGGCGACATTCATCTGGCACGTTGTCAGGCTGTCTTGTTTTATATGCTGAAGTTAAACTGCATAAAAAGCGTGCAACTGTAATCCTGAGTTTCGCTGGGCACAATCAGTGAGTAGTTTAATGGGACTCATGGCTGAACACAATTTACTGAGTAACTATGTAATTTTTTCACCTTCAGATAACTGCATTAAAAAAAAACACGCACACACAAATGAAAAAAGCAAAGCAAATTAAACTAATTTTTGGGAAATATGCTCTCTTACATTATAAACCTCAGTTAACTAAAGCAATCACTGCAGATTTGGATGTATGACCAGAGAGTCACGAATTGAATCCTGGTTTTTACAGTGGGGAATAGGAACTTGTGTATTTGTAGAGCAACAAGTTCCAAGCCTGTGGTAAAAAGCACTCTGACTCCATCAGTTAAAGCATATATTGATCCTCAGCAGCTTTTATGTTTTTGCTTAACCAGTTGCACACGGTCCAGCATCATGAGGGGCCAACTAAAGCCAACGTCACTGAAATTATGCGGTGGGGGAGGACTAAATCATGTGGCAGGGTTGACTAAATTATGTGGCAAGAAAAGGAAAATTGCGTGGCATTATACAACAAATTATGTGATACATTTACATTGTTATTTTAACATTTGGTAACACTATCTGGGCATAGGTTTCACCTCATTTATACCTTTTTAATACCCAAATATAGTAACAAGCAACAGAAAGGTGACCAGTCAAGCTTTGCGAAGGGCCTTTCACTGTGCGGCAGCACACAGTTATGACTGACTGTCTCTAAAAAAAAGAGCATGGGGTTAATTTTCCTTAGTAGCATAGAGATGAGAGCACCTTTGCTGCAAAAAGGTGGGGGCAACACATTGGAGCTAATTTTTTTCTAAAAGGGAGATGTGGCCTACCGGCGAGAGCTGCCTACTTTGGAACTTAGTTCAAGTCCTCACGTCAGCGCAACTTTCTGATATTCTGGGCCAATCACTTAATCGCCTAGTGCCTAAAAAAATAATAATAATGAATGATTCTGACCTTGTGTTTGTGTAAATTAAATGGTGCTTATATAAAGTGTTCCTTTGCCCTTGGGTCGAGTCCGGCCTACATAAAACGAAGAAGAAAAAGGGATGGAAAACCTCTTTCAAGATTGGAGTGATGGCCAGGCATAGTCGGTAAGTTGTGAAAGAGGCAGAGGAGATAGACTGCTACTTAGGGCCTCAGCTATCATTAGTGCAGTAGGTGCAGTTGCATTGGGGCCCCGGAGTGTGAGGGACTCACAAAACCAGATTATGGAGAGAACAGTTTTTTTTACTCAATTTCTGTTATTGTTTGATGATTTTGCCCTATTATATGTTTAACATTTATTGTGCATTGTGAGCTACAAAAAAGTATCCATGATATGATCTCAAAAGCTCCGCGTCTGTACTCAGCCTTGCCTCTCCAGCTTCCCGATCCTTGCCATAAAGTTTTGCAGGGGGGCCCTGACTTCAAAACATTTTGCTTTGGGGGGGCTCCGAGCAAAAAAGTTTGAAGAACTCTAATGTAAAGAGACTGCCAGCGTGTCATGATCTACTTTACAAGGGCGGGAAAGTTCTCCACCCAGAACCAAACACTGAGTCTAGCAGCATGGCTCTTGAGGACAAAGTTTGGACATTTGTGTCTCCCAGAGAAAGCAATGGCACTCTTCAGGAAAGCAATAAGACCGACAACAAGGAAAAGCTACACAGCCAAATGGGAGAGATGCTCAAGGTGGTGCCAGAAAGTCTGGTCTCTTTCAAGACAGGACACGCGGTACCACAGTAATCAGATACCTTACACACCAGCTAGACAAGAACCTGACTTATGCGTCACTATAGTTACAATTGGCAGCAATAGTGGCCTATAGATGGGGACATATAGGGAGGAGCCTCTTTACTGTACCAATGACCAAACTGTTCCTAGAAGGGGCCAAGAGGATAACCCTACCAAGAAGCGCACTGACACTCATGTGGAACCTAAACGTGTTGCTTGCACAACTGATGGACCCATTTGAACCAATCCACAGGGCAAAATTAAAGTTCATCACGCTCAAGACAGTGTTTCTAATTGCAGTGACATCGCTTTGCAGGGTACCCAAGCTGCAAGCACTCACTATACAAGAGCCATACCTGCAAATACAGATGAAAAGGGTAAGGTAGTCATGAGGACCAGCCCACGCTTCCTGTCAAAGGTCCTATCTCACTTTCACATATACCAAACCATCCAGATACCAAGGTTTTTTTTAAAGAACCAAAGACTCAAGCCAAAAGAGCCCTCCATACACTGGACGCACACAGGGCAGTAATGTACTACTTGGAGAGAACAAAACCACTCAGGAAATGGAAACATTTCTTTGCATCTTTTGCAGACAATAGCAAAGGAATGCAAGTTACCAAGAACACCATCACAAGGTGGATAGCTTAGGCAATCCAAATGTCACAAAGGCTGGCATACAACTGGAAACTAAGCCAAAAACCGCACTCTACAAGAAAGAAGTGAGCAACCTTAGCTTTCCTGGCAAACGTCCCTGTGAGCGACATGGGTATGGCAGCCATATAATCGTCAGTCCACACGTTCACAAAATACTACTGCATCAACGTCCAAGTGAACAGGGAGGCCCATGTGGCACAGAGTACTGAAGCATTTATTTGCAAACTCAGCCTCATTTCCAACCCAACCACCACAGATGAAACCGCCACGAAATTGAAGCACAGCTTGCGAATCCAGAAGAGATTCATGCTGCAAAATGAAATGATTACTTACCAGTAGGGTAGTTTTGCTGCTTGAAGATTTTTCTGAATTCACATGCTACTCACCAGCCTCACCAAGAAATGTGATGAGGAAAAGCTAATCAGCGCAAAGGGAAATACAATTCGCGAGTAAGCCTGCAGGACACAAACATGGTCATACAATCTCTAGAAAAAAGAATCTGAAGACTGCAGCCACACACGGGCTTCCGCGAAGGGTGTCCGTCAGGAGAGGGTTGGACTAGGCAACAGATGGAGCAAACAGTTGCAGCCCAACAACAAAAAAAGGAGAAAGAGAAAAGAGACTACAAGAGGAGTTCTGGACCCAACCACTAGATGCCGTGATAATGCACAGCATATAAATCCAGAAAATTCTTCAAGCTGCTAAACTGCTCCCACTGGCAAGTAACCATTTTGTTTCTATATACAGTGCATCTATGAAAGAAACAATTTGTCATTAGTCAGTATATTTTTGAGATGTAAAATAGTCCCTGATGCATTGCAAGCACTCCTTAGGAGGAGGAGTGATTCACCAAACAGTCAGTAGTAAGTGGTGAAAGGGAAATACACCTGTGGGTGAAATCAGAGCACACTTTAAGGAACTGATAGCAGTTGATATTGTAGACTGATGTGCTAGCGAGCCAGGCCTAAATATTGGCTCTAGAGCTGAGATTAACCTTGTGATGACTAATTACACTGCATTATTATCCTCATATTTTCTAAATTAATTGTATCCTCCTGAAATTTGTGTCAGAACATATAAGAAAACTTGAACCTATACTTAAAGAAAGGAAACCTATCAAAGTCTCAGTTCATGCTGTGGCCAAGGTCAGTCATTAAATATCTATGGAATTTCTCCTTTGTAAGTTTTGCCTGACTGAGTCGTTTTGGCTTTCAACAAATTAGTCATAAGCCTTCAGAGCTATTTTTTTTAAAGAATTTGTTTATTTTTTAGTTTCACAGTTGTTGACATAGAAAATGTTATACCGTTTAACCTTTACAAACATGAAGTAAACTTTATAGCCATTCCACCCTTTCCCAGTGCAGTGTCTAGTAATACATTCCCATTTTCTAAAGGCCTTCAATATTACAGGTCGTGTGCTACGTGTGGTCAGTATAGGAGGTTCCTTCATTTTTGGATTCAAGCCTTTTTGTAGACGAGGCACCTCCCTCCGAGACGGAGCCTGAATTCCCTGAATCCTGCCCAGTTGCTGTTGCTTCAAATTCCTCTATGGCCTCTCTCCATTATGCCAAATCCTCTTCTGCAGGCTCATCTACCCTACACCCGCGAAGCCTGAGCTCCTCCGCTACAGCCCTTTCTTTCACATCCTTACCCCCACCTTTGTAAATTGGGTCCCCCAGTGCCCTTCCAGGTCATAGCTACTTGCCGTTTCGCTAGTATTAGCGCCAGTTGTGTGAATCACCATTGCAATTTTCCTCCCTTACGTTGTTTAAGTATACCCAATAAACAAGCTGTAGGTTCTGGCCTTAGTGTCACTCCCCCAACACACTGTAGTGTCTCAACCACCCAGCCCCTGTAATTGTGTACTGCGGGAAAATCCCAGACCAGGTGTAGAAATGTTGCTGGAGCTGTTTGGCATCGTGGACATGTATTGGGTTTGGTGGGGTCTATGCGGTGTAGCAGCACCGGGGTGATATATGTGCAGTGGAGAAAATTGAAGTGGGCTAGTTTAAATTGCGCGTTACATGAGCCCTTTTTTACTAGTTTACAGGCCTCCTTCCACTCTGTCTGTAAATGGTGCCTCCAGCTCCTCCTCCCAGGCCAGTCTCGCCCTTGGTCTGGGCGTGTCCATAATCATTGCGTTATATGTGGGATATCAAGGATCTGGGCGTGTCCATAATCGTGTTATATAAGTGGGATATTCCCCCCCGTCCCCCCTAACTCCAGTAGCGTCCTGAACAAGGCTGAGGACTCTGGGGCAACCGGGCACGTAGCCCAGATGTCCCAGACTATATCAATAATGCTTGCATGGAGAAGGAATCGACTCTGTCCCACCCCAAAACTGTCTTGCACCGCTTCGAAGGAAATCAGCGTGTTGTTGGGGAAAAGATCTGCCAATGTCAGGCATCCCCCATCATTCCAGCCCGTAACATCCACCTCCGGCACCAGGTGAAGAAACGCCGGGAGGTCCCAAAACGTGAAATCCCTGGCAAAGGGGGCACGTCTCAGTACCACCCTCACCGTTCTTTCCCAAAGTGCCGCTGTATGGTTAATCAAGTAGGGGCCCTCTCCCTGACCCCTCCCCCTCCATGTAATAGTTGGGGCAAGGGTTTTTCCCTCGCGTCATCTGTCAGGAGTTCTTTTTCCCAGTTGTACTCCTTAGTCAGCCAGTGTGCTGCATGTTGGCGCTGGGATGCTAAATAATAGAGTTCCAAATTGGGAAGCGCCAACCCTCCCTTTTCCTGTGGCAGTTGCAGTACCTCTCTGCTCACTTTTTCTGCCATCCGCCCATACCAATTTTATTAGAAGGGAATGAAGTCTTTTAAATACTTACCATGGGAGCGTGTCCAGTGAGTGCTGAAGTGCATAAAGGCATCGAGGCAGAAAAACCATTTTGGCTACCGCCACCCGGCCCATAAGGGACAAAGGGAGGGTGTTCCAGAAGGTGACCGAGCGAGTCAATCCCTCTGTCACTCGGTCTATATTGCATTGCTTCAGTTTGAGCGGTATGCGTGACCATGATGCCCAGATATTTGAACTGGTCAGTTTCCCAACGTAAAGGCATCGGGGGAAGCATTAGGGGATCCCCACGACACAGGGCACCAAGCTGAAAGATCAAGGACTTGGCCATGTTTATACGCAGACCGGAGATATCTCCGAAGGTATTAAAGTGTTCCAACAAGAGTGGCAGCGAGACAGCTGGCGCCGTCAGGTAAAACAGTGTCATCAGCGTATAGAGATGTCAAATGCTCTTTTCCCCCAATTCGTATCCCGTAGCAACCGATGTCCTTCCGAACTCTGATGCCTAGTGGTTCCAATGCCAGCGCAAATAGCAGGGGCGACAATGGGCACCCTTGTCTGGTACCTCTTAGCACCCCACAGGGTGAAGAGATTCATCTCCCCAGCCTGATCCTGGCGGTAGGTTCTGTATAAAGTAGTTTTACCCATGTCCGTAATCTGGGTCCAAACCCCATTCTCGCCAGAACTGTCTGGAGATAACACCTATTTACTGTGTCTAACGCCTTGGCTATGTCTATGGATACAAGGGCAATATCCTGATCACTATCCTCCACTTCATTTATGACATGCATGAGCGTCCTGATGTTCATCGTGGTATTTCTAGTATGAACCCGCATTGGTCTGTGCTGACCATTCTGCCTATCTCCGGACTTAGCCTTTGAGCCAATGTCCTACACAAAATTTTCATGTCTAGATTTATCATTGTGATTGGGCGGTAGGAGGCCGGGTCCGAGGGTTTCGCACCTGGCTTTGGAATCATTGCTATAATACCCTTTCTGAAGGGAGGAAGGACCTTTCTTAACAGCGCCTCTGCCCTAAACTTCCCAAAGGCGAGAGGCCACCACCGCCGAGAATGTCAGATAAAATTCCGCAGTGAATCCGTCGCTACCTGGTGCTTTCCCAGATGGGAGCTAGTTAATGGCCATCGGTTCTTCTACTAGCAGGGGTTCGTCCAAGGTTTGCCTCCCGTCCTCCCCCAGTTGCGGGATCAAGAGATCTCTAAAATACTCGTCTAATTGTTCTGGGGTGGGATCCCCCGGCGATGCGTAGGCCTGTTCGAGATGACCCCTAAACACTTCCCTATAGCACTCTGAGTGCATGCATTGCCTCCTCTGGAATTCACAAGATGGAGCACCTCTGTGTCTCTCTTTTTAGAATCCAGGCTATGAGCCTTCCCAATTTATCCCCTTGCCGATGTAGTAGCTGTCAGTATGATGTTAGTGTGTATTTTTCTAATCTGTCACATGCTTCCGTAACCTGTCTCAGTAATTCAGTTTCAGTTCCCTGTTCCTCGTCGTCCCCTGTCTCTCCCTGATGGCCTGCTAAGTCTCGCTGCTTTTCTATGAGTGTCTCCTACAGAAGGCATTGCACTCCGCATGTGAGATTCACACAGTGGCCCCTAAGGACAGTCTTAAGCTCTTCCCACTCTGCAGCGCGGCGGCGGCGGAATCAGGGCTCTGTGTGCCCTTTCGATGATAAATATCTGAGTCCTTTCGGTTGCAGGGCCTTTTGGATCCATTCTTCGAGAAACTGCTCAGTGGACCTTCCCTCTGCCCTTTCCGGGAAAACCTCAAAACAGAGAGATTGCTGCGGCGAGAGTGTCCTTCTGCTTCTTCCGCCCTCCTGTTCAGCTCCACCATGGTGGTGGACATTATGGCTACCTGTCGTTTCAGTGTGATGACCTCACCCTGAAGTGCCTAAATGTTCGATTCTGCAGTCACGACCTTGTCTGAGACTTTACTTAGATCGGCCCTCGGGAGGTTCACATCAATAGAGAGTTTCTATCTGACATTCTAGTGCTGAACGGGATCCCTGTTTGGCCTCCAGGAGCTCCGCCCTGGAGGGCTCCAAATTCGGGAGTCCCTCTATTTCCCCCGCCTATGTCGGGCCCGTCTGTCTCGTCCGTCTCTGCGAGGGCTGCCTGGGGGTGGTGTATTGGGTGATAGTATTAGTCACCTGGGACCGATCTGCTCTGTCTTTGCCCATGTTGGGACCACTTCTGGTGGACAGGGCAACCCCCCAGGTATTTCGAATCAGGGTGCTGCATCTTTTCGGTGATACCATTGCTTAACCAGCCCGGTTTTTTGTGCCCCTCCTCCGGTGTGTTTCTCTAGTACATGCAGGAGTTTGCAGTTAATGACCTTCTGCTGTGCTTACTGCGCGCTGTGGTCCATCTTGCCCAGGCTCACTGTCAGTCAGGGGTCCTCGCTATGAGCTTCTTCTAATTTTTCCTTTATCCTTAATTTGTTGTTGTGGCCTCTTTCCCCTTTATTTTCTGAGTTGTTCTGTTTCCCCCTCTGGGGACCAGTGCTTTCCAAGAATAAAGAAGAGTGATAGGTCATCATTGGGAGCCTTACTACATTATGTACAGTTTTTGGGGATATGCCTCAAATAATAAAGCCTTTTGATTCTTGAAGATGACTCAGTCCTCTTTTTACCTGTAATTACATCATTAACATCCAGGTTCCTTACCACTTAGTTTAACAAGGCCTAGAGCAAATTGCATAGGTAACATAGTGAACTATAGGAGGGGTAATGGAGGAGAAGCCATTGCTCAGTCTTAACAGTCCCTGTTCCATTGCACTTACCACATGGACCTTAGTTGTGGTTGATGATTATGTTCAGCTGTGTCCAAATAACCACTGTGTGGTTGCTTAAAGCAAAAATTCTAGATTATTGCTTTGCCTGAGAGCCATCCAAGACATTATCGCATAATGAATAAAGAGAAGCCGGGCAAAATCCTTTTCTTGTTGGAAGTGCAAGCAAAATAAGTAATTGAGCAGGTTCTGTGAGAAGTCAGAAGTACTAGTTTCTTCATTTTCTAATACCTAAGAAGCATCTATTTCTAGATGCATCCTCTAAACATCTGTGTGATAACGACTACTTTGCATGATATGTCTCTCCTTAAAAGACAAGTTAACAATCATTCATGAACACTAGACCTAGTTCTGTGCTCGTATGACAAGAAATGTTGGTGGGAAGTGAAAAGTATCATTATTTCAAGAGAACGTTTACCAGAAAATGTATCATACTTGCAGACTGTTCTTGGTCCCCTGAGCAACGAGATCAGTATGAGATTATTTTTCTAAAATGCTAAGAGACAACTAATGGAGTTGAGTTGTTTATTTTCAGCTTAAAGAATTTCACTCGTATTCCAAACACAAGAAAACAATTTTCTAGAAAGAAATAGATTCCAAAAATACTATAATGCATACAGTACCATAAAGAGGAGAGTACATTAGCATTTCGAAAGCATTTTCCTCCTGGGGAGTTCTTTCCTGACATGTACTTAGTGTTAGTGAAGGCCACCTTACTTAAAATTGATACCTAATGCAAGACCACCCTCTAGACTACCAAAGGAGAAACTTTACAGTTCAGCCAGGAGCTATAAGCAGCTAGTGCATGTTACTCTAAAAAAAAAAAAAAGTTGCTTTTTAACGTGGTGAATGAAAAGGAAACATCACTTAATTGACCTAGTTGAGCTCTACTAGAGTAACATCCATGATATTGTGGGTTTCGATGTAATTGATTTTCAAGTTTGGGTGAAACATAAGAAAATTAAACCTACAGAGCTCTCTATTAGAGTTTAACTTTTTAGTGTTGACATCCAAGGCTTTCCAGCACCCTTGAAACAAAGATGGTATTTTTCGGAATAGAACTTTAGGTACATGGTGGGCCTATCTGTCCAACATGTAGTGCAGAAAGACGATTTGTTGGCAGCTTTGGCAGTACATGTTTAACTGGTTCAAACACAGTTCTACATCCCAGGATGAGGAACCAATTCATTTGTTATGAAAGGTTTAGAATAGCTAGGCTTTTGGGTGCACAACTTGTTATTTTGTGATGTGGCGGAATGCTTCCTTTCGTCTTTTGTATCAAAATCCAAAGCACTCCTTGTGTTTTTTTGCATAAGCCATACATTTTCAGTTCTTTTTTAGCCTGTCTAATACTGGGGGTAATAGCTCTAACTGCATCGGTTAGTGGTTTGAGGGGAGAGAGAACCTGCATGCCTTTCTGTGTAAAGAAGAATGAATGTTTGATTTAATAAAAGGTACAGTGAAAGCACCACAAGTTTGTATTTGTTGCGTTTACTTTCCTCCAAAGGGTCTGAATGCAGATTCTCTGACATTGTTATATTCTTGCGAGTCAAAATAGACTTTTCCTATTAAGGGCACCTCTGCTTGCTAGCAAAAGAAAGTTCTGAAGGATACTTCTAACTGCAGCTTCCTCACACATTCCCCTGGCGCCAGACCAGATCTAAGTTTTTTTTTTACCAATACTGCAGTGCGCTGCTAATTGCCATCATGGGGCTTCTCTCTGGCTTCATACTGCCCCGAAAATGAGTGTGGATTTGCAAGTATGCACCACTCCTGCAAGCCTAATGTCAGTTTCCTTTATTCCCTGCTTTCCACAGTGGATCTGGATCTCCACTTACATTCGTCTGCCTTTTGACACTTTTCAAATGAGAACCAGTGTGCTAGGGAACTATGTACCAAGCCATGCTGTGACTTCAGAAAACAGATGTTAGTCATGTACACAAACAAGGTGCCTCTGGTATCTGGGCTTGGGAAACTTCCCGAAGCTGTGTGACAAATGCACCCTAAAGTGATCTGAGACCAGGATGCGAAGCTGTACATTGCTGAACATCAGAACCCTCTCCTGGGCCCGGTACCATTCCCTGGCCCAATTTTGCAAGAGGTCCTACTCTCTGATAGTCCTCCCTTAAGTCACAATTGAAAATATAAAAATGCGAAGTGAGACAAGACTCCATCCCACCATTGAATGTTCAAGGAGAAGGTGCGAGGGTGTCACAATAGTCTCTCCTTTGGGGGTTCCGAGCACTGTGCCATTCACTATATGATCTTCAAAAAGACCAGGCTGCAGATTTTGCTGTTTATTTTTTTTCTGGCCTCATCTGGCATGCCTTTGGGCCCCAAGGATCTGCAGGAGCTTTCCCTGGCTCTGACTGGAACTGGGAATCCATTCCAGGACCATATTGGCTCTAGTAAGAATGCATTCTCCAGTGCATACATCTGTGCTGGGCTGCCACTTGTCGGCCTTGGCAAATTATTAGATACTGATCTATCTGGCCCTGAACCGACTTCAGCCTGAGCTTGACCAATTTCCTGCTATGAAATTACTAAAGCTGACACTGCAGCAATGCCTCTACCAGGGCAGTAGTGGCCAGAGAAGCTCCATTATCTTTTTGGCTTGGATTACAAAGAAAGTACACCACCAGTGGGAGATGATAGTGGGGTAGAGGATTAGGATACTCTCCTCATTATAATGACTTTTTCTATGTGATTTACTGGAGGCCAGTGGGATTGATACCTTCATTAATACTGGGTGTGACTTGCCACTCGGGCCACCTACTGAAGTGTCATTTGTGGCCGTGGTCTGACGGGCAGCTGAGGTCCTGGATTTAAGTGACCTCTGTCAAGACTAAGGCTTTTGCTCGGAAATTCTGCACCCAGGGCCTTTTAAGTGTGAGCCCTTGCTTCCCTTTAACAAATCCCTCATAGATACTTTAGTGGGCATTTGGTCAAAACCATGATCTTGACTGCCAGTGAATAGTCTGGAGCCTGGTGTTGCAGGCTGGCACCTGGCAACCCTGCTTTTGACACTAAACCACCTACTCCAGAGAGCCTAGTTGTGCACCAGTAATGTTAACCCTAATCTTTCCCTCCTACTCCTCCACAGTAGGGAGTTCAAGAGATTCAAGGCTTTTGGGAAGCAAATGTTGATTTCGAACTGCCTGGCTCTGAGATTGGTCAATGCAGTCTGTTTCCTGGGCTGTTATACTCATGCCATTTAGGTCCTAGCCGCAAGATCTTGCCAGCATTCCCAGAATACTTTGTGCCCTATCTGGCTCAAACATTCAGTGATGGGCAGGATGCAGTCAAGTACATGATTCGTACTGACCTAGACACTACGGACTATTTAGAGAGGGCAGTTAGCACCAGCGTTGTACTCTGCTCTGGAGACATGAAGGCTTCTATTATGGATATGCCCTCTGATACCGCATGCTTTTTGGGGGAAGAAGAGGATTCTGCCCTTGAGCCTTTTTTTTTTTTTTTTTTTTTTTTAATAACAGAGCCATTGCATGTTCTTTTAAACCTTTTTCTCCTGCCAAGCAGTTCAAGCATCAGTTTGGAAAATTTTGGGGCTTTTCCAATGAGTGGTTTACAGACCGCACCAGTTGCCCCAACTACTACAATAGTGGTTTCAGTCCTTTCAAGGCTGGGTGTGGGGTTCTGGCAGATTTTGCACAGGCCTTCAGGGGCATCAGTCTCCCTCACCTATGGCAACTGCCTCTAAACCTCTTTGGTTTGCCTTTAAACGGGCTCACCCATCCTGTGGGGTTCAGAATTACATGTTCGAGGCATATGAGCTGTAGATCGCATACTTTTGCATAGATCGCCATCTGGTGTTGGGCTCGGATGTTTGCACTTTATTGTAGAAGTCTTTGTAGTCACGAGATAGGTGACTCCTCCTTTGGTTAGTAGTGCGCATGGGCATCGTCTCCATCTCCAGATTGTTTTTTTCCGCCATCGGGTTCGGATGTGATTTGCTGCCCTCTGGGTCGGTGTCGTTTTCGATTCCCCTTCGACGCGCAAAGCTCTCATCGTTCGGTATTGTTTCGATCGCGATCTCCCTCGACGCGTATCCAAAAACCAACAAAAATCTTCGAGTCTGGTCGTCGACGCGGGCCGTTCGCCCGCCATCAACCAGCATATGGAAAGGACTCCATTCAAAAAATGCAAGTGTGGGGCTAAATTCCCACACACAGATCTCAACGAGGTCTGCAGCCTTTGTCTCTCCCCAGAACACGAGTCGACACTGCCAGGCCTGTGATTCTTTCAGGTCCAAGAAAACTATGTGATCACCGGGCTCGTCACGAAATGTCTAGATCAACAGTTTCGGCGCCAGACAACATCTTCGATGCAGGCCTGACGATCCAGAACCAGAGACAGGAGATGAATAAGCCAGCGTCTCCGAAGCCGATGAATCGGACTCAGAAGACCACACGATTACTCCAGGTCAACGGAGCAACGCCCCTGCCCCGAAAAAACACAAGGCTCCAGTAACACCCTCACCTTCGGGTCTGGGTCGACACCATGACACTACTTCAGAAGCCCCGCCTCCGGGCCCGGCTCCGAAGTCCACAAAGCCTTCAGGCAGCTCGGGATCGAGCCAGCCACACCACGGTACCAAGAAATCATCTTCGGCACTGAAACACAAACCCAAGGTACCGTTGACACCAGACTCGTCGGCACCGACCAAGGCTTCGGATCCGAAAAAACATTCCAAAGCTTCGGAGTCGAAAACTCCACCTAAGCAGAAGGAGACTAAAACCCATCTTAAAGCTAAAGACGACAAACCAAAGCACCACTCGGAGCCTAAATCCTCAGCGCCGAAAAAAGACAGTGGATCAAAAGAACTGTTTCATCCAGATCCACCGGATCCTAAGCAAAAAACACTCCATATCGCCCCTATTACCGGTCAGGTCACCTCTATACCACCTAAAAAGAGGAAATTGGACACCCCAAAAACACCTGAGATACCCTTAAAGAAAAAAGACTCAGCCACTTCACCTATGAGGCCTTTCTCTCCACCTCCACAGCTTCCAAACATAATACTCTCTCCAGCACACTCTCCAGTGCCTCCTCTTTCACCTGCACCACAAGATGATGATGAGGATATAGGGGGTGGGGATGATGACATAGACCCACCACATGATAATGATAATACTGACAATGACACTCGCAGTATCCCACCTCATGACTCTTGGGATGATTATAATGTCCCAGATGTACCTGAGCCAGATGTATATCCCTCTAGGCCATCCCCTCAAGATGACAACGTAGGGTTTAGGCAACTAATAAATAGAGCTGCACAATACCATGGGGTTCAACTCCACTCAGACCCTTTGGAGGAAGATTTTTTATTAGAGACCTTCTCGCAGCCTCAAAAATCACCAAATACTCTCCCTATGCTCAAAGGGATAATTAAACATGCCCCTGAGGTTTTTAAAGATCCTGTCAGGGCTAGAGTGCTCAATCCTAGGATAGAAAAGAAATACAAACCAGCTTCAAGCGATCCAGCTTACATTAAGGTTCAACTCCCTCTGGATTCACTAGTAGTGGCAAATGCTCGTAAACGGGCAAATTCCCAAACCACAGGTGATGCCCCTCTGCCAGACAAAGTCTAAACTATTGGACGCATCCGGTAAAAGGGTTGCGTCACAGGCGGCAAATTTTTGGCGTATCGCTAACTCACAAGCTTTACTAGCAAGGTATGACAGGGCTCACTATGATGAGCTTGAAAAGCTCATTCAACATCTCCCAGACCAATATAAGACCAAGGCAAATGATCTCATACAAGAGGGAAAGTTAATCACAAATACCTCTATTAAATGTGCCCTGGATGCAGCAGATACAGCATCTCGCACAATTAATACAAGTGTGTTACTACGCAGACATGCATGGTTACGCATATCTGGTTTTAAGCAAGAGGTGCAGTCTACCATCCTTAATCAACCTTTGGATCAGGAACACTTGTTCGGACCTACTGTGGACACATCTTTAGAAAAGATGAAAAAGGGCACAAACAGCCAAATCTATGGGGGCTCTACAGGCAACAACTAGTAGAGGTTCCTTTCGTCGCTCCTCTTATAGGGGCGCCTCCAAACCCATTGGCACAGAAAACACCTCTTCCACTTATAAAAGCCCCACTCAAACTTCCCCTAACAAGGGATATTTTAGATTGACTTACAGAGGCAATAACAGAGGGAGAGGACGTGGTTCTAACCCCCGCAACTCCCCCACCACAAAACAGTGACTTCCCTCCACTCCCCCCAGACCACTCCACTCCACTCGGGGGAAGACTATCACAGTTCCTACCTGCCTGGAATTCCATCACCTCAGACAGGTGGGTGAGACAAATTATCCAGTATGGTTACGGCCTGGAACTCACTTCTACCCCCCCCCACACACACATACCTCCCAGACAATGTCCAATGTCCACAGAACATCTCACGCTGCTCAAGCAGGAGGTTCTCTCTCTCTCTTGCAAAAGCATGCAATAGAACCAGTTCCCGTACATCAACAACGTACAGGGGTTTACTCACTTTATTTCCTCATTCCAAAAAAGGACGGCACTCTCAGGCCAATATTGGACCTCAGACCGTTAAACCTGTACATACAATCCGACCACTTCCACATGGTCACTCTACAACAGATTCTCCCACTGCTCCAACAAGGCGACTTCCTTGCCACTCTAGATCTCAAGGACTCCTACTTCCACATTCCCATTCACCCTGCTCACAGGAAATACCTACGGTTCGTAGTGGACGGCCAACATTACCAGTTCAAAGTCCTTCCATTCGGAGTCACAACAGCACCCAGAGTCTTCACAAAATGTCTCGCGGTGGTAGCAGCCCACTTAAGAAGACAACACATTCATGTGTTTCCTTACCTAGACCACTGGCTCATAAAAGCCAAGTCACGCAGCGATTGTGTACAACAAACACACAACACAATCCAGCTGCTACACAACTTAGGATTCACAATAAACCTCACCAAGTTGCATCTCCAACCATTCCACACCCAACAGTATCTAGGTGCAACAATAGATACTTCCAAAGCCCTTGCATACCCCAATCCAGCCAGGATAGCCAGTATGCAAGCTCTCATAACAAAATTTCAACCACAACACTCACTACCAGCTCGAGTGATCATGCAACTAATAGGGATGATGGCCTCTTGCATCTTAATTGTCCCTTACGCAAGACTCCAAATGCGTCCATTACAGGAATGTCTAGCACATCAGTGGAACCAAGCTCAAGGTCAACTTACGGATCTGGTGTTGGTGGACAGCCGCACATATCGCTCTCTGCAATGGTGGAACACACAAAATCTTTCCAAAGGGTGGCCGTTCTTAGACCCGGTTCCACAAATAGTGCTAACAGCGGACGCATCGCTCACCGGCTGGGGAGCTCATCTCTTAAACCATACCATTCAGGGTATGTGGACCCCTCAACAAACTCCTCCACATCAATCACTTGGAGTTACAGGCCATATTTCTTGCTCTAAAATCATTTCCGAAACATCTCGTAGGCAAAACTGTCCTCGTCCGTACGGACAACATGACAGCAATGTACTATATACAAAAACAGGGGGGGGGGACACTCTACAGCTTTCACGCCTAGCACAAAGCATATGGAGATGGGCCATTCCTCAAAAAATATACCTCTTATCAGAGCATTTACCTGGGATACACAATCAGATTGCGGATCTGCTCAGTCGTCAACAACAGCAGATTCACGAATGGGCACTTCATCCGCAAGTTCTTCATCCATTTTTTCAAATGTGGGGCCACCCAGACATAGATCTGTTTGCCACACATTTAAACACAAAATGCCCAAGCTTCGCCTCCAGGTATCCACAGCCATTGTCAAAGGCAATGCGATATGGATGAACTGGTCAGGCAGATTTGCGTACGCTTTTCCGCCTCTCCCGCTCATTTCGTTACTGGTGCGCAAGCTCAAACAGTCTCTCACAATGATCCTGGTTGCTCCAACATGGGCCCGCCAACCATGGTTCACAACACTGCTGGAACTCTCAGTAGTTCCACACCAAAAGTTGCACCTTTCCCCAAAGCTTCTCACACAGAACCATGGAGAGATAAGACATCCAGAACCAGCTCAACTGAACCTAGCGATCTGGCTCCTGAAGTCTTAGTTTGGTTACCTCACTCTCCCACCAGACTGCATGAACGTCATTAAAGAAGCTAGACGTCCTACCACTAGAGCATGCTATGCAGCTAAATGGAAAAGATTTGTTGTTTACTGCAATAACAACACAATCAATCCACTAGATGCTTCAACTCAAAACATTATCTGTTATCTCCTGCATCTACACAGATGTAATCTGGCATACACATCCATACGATTACATCTTGCTGCTATAGCAGCTTACTTACAAAACAGACAACATTGTTTAGGGTACCTCCCATCAAAGCATTCATGGAAGGTCTTAAAAGGATAATTCCTCCCAGAGTTCCACCCTCTCCAGTATGGAATCTAAACATTGTCCTTACTAGGCTCATGGGTCCCCCATTTGAACCTTTACATAAATGTGAGTTACAGTTTTGCAGCGTGAATCTTTCTGGATTCACTATGCTGTGCATTATTCCGCCATCTCGTGGTTGGGTCCGGAATCGTAGTCTTTTCTTCCTTTCTTTTTTTTTTTTGCTGGCCCAGGTGGGCGGCGACGCCCCCACCATTTGGTGTCCTCGGTGACGTCGTCGCGCTTCCTGCGGAAGCTCCCACCTTTGGTCGCCATCTTCAGATTCTTTTTTCCGCCGTGGGGTCTGGATCGTTGACGAGAAGTTCCAGAAACTTTGGACAAAGAATCTCAAATTCAATTATCACCACAGAGGATCGTTTCCTGAGACACCGGACAAGGAGAAGAGTACCGGAGGAGACGAGAAGGACGACAAGGTAGAAGGTCCACGACCAAAATCTCGACGCCTACAGAGAATGCGCTCACAGGGGACCCCCTGAGCGCGGTTATGGACAAGACACCGTTTAAGTTTTGCCAAAACTGTCACCACAAGTACGCCCAGAAGGACCAGCACCCAGTCTGCAACCTTTGCTTGCCACTCGACCACATCAGCGAAGACTGCAACGCGTGTTTGGCGTTCACCCCGAAAACCCTCCGGGTGAGAGAGAGGCAAAGAAGGGCGAACTACAACATGCAGGGCCAGGGACCAGCTCCATCGCTCCGAGACCTGGGCCTCTCGAGTGGAGAGGAAGACAACATCGCAGAGGGACCGGAGGACTGCTCAGTCGTCGAGGTCCACAAGAAAACGTCGAAGGAGGTAAGGGAGGCGTCGACCCCGAAGCACCCAAGCGACGCTCGAAAGAGTGAAGCCAAGGCCCCGAGCGACACTCTTAGAAGTGAAGCCAAGTCCTCGAAGGGAGCGTTGCCGCCGAAACCCTCGACGAAAGCAACAGCATCCAGGGACAAACAGCCGAGCGGATCCTTCGGAAAGGACTCCCAATCGGCAAAAGCCTCCGAAAAACCAAGGGCGTCAAAGGTAACCTCCGAAAAGGAAGCCTCGACGCCGAGAAAAGAAGGCCCGGCGTCATCCTCGACGTCCGCGACCGCGAAGAGAGGCGCTTCATCCATCGACTCCGAAAAGGCCCACGAGATGGAGAAAAAAAAGAGAAGGCTCGAAGCAGAGATGGCGAGCATCCTGCAACGGAAAAAAGACTTCGACGAAAAGATGAAGCTATACGCCATTCCGTCAAAGCCAACACGCGAAGCACTCGGGGAGGCCGACACCGAAGACATCAAACCCCCGAAAACCCCCGAACCTCTCGACGAGCAGGGCGAAGAGGACTACTACTTCGAAGGCGAAGAAGAGCTGCAGTCTTACTGGGACTCGACGTCCTCGGAAGCACAAGACTTAGACTGGCAAGACCTCGACACAGAATCACCAGAAGAAGGGGTAGACTCTTATCCCTCGAGGCCTTCGCCGCCAGACGACATTGGAGTCTACAATGTGGTCGTCCAAAAGGCTGCAGCAACGTATGGGGTCGAAATGCAAGAGGAGAAGGCGAAAGCATGTTTCCTTTTGGAAACCCTACTTCCTCAACAAACCAGGTCCCAGTTCCTACCCATGCTTCCTAGCGTCCTGGACCAAGGAAGGGAGGCCTTCAAAGAACCGGCAGTCTGCAAAGCTGTTACACCTAGGAGCGAAAAGAAGTACAAACACTCCTCAAAAGACCCTGCGTACATTCAAGGGTCAGTGCCAGCAGACTCCATTATCACGCCAACGGCCAGGAAAAGGGCCAATGTGCCCACTAACACAGGTCCACCTCCAGACAAGGAGAGCAAACGAATAGACCTCACAGGACGAAAGGTGGAGAGGAACGCAGCCATACACTGGCGCATCGCCAACTCCAACGCCCTCATCAGCAGACATGCATACCAGCATTGGGATGAAATGAGCCAGCTCGTAACACACCTGCCACAACAATACCAACAAAGGGCTAATCACCTAGTGGAATAGGGTAAGGCTATCGCAAACACTTGCCTAAAATCGGCCTTGGACGCAGCAGAGAACTCCAGCAGGCAGATGATAGGGGTGACTGAAAGGAGACACGCATGGCTCAGGATCTCGGGTTTCAAACCGGAGGTACAAAGTAACATCCTGAACACGCCATTCGACGGCCAGAAACTGTTTGGAGCCCCAGTCGACGAGAAGTTGACGCAGCTTAAGAAGGACAACAAAACTGCGAGGTCCATGGGAGCACTGCAGTTCAGGGGGATGAGAAGAGGAACCCCCTCAAGGCGGCCCAGTGGTAGAGGGGGCAATGCGCCCGCCACTTCCCACCAATCTCCCCAGCAAGGATACCAGGGGAACAACTAGGGCCAAAGCCAACAGGGACAACAGCAAAATTGGCAGTATCAATCCAGAGGACGGTCCTTTTCGAGGACGCGGGTACGGACGGGGACAGTCCCGAAGAGGGGGTCAGCAGCCCACCTCAAAGTGACTCCGCAAAGAAACCAAACCCTCCCCTATCACCACCAAGGGAGAGGAGAAGTCAACAGAAGGAAAAACGAAAAAACACCCACAGCAAACCAAGAACCACCGAGCATACAACCCCGGTGGGGGGCCGAATAGGAAACTTCCTCACACAATGGAGAAAGATTACCACGGACAAGTGGATACTGAACATCATACAGCACGGATACTGCCTAGAACTCCAAAAACACCCCCCGGGCAGAAAACCAAGACACCGCCCACTCCCCGCAAGGGAGCTCGCCCTCCTACGTCTAGAAGCAGAGAAGCTGCTCAAAAAAAGAGCGATAGAAGCAGTACCAATCAACGAAAGGAACAAGGGAGTCTACTCAACGTACTTCCTGGTGCTAAAGGTAGACGAAACACTAAGGCCAATACTGGACCTCAGATTCCTGAACAAGTTCGTAAGAACTCAAAAATTCAAAATGACGTCACATCAGGAAGTAATACCCCAAATCCAACAAGGGGACTACATGGCGACCATAGACATGAAAGACGCATATCTGCACATCCCCGTCAACCACAAACACAAACGTCTACTAAGATTCGTGATAGGCCAGAATCACTACCAGTTCACAGTGCTAGCCTTCGGGCTAAAGTCCGCACCAAGGGTGTTCACAAAATGCCTAGCAGCAGTGGCAGCGCACCTACGGAGAAAGGGCATACATGTATACCCCTACCTCGACGACTGGCTTGTGAAAGCAGGATCATACAGGCACTGCAAAGATCACATCAAACAGGTCATACAAACACTGTCCAGACTAGGTTTCTCAATACATTGGGAGAAATCATCAACAGAACCGCAGCAGATCAAGATATTCTTAGGGGCACAGATCGACAGCACACAGTCCAAAGTGTTCCCCAGCGAGAAGAGAACTATAGCGCTCCTGAGGGAAACACGTCATTACCGCAAGGGCCAAGTTCTGACAGTGAGGACGGTGAGCAGACTAATGGGGATGATGGCATCATGCATCCACCTGGTCCCAAATATCAAGCTGCACATGAGACCGTTCCAAGAATGGATCCAGCAACAATGGTCACAAGCAACAGGGAGTTGGGAAGATCTAGTGGTTGTCACACACGCAGTGCAGCAAGAAATAGCGTGGTGGAAGGAAGAGAACATATTACAGGGAAAGCCATTCACACAGCCAACTCCAACAGTGACCATCACAACAGACGCCTCACAGCAGGGCTGGGGCGCGCACATGGACAGACTCCGCGTCAGGGGGCTGTGGTCACAACAAGATGCAGTGAGACACATCAACTACCTAGAACTAAAAACTGTGTTCCTAGCCTTAAGAGCCTTTCAGAAGCAGCTTTACGGCCAGAAAGTGCTGATACAAACAGACAACACAACCACCATGTTCTACATCAACAAACAAGGTGGAACACAGTCCGCACCGCTATCAAGCCTGGCACAAGAGATTTGGAGATGGGCCATCCCTCCAAGGATAGACCTACTGGCAATACACCTTCCAGGAATAGACGATGTAGAAGCAGACCGACTCAGCAGGCAGACGCCGGCATCCCACGAATGGGAGCTCAACCAACAAGAAGTGCAGCGGCTGTTCCAAAAATGGGGTACACCACGGATAGACCTGTTTGAAACACTCCAGAATGCAAAATGCCAACATTACGCATCCAGACAACCGGACCAAGGCTCCCTAGGGAATGCGCTATGGATAAGTTGGTCGAACGAATTTGCATACGCTTTTCCCCCGATACCACTGTTACACAAGGTACTCAGCAAATGCAGGAGCAGCAGCATGACACTCCTACTGGTGGCACCTCAGTGGGCCAGACAGTCATAATTCTCACAAATAATGGAAATGGCGCAGGAACCAGCGCACAGGTTCAGCAGAAGGAAAGACCTCCTGACAATGCAAGACGGAAAAGTGCTCCACCCAGAACCAGAGAGCCTCAGCCTAGCAGCATGGCTCCTGAGGACCTAGAATTCGCACACCTCAAGCTGCCACCAAGCACTATGGCAGTACTCAGAGAAGCAAGGAGACCCACTACAAGGAAGTGCTACATTGCAAAGTGGAAAAGGTTCTCGCAATGGTGCCTTAAAGAGGGACTGCAACGAAAGGTCACAAAAGAATCAACGGTACTAAAATACTTAACGCACCTACTACACAGCGGACTGAGCTACTAGTCACTAAGGGTTCACTTAGCAGCCATAGTGGCCTACACCAGGGGAGACGCGGGGAAAAGTTTCTTCACCTCCCAGGTGGTCAAGAGATTCCTGGAGGGAGCTAAAAGAATAGCCCCCCCAAAAAGGATGCCAGCCCCGAGCTGGAACCTCAACACTGTACTAACACAGTTGATGAAATCACCGTTTGAGCCCATAAACAAAACTACACTGCACATGCTCACACTAAAGACGGCATTCTTGGTGGCTATCACGTCAGAAGGGTCAGTGAACTACGGGCTCTGACACTACAAGAGCCCTACTTGCAAATACACAAGGACAGAATTGTCATGAGGACGGACCCACACTTCCTGCCAAAGGTGGTGTCGCGGTTCCATATTAACCAGACAATACAGATACCAAGTTTCTTCCAAAAACCATCAACGCCCACAGAGAAGGCGCTACACACGCTGGACGCCAGAAGGGCCGTGATGCACTACATAGAAAGGACAAAGGAATGCAGGAAAACCAAACAACTCTTCGTTTCCTTCGCAAGCAGTTTCTTGGGACGACCAGTAACCAAAAATACCATCGCACGATGGATTGCGCAGGCAATACAACTCTGCCACAAGCAGGCAGGACAAGAATTACAGGGAGCCGTCCAGGCTCACTCAACAAGGAAGAAAGGAGCAACGGTTGCGTTCCTAGCGAACACACCTATCCAAGACATTTGCCAAGCGGCAACATGGTCTTCCGTGCACACGTTCACCAAACACTACTGTGTGGATATCCAGATGAACAAAGAGGCACAAGTAGGACAGAGGGTCTTACAGCACATTTTCAGCAACCAATGCTCATCTTCCACCCAACCACCGCAATGAGAGAGAACTGCTACAAAGTCTATGCACAGCATAGTGAATCCAGAAAGATTCACGCTGCAAAACGAATAGTTTCTTACCTGTCGGTGTAGTTTTGCAGCTTGAAGACTTTCTGGATTCACTAGCGATCCCACCCGCCTCCGCCAGGAAGATAACATAGGAGGTTAAGGGTAAAACTAGACTACATACAGAGTTTAGAGGGATCAAAAGGAAAATACGAGGATAAAAAGAGAAAGACATAGACGACAAAAACAGTAAGAGGAAAAGAAAAAAGAATCCGAAGATGGCGACCAAAGGTGGGAGCTTCCGCAGGAAGCGCGACGACGTCACCGAGGACACCAAATGGTGGGGGCGTCGCCGCCCACCTGGGCCAACAAAAAAAAAAGAAAGAAAGAAAAGACTACGATTCCGGACCCAACCACGAGATGGCGGAATAATGCACAGCATAGTGAATCCAGAAAGTCTTCAAGCTGCAAAACTACACCGACAGGTAAACTATTTGTTCCTCACATGGAAAGTAGCTTTCCTTGTGGCCATCACATCTCTCAGAAGAGTGAGTGAACTCCAGGCATTAACCATACAAGAACCATTTTTGCAAATACATCACAACAAAGTGGTTCTTAGGACAAACCCTAAATTCTTACCTAAAGTAGTTACAGCTTTTCACCTTAACCAGTCTGTTGAGCTCCCAGTCTTTTTTCCTCAACCAGACTTAGTAGCAGAACGGGCTCTTCATACGCTCGACGTCAAAAGAGCTATTCTTTACTACATTGAAAGGACAAAGACTTTCAGGAAAACTAAACCACTTTTTGTAGCTTTCTCACCACCACATAAGGGCAATCCTATATCAAAAGCTGGAATTGCCAGGTGGATAGTTAAATGCATCCAAATATGCTACCAAAAAGCAAAGCGTACATTATCAATTCCCCCTAGAGCGCATTCCACACGCAAGCTAGGGGCATCCATGGCATTCTTAGGAAACATCCCCATGGATGACATTTGCAAAGCCGCAACATGGTCTACACCGCACACTTTCACAAAACACTACTGTGTAGATGTGCAGGCAAAACAACAAGCTAGTGTGGGCCAGGCTGTACTAAGAACACTTTTTCAAACTACTGCAACACATACAGGTAGCCACCGCTAACGGGGTAACTGCTATATAGTCTATGCACACGTATGCGATCTACAGCTCATATGCCTCGAACGGAAAATGCTACTTGCCAGTATGCATCTGTCCTTGGCATGTAGAGCTGTAGATCCGCATACGCCCACCCGCCTCCCCGGATACCTATATGTGTTGCAGTACTATCTTACTTGGATACATTACACATGGACATCTTTTCTAGTTCTAACTAACTCCATCATCACCCTTTATGGCGAAAACAATCTGGAGATGGAGTCGATGCCCATGCGCACTACTAACCAAAGGAGGAGTCACCTATCTCGTGACTACAAAGACTTCTACAATAACAAAGTGCAAACATCCGAGCCCAACACCAGATGGCGATCTATGCAAAAGTATGCAGATCTACAGCTCTACATGCCAAGAACAGATGCATACTGGTAAGTAGCATTTTCCTTTCCCTCCCAGAATGGTGATCAATCATGTCTGACAGATGGGTATTACAGATTGTACATCATGGTTGCAACCTACCCTTACTGTCTGCCCCCCCCCCCATTTGATTGACTTTCAGATGAGTCCCTCTCCATCTCTCCATTCTACTGCAGGAGGTGCAAGTGTTGTACCAAGGGCACTATTGAGAAGGTTCCGGAATTAGGAGGTGAGAGTTGTTACACTCATCTTCTTGTGCCGAAACAGGATGGCGGCCTCTGGCCTTTATCTGTCCTTTGACCTCTGAATGCCTTCTTGCGGAAGGACAAATTCAGAATGCTCATGTTGGTCCAGATCTTGGCCTCACTTGACATAGGAGACTGAATTGTGTCCTTGGAGCTGCAGGACGCATATTTTCAGAAACCCATCCTGTGGTCCTACATGCCTTACCTGTGGTTCAAGGTCAGCCAAAGTATTTCCAGTTCACAGTGCTCCCCTTTGGCCTCACCAGTGCTTCTGGAGTGTGCACGAAAGTGATGGTGGTGGTTGTATCACACCTTAAGAAACTGGGGATACCAGTCTTTCCCTACCTCAACAGACTGCTGAAAGGCTTGCTTCGTTGTATGGGTTTACAGTCAAGTCGTAGTCGCACCTGACTTCTTCGCAGAGATTACCATTCAAAGGCCTTTTCTTCATTGCAGCGAGTTTGGAACATTCTTGCAATGATCCCAGTTTTCAGTCTCCGTCCTGTTTCAGCCTAGGTCCTGAGACATTCATTGTTGAAGAATGTATAATCTATGGGTTACTCACAAATAGTTAAAGTAGCAGTATGATTGTAAGTGTTGTTGTAATGGTGTACGCCATTCTACTCATTTCAAGAATATATGTAAAGTAGTTATACAAACATGCCTTATCAGTGGCTAAAGAATAGATGTAAAGCTGTTGACTTAAAATTCTATGTCGTAATAGGTATTTAACAGGTACACCTCATTAATGTAAATAATTGATGTGTGGTCATAAGTAGTGTATGGCTGGGGCGCATGTTAATTAGTTCATTGAAATCTAAGTGATGAATTTAAGTGCTTTTTTAAGAGTTAGTTGTTAACTCTTGTCCACCCCTAACTAGAACATTACTTTAACCTTTTGTGTTTTCAGTGAATTTCTAGGGTTTTCTTAATGTAAGCTAAGATTTTATTACCATACTTTTTTTTTTCTTCAAATTTCTTTATTAAGTTTTGAACACAGTGTACAGAACTTAAAAGACAAATGTTGCCACTTGACAATCCCGACAGGACATATAATCCGAACAGTCGACAGTAATGGTGTTTTGACACTGTACATTGACTGACTACATTCTCGGTTATACATGCAGTTTGAAATTTACAGTCTAGGCATGCTTAGGTGTGATAGGGGTCGGGCTACAACCCTCTCGCAAGACCCCTCAGTCGTCCGGTCGTGCGCCCGCGTCGTCCTCAAACGTGGCCGCTTGCTCCAGAAGGTACTCCTGGAAGGGGGGACCATATGTCGTGTGGGCGGGAAGAGGGCGGTAGCAGCTCGGCGTAGGTGTGCAATTGTTCCTGACAAAATATAAGGTCGTTCAGCCAATCTTTAAATTTGGGCGCCCTTCCCCGGCCCCATCTACAGGCGACTCGTCGTTTAGCTAGCAAAAGTGCCAGGGAGGCATATCTTCGCATTGGTGCAGCCAGGGCCCCGGTATATCCCAGGAGTGCAACTAGTGAATCGTCAGGAACATGGAGCCCAGTCATCTGGTCAAGTGCCGCAAGCACCTCCAACCAGTAGCATCTGATGGGGGGAAAGTCCCAAGCCAAATGGCTGAAATCCGCCCCCTCCATCCCGCAGCGGTAGCAGCAGTCGGTATCGCGCAGGTGAAGGCGCATCAGTCGTGCAGGTGTGTAATAGAGGTGGTGTAAATATTTGTAGTGAATGATGCGAAGCCTACTACTGGCAGATATATTTCCAGTCTGTTGGCAGCAGAAGGACCACTGGTCATCCGAGAGGGGGGAGCTAAGTTCTTCTTCCCAGCGCGGCCTAGACAAGGGGGGTCATGTATGCAGTCTTTTTGGGTGGTGCGGTACAGCAACGATACGTGTGTAGGGGTGTCTTAATGGAGGAGAGCGTGCAACGGAGTCACGATGGGGGGCTCCTGTGGGAAACACGGGGTTAAAGCCCTAATGTCCTGCCGCAGGCGGATATAAAAAAAAGCGTTCCAGGGGGGTAGGTGGGGCTGAATTTACCATTTGCGTATAGCTAACCCCAAGTCCGAACAGGAAGTTTCCGAAGGAGTTTACGGCAGCCACCTTCCTTCGTGACCGGGATGTCGAGTCTGCCACGGAGGGGCAGCAGGGGAGAGTATAGTATAGGCATGTGGAGGTGCCGGGCTAGGTCTCGCCAGGCACTTGTGGTGCAGTCTACTGTGGTAGAGGCTAGATGTCTCGGAACAGCAGGGGCGCTCAGATAGGCGGAACAAGGGGTCGGGGTCATGTACCCGTCCTCAACTGCAAGGTGGGGCATGTAAGGCGGGGTATTCACCCAATATGCGGAATAGTGGGCCTGCGCGTAGCTGAAGTATAATTCTAAGTCTAGGACTTCAAACCCTCCAGCGCTGTAGGGTCGAGTGAGAATGTCCCAATGCAGTCTAGGTTGCTTCCCACCCCAGGTGAGCCGGATGAGTTGGGTTTTCAGGGCTTTAAAAAAATGTCTGCTGAGGGCGTATGGGATGTTGATGAATAAGTAAAGCAATTTAGGCAGAATTATCATCTTTATAAGCAAGGTTCTTCCAGCAATCGAGATCAGCATGGCGATCCACCGAGTGATTTTATCAGTTAGGAGATTTAGCGCGTGCCCATAGTTAGCTGCCATCAAGTCGTTACGGTTGCGTGTTATTACTATTCCTACTATTCCTAAGTAGGTAACAGTATCGTCACACCATGAAAGGAGGTAGTCAGGCGTGAATTGTGTGGTGGCGTCTGTGAGAGGAAAAATCTGGGATTTCCCCCAGTTAATATTGACCCCAGAGAGGTGTCCAAAGAGGATAAGTAGCCTTAAGATGGGATTGAGACTGTCCTCCGGGTTGTGGAGGTATAAGGTGATATCATCGGCGTATAGCGAGATTAATATTTGCCGCTCAGGGTAGATAAGGGCATGTTCGCAGTAATGCTGGCGGATTTTGGTGGCCAAGGGCTCAATCGCGAGGGCAAACGGGAGTGGGGACAGGGGGCACCCCTGTCTAGTGCCTCTGGCTATCGGGAAGGTAGAGGATCTGGTGCCATTAACCACCACGCTGGCTTGTAGGCCTTTGTAAAGGAGGTGAATCCACGCCAGAAACTGAGCGGGTAATCCCATGATGTTGAGCACGAATGCCAGATAGTCCCATTCCAGGGAATCAAATGCCTTGGTGGCGTCAAGAAAGACAGCCGCCGCATTCGTGTCAGGGTAGATGTCTTGTAGCACAGCAAACAAGGTACGAAGGTTGTGAGAGGTCCCTCTACTGGGAACAAATCCTGACTGGTCAGGGAGGACAAGGGCAGTCATGAGGGGACTAATACGGTTTGCTATCAGTTTTGCCAAAATTTTGGCGTTGACATTAATGAGGGAAAGGGGCCTATATGATTCGCATTGCGTCGCCCGCTTCCTGGGTTTCAGGAGGGATATTATGAGCGCCTCTCGCATGCTCTGGGGAAGGATGCCCGATTCACGGGCCTCTACATATAACTGTAGCAAAGCGGGGATGAGTAGAATGCGGAATGTCTTATAAAATTCGGCCATCAGGACCAGGGGCCCGCCCAGACTGTAGCTACATGATAGCGGCAATAATCTCCTCATCCTCATGATGTGCAAGGAGAAATTCTCGTTGAGTGTCTCCAAGCCAACCGATCGCGGTGTCTTGGAAGAATGAGGTGAAGTCGGCAGATTGTGTCCTGTGTGAGGTGTATAGGGCGCCGTAGAACCGTTTGAAAGTGGCAGCTTTGTCTGAGGTGTTTCTGTGCGTGTGGCCGTCTGCATCAGTGATTTCGAGAATGGTGTTGGAGAACCTAGGCGGACGAACGAGGGCCGCGAGCGCTTTACCTGGTCTCTCTCCCTCCCCATAACGGCGGGCCACGTGGTATTTCCCCCTGAACTTGCACTCTATCGGCTGTCTCCTGGTATTCTGTGAGTAGGTCTATCAGACGAGATTGCATCTCTGGGGTAGGTGAGGATTGTATTTGTGTTTCGATGTGTTTGAGGTCTGTTTCCAATTTACGAAGTGTGGTGCGAATGTCCTTCAGGATGCCCCCACTCTTGGCAATGCAGATGCCACGCACAGTGACTTTGAAAGCTTCCCATATAGTGGAAAATTGTGTGACTGAGCGCTGATTACAAGGGGAAAAATCGACAATTTCTTGCTCAAGTTCGGTCTTGAACCCAGGATCCAGCAATGCTTGCGTGGGGAAGCGCCAGCACAAGTATGGTGAGTCTGCATGGGGGGGAGTGAGCGTGAGGAGCACCAGCGAGTGGTCGGAGTAGGTGCGTGGGAGGTGTAGGGCCCGGGACAGCCATGGGGTCAGTCCTTTAGAAATAAGCCAGTTGTCAATCCTTGACCAGGAGGAGTGGGCGGAGGAGGAACAGGAGACTTCTCTATCGTGCGGGTGAAGATTTCGCCAGGCGTCGACAAGGTCATGGTCTGAGATGATGTGGTTAAGGGCGTGATCTGCATTGGAATAGTGGTGAGGTTGTGGGTGCGATAGATCTCGTGCCGGGTCCAGGGTGACATTAAAGTCTCCGCCCCACATATAGTGCGACGAGCCGGTGTCCAAGATCTTCCCCCACAGGACGCGGAAAAACTCAGGGTCGTCAGTGTTCGGGCCGTAGCAGGAGATGAATGTTATGGATTGGGCGACCAGTCTGCCCCATGAGATGCTGTATCAGCCCTGCGGCGAAAAAGAGGACAAGGGGGACCCTACTCACTAGGAACCAGGGTAAGTCATATGTATCCGAAAACAACGGTTCTAGCGGGAATACAATAAATCTATACTGGTAATTAAAAATGCACAATCGCGATCAATTAGGGTTAAGGATGTCAGAAAAAGAGAGCCTCGCAGACTTGGTGTTCATAATAATTCTTTTTTTATCCAAATTTTTATAATTCAAAAACAATACATACACCGACTGAGAAGAACCACAATAGTGATTATTTGTCCCAAGCAAATGAAACCATCTAATACATTGTGAACAGACATGTGATATATACAGAACTTGGTTTCCACAATTTTTGAAAAAGACAACGACCACAACATGAATTGATGATAATTATAGCCTCTGTGTACAATAGTCAGAGCTATTTAAAATGGTTCGCTATCAATCGAGTCGACGACGTTTCGACCCTCTTGCAATGTGGGGTCTCCTCAGGACCAAGGGGTAAGGGACAATCTGATGGTAGTATTACAGCCACGTGAGAGGCACATAAAGTGTGAGACACCCGTGAAATGAGAAAGAAGAAATTAATACTCACACGGGGACTCGGTCGAGCACCCCGTGTGAGAGACGAAGGGCTGTGAACTGGTATTAATCAATTGTGGCTCAGTCACAATAGTGGGCAGGATCAACACCACTCAATGTAGTGGTACCTGAGCAGGATCCTCCGCTGGATAGATAAAGACGCGGGACCGGTAGTGCCACGGCAGGAGAATAAGGCTTTTGAAATATGCCACATAGGATGAGAACTGCTCTGGTCGTCTGCCTGGTAACAATGACCTGCGGGTCAGTATAGGACCCCATAGGAGTGTAGGGAAGCGTGCGCTTAATTAGAATGGCGGTACCGCGGGCGTAGGTGGAGTATGAAGAAAAACAGCGATAAGCAGCCCATCGGGATGCAAAGGAGGTGGGTGCGGAGGGGCCGAGGTGTCTCCTGGAGCGCAGTGCAGTGTATATTGTCGGTCAAGGTACGCAAGGATGTGTCGGCGCTTGCGTGGGTCGCCCAGGCCCCTCACATTCCACGTTAGGAAATTATAGCTAGGGGGACCAGGACGGTTCTCCATGGAAGCATGTCGAAGATATGAAAGAGTGTAGTAGTCTTGTCAGGTGGAACAGCTGTATGTGCGGCGTCGTTATGTCGGGTCATCTGTCAGTGGCAGTAAACGAAACATCCCCCACCCACATCAGCAGCCCAATCCTGCTGTGGCATCGTGTCTGGAGGGTGATGCGTGACAAGGGGATCTCCTAGGCAGTGTTTTTAAAAAATCATACACATGCTGAGGGTTGCTGAAAAAGTGTAGTTTGCCCTGGTGCGTGACTTTTAGGCGTGCCGGAAAAAGCATGGCATATGCGATGCCGGCTTGTTGGAGCTTTTTCTTAGCTGGGAGGAATTTCCTGCGGGCCTCTTGAACTGTCATGGTAAAGTCTGGGTATAGGGATATTTCTAGGCCCTCGAAGAGCAGTTTCTGTTGTTCTCTGGCAAGCCGAAGGGCGACATCGCGGTCTCTATAGTTTAGCAGCCTGGCAATAATTGGCCGAGGAGGGGCTCCGGGCACAGGGCGGGCGGCCAGCGATCAGTGCGCTCGCTCGACTATTAGGACCGTCGAGAAGGCTTCCTTCCCGAAGAGCGTGGCGAGCAGACGCTCCACGTAATCTTCCATTTTGCCCGTGGCTGTGGATTCCGGCACACCTAGTATCCGCAGATTGTTTCTACGTGAGCGAGATTCTAAGTCCTCGTTCTTGGCAGCTATAACTTTTAAAAGTTTTTCCATATTGAGCGTTTTTTCAGTGGTCGTGGCGGAGGTGTCTTCGACATCCGAAATGCGGCGCTCCGTTTCTTTGATGCGCTCTTCGTGTCGATCAAACTTGTGAGTTAGGGAGTCTATTCGCGTGTTCATAAAGTCCATCTTGTTTTCTAAGGATGTCAAGCTGGACTGCACCGCCAGGAGTTCTTTTAAGTCTTCGGTAGAGGTGGTAGCTCTGGTCGCGGGGGCGCCGGCAGTGTCTTCATCCGGCCTGGCCTGTGTTCTAGCTGACTTTCGGGCCTCAAAGGTGATCTTCGGCTGTTTCCTGTCCGTTTTGCCCATGGTGGCAGCCGTCAACTGGGGCTATCCAGCTGCGACCGCGAAGAAGGCCAAGGAGATGGAGTGGTTCAGAGGGTTGCTGTGGCCCAGAAGGGATCGTGGTCGGCCGCGTTGGGGTAGCGCGTAGCAGGGGAGCAATGTAAAGCGAGGAAGTTCAATGATGACCCTGCGGGGCTTTCAGTCCTACTGTAGCGCTGAGAAGAATCCGGCCACAAGCACTGGTCGTTAGCGAAGGTGTGGCTGGAGCAGAGGGCTGAGTAGTGTGGCGGAAGGCTGCTCAATGGAGTCGCCTAAGAGGCGTCGTGGAGAGTGCCCCAAGGCGGCCGCAGGGCAGGCAGGTCCAGCTAGGGAGGGCAGGCGGGGTCGGAGGTCGGTCTGTGGTGAGGCCCAGGTTCCGTCAGCCAGGCAAGGCGGCAGCGTGTGCAGGGCAGCCGAGTGCGGATAGAGCAGCGCGATGATGATTATCCGAGACCCCCTGGGGTCAAGCTGTGGCAGTGGTGCTGGCGGAGAGGCCTTTCCTTGGAGAGAGATGTCGGACAAAATGGATGTTGGCCACAGCTACGGGTGGAGTGGGGCACCAGGGTAGGTCCAATGGGCGAGCAGGGCCGGGCAGCACCAGGAGTGGCAGCACGGATACACAAAGCTGGTGTTGGCAGTTGATAGACTCCCAGGGTCCACTGTGGTGGTGATGTGGTGGGCCAACTATATAGGTCCTCTGCGTGGTGGGCCAAAGCTGCGGGTGCAGGAAGGGACGTATAGCCTGGGGCGCTGTGTGCACTGGTGCGTTCCCACCGGCGGGTGGGCGGTACAGTGGCCACTTACCGCAGCGGCTGTGAATTCAATCCGTAGCCAGCGGCTTCCGGCAGGCCCGCGACAGGTGGTGGCCGGGGGTGCCAAGCAGCGCAAGATTCCCGAAGCGCCGTGGCGCGCCAGCCCCAGCAGCTCCCCCTCCGGCACGGGTCGCAGGCAAGGTCCGGATGATGGCAGGACGGGTGAGCAGCCGCCGGCGGCGTCAGCATTCCGCGAGTAGGCCGCGTGAGCTCTGATGCGGGCCTGGTGTGTTGCGGTGATAGGTCGCTGGGTTCGTGGCGCTGGCGAGTTGAGCAGGCAAAACGTTACGGGGATGGCATCCTGGTGAGCGGAGCGGGGCCTTAGGCCGAAGCGGACTCAGCGGGTGAAAAAAGGCGCAGAGTCTGCGGTCCCTGGGTCAGGTGTGCCCGGCTGCTGCTGGTCGTAGTGGGCCTGCAGGATCTCAGCAGTCTGGTGAAAGCCCCGCCGCCTCGGGGGGCCTCCGCACCGGCCCCCCGGGGGGGGGGGGGATCTTCTTGGCGTTAAACCCTCGGCAGCGTGGGCGGTCGATGGAGGCGCGGGTATTCTCTGATCGCGGTGCAGGTCCTGCGACGCCGTCGGAGTTGTCCCCCCCCCGCCCCCCCGGCTTCTCAGTGATGGCGGTGGTAGGCGGTAGCGGCGGTTGCCATCTTAGGCGAGCCGGCGCGAAGATGGTCAAAGGCAAAATCAGGGCGAAACGTTCATTGCTGACGATATTTCTGGCAGCAACAGGTAGCGAACGGGTTCCGCTGTGCAGGCAGTGCCTTTCCCATTGATGCGGGGCAAGAAATGAGTAGGATGTTGAAGGATTGTGCCCCGAGAAGCAAGAGCCTCACGCAAGTGCGGCCATCTTGCTTGGCGCCCTCCAGCGCCCACCCATTTATTACCATACTTACCTGTAACATCACTTTAACCATTGTATTTATTTCAGTGAATTTCTAGGTTTTTTAATGTTCGATAAGATTATTTTACAATACCAGACTATAAATTCCATTTAACCTTAGTTTTTTTCTTGAATTTCTAGGTTCTTTTTTTAACATGTTCAGTCAACACCCCCACTGCTCACATTATTAGGTCATTCGCAACAGCGGGTTGACAAAGGCTTACCACCTGCTGGTGGCCAACTCATTGCAGCCTGCTGTCCGTGATCAGCTTGCTGTGTCTCCTACTTGCCCTCTGTTTGCCATCTGCGTGTCCTTGCTCCCACCTCCTGCCTTCCATGGTGAGCTTGCTGCTCCCTCCTGCCTGCCCTCTGTTGTTCTCCATGCCGCAGCCTGCCATACGTGGTCAGCGTGCTGCCCCTGGCCCACTTACCTCTGTTCTCCATGTGCACGACCCTCACTGGCCCTTTTGGTCCTTTAAGCTGCCCACGCCTGTGCTGGCCTGAACTCCTGGGCTTACCCTGTCCTTTTCCAATTGCGTGCCCCTCCCTTCCCCTCCATGGTCCATTATACTGAACCTGCCCATCTTGGCCTGCTCGCCCTGGTCAGATTGCTGCCACTGACCCCTACTGCCTGCCCTCCGTTCACCATCTGCTTGGCTCTGCCCCAGCCCACCAGCCCTCTGTGGACAGCTTACTGCCCCTGTTAGCCTGCTCACTGTGGTCAGCTTGCTGCTCCTGCTTGAGCTCCTTGTCCCTGCCTTTGTTCTCTGTATGCATGCCCATGCCCTCCATATTCCATTGTGCTGCCCCTCCCCTTTCATGACGTTCCTCTGTGGTTTGCTTGCTGCCCCTGTCCCCCTCTACTCTTCCCTTCATTGTCCGTGCCTGTGCCCTCCCCCTCCATCGTGTCCTGTGATCTTTTGTGCTTCCTCTGCTTACCCTCTATTGCTTAGCTTGCTCCCCTACCCACCTCCTCCATGCCCTCTTGCCCTGCATGGGCTAATGTGCTGCTGGTGCTCCTCCAGTTTACGTTCCATGGTTCGCTTGCCTTCGGTTGTCCATGTACATTCCCCCTCCTTCTGCCCTCCATGGTACATTGTGCTGCCACTGTCCCTCCTGCCTCCTGTGCGTGGTCAGCTTACTGCCCTGCCCTCTTCCCCCTGCCCTATGTTTAAATTCACCACCTATCCTCTCTCTTTGACGCTCCATGGTGCTTTGTGGGTGCCTCCCTGTTGCCCACCATCGTGTCTTGTGCTGCCTCTGCCCCGCCCACATGCCCTGCAGGTTCAGCTTGCTGCCCCTCTTGCAATGCAACTTCATCCCCTCCCGCCCTACATTGTCCATTGCCATGCTCCTGCCCTCCTTGATTCGGTGTCCTGCCTAACTCGCTTGCTCTGCGTGGTCAGCTTGCTACCCCTGCCCACTCTCCCAGCCCTCTGTTGTGTGCGCACGTGACCAACCCCTGAGGATTTGTCAAGCGGCGCCCAAGTTATTAGCTTACAAATAAAATCAGTTTCCTATAGAAACGTGGTCCTCACTAGAACTACCCAGTGACAACCTCCACACTGTGTAATGTAATAAAATCATCCCCTCTACCCGCTTGGGTAAATTACCTTAAAGAGCTGTCTGATACTTGCCTGTATGGTAAAGGCTGCATACCTTTAAAATCTGGTGTTTGAAAGGTGATTGAGTATTCCATATAGTTTTTTGTGGTGATCATTAGTGTTAAGATTCAAGAGTTGATGCTTTGTGTTGTAGAGACCACAGCACTTTATTTTCATACTTGAACTTCTCCTTTTATCACTTTTATTTGCAGACACTGAAAAAATGGCTCAATATTTGGAGGAAGAACGTCACATGAGGGAAGAAAACTTAAGACTCCAAAGAAAATTACAGAGGGAAATGGAGCGAAGAGAAGCTCTATGCAGGCAATTGTCTGAAAGTGAATCAAGCTTAGAAATGGATGATGAAAGGTACGATATTAGACTTTCTCTCTTCTGAGGTGTTAATGATTGTACCCCCCCAGGGATAAATGAAAGTCTGAAGAAATTACTTTTTAAAATAACTATAGTACGTTAACATAAGATTAAAAAATCCTAGCATTTCTAATGATTTTATCTCTGAGGTTTCTAATTTGCCTGCTATTATTTCTAGCTTGTTGATTACTACAGTGAAGTGTCAAGTACATTAAAAAACATGACAGTATTGTATAATCGCAGCTAGGTGCAGCTCATTTATGACCAGATAAGCCACTTCACTTAATTTGTTGTTAAATGGGGAACTTTAATATTCAAACTTTTCAATTTGCAATACTTCCAATGTCATGGATTAGAAAGACATAATCGTAAATCCTGTCTGAAGGTCTAGAAATGCAAAATATTGCTAACATAATTCTGGAACTCCATATTTTATTTTAAGGTACGTTTTGGCTGAATTAAATTTGTAAATGTGATCAGTAACCACATATAATGTTATTTGTCTTGGTGCAGGGGTGTAGACATTAAATGGAAATAATTATTCCTGTGATAAAAGTACAGGTCTGTTTTCCCTACACTACTAACCCTAGTGAACTGCAGTGCATTTAGTGCTCCCCTGACGCTAACCTTAAAGATTCTCCTTACAAGTCTTCGCTAGTACTCCTTCCTGCATCCCCCTTCCCTTCCATTTAAACATTTTGAAGTATAAGAACATTTTAAAGTTGCCAGTTATAGTTTGTAAATTATTTTGAAGACCATATTAGAGCAAAATCTTTACTGATTCTATTAAACTCTTTACACTTTCCTTAACATTTTTCTATATTTGCTGCTTTTGAGTGATTTTATTACGCTTCTCACCACAGTGTTCATTAGGCTTTAATCAGATTGGTCAGTGTCCAAATGTTTTTATGTGGTTACCACCTAATTAGTTACCTTTTGCATTTTCTAATTCACAAATTTTAAATATTAAGAATTAGAGATCATAACTGTAGTTCCTGGATCAGCCCATGCCACAGGAGAGAAGTGTCCTGGCATCCTTCCAAATCATTTGCAACTTCAAGCTGCTCTTAGCGGCCCACCCACCACTCAGTTATGTATTTCCCTCCAAGCTGTCCGATGCTACTCCAGGTTCTTGTTGGCTTGTTATAGTGTTTGTAGTCTCATATCTGAAAGAAACACGTAGTGATAGATTCCTTACCTTAGAATAACCCCAGGCGTCAGTCTGCATCCGGAAAGTTTTCGTCAGCAGTACCCCTGCGCGTCGGAAGGTGGCGTCGTGCGGCTCCACGTCCGTCGTAGGCGTCGTGATCGCCGGGATGTCGCGGCAGCTACTTAGACGCCTCCCTCGCGTGCTGACGTCAGTTCTTTCTTTTTCCGCGCCAGCAAGCGCAGATCCGGAGAGAGCGGTACCCCCAGTCTTTTTTGACTGAGTTTTTTGAGATTTTTTCTCTCACCTTTTTGAGTCGATACGACTCCTGGTGCAGTTAGGGATGCCCGGGTTTAAGTCTTGTGAGGACTGTCATCGGATGATGTCGGTGACGGACCCGCACCGCGTGTCTCTTCTGCCTGGGGCGCAACCACGACCCCAAGTCGTGCCCCTACTGCCGATCCATGGCACCGAAGTCTTTGCGGGAGCGGTCCCGAAAGCTGCTTGAAGCCCGGCAGTCGGCTCCGTGCCGTGAAAGTTCCCGGTCCAGAGGGAGGTCGAGGGACCGGTCGCGGAGCCACCACCATCGGAAGTCGTCTGAATCGAAGTCTTCGCACTCTGGGTCAGGTAAGGCGAAGCGCCAAAAGAAGTCGAAGAAACGTCATCGTTCCCCGACTTCCCCTCGCCAGTCGTGCGACTTGGCTGCGGGTGGTGCCACCCCCGCGGCTCCGGCGGAGTCTACGCAGTCGCCGGTGACCTACCCGCCCTTCCCGGGTTCATCGGCGACTCCGGCCCAGGTGCAGGAATTCCTGTCCGCTATGGCTCGCCTATTTGGGCCGTCGGGCCCCTCCGGTGCGCCTTCGGGCCCCGCGGGCTCGACTGGGAGTCCCCGCCCTTTGACGCCGGCGGCTCTGGCCCCGGCGTCGCCGTCTGCTCCGGCCTCGGCACCGCAGAACTCCCGTGGATCCCGGTTGACCTCGTGACACCTCCACCGACGTCGACCCCACCGGCACCACGTTTCGCGTCGCCCGGCACGCCGGACGACATCGTCCCTAGTTTCAGCCCCGAAGTGGAGACGGTGCCGGAACAGTGTCGACCGACGCCGTTTGGGAATCTGTTTCCCTATCTCCATCCTCCTCCTTTTAGGCCTGTACAACAGCATGAGGAGGAAGGGGAGGACTGGGAGGTGTCTGAGGACCCTCTCGCTGCTCAATGCGAGTATGACCCGGACTGGGCAGAGGAGTTGGGGGATGCCAGAGGTCTGGAAACCTCTCCAGACCTTGGCATGCTGTCTCCTCCTACCGTGGCTACGGAGGAGGGTGCTTCTTTTTCTGTGGTGTTGCGTAGGGCAGCCGGGGCTCTCCACCTCGAGCTGCCTACTGTGGCTGTCAGGACTAACCTCCTGACGTAAGTGCTTCAGCCAGCAGTTACCTCTGCGGAACCACTGCTGCCCTTTAATGACGCACTTTCGGACGTTCTTTTGGGCTCTTGGTCCAGGCCCAACACGGGCTCCTGTGGACAGGAACGTGGCCCGTCGCCATCGCCCGGCCCCGGGCGACCCCATCTTTCACTCCCAACACTCCACCCCCTGAGAGCTTGGTTGTCCAAGCCTCCGCTTCCCCAAGCGCATTCCCTACCGCACCCCCGGACAGGGAATCCAAGAGGCTGGAACAATTTGGGAAGAAGGTTTTTTCTTCCGCCAGTCTAGGGCTGCGGTCGGTGAACACTGCATGCCTCTTGGGCCGTTGTTCTCACTCTCTGGAATACGGTGGCGCAGGTGCTGCCTCAGAGTCCGGAGGAGGCTCGGACACTACTCTCGCAGGCTATTGCTGAGGGGAGAGATGCAGCCAAGTTCACGATCCGTTGTGGCCTTTACACTGCCGACTCGCTGCGCAGGGCGATTTCCACGACAGTGTCGCTCCGCCGCCACGCCTGGCTGAGAACAACTGGCTTCTCGGGGGATGTCCAAAACACTTTGATGGACATGCCCTTTGATGGCATTCGCCTCTTTGGCAACAAGGCAGACAGTGCTTTGGAGAGATTTAAGGGCTCACGGGCTACGGCCAAGTCCTTGGGCCTTTCGGCCACACGGCCTCCTCAGCCTTCTGCCTTTCTCTCCTTTCGTGCTCGCGGAAGGGGCAACCCACCACATTCGCAACAGAGCCACAGGCCGGCGCAACAGTCCACGCGCGGACGTGGGAACCGCCGCGGCAGTTCAGGGGGCCAGCGGGCGGGTCAGTCCACCACCACCCCAGCCACCACTGCCTCCAAACCTTCCTAGTCCGACCTTTCAGGCCCACCAAACGCCAGTGGGTGGAAGGCTTCGCCATCACCTCCCCCACTGGCGCACCATCACGTCGGACAGGTGGGTTTTACAGATAGTCCGAAGGGGCTACTCCCTCCCCTTCGAGACTACCCCTCCAGCCATGCCACCTCAATACCACCGCATGTCGGGGGATCACTTGGCACTTCTCCAGCAGGAAGTTGTGGTCCTCTTGGCCAAGGGGGCCATAGAGCGCGTTCCAACGCCAGAAGTAGGTCGTGGTTGTTGTTCCCACTACTTTCTGATTCCAAAGGAGGACAAGGGCCTGCGTCCTATCTTGGATCTTCAGAACGTCAATCTCTTCCTCACACTTGCTCAGGTCTTGTCTGCCCTAGACCCACAAGACTGGATGGTAGCGTTGGACTTGCAAGACGCTTACTTTCATATCCCCGTCCTGCCGGCCCACAGGTGTTACCTGCGGTTCACGATAGGCCACGAGCATTTTCAGTTCACCGTGCTTCCTTTCGGCCTTACCAGCGCCCCTCGGGTGTTCACGAAAGTGATGGCGGTGGTCGCAGCTCATCTGCGCAGATCAGGGGTTTCAGTCTTTCCCCATCTCGACTGGTTGTTGAAGGCGGGCTCGCGGCAGGCAGTCGTCTCCCACCTCCAGACTACGGCCGACCTCCTGCATTTGCTGGGGTTCTCCATCAACGTGCCGAAGTCGCACCGGATTCCCTCATAGAAGCTCCTCTTCATCGGAGCAGTTCTGGACACAGTGCAATTTCGGGTCTATCCTCCCGGTTTCGGTCAGGATGACCTTGAGGCTGCTGGGCCTCATGGCCTCCTGCATCCTGCTGATCAATCATGCCAGATGGCATTTGCGGGCTCTGCAGTGGGACCTGAAGTTCCAGTGGGCGCAGCATCAGGGGAATCTGTCCGATTACGTCCAGATCTTGGAGGGCACTGCAAGTGGTGGCTCACGAACCAGCATTCGGTCAACGGCAGATCCCTCTCCCTTCCCCAACCGGAGCACACAGTGGTGACGGACGCGTCCCTCCTGGGATGGGGCGGCCACATGGGAGAGGCGGAGATCAGAGGCCTCTGGTCTCCGGCGGAGTCCAAGCTCCATATCAACATTCTGGAGCTCCGGGCGATCCTACTTGCACTTAAAGCATTCCTTCCCTCTGTCTAGGGGAGAGTAGTGCAGGTGTTCACAGACAACACCACCGCCATGTGGTACTGCAACAAACAGGGCGGGGTGGGGTCGTGGACCCTGTGTCAGGAGGCTCTGCGCCTCTGGACATGGCTGGAACATCAGGGCATTTCCCTGGTGGTTCAACACCTGGCAGGTTCACTGAACGCCAGGGCGGTCGAACTCAGCCGCAGGTGCATGATGGATCACGAATGGCGTCTTCACTCGATCGTGGCGCAAGGTCTCTTTTAACAGTGGGGAGAACCTTGGTTAGATCTATTTGCTACCGAAGAGAACGCGCAATGTCAGTAGTTATGCGCGTTGGAATTTCCAAGGCGGCACTCGCTCGGTGACGCTTTTCGTCGCGAGTTTGCTATAGCAAACCCCAACGTCACCCATATTTGTTGCTTCCTATTGGGATCTGATTGCCCCCATATATTTAGAAGGCATAGTTGAGGTGTGTTGTGAAGTTTCCTCCCGCAGACCAACTGTAATTGCATTGCCACTGCTCGCCAATATTTCTGTATAATAGGACATTCCCATATTATGTGATAAATGTTCCCTCTTGCATGCACTGTCTGTTACACCAGGGTCTACTTGTCTTTTGATATTTGTCATTGTGACGCAGGAGAAGTACGATCGATGGAGGATTTTCAGTTGGATTAGTCTTAGCTTTGTGGGTATGGCCACCTCCTTTGGGAATCCAACGCTTCCTGCTAGTCTTCGTCTTCCAGTATTCCTATGTTATTTTCCCATGTCTCACGTAAATTCTGAAGGGGATCTGGCGTGTTATTGAGTAGTTGCTTATACTTCATAGAGATCCCTCTGTTATCTACACGGTTATTTAGGAGTCTTTCCTCTAATGGTGGTGAATCTGGGAGATCTGTACCCTGTGGGATGGCTGTTTTAAGAGCGTGGCTGATCTGGAGATATCTGTATGTCTCTGAGTCTGTCACCTCGAATTCCTTTTGTAGTTATGCAAATGATTTCACCTTGCCCCTTACCCACAGATCACTCACCCTTGAAACGCCGATCATATCCCCTTTATCGAACCCGGGACATTGGCTCAGTCGACCAAGGCTCTCCGCATCCCATAATGGGGTGGATTGAGTCACTCTATCCGGCCACCCAAGCTTTCTTGTGACTTTGTGCCAGAGATTCACTGTGTGGTGCGTTGGGCCGGTGAGTTTGTTTCAATGGGTTTGTGTATAGCGCCTTGTTGTGGCGTCTAGGGCCCATAAGCATTTTATCCATTTGGTATGCGGGATTAGATTGCAAGCCATCATACCACCCCTTTACCAGTTTGTGAGTAGCTATTCGCAAGGGTTTTCCATCCCACTATAGTGTGCGGATCTCAGTTTTGATCTTGGCAGAGTAGGTGTCGGAGACCGGATAGGGTGTGTTTTGTAAGGCATATAAGAATCTAGGCAATGCCATCATTTTAAAGAGAGCTGCATGTCCTAGTAGAGACAACGGCAGCATTCTCCAGTGTTGGATATCTTTTTGTAGTCGTCGAAGGGGCCTTAGCAAGTTCGAAGTGTAAAACAGGGTGGGATCATGAGGCACTGATTCCTAGGTAGCAGAAGCTGTCTTCTGCCATTGTTATTGTACATCCCGGAGGTAGTTTGGGTTTTGGGCCGTAAAGGGTGTAAAGTATCGATTTAGACCAGTTTATGGTGTGTCCTGAATATTTACGGAAATTGGCGAAAATTTTGAGGACCCTGTTAATGGAAGCGCTGGGGGAAGCCATATAGAGTAATGTCATCTGTGTATAATGAGATTCTATCCCCCCCACTCCATGGTCCATTTGAGTCCATGGATCAGGGGATCCCTCCTTATCCAGGCAGCCAGTGGCTCGCGCCTTAGCGCAACGATCAAAGGTGACAAGGGGCATCCCTGTCTTGTTCCTTTTTTGGATGGAGTGCAAGGTGTGCCCATTCACCACTACCTGTGCTAGTGGGTTAGCGTAAAGCTACCTGATCCACAAGATGTATTCTGGGCCGAAACCCAACCGTTCCAGTACCGCGTAGCGGTAGGGCCATTCGATGGTGTTAAACGCCATCTGAGCATCCAATAATATCAGTTTCTTCCCTTATGAACTCACTTCTGCCCAGAATGCCATGTAAACATCGGAGGTTTAAGGCTGTGTTCCTCCCCGGCATAAAGCTAGATTGATCTGTATGCATTAGTTTTGTGATGAGTGGTAATAGTCTATTGGCAAGTAGTTTGGCCAGTATCTTTACTTTGACGTTGAGCAGCGATACGGGACGATACAAGCTGCACAATTCTGCCATTTTAGCTTGTTTGTGGATGACCACTATAGTGACCAGTCTATGGTCCTGCGGAAGGTTCCCCTGTCTACTGTCTTGTTACATCTGACGTAGATGGGGTGCGATTGTTGATGCTATGAGTTTGAATAATTAAATTGGTAGGCCACTAGGGCCCATTGCTTTCCCTGATTGAATGCTGTTAATTGCGCCTATGATTTCGTTGTCAGTAATGTCACTGTCTAGAGAGTCGGCCTCCTCTGGGGATTGTGTCGAAAGATGCTTGTCTGACAGTAAGTCTATGGAGTCATTGATGGTAGCAGTGGGTGAGGGAGTGTATAGTCTAGTGTAATATTGTGCGACTAGGTCAGCTATATCTTGTGGCTCTTTTACAAGCTCCTCATTTTCAGTTCTGAGACATGTCACCCATTTGTTTGCTTTTTTACGCCTGTCTAACCATGCCAGTTTCCCCCCGCCTTAGCCCCTGTCTCTTATATCCTGTAATATGTTTAGTCGACTATTCTTTGCCTCCGCTTTCATGAAGTTTTTGTATTCTTGTCGTTTAAGATCTAGTAAGTGTTTAGCCTCTTCCGTGCCAGAGTACGTGTGCTGTGTTTCTTTCTTGCAAAAGAAACAAATTGATGGACGGAATGCTGGACAATGCAAACATTCACCCCCCGTCACAAGGATCTGGGTTAAATCCATCATTCTTTTGCTCACCACACCACCCCAGTTTGGACCCAGCCATATGCAAATCAGTCTTGACCCTGTTCCTTGTGGGAACAGTCCAGCCCGAACTGCCAAGCCAGGTCCTCCCTGGACCGGAAACAAGCATCCTAGGACCGGTTTCAGGGCATCACCCTTCTTCAGCCAGGCTAGCTTGAATCCAGTGGTGTAGTGAGCACGGGACCCACGTCTGGGCATACCCTTCCCACTTAGGGCGACAAATGCAAAAGAAACAAATTGATGGACGGAATGCTGGACAATGCAAACATTCACCCCCAGTCACAAGGATCTGGGTTAAATCCATCATTCTTTTGCTCACCACACCACCCCAGTTTGGACCCAGCCATATGCAAATCAGTCTTGACCCTGTTCCTTGTGGGAACAGTCCAGCCCGAACTGCCAAGCCAGGTCCTCCCTGGACCGGAAACAAGCATCCTAGGACCGGTTTCAGGGCATCACCCTTCTTCAGCCAGGCTAGCTTGAATCCAGTGGTGTAGTGAGCACGGGACCCACGTCTGGGCATACCCTTCCCACTTAGGGCGACAAATCCAAAAGAAACAAATTGATGGACGGAATGCTGGACAATGCAAACATTCAGCCCCAGTCACAAGGATCTGGGTTAAATCCATCATTCTTTTGCTCACCACACCACCCCAGTTTGGACCCAGCCATATGCAAATCAGTCTTGACCCTGTTCCTTGTGGGAACAGTCCAGCCCGAACTGCCAAGCCAGGTCCTCCCTGGACCGGAAACAAGCATCCTAGGACCGGTTTCAGGGCATCACCCTTCTTCAGCCAGGCTAGCTTGAATCCAGTGGTGTAGTGAGCACGGGACCCACGTCTGGGCATACCCTTCCCACTTAGGGCGACAAATGCAAAAGAAACAAATTGATGGACGGAATGCTGGACAATGCAAACATTCACCCCCAGTCACAAGGATCTGGGTTAAATCCATCATTCTTTTGCTCACCACACCACCCCAGTTTGGACCCAGCCATATGCAAATCAGTCTTGACCCTGTTCCTTGTGGGAACAGTCCAGCCCGAACTGCCAAGCCAGGTCCTCCCTGGACCGGAAACAAGCATCCTAGGACCGGTTTCAGGGCATCACCCTTCTTCAGCCAGGCTAGCTTGAATCCAGTGGTGTAGTGAGCACGGGACCCACGTCTGGGCATACCCTTCCCACTTAGGGCGACAAATGCAAAAGAAACAAATTGATGGACGGAATGCTGGACAATGCAAACATTCACCCCCAGTCACAAGGATCTGGGTTAAATCCATCATTCTTTTGCTCACCACACCACCCCAGTTTGGACCCAGCCATATGCAAATCAGTCTTGACCCTGTTCCTTGTGGGAACAGTCCAGCCCGAACTGCCAAGCCAGGTCCTCCCTGGACCGGAAACAAGCATCCTAGGACCGGTTTCAGGGCATCACCCTTCTTCAGCCAGGCTAGCTTGAATCCAGTGGTGTAGTGAGCACGGGTCCCACGTCTGGGCATACCCTTCCCACTTAGGGCGACAAATGCAAAAGAAACAAATTGATGGACGGAATGCTGGACAATGCAAACATTCACCCCCAGTCACAAGGATCTGGGTTAAATCCATCATTCTTTTGCTCACCACACCACCCCAGTTTGGACCCAGCCATATGCAAATCAGTCTTGACCCTGTTCCTTGTGGGAACAGTCCAGCCCGAACTGCCAAGCCAGGTCCTCCCTGGACCGGAAACAAGCATCCTAGGACCGGTTTCAGGGCATCACCCTTCTTCAGCCAGGCTAGCTTGAATCCAGTGGTGTAGTGAGCACGGGACCCACGTCTGGGCATACCCTTCCCACTTAGGGGCGACAAATGCAAAAGAAACAAATTGATGGACGGAATGCTGGACAATGCAAACATTCACCCCCAGTCACAAGGATCTGGGTTAAATCCATCATTCTTTTGCTCACCACACCACCCCAGTTTGGACCCAGCCATATGCAAATCAGTCTTGACCCTGTTCCTTGTGGGAACAGTCCACCCGAACTGCCAAGCCAGGTCCTCCCTGGACCGGAAACAAGCATCCTAGGACCGGTTTCAGGGCATCACCCTTCTTCAGCCAGGCTAGCTTGAATCCAGTGGTGTAGTGAGCCCGCGACCCACGTCTGGGCATACCCTTCCCACTTAGGGCGACAAATGCAAAAGAAACAAATTGATGGACGGAATGCTGGACAATGCAAACATTCACCCCCAGTCACAAGGATCTGGGTTAAATCCATCATTCTTTTGCTCACCACACCACCCCAGTTTGCTCACTTTGCCACTGGATACAAGCTAGCCTGGCTGATGACGGCTGAATAGCCAGAAACCGGTCCCAGGATGCTTGTTTCCGGTCCAGGGAAGACATGGCTTGGCAGTTCGTGCTGGACTGTTCCCATGAGGCACAGGGTCAGACTGATTTGCATATGGCCATGTCTGAACTGGGGTGGTGGAGTGAGCTAAAGAATGATGATGGATTAAACCCAGATCAGTTGACTGGGGGTGAGTGTTTGATTTGCTCAAACGCTCCGTCCATCATCCCCTTTAGTATCGCTTTGTTCGCCTAAGTTGGCAGGGTATACCCAGACGTGGGTCCCTTGCTCACTTTGCCACTGGATACAAGCTAGCCTGGCTGATGACGGCTGAATAGCCAGAAACCGGTCCCAGGATGCTTGTTTCCGGTCCAGGGAAGACATGGCTTGGCAGTTCGTGCTGGACTGTTCCCATGAGGCACAGGGTCAGACTGATTTGCATATGGCCATGTCTGAACTGGGGTGGTGGAGTGAGCTAAAGAATGATGATGGATTAAACCCAGATCAGTTGACTGGGGGGGGAGTGTTTGATTTGCTCAAACGCTCCGTCCATCATCCCCTTTGGTATCGCTTTGTTCGCCCTAAGTTGGCAGGGTATGCCCAGACGTTGGTCCCTTGCTCACTTTGCCACTGGATACAAGCTAGCCTGGCTGATGACGGCTGAATAGCCAGAAACCGGTCCCAGGATGCTTGTTTCCTGGTCCAGGGAAGACATGGCTTGGCAGTTCGTGCTGGACTGTTCCCATGAGGCACAGGGTCAGACTGATTTGCATATGGCCATGTCTGAACTGGGGTGGTGGAGTGAGCTAAAGAATGATGATGGATTAAACCCAGATCAGTTGACTGGGGGTGAGTGTTTGATTTGCTCAAACGCTCCGTCCATCATCCCCTTTGGTATCGTTTCTTTCTTTAGCATCTCTTTTTCTAATTGTGTAATTACACCCTGTCTATCGTTTTTGTGACCAGCCATCCGGGATAGTGCTTTCCTTTAATGATGTTGTGTAGTCTTCCCACAGTGTTAGTGGGGATTGTACAGAGCCATTGCAATCTATTGTACTGCATAGCACCATGTTCAGATCCCCCTAGTAACGAGTCTCATTTTGGCAGATCTAGTATTTTGCTTAATTCCAAGAGATTAGTCTTATGTAATGGTGGTGTATATACACCGACAACGGACTGAGTGGTATACCCTCCCATGTGCCAGTGATGGCACATGGGAGGGTATTCCTAGAATAAAGGGGAAATTCTTGCGTATGAGGATTCCTGTCCCTCTGGACCCAGTTGTGAAGCCAGCGTGGGCCACTAGTGTATCCCCCATCTCTCTAACGCCTTGCATTTATTACCCATGAGATGGGTCTCTTGTAGTAATAACTCGTCTGGGGTATGCCTTTTAATAAATTAGAAGACTATACCTCTCCTAAGTTTACCTCCCAGACTGTTTACGTTCCAGGACAGCAATCTGAGGCAGGGAAGCCTAGTATCCGATGTCACTAGGTTTTTGTGAGCAAGCATTATTTCCTCAGTGGAGGAGAGGTTCGTGGGGCGGACTGTAGCCGCCGGTGAGGGCAGTCATGGATGTCTTCGCTACTTTATGTGGTTTACTGTGTAGGTTGTCGGAGTGTGACTGTGTGGAGCTTTTCCGTACAACTAAACTATAAATAACGCGAAACCATCCCCAAATATCATAAATGTTACAGGATTCATTTGTTACGCTCAATAACTTCCCCACCCCCCCGCTACCCTGCTTGACGGTTTAAGAAGTGCCTGCCACCCCAACATGCGGGGCACCTGTCGAAACCCTAAACAATTAACTGAGGGGAACTAGAACTCCAGAGACCAAAGACCGCCCCCACCCCCTCCATACTTCACGTTACCATAGTGACCGGGTATGTATGCTGTTGTATTCCACTATGTAGTGTCCGGCAGCCCCCCAGGCGCTTACTTGACAAACTTTATTAGGTGTCCCCTCTAGGGTTGGTGAAAGGTCCATTGGCTGTTGGGTTCTATTAGTCACTCTTGTCTGGATTCTTAGTTATGCGTGGCTTCCCGCCTATGTTCATTTCGGATCTTGTTTGCATTTTCTCCTGATGACTTGTTCGTCCACCAGTCGGGCTTGAGTGTCCCACCGTGCGCCACTCCCAAGTTTCTTCAGGGTTGGAGAAGGACCAGGTCTTTCCTTCAGCTTCCACCCTTAATTTTTCAGGATACAGCATTGAGTATTTGATTTCTTTCTCCGACTGTTTCTTTTTTATTTTGAGGAAGTTGCGCCTGTCTCTGCACGTTTACAGTGAAATCGGGTAAGAATGAAACCCCGACAGACAGCGCCCCAGGAAAGCCACCTGATTCACCGCCGACCTCCAAGAATCCAGACGCACCTGCAGATGTCTCGAGAAGAACTGGAGAAACACCAAAACGTCAGAAGATCGCACCACCTACAAAAACACCATGACTGAATACCACCAACGCATCAGATCCACCAAAAGGACCTTCATTCAAAACAAGATCCTCGCAACACCTGCAACTCCAAGCAACTCTTCAGCGTCATCCAGGAATTCACCAAGCCCCCCAGCGAAACCACAGACATCCCCCCCTCCCAGGACCTCTGCAACAAGCTCGGATCCTACTTCCATCTAAAAATCAAGGGACTCTACGACCACTTCAACGACCAGACATCGAACTCCGAAACCACTTCCTTCTCCAGCAACGCCATCCAGCCCACCATCTCCTCCTGGACCCCAGTCACCACCGAAGACACCACTTCGACCATGAAAGGCATCCTCTCAGAAGCCGCCACGGACCCTTGCCCCCTGCACATTTTCCACACAGCCGCCATCGCTCCCGAACTACGATGCACCATCAACACCACCTTCAAAACCGGCATCTTTCCCGACGACTGGAAACGCGCAGAAGTTGGACCCCTGCTCAAGAAGCCCTCAGCAGACCCCACCGACCTCAAGAACTACCAACCCATCTCCCTCCTCCCCTTCGCGGCCAAAGTCACAGAGAAGACAGTCAATGCACAACTAACCAAATTCATAGAAGAAAACTCCATCCTCGACCCCTCCCAATCCGGATTCCGCAGCAACGACAGCACCGAAACAGTCCACTCACCGCCACAGAGGACATCCGCACCCTCCGTGACCAAGGACGCACTGTGGTCCTGATCCTACTCGACCTCTCTGCAGCGTTCAACACAGTCTCCCACCGCACACTCACCACCAGACTCCACGACGCCGACATACAAGGAACCGCCCTCGACTGGATCCGCTCTTTCCTCACCGGCAGAACCCAAAGAATCAGACTGCCACCTTTCCTCTCCAAACCCACGGAAATCAACTGCGGAGTGCCCCAAGGATCTTCGCTCAGCCCCACGCTCTTCTACATCTACATGGCCCCCCTCTCCGCCATCATCCGACAGCATGGACTCAGCATAGTATCCTACGCCGACGACACCCAGCTCATCCTCTCCCTCACCAAGGACCCATTAACCACCAGACTCCACTTTCAGGAAGGAATGAAGGACGTTGCATCCTAGATGATCAGAAACTGCCTGAAGCTCAACTCGGAGAAGACAGAAGTCCTCGTCCTCGGACCCTCCCCCTCGGCATGGGACAACACCTGGTGGCCCACCGCCCTCGGCAGCCCCCCCACCCCCACGAACCACGCCCGAAACCTCGGCATCGTACTCGACTCCTCTCTCTCCATGACCAGACAGGTCAACGCAGTCGCCTCCAGCTGTTTCAACACCCTCCGAATCCTCCAAAAAACCTTCAAGTGGATCTCCCCCGAATCAAGGACGGCCGTCACCCACGCACTCATAACCAGCAGACTGGACTACGGAAACACCCTCTACGCCGGGATCAACAAGTCTCTGCTCCGCAAGCTCCAGACCATACAAAACACCGCAGCCAGATTCCTCCTCGCCATTCCTCGACACGAACATACCACCCAAACCCTACGGAATCTCCACTGGCTCCCCGTTGAGAAGAGTCACTTTCAAGATACTCATCCACGCTACAAATGCCTCCACAACACCGGACCCCAATACCTCATTGAGAGAATCTTCTTCCACGTACCCAAGAGAAACCTCGGATCCGCTGACTTCGCCCTCGCCAAAACCCCATGCATCCGCAGAGCCAGGACAGGTGGAAGAACCTTCTCCTACATCGCGGGCAAGTCCTGCAACGAGCTCCCGATCAACATCAGACGTGCCCCCTCCCTGAACATCTTCAGGAAGACGCTCAAGGCCTGGCTTTTCGACTGAACGGAGCTGCTTAACCCCCCACCCCCAGAGCCTTGAGACCCCCACGGGTGAGTAGCGCGCTTACAATTCCCCCTGATTGATTGATTTAATGAAATGGTGCTGTTGTCGAGGCGGACCGGGGGGCCGTGCGTGCACCTTGCAGTATAATGTCTGTCTCGAATTGAAGATATGGGCCAGGATAGGTCTCGGAGGGGCCCCTGGTTTAGGTCTTCCACCTGGTACTCGTGTGCTCTCTTGACAGAAAAGTAAGCCGCTGGGTTGTAGGTGTTTCAATAGAAGGTCTTCCACAAAGAGATCAATAGCCGGTCCGTCTGCACATTCGGGAACGCATATTATACGTACATTGTTCCTCCTGGATCTACCTTTGTACTCATCCAGCTTTGCTTCGAGTGTTTTTGTTGTAGTGGTCAGAACTTTCACTTGTTGCTGGAGGGTCGTGGAGTCCACCTTCAGGTTTTGGGTTACTTCTTCCACTTCCCCGTTGCTCAACTTGCGTAGATCTGCCCTTAACAGAAATACTGAGTAAGCCATCGAGTCTACGCGCGTTTGTAATGATTGGTGAACCTTATTGATGGCTGCCATAATGTCTTTCAGGGTTGGTTCGTCCTTCTCTGTTGCTGGCTCCCGCGTGCTGCTGCCATCGTCTTGTCCTTTTTGTAGGGTGAATTTGTCTAGTTTGGTTTGTGCCTCGTCCTCCTTGGCCGCTCGACATGGCGCACCCGAAAAATTTGCTAACTTGTGGGACGTTTGGGCTCAGGATTGATCCCCCGGGTACTCACCGCTGCCTGACCAGGAAGTTACCGTGCAGCCTGTCGGTTTTCCTCAGGTGGGGAGTTCTCCCTCCCTTGATTACTGCCTGGGTTGCATGGCAGTGCTCCAAAGTGTGGGACACAATGGGGCCGGTAGATGGAGGGGAGCCCGGAAGTTGTCCTTGGAATTATGGAGAATCACGCCAGATATTGCGCCGCATCGGTAGATCTCCACTTAATTAACGTGTCCACCCCGCTTGGTAGTGTCTTCTGCCTTATGTGGGGAAGTGCTGGAGAGGTTGCCGGCGCCGCACCCCCAGGAGCGAGGTATCTTCTTTGAGCTTGCTGTATTAGTGGTGGGGGGGAGGGGTCTCAGCCCATCCCACAACTTGCCAGCTCCTTAGTTTCCTACCAACCACTGGCTGTAGGCCAATTCTTCAGCCTCTTCGGTTGCTTTACATTGTGTTGTAGCCTTTCCTTTGGCGCTGGCCAGTTTGCTCCACCATTTGCCGTATTGTGAGGATGCTACGGTTCCACCCGCACATCCAGCAGCATACGGCTGCGTCTCGCCCCCAGGCCTGCAGCCCAAGCAATGCCCCTCCTACTAGGCCAGCGGGCATGGCTTCCACTCCTAGCGGTGCTGGGGAGTTCCAGGCCGCTCTGAGGTCGCCGCCAGGGGAGGGCGCCCACAAAGCCTTGGAATCCTCTGTAGCGCTCCACCCACCCTGCTCGCCCTCCAGCCGTGTCTCTACTGTGGGTCCCGTTGCCACTGTAGTAATTGATTTTCCGCTGCGGGCGATAACACTGCTGCTGGACGTTGGAAGGTGTATCTTCGCACAATTTTCAACTGATTTTTAGGCGGAGAGACTGAGGTAGGGGTATCGGGCTCACGGAGCTCGTCTAATGTGTTTCCATTTCTTACAATGCCGGACACGCCCCTCTGTGGCCCTTATCCTGATGACTCTTTGAAGCTCCAGGATTTTCTAGGAGTAGTCCCGTTTCTTGTCATTTGAGCTTTTCCCATTTATCATATTGGAGTCTCGAGGTCTTTGAGAGGAAAACGTTGAATTAAGAACAGCAAATATGGCAGCCTAAGTGGAGTGACCAGGACAAAAACCAGACTGAAAAGGAGTTAGTAAGTTTAAACTGAAAGATAGCCAAATTTAACAGTATGTATCATGGATGAATTTGGGAAGAGATGCCGATGATTAGACAAAAAGTGATATCAACTGATTTATTTTGAAAAATGGAATGACAAATCTAGGTTTATATCCTGATTGAAAGTTACCAGAAGACAAAGATAGGTTAAAAATAGTAGCACGGTGGGGTCAGACTATGATGCAGGCTGAATTTGCACGAGTGGCAGGTATATCGAAGGAGAGCCGTTAGGGTTGGCCCTTCAGGTGAGTTGTACAATCCCAGAAATGGCCCAGAGAACATTAGTTTAGACAAGGGGTTTGCTTGAGAACAATCACATGTTCTCCAATTCATCCAGCATGTAACTGGGTCAAGTTGATATGCATCAGAAGATTTAATGGAAGAAAGGATGGTCACTTTAAACAGAAAACCCTTCTACACACAGACCAGATGAGAGAGAAGGTTCAGGAGGTGAAAGAACCAGAAGTAAAGAAGGGACAAGGATTTGAAGCAATACTTATAACTATAAAAAAAAGTGTCCTTCCTGGGCAAATTTGAAAGCCTGCTTTTAATCAGCATGGTATTGAAAATGTGTCCAGTGCATTTGCTTCATGCCAACGAAAGTCTATTTTCTGAATCTGTTAGTGTAGCAAAAAATGGTACAGTGAGCCATGGCTGAGGGGGATTACTTAGTTTTTTTGTTAAAACGGAGTGAAGAGCATGTGTGGAGTACACCAGAAGATGAGAAGACTTATATAGCCAAATCCGCTTTTAATTTTGAAAAGTTTGATAGAGAAGGAAGACAGGGTGATTTAGCAGAAGCAGGTAGGTTGCCTGATATAAATGACTATTAAGAAAAATAATTTTAGGAAATATGCATATTAAGTCTGGTCTTATCGTTATGACGATGAGGTAATATTAAAATCTTGGGACTAAATAATGGAAGGAAAAACAAATCATAAATATTAAAGTCTCCAAAAAGAGTTAAAGGCACAGTAGTAGAGAACACCAAAATGCCTCAATCAAGAACTTGATTGAAATGACATTAGTTCAGGAGGACAGTAGGCAGCCAAAAAGAGAGTATGTGTTGTACAGAAAGTAAGAAAATAATGTAATAAGGAGCTTATTCTTAGATGGCTAGTAGTATGGTTTCCACAAAGTGAATGAAATTGGAAAATGTTTCCTACCTCTGATAGTGCCAAGGTTTTAACCTGAATAACAAAAAGATGATCTGGGATATGTCAGAGCAGCAACATTGAAGGAAATTAAAGCAGAAGATCAAAGTCTAAATAATGCATAGCAAATAAATCTGGTGTTAGTGCATTGATTTACAGTTGACATAGTATTCCAGAGACCAAGGGAAAAGATGCAGAGAAAGTAGAAACACCATTAGAGCATACAAGATGACCTGAAATTGCATGTTGTGGGTTCGATCTGGAAATGTACTGTCAAATATGTACAGTATACACAAACAACCAAGCAAAGAAAACCGGTACACACAGTACAAATTCATGATCACAGGTTTAGGGGACACAATATTTAATGCAAGAGAATAAAATGCACAGACTTTCTTGCCCTGCCCAGTATGCACAGTTGCTAACCAATATCTACCTTTGTAAGACTCCTATGATTTTCAACTCTCATCTGCTTTATTCAGTTTCAATACAAACCATAAAAACACACACTAAGATAAATGTATATATACATCGTACATTAAATAGCATTACCACAATTTAGAAAAAATAAAATTTTAATCAAATAAGGAAAATATAAAATTTTGCAGCGTGAATCTTTCTGGGTTCACTATGCTGTGCATTATTCTGCCATCTCGTGGTTGGGTCCGGATTCGTAGTCTTTTCTTTGTTTTTGTTTTTTTGTTTTTTTTTTGTTGTTGGCCCAGGTGGGCGGCGACGCCCCACCATTTGGTGTCTTCGGTGACGTCGTCGCGCTTCCGGCGGAAGCTCCCACCCTTGGTAGCCATCTTCAGATTCTTTTTTCCGCCGTGGGGTCTGGATCGTTGCCGAGAAGTTCCAGAAATTTTGGACGAAGAATCTCAAAGTCGAAATCTCATCACAGAGGATGGATTCCTGAGACACCGGACGACGACACAAGTACCGGAGACAACAAGAAGGATGACGAGGTAGAAGGTCCACGACCGAAATCTCGACGCCTACAGAGAATGCGCTCACAGGGGGCTCCCTGAGCGCGGTTATGGACAAGACTCCGTTCAAGTTTTGCAAAAACTGCCACCACAAGTACGCCCAAAAGACCAGCACCCAGTCTGCAACCTCTGCTTGCCGCTCGACCACATCAGCGAAGACTGCAACGCGTGCTAGGCGTTCACCCGAAGACCCTCCGGGTGAGAGAGACAGAGAAGGGCGAACTACAACATGCAGGGCCAGGGACCAGCACCATCGCTCCGAGGCCTGGGCCTCTCGAGCGGAGAGGAAGACAACATCGCAGAGGGACCAGAGGACTGCGCTGTCGTCGAGGTCCATAAGAAAACGTCGAAGGAGGTAAGGGAGTCGTCGACCCCAAAACACCAAAGCGACGCTCGAAAGAGTGAAGCCAGAACACCTAGCGACACTCCTAGAAGTGTAGCAAAGTTCTCAAAGGGAGCGTTGCCGCCGAAACCCTCGACGAAAGCAACAGCATCCAAGGACAAGCAGTCGAGCGGATCCTTTGACAAGGACTCACAATCGGCGAAAGCTTCCGAAAAAACAAAGGCGTCGAAGGTCACCTCCGAAAGGGAAGCCTCGGCACCGAGAAAGGAAGGCCCGGCGTCTGTTTCGACGACCGCGAAGAGAAGCGCTGCACCACTCGACGCCGAAAAGGCCCACGAGATGGCGAAAAAGAAGAGGAGGCTCGAAGCAGAGATGGCGAGCATCCTGCAACGGAAAAAAGACTTCGACGAGAAGATGAAGCAATACGCTATCCCATCGAAGCCAGCCCACGAGGCACTCGAGGAGTTCGAAGCCGAATACATCGAGCCCCCGAGAACACCCGAACCACTCGAAGACCAGGACGAAGAAGACTACTACTTCGAAGGCGAAGAAGAGATGCAGTCTTACCGGGACTCTGCGTCCTCGGAGGTACAAGACATAGACTGGCAAGACCTCGACGCAGAGTCACCAGAAGAAGGGGTAGACTCTTATCCCTCGAGGCCTTCGCCGCCAGACGACATCGGAGTCTACAATGAGGTCGTCCAGAAGGCTGCAAAGACATATGGGGTCGAAATGCAGGAGGAAAAAACAAAGGCAGGTTTCCTCTTCGAAACCCTGCTCCCTCAACAGACAAGGAGCCAATTCCTACCCATGTTGCCTGGCGTCCTCGACCAGGGAAGGGAGGCCTTCAGGGAACCGGCAGTCTGCAAGGCGGTTACACCTAGAAGCGAGAAGAAATATAAACATTCCACAAAAGACCCGGCGTACATCCAAGGGTCAGTACCAGCAGACTCCATTATCGCTGCAACGGCCAGAAAAAGGGCCGGTGTGCCCACCAACACAGGCCCACCTCCAGACAAGGAGAGCAAGAGAATAGACCTCACAGGACGAAAAGTGGAGAGGAACGCAGCCATACACTGGTGCATCGCCAACTCCAACGCCCTCATCAGCAGGCATGCATACCAGCATTGGGCAGAAATGAGTCAGCTCATTAAACACCTGCCAGAAGAACACCAACAAAGGGCAAATTACCTAGCGGAGGAAGGCAAGGCCATCGCTAACACTTGCCTAAAGTCAGCTTTGGACGCAGCAGAGAACTCCAGCAGGCAAATGATGATAGGAGTAACTGAGAGGAGACACGCATGGCTCAGGATCTCCAGCTTCAAGCCAGAAGTACAGAGCAACATCAACACACCTTTTGAAGGTGAGAAACTGTTTGGGGCAACAGTCGACAACAAGTTAACTCAACTGAAGACGGACAACAAAACTGCAAGGTCCATGGGAGCGCTGCAGTTCAGGGGAATGAGAACAGGAAACCCCTCAAGGCGACCCAGTGGTAGAGGGGGCAATGCACCCACCACTTCACACCAATCACCCCAGCAAGGATATCAGGGGAACAACCAGGGCCAAAACCTGCAGGGACAACAGCAGCAGAATTGGCAGTACCAACCCAGAGGACGGTCCTTTCGAGGGCACGGACGGGGACAGGCCCGAAGAGGGGGCCAGCAGCCCACCTCAAAGTGACTCCAGACACAAACCAGACCCTCCCCAGTTAACACCAAGGGAGAGGAGAAGTCCACAAAAGGACAAAATAAGGAACACACACAGACAACAAATAACCACCGAGCATACAACACCGGTGGGAGGAAGAATAGGAAAATTCCTCACACAATGGAGGGAAATTACCACGGACAAGTGGATACTAAACACCATACAGCACGGGTACTGCATAGACCTCCAAAAACACCCGCCGGGGAAAAAACCAAGACATCGGACAATACCCGCAAGGAGAACTCGCCCTCCTCCGTCTAGAAGCAGAGGAGCTGCTACAAAAAGAGCAATAGAACTAGTCCCAATAAACAGAAAGGAACAAGGGAGTATACTCAACATACTTCCTTGTGCCAAAGATAAACGAAACACTAAGACCAATACTGGACCTCAGATTCCTGAACAAGTTCGTAAAAACTCAAAAATTCAAAATGACTTCAATTCAGGAAGTAATACCCCAAATCCAAGAAGGGGATTACATGGCGACCTTAGACTTGAAAGATGCATATCTGCACATACCCGTCAACCACAAACACAAACGTCTATTAAGATTCGTGATAGGCCACGACCACTACCAGTTCACAGTGCTGGCCTTCGGACTAAAGTCCGCACCAAGGGTGTTCACAAAATGCCTAGCAGCAGCTGCAGCGCACCTTCGAAGAAAGAGCATACATGTATACCCCTACCTCGACGACTGGCTTGTGAAAGCAGGATCATACAAACTCTGCAAAGATCACATCGAACAAGTCATACAAACACTGTCCACACTAGGTTTCTCAATACACTGGGAGAAATCGTCAACAGAACCTCAGCAGATCAAAATATTCTTAGGGGCACAAATAGACAGCACACAGTCCAAGGTGTTCCCCAGCGACAAGAGAACTATAGCGCTCCTGAGGGAAACACGTCATTACCGCAAGGGGCAAGTTCTGACAGTGAGGACGGTGAGCAGACTAATGGGAATGATGGCATCATGCATTCACCTTGTCCCACATATCAGACTGCACATGAGACCGTTCCAAGAATGGATACAGCAGCAGTGGTCACAAGCAACAGGGAGTTGGGAAGATCTAGTGGTTGTCACACACGCAGTGCAGCAAGAAATAGCGTGGTGGAAGGAAGAGAACATATTACAGGGGAAGCCATTCACACAGCCAACTCCAACAGTGACCATCACAACAGACGCCTCACAGCAGGGCTGGGGCGCACACATGGACAGACTCCGCGTCAGGGGGCTGTGGTCACAACAAGATGCAGTGAAACACATCAACTTCCTAGAACTAAAAACTGTGTTCCTAGCCTTAAAAGCCTTTCAAAAGCAGCTTTACGGGCAGCGAGTGCTGATACAAACAGACAACACAACAACCATGTTCTACATCAACAAACAAGGTGGAACACAGTCAGCACCGCTATCAAGCCTGGCACAAGAGATCTGGAGATGGGCCATCCCTCTAAGGATAGACCTGCTGGCAATACACCTTCCAGGAATAGACAATGTAGAAGCAGACCGACTCAGCAGGCAGACGTCTGCATCCCACGAATGGGAACTCAACCAGCAGGAGGTGCAGCGGCTGTTCCAAAAGTGGGGAACACCACGGATAGACCTGTTTGCAACACTCCAGAATGCAAAATGCCAACATTAAGCATCCAGACAACCGGACCAAAGGTCCCTAGGGAATGCGCTATGGATAAGTTGGTCGAACGAATTTGCATACGCTTTCCCCGATACCACTGTTACACAAGGTACTCAGCAAATGCAGGAGCAGCAGCATGACACTCATACTGGTAGCACCTCAGTGGGCCAGACAATCATGGTTCTCACAGATAATGGAAATGGCGCAGGAACCAGCACACAGGTTCAGCAGAAGGAAAGACCTCCTCACAATGCAAGACGGAAAAGTGCTCCACCCAGAACCAGACAGCCTCAGCCTAGCAGCATGGCTCCTGAGGACCTAGAATTCGCACACCTCAAGCTACCTCCAAGCACCATGGCAGTACTCAGAGAAGCAAGGAGACCCACTACAAGAAAATGCTACATTGCAAAGTGGAAAAGGTTCTCGCAATGGTGCATTACAGAGGGACTGCAACGAAAAGTCACAAAAGAATCAACAGTACTACAATACTTAACGCACCTACTACAAAGCGGGCTGAGCTACTCGTCACTAAGGGTTCACTTAGCAGCCATAGTGGCCTACACCAGGGAGAAGCGGGGAAAAGCTTCTTCACCTCCCAAGTGGTCAAAAGATTCCTGGAAGGGGCTAAAAGAATAGCCCCCCTAAAAGGATGCCAGCCCCAAGCTGGAACCTCAACACTGTACTAACACAGTTGATGAAATCACCATTTGAACCCATACACAAGATCACACTGCACATGCTCACACTAAAAACGGCATTCTTAGTGGCTATCACGTCACTGCGAAGAGTCAGTGAACTACAGGCTCTGACACTACAAGAGCCCTACTTGCAAATACACCAGGACAGAATTGTCATGAGGACGGACCCACGCTTCCTGCCAAAGGTGGTGTCCCGGTTCCATATCAATCAAACAATACAGAGACCAAGTTTCTTCCAGAAACCTTCAACGCCCTCAGAAAAGGCGCTACACACGCTGGACGCCAGAAGGGCAGTGATGCACTACATAGAAAGGACGAAGGAATGCAGGAAAACAAAACAACTCTTCGTTTCCTTCGCAAGCAGTTTCCTGGGACGACCAGTAACAAAAAATACCATAGCACGATGGATTGCACAAGCAATACAACTCTGCCATAAGCAGGCAGGACAAGAATTACAAGGAGCCGCCCAGGCTCACTCAACAAGGAAAAAGGGAGCAACGGTTGCGTTCCTAGCGAACACACCTATCCAAGACATTTGCCAAGCGGCAACATGGTCTTCCGTGCACACGTTCACCAAACACTACTGTGTGGATATCCAGATGAACAAAGAGGCACAAGTAAGACAGAGGGTCTTACAGCACATTTTCAGCAACCAATGCTCATCTTCCACCCAACCACCGCAATGAGAGAAAACTGCTACAAAGTCTATGCACAGCATAGTAAATCCAGAAAGATTCACGCTGCAAAACGAATAGTTTCTTACCTGTCGGTGTAGTTTTGCAGCTTGAAGACTTTCTGGATTCACTAGCGATCCCACCCGCCTCCGCCAGGAAGATAACATAGGAGGTTAAGGGTACAACTAGACTACATACAGGGTTTAGAGGGATCAAAGAAAAATTGAAGGATAAAAGGTGAAAGACATAGACAACAAAAACTGTAAGAGGAAAAGAAAAAAGAATCCGAAGATGGCTACCAAGGGTGGGAGCTTCCGCCGGAAGCGCGACTACGTCACCGAAGACACCAAATGGTGGGGCGTCGCCGCCCACCTGGGCCAACAAAAAAAAAAACACAAAAACAAAGAAAAGACTACGAATCCGGACCCAACCACGAGATGGCGGAATAATGCACAGCATAGTGAATCCAGAAAGTCTTCAAGCTGCAAAACTACACCGACAGGTAAACTATTCGTTCCCTTAAACGTATTTACAATAAAAATAGAAAAAGATACTGTGCATATAAATAACTAGTTTCATTTCATTTTACTTCTCGTCCAATACTTAGCCTAAAACATAGTGAGTAGGAAATTTACCCAGGAATATACATTCTAAAAGGTCTCGTAGACTAAGGCCTTGAGTTGTGAATTAGCCTTCCTTATTTTAATGGCTTGTTGAGCATAGGAGGCCACTGCATACCATACTCTCTCATTTTTCAAATAAAATTAAATCCATCTTTATAACAATATAATTTCTCATTATAAAAAAGGGGGTGTAAAAGTTTCTTATATCCCTGTAAAAATTACAAAAATATAAAATGTCAAGTTGACTGATGCGACTTACCATCGCATTCGCAATTTGGTAGCTTTTGGTTCCATTTGCCCATATCAGGGAAAGCTACCATAAAATTGAGAGTACACATTCTTAGTCTAGTAAGATAAAAATCAGTGTTGTAAATTTGTTACCCAGAGCAGATATTTTTGTGTGCCTTTCTCAATTGGTCCATCACAATAAACCTTTATTTTGGGCTTTACACATTCACAAGTGTCTCTTAAGGATTCCCTAGCCCCTATAATTCCTTTCTTCAACTCCTCACTGTACCATAGGACTTTAATAGGATCACTAATATCTATATTCTCATCCACCTCCTTTAGGAGATTAACATAGGCCAGCCATGGGATTATTTTTAATATGGTCGAGGGTCAAACAATCGGCTACAATATCCTGAGTAAATTTAGTTAGTTTTACTCCATATCCCATGCTATACAATGACTGAGCTGACACTGATACAGTCCTCAATTTAGGGAATTGCTAACGCTGTGCTGTATAAGAAGGGGTTGAATTTGGAACTGCTAATCTTTTTAGGAAGATATTCTCTTGAGTCTGGAGTAAAGCACAATTGTGCTTGCTGCACCACAGCAAGCACCACTTAAACACTCTTGTAGAGGGTCAAGATCTCTCTAATTGGCTTATTTCCCATCTTGGCGGAGAATGTAAAAATGGCCTCTATTGTTTGTGAAAATTTTAATTTACTTAATTCTAACTGCTGGCCCCAATGTCCGTTAGATGTAAAATGTGTGCCCAAATACGTGAAAGTGTGGGTTTTAGTTACTGTTTCCCTCTTAACATGATGCCTTCTAGTTTTTTTTTTCCTTTCCCACATACCAGTGTATATGTTTTTTTAAGATTTAATTTTAGGTCTTTTTCTTCCATGTACACAGAGGAGTTTTCTATTAGGCACTGAAGGCCATTTGCGGCTCTGGATAACAGGACCGCATCATCTGCGTACAATAAAAACCGGAATGGTCGCTTGCCAACTTTGGGTGTATAAGCAGTTTTATTGGAGGCCAGCTTCCACCAGACTCCCTAGTTGTTTCAAATGCCCGTAAACGCACTCACAAACTAGCCAACGCGCACCACCTTCTGATAAGGAATCCAAACTTATTGATGCGTCAGACAAACTGGTTGCTGCGCAATCCACCAATCATTGGTTAATTGCAAACACATAGGGATTATTAGCCGGATAGAACAGTGCTTACTGGTATGAAATTGAGGAACTCCTCCAATATTTTCCAGGGGAACATAAAAAGAAAGGGCAAGAACTAGTTCAGGTAGAAAAGTTAATCTCCAACTCCTCCATCAGATCTGCACTGGACTCTGCAGATACCTCTGCCAAAGGCATCAATACAAGTGTCCTCCTACAGTGGCATGCCTGGCTGCATATCTCTGGATTTAAACCAGAAGTCCAGCAAACTTTATCCTTCCTCCCATTGAATAGGAGCATCTCTTCAGCCCACAAGTAGATGAGGCCTTGGAGAAAATGAAAAAAGATACTGAGGTAGCCAAATGTATGGGGGCACTTTAAACACCCACTCCTCTGGGCTCCTTTCGTTGCTCCTCTTATATATCAGGTTTTAAAGCATCTACAGATGCCTTTGCATCCTAATACAGGTCACAAACGAACACCTCCATCTAGAGGTTATTTCAGAGGCAACTACAGGGATAACCACTTCAATCAGGGTTGGTAAAGCGCAGCTACTCACCCGTGAGGGTCTCAAGGCACTGGGGGGGTGGCTCCGTTGAGAGCTGGGGTCATCCGAAGAGCCAGGAGTTGAGGTCCTTCCTGAACTGGGGCAATGCGGGAGCTTGCCAGAAGGGGGAGGTCATTTCAGACCTTGGCTGAAAGGTTGGAGAAGGACTTTCCTCCCGTTCTGGTCTTGTAGATGCGTGTTGCTGCGATAATGGAGTCTGCTGGCACTGACCCTTGGATGTACGCAGGGTCTTTTGTGGAATGCTTATTTCTTTTCGCTTCTAGGTGTAACCGCCTTGCAGACTGCAGGTTCTCTGAAGGCCTCCCTTCCCTGGTCCAGGACGCCGGGCAACATGGGTAGGAATTGGCTTTGTTTGTTGAGGGAGCAGGGTTTCGAAGAGGAAACCTGCTTTTGTCTTTTCCTCCTTCATTTCGACCCCATATGTCTTTGCAGCCTTCTGGACGACTCCATTGTAGACTCCGATGTCGTCTGGCGGCGAAGGCCTCGAGGGGTAAGAGTCTACCCCCTCTTCTGGTGACTCTGCGTCGAGGTCTTGCCAGTCCAAGTCTTGTGCCTCCGAGGGCGCCGAGTCCCGGTAAGACTGCATCTCTTCTTCGACTTCGAAGTCGTAGTCTTCTTCGTCCTGGTCTTCGAGCGGTTCGGGTGTTCTCGGGGGCTCGATGTATTCGGCGTCGAACTCCTCGAGTGCCTCGTGCGCTGGCTTCGATGGAATAGCGTATTGCTTCATCTTCTCGTCGAAGTCTTTTTTACGTTGCAGGATGCTCGCCATCTCTGCCTCGAGCATTCTCTTTTTCGCCATCTCGTGGGCCTTTTCGGCGTCGAGTGGTGCAGCGCCTCTCTTTGTGGTCGCGGTCGTCGAAGATTACGCCGGGCCTTCCTTTCTCGGTGTCGAGGCTTCCTTTTCGGAGGTGACCTTCGACGCCTTTGTTTTTCGGAGGCTTTCGCCGATTGGGAGTCCTTTTCGAAGGATCCGCTCGGTTGCTTGTCCTTGGATGCTGTTGCTTTCGTCGAGGGTTTCGGCGGCAACGCTCCCTTTGAGGACTTTTCTACACTTCTAAGAGTGTCGCTCGGGGTTCTGGCTTCACTCTTTCGAGCGTCGCTTGGGTGCCTTGGGGTCGACGACTCCCTTACCTCCTTCGACGTTTTCTTATGGACCTCGACGACAGAGCAGTCCTCCGGTCCCTCTGCGATGTTGTCTTCCTCTCCGCTCGAGAGGCCCAGGTCTCGGAGCAATGGTGCTGGTCCCTGGCCCTGCATGTTGTAGTTCGCCCTTCTCTGTCTCTCTCTTACCCGGAGGGTCTTCGGGTGAACGCCGAACACGCGTTGCAGTCTTCGCTGATGTGTTCGAGCGGCAAGCAGAGGTTACAGACTGGGTGCTGGTCCTTCTGGGCGTACTTGTGGTGACAGTTCTGGCAAAACTTAAACGGTGTCTTGTCCATAACCGCACTCAGGGAGCCCCCTGTGAGCGCATTCTCTGTAGGCGTCGAGATTTCGGTCGTGGACCTTCTACCTCGTCGTCCTTCTTGTTGTCTCCGGTTTACTTGTGTCGTCGTCCGGTGTCTCGGGAAACGATCCTCTGTGGTGATATTCGACTTTTCGAGATTCTTCGTCCAAAGTTTCTGGAACTTCTCGGCAACGATCCAGACCCCACAGCGGAAAAAAGAATCTGAAGATGGCTACCAAGGGTGGGAGCTTCCGCAGGAAGCGCGACGACGTCACCGAAGACACCAAATGGTGGGGCGTCGCCGCCCACCTGGGCCAACAACAAAAAAAAACACAAAAACAAAGAAAAGACTACGAATCCGGACCCAACCACGAGATGGCGGAATAATGCACAGCATAGTGAATCCAGAAAGTCTTCAAGCTGCAAAACTACACAGACAGGTAAACTATTCGTTCCACAGGCTCCTGCAGAGACTATAACACCTCGCGGTTCGAAGCCTAAAGAGCACAAGACAGTTCTGGAGTCAGTGCCGCGCAAGCCTTCGGAACCGATAAGATCGGTGCCGAAAGACCAGCCTCCACCAGAAGAGCTTTTTAAAGAAGTTTTAAAAAGGGGGGGGGGGTGCAAACGATGAGCCACTAGGGGTTCCTAGTCCACCTTCTACCCCAGACCCCTGGGACGATTACAGCACACCAGATGTCCCTAATATTCCACAAGACGACATCTACCCCTCTAGACCTTCCCCTCCGGAGGACACCATGAGTTTCAACCAGCTCGTTCACAGAGCTGCACAATACCACTGGGTTGACTTACACACAGACCCATTTTTTAATGGACATTTTTGATACTTCACAAAAGTTGTCCTCTATCCTACCTATGCTAAAAGGTGTCATCAAACATGCACCTGAGGTGTTTAAAGATCCCGTTAGGGCTAGGGTTATTAACCCCAGGATAGAGAAAAAATACAAAGCTGCCCCAGCAGACCCACTATACATTAAAGGACACATACCGTTGGATTCCTTAGTAGTCTCCAACGCTAGGAAGAGGGCTAACTCTGACGTCAGGGGACGCTCCACCTCCCGACAGAGTCCAAACTCTTGGACGCCTCTGGTAAACGCACAGCGTCACAAGCAGCTAACATATGGCGTATCGCCAACACTCAAGCTTTGTTAGCTAGGTATGATAGGGCACACTACGACGAACTAGAGACCCTATTGCAGCACCTTCCAGACCAATACAAAACCAAGGCCAATGACCTCATACAGGAGGGTAAGCTCATTACTAACACCTCCATTCGTTGCGCTCTAGACGTGGCAGACACCGCCTCCCGAGCCATCAACACAAGTGTTCTTCTGCGTAGACCTGCTTGGCTACGCATTTCAGGTTTTAAACCTGAAGTACAAACTTGTATCCTTAACCAGCCATTTGATCAAGAACACCTATTCGGGCCTACCGTGGATTCATCTCTAGAAAAGATGAAGAAAGACACTGACAGGGCTAAATCAATGGGAGCCTTGCAATCGCAAGCTCCCAGACGTTCCTTTCGTCGCTCCTCTTACAAGGGCACCTCCAAAGGCTACTCCTCTGACAACCCATCCACCTCTTATAAGGCCCCCACCCAGACCACATTCACCAGAGGTTATCAAAGAGGAGGCTACAGAGGTAATAATAACAAAGGTAGAGGCAAGACCAACAATACCCGCTCTGCCTCCACCCCTACCCAATGACTTCCCTCCCCCCGGACCATTCCACTCCGGTCGGGGGAAGATTGCTACAGTTCCTTCCTGTCTGGAACATCATCACCACAGACAGGTGGGTGAGACAAATCGTTCAATCGGGTTACTGTCTAGAACTCACCTCTACCCCCCAAACATACCACCCAGACAGCGTCCAATGTCACCAGAACATTTATCTCTGCTAAAGCAGGAGGTCATCTCCCTCCTACAAAAACATGCAATAGAACCAGTACCCCTGCATCATCAAAACACAGGAGTTTACTCCCTGTACTTTCTGATTCCAAAGAAGGACGGCTCTCTGAGACCTATCCTAGACCTCAGACCCCTAAACCTGTACATACACTCAGACCATTTTCACATGGTCACACTTCAACAAGTCCTTCCTCTTCTCTCACAAGGCGACTTCCTTGCCACTCTAGATCTCAAGGACGCCTACTTTCATATTCCCATTCACATCTCTCACAGGAAATATCTCAGGTTTGTAGTGGACGGTCAGCACTACCAATTCAAAGTACTCCCTTTCGGAGTCACCACAGCACCCAGAGTATTCACCAAGTGTCTGGCGGTAGTTGCAGCTCACCTAAGAAGACAGAACATTCATGTCTTCCCATACTTGGACGACTGGCTCATAAAAGCCAACTCATACAATCAGTGTGTACATCACACTCACGCCACAATCCAGCTGCTCCACGACTTGGGGTTTACAGTAAACCACGCAAAATCTCACCTACAACCGTCCCACATACAATACCTTGGTGCCACAATAAACACCTCAAAGGCACTTGCATATCCCAGCCCAGCCAGGATAGCAAGCATACAAAGCCTCATAACCAAATTTCAGCCGCAACACACTCTTCCAGCTCGAGTGTTCATGCAGCTCATAGGCATGATGACATCTTGCATATTCATAGTACCTCACGCAAGACTCCAGATGCGTCCTCTGCAAGAGTGCTTAGCAAGTCAGTGGAACCAAGCTCAAGGTCAGCGGACAGATCTGGTGTTGGTGGACGGCCGCACGCATCGCTCTGCAGTGGTGGAACACCCAAAACCTTTCCAAGGGGCGACCGTTCATAGAGCCAGTTCCACAGATTGTACTAACAGCGGACGCATCGCTCTCCGGCTGGGGAGCTCATCTATTACATCACACCATACAGGGCAGGTGGACACCTCAACAAAAGTTACTCCACATCAATCACCTGGAGTTACTAGCCATATTCCTCGCCTTAAAGTCTTTCCAGCAACAAATATCAGGCAAAGCTGTCCTAGTCCGGACCGACAACATGACAGCAATGTACTACATACATACAGAAACAAGGCGGGACACACTCCCTACAGCTTTCGCAGCTAGCACAAAGCATATGGAGATGGGCTATTCCTCACAACATTTTTCTCTTAGCACAACATGTTCCCGGAGTCCACAACAACATAGCAGATCTGTTAAGTCGTCAAACGCAACAGATTCACGAGTGGGAACTTCATCCACAAGTCCTTCAACTGTTCTTCCACATGTGGGGGCAGCCACAGATAGATCTCTTCGCCACACACCAAAACGCCAAATGCCCAAGCTTCGCCGCCAGATATCCACACCCATTGTCCAAAGGCAATGCGATATGGATGAATTGGTCAGGCAGATTTGCGTACGCTTTTCCGCCTCTCCCACTCATTCCACTAGTGGTGCGCAAACTGCAGCAACACTCACTCACTCTCATCCTAGTTGCTCCAACATGGGCCAGACAACCGTGGTACACCACGTTACTGGAACTATCTGTAGTTCCCCCCCAAAAACTGCACCTCTCCCCACGCCTCTTAACCCAGAACCATGGAGAGATCAGACACCCGGACCCAGCACAGCTCAACCTAGCAATCTGGCTCCTGAGGTCTTGGAGTTTGGTTACCTTAACCTTCCCCCTGGCTGTATGAACGTTATCAAAGAGGCTAGACGCCCCACCACTAGAGCCTGCTATGCAGCCAAGTGGAAAAGATTTGTAATATACTGTAACAACAACAACATCAATCCTTTAGATGTGTCTATTCAACACATCATAGGTTATCTACTCCATCTCCAAAAGTGTAACTTAGCATACCCATCTATTAGGTTACACCTCGCCGCCATAGCAGCCTACTTACAAAATAGACAACACTTGTCGCTATTCAGGGTACCTGCCATCAAAGCTTTTATGGAAGGCCTCAAAAGAATAATTCCTCCCAGGGTACCACCCTCACCTGTATATGGAATTTAAACATTGTTCTCACAAGACTAATGGGTCCTCCATTTGAACCTCTGCACAAATGCGAGCTACAATTTCTAACATGGAAAGTCGCTTTCCTGGTAGCCATTACTTCCCTTGGAGTCAGTGAGCTACAAGCACTAACTATTCAAGAACCCTTTTTACAACTACATCACAACAAAGTAGTTCTCAGAACCAATCCAAAATTCCTCCCTAAGGTTATTTCTCCCTTTCATCTCAATCAGTCTGTGGAATTGCCAGTATTCTTCTCGCAATCACAAAGTCGCAGAAAGATCTCTTCATACTCTCGATGTTAAAAGAGCACTCCTTTATTACATTGAAAGAACAAACCCTTTTCGCAAAACAAAACAACTTTTTGTATCTTTCTCACCACCACATAAAGGCAACCCCATATCAAAATCTGGTATTGCAAGGTGGATTGTAAAATGCATACAAATTTGCTATCACAAAGCAAAACGTACATTATCTATCCCCCCTAAAGCCTACTCTACCCGAAAGATAGGGGCTTCAATGGCATTTTTAGGGAACATTCCCTTAGATAACATCTGCAAAGCAGCTACATGGTCTACACCGCACACATTCACAAAGCACTATTGTGTAGATGTGCAAACAAAACAAGCTAGTGTGGGCCAGGCTGTACTCAAAACACTATTTCAAACTACTGCAACAGATACTGGTGGTCGCCGCTAAGGAGGAATACTGCTATACAATCTATGCACAGTGTGTCGATCTGCAGCTCATATGCCTCGAACGGAAAATGCTACTTACCAGTATGCATCTGTTCTTGGCATGTAGCGCTGCAGATCCACACACGCCCACCCACCTCCCCGGCTACCTTTATCTGTTCCAGTATTATCTTATTTAGATACAGCATTCATGGGCATCTTTACTGTTTCTCACAAAACTCCATCATTTCCCTGCTGGCGAAAAACAATCTGAAGATGGAGCCCATGCGCACTATCATCCAAAGGAGGAGTCACCTATCTCGTGACTTCCAAAGACTTTTCCAAGACAAAAACAAGTGCAAACATCCGGGCCCAACACCAGATGGCGATCTATGCACAGTGTGTGGATCTGCAGCTTTACATGCCAAGAACAGATGCATACTGGTAAGTAGCATTTTCCTTACCTGTCAAGGGCGATTGCAGCAGTTTCTCCCCACCTGGCAGTCTATAACATCGGACCAGTGTGTGTTGGACATTATCCAACATGGTTATTGCCTGGAGCTCATCCGCACTCTTCCCAGTATTCCACCTTGCACCCACAGACTTCCTCAGTAACATCAACTCCTGCTTAAACAGGAAGTGCAGCTCTCTTACTCAAAAGAGCTATAGAGCCAGTTACTCTACAACATCAAGGGTCAGGTGTTTACTCCCTGTACTTCCTTAGTCCCAAAAAAGACAGATCCCTGCAGCTAATTTTAGATCTACGGCCTCTGAATCACTACATACTATCAAAGCACTTCCATATCAATTAAACAATTTGTAAAGTGCAACACTGTCACCCCCAGGGGTATCTGGGCGCTCTGTCTGCATCGAAGAGCTAGGTCTCGAGTCTTTCCGAAGTCTGCCAGTGAGGGGGCTGTATGGAGCTGGAGGTCTTTTCAAGTCCTGGCTGCAATGTAGGAGGAGTAGCCACCGCTGCAGCTGAGACGTTTGCAGGGGGTGTGCGCGAGGGAGAGTGAGGAGGAGCACAGGTGTCTAGAGGGTTGTTGGAAGTTGTTGCTGGTTGAGGTAGGCAGGTCCTAGGTCGTGGAGAGCTTTGTAGGCGTGCGGGAGGATCATGAACTGGCAATTCTGCTGGATGGGAAGCCAGTGGAGGTCTCAGGTGGGGCGATGTGGGTTCTTTTAAGGTCATGATGAGTCTGGCTTCAGCATGCTGCATGGTTTGTAGTCTTCTGAGGAGCTGGGTGGAGATGCCAGCGTAGAGGGCGTTGCCGTAGTCGAGGCGGCTGGTGACGAGGGCCAGAGTGACGGTCTTTCTGGTGTTGGTAGGGATCCACCTGAAGATTCTGTGGAGAATGCGAAGTGTATGAAAGCAGGAGGCAGCGACTGCGTTGACTTGTTGTTCATGGTCAGTTGGCTGTCGAGGATGATTCAGAGGTTGTGTACATGGTTGGTCGGTGAGGGTCAGAGTTCTGCAGGGTACCAGCTGTGGTCCCATGCGGGGGTGTTCTTCCCGAAGATACGGGGGGTCATGTTGATGTTGAACAGGGTGGGGCTGAGGAATGATCCTTGTGGTACGCCGCATAAGATAGGTTTGAGTGCAGAGGTGAAGGGAGGCAGTCGGGTACTCTGTGTGCTTTGTAAGGAAGGAGGTGATCCACTTGAGGGCATCTTGCTGTATGCCTATGTTGTAGAGTTTGTTGATGAGGGTGCTGTGGGAGATTGTGTTGGAGGCAGCGGAGAGGCAGAGAAGGATCAGCGCCGCGGTTTCTCCATGGTCAAGGAGTGTTCTGATGTAGCCTGTGGCGCCAGTCAGCGCGGTCTCAGTGCTGTGGTTTGCCCAGAATCCTGATTGTGAGGCGTCCAGTAGGTGGTTAAGTTCCAGGAATTCTGTGAGCTGTTATTGATGGCTTTCTCGAGTACTTTGGCTGGGTAGGGGAGCAGGGAGATCGGACGATAATTATGCTGGAACAATCTTCTCACTGAAAGTTCTCTACTCCACCTGCACAATTGTTAGACGTTATAGCCCCACACAACTCCATGTTAAGAGTCAGGAAGTTGATGATGGCAATGCATACTTAAAACGAGAATTATCTTTCCAAGAATGGCCAGATGCACCAAGCTCCAGATTTATTAAGGCATTTGCGGATAGTATGCCTATGACATATATGATGAACAAAAACAGTATCAGTGGATGATGCAGATGTCCACAGCTTTGGTCACAGACCTCTGCCAAATGCTGGCAGACTACAAGAGATTGCCAAACTCGGTATTTTTTTTAGGATACTAAAGAACAAAGTCGGTCAAGGCTTTACCCATTGTTGATCACATATTGATCACATATTGATCACATATGCACCAATGGCATGAAACATATGGAAAATCCTACAACGGTGGATGCATTTCTTATGGCTGGATAAGATATACAAGGCCTCAGACGATACTGTGGCATGCCTTATAGGTCACCCACGGCAAGATTCAGTGATCATGTATACTGCCCAGAGAAGTTCCAAAAACCGTTCCATGCCTTTCTCCGCCTCACCTTACAAGGTGGTAAGATTCCTGTGCAATGTGGGCAAAAAAAGGTTGCCTATGGCAGCTACCACTGTTTAAGCTTCAAATGCCCTAGCCATATTTAGGAGATCTGATAGGGGAGATGTGGTCTAACCTAGAAGACTTTCTTGATTTTCTATAGGAGGAATGAAGCAAAAATGAGAATTCAAGCAGGTAAGAACATCTGCAGAGGTTAGAGACAGCCATGGATGTTGCTGCTACTTGATTTCATCAACTGGCCGGAGCTCCAGTCTTGGGGAGACTAGCATGGCTCAAAGCAAGCTTCTTTATACCTGAAGTACAGACTAAAATATTGGACATGCCATACAATGAGGCCTTATTTGGCAAACGTGGATGATGCTGTTCAGGCAGTACTACAGCAGGGCTGTTTTCAACCCTTTTGAGGTGCTAGAGGAAGGCAGCAGTTTTCTTATTGAGGGAACTTTAAGTCTTACAAGTTCCAATGCTACTCCCAAAAGCAACAAGGTTACCTCCAGCAGTACTCGCAACAGCAATACAGACAATCACCATCTGCAGCCTCTTCAATACAGTCTATACAGAAGAGGTCTGCACTGCCAAAATAACGTTTCTAGGTGCACTTCTAGATACTCTTCCATCTGCAAGGAAGGCTTTGCATGATTTTGTAAGATTAATCAATCTAGCCTCCACCCTCTTAAAGTTGTTTCAGTTCGAGTATTTAAATAATCTCTGGGGATGATGCCGTTCTGCATTCCCCTGATTCCCAACAGTCGTCAACGCATGAGGCATTTTCTAGACAAAATAGACGGTCTGATTAAAGCGACAAATCTTTCAGACATTATTCAGACCACTCCCAAAAAAAATCCGCCATACCTTTGTGGATGCTAAAGGACAATTCATTGTTAGGCCTAACATTTCTAAACTCTTAACCCAAATTCATGATGAACACCGATGAATTGCTAGCAAGATGGGGGGCACATTTACAGAATATGGGGGCCCGCGGAAAAAGTCAGATCAAGAAACCAAATTGCTAGGAAGGGCGCACCCGCCGCAACAACGTGCGTATCATCGGGGTCCCTGAGAAAGCGGAAGGGCAGGCGACAAATCTTTTTGTGGAGGACCTCATCATTACTCCCCTCCAGCCCAAGGGACTTTCCAAGTTCTTCGTGGTCGAAAGCGCACACAGGGTACCTGGTGGGAAACCAAAGCCTGGAGCACCGCCTCGGCCGATCTTGGCCAGATTACTAAACTTCCGAGATCGAGACGTAATCCTCCAGGCCTCCAGGAATGCCCCGCCTCTCCGCTATGAGAACTCTGAGTTCTCCTTCTTCCCGGATTTTACCCTCGCTGTGCAGAAACTGAGACGATCATTTTTGTCAGTTAAGAAGAAACTCTGGGACAGGGGGGTTAAATACGTGATGTTGTTCCCAGCCCGCCTCCGGGTAGAGGCGGATGGTAGAGCTTGCTTCTTTGATCGTCCGGAAGACGCTGCGGACTGGCTTGAGGGCTTGAGAAGTGCGGAGGAACATAACGCTCATAGATGAATGCCCGCGAGCTGCCCTTGGACTCTGACTGTCTCCGAACTGTAAGATGCACGTATTGAGTTTCCTGAAGGGATGGTTGGGCCTATGCTGGGAGGTTCTGAGCCCGTAGAGACCCGGGTGGGGGCTGTCCTTACAAAGTGGGGAACCGTATTGACAATTCGTTGACCTATTGGCCTATAAACCTGAAATTTGGAGCCTTAATGTTTTCGTCCACTAGGGGAAGGTTCACGAGGGAACTGCCTCCGCCCTCCCCCCAAGTTAAACTACAGTTAGTTACCAGTTCGGGCGACAGGCACTCTGCATAGTGTTTGGGCAGTTTTAGGCCCAGAGTGCAGGGGAGCAGGGTGGGGGGATGTCGGGTTGGAATTGGGGATTCTAGTTTGTTTTTCTTAGTTCTTTGTTTACACATGTCGACTGATCTATCCTTCGAGCTGGAGCGAATAGGTGCGAACTCTTTTTGTAATGCTGGGGGCCCATCGTAGCGGACACTTTAGACTGTTAAGTTGGAACGTCAATGGCCTGGGAGACAAACTCAAACACAGTATAGTCCTGCAACACGTCAAACGGCATTCCCCGGAGGTGGTGCTCCTCCAGGAGACACACCTTGTTGGCAACTCCTGTAAAGCACTAGATAGATGGGGCTATAGACTGGTGAGACACTCCGGGTTTACTACTGGGTCTCGGGGAGTAGGCATTATGATCAAAAAATCCTTCCCGCTTTCTGTACAGCGCATTTGGGTAGATAACATGGGGTGATATGCGGCGGTATCCGGACAATGGGAGGGTTCAACCCTTACTCGAGTGACGGTGTATGTCCCCCGGGACTTCAGAGCCTGTCGTTCAAAGATCTGGGTGTTCTTACTCTCACTCCCTGAGGGCTGCTTAGTAATGGGTGGAGACTTTAATTTGGTGGTCTCTGGGCTTCTGGACCGCTACCCCCCACGGGATGTTGGATCTTCGTAGAGGTGGCTCCCCGATTTCCTGGATGCATTGGGATTGGTGGATGTGTGGCGCACACTCCACCCTGACTCCATTCAGCACACCTTTTATTCTGGCGCACATGGAAGCCTCTCCCATATTGACTATCTATTGACCCCAGCGGCCCAGATCACAGAGGTTCAGGAAGCTAGACACATGGCGAGGGGCATATCGGACCATTCTCCGCTCTGGACCTATCTGGTCATGGGGGAGGGGCAGGTTGGAAGGGTCGCACCCATTAACCCCGGTACCTACGTAACCCAGCTGTTAAGAAGACACTCCTCCAGACTATTGTTAACTACTTTCGTGACAATGAGGGCACGGTCCAGTCCGCACAGGTCCTGTGGGAAGCGTTTAAGACAGTGCTCAGGGGGCAGGCCCTGTCCTCGATTGCTGGGACTCAGAGGGACAAGCAGAAGATCTAGTGCAGGTAGAGAGCGAGATTCTCCGCCTTGAGGAAACTGCGGCAGAGGACTCCACACCGGAGACGCTCCACACCCTGAAGCTCAAACGAGATGAATACAGGAGCATTGCCACAGACATGGCCAAAACGCTAGGAAGAGAAAAAGCCGGTAGGTTATATGATCTTGGGGTTAAGGCCGGGAAACTGTTGGCCTGGCTGGACAAGAAAGAAATGGCTAATCGGCTGGTCCCCGAATTGATAGACGAGGGGGGGGCACACAGTGACTGACCCTCAAGCAATCTCACATACATTTGCCGCTTACTACAACTCCGTGTACAGTTCGACCTCCATTCTCTCCGTCACAGACTCTGAAGAGCTCCTCAGGGACATTCAGATACCGAGTCTCACGGCCGACGAAAGGGATACGCTTGATGGCGCCCTCACGGACGACGAACTGGCACAAGCCATCCGGGGCCTTCGCCCTGGCAAGGCTACAGGCCCCAATGGACTGCCGATTGAGCTCTACAAACTGAAGCCAGATGCTACTGCTCCCCACTTGCGCGCTATGTTCAATGAGAGCCGAAAGAAGGGGCTCCTACCGTACGACCAGCGTATAGCTACCATAGTAACGATCCATAAGGAGGGGAAACCTAGGAACTAATGCTCCTCGTACAGACCTATCTCCTTATTAAACGCCGAACCCAAAATCCTAGCCAAAGTGCTAGCAAGCCGCCTTGTGCGAGTGATCTGTAAGCTGATACACCCTGACCAATCGGGTTTTATGCCCCATCGCAATACGGCGTTGAACCTACGGCGCCTTCACGGCGTCATGGGAAGACTCAACACAATTCAAGAAGCGGCGGTAGTGGTCTCGTTGGATGCCTCAATGGCGTTTGACACGATAGAGTGGTCATATCTCTTCGCTGTCCTGACAGAAATGGGCTTTGGGCCTGGTTTCGTCGGCTGGGTGCGGCTCCTGTACTCTGAGCCCCTGGCGCAAGTGGTAGTTAATAATAAAAAATCAGAGGCTTTTGACCTGGGTCGGGGGACCCGTCCCCTCCCGCCTCTCCTTTTCGCCCTCTCCCTAGAACCCCTAGCGACGTGGATCCGTTGGAGTCCCTCCATCCTAGGACTCAAGTGGACGGCGGGATGGGAGGACCGCATCTCGTTATATGCGGACGACATCCTCCTATTTCTGGCCTCCCCTAAGTCGTCCCTACGAGTCGTGCTTGACATCTTTGGGAGATATTCCGGGTACAGGATTAACTGGGGTAAGTCCCTCCTGTATGTTCTCAGCGGTGAATCTCCTCCCCCCCCCCCCCCCGCCTCGCGACTGTCCCATCTAAATAGCAAAAGAGGGTTTCCACTACCTGGGCATCTTTATCACAGCTGACCCCAAGCTCTGATACGAGAGCAATCTACTCCCCCCCCACTCAATAGACTAAAACGTGATGTCGCCACTTGGAAGAAACTTCCGCTCTCGCTATTGGGAAGGGCGGCATTATTCAAGATGTCACTGCCGCGTTTCCTACACGCTATGCAAAACTCCCTCGACTTAGTTCCAGCCAGATACTTTGGCGAGATAGGAACCTGCAGAGAGATCTGTTGTGGGACGGACGGCCACGCATAGCACTACAGAAGTTGGTCCTGGGTTGGTATGGCGGGGGCATTAGTTTACCAGATATAAAACGATACTACTGGGCCGCACACCTGGCGGCAATTAACCACTGTATGTATAGACAAGGGGACGATCCGGCATATAGAATGGACAAGTGGTTATTGCCGGGAGGCACTTACTACAGAGCTCTCTACTCCAGGCCCCAGAGATATCACCTTACGGGACCGACCAAACACTCAGTGGCAATTTGGCATGTTGCAAACAAGAGAATGGGGTGGGACAAACAATTCACTCTGGCTACCCCTCTATGGGACTCAGAACGACTGGGTACAATGGGCACCACAAAAGGGTTGGACAAGTGGGATCTGATCGGAATCTCCACCATTGGAGACCTATGGAAAAACGGTGCGATGATCCCGTTCTCTGCTCTGGAGCAGAGACACGAACTCGTCGAGTCGGAGCTCTTCAGATATTTGCAAATCAGACACGCACTACAGTCGAACCTACCCAAAGACACCTCCCTACCTGACGCTTCGCCATTAGAGGACAGACTCTTAGAAGGTTACTTGCCAGATGAGGTTATATCGTTATATCGGTGACGTACAAAAGCTGATAAACAACACTCCAGATCCTCTGATACTCTTGAGGCGCCGCTGGGAGGGAGATGGGTTGGGGATAGATGATGAGGAGTGGCAGGAGGCTCTGGCCTCCCCAAGGGAGGTTGCAATCTCTTTTAGACTGTGCCTGGTCCAGTTAAAGATCCTCCACTGGGTATATGTTTCCGGACCAACCCTGGTTAAAATGGGAAAGGTAGATGAGGGCAGCTGTAGGCGTGGATGTGGGCAGCTCGGCACATTTATGCACATTCTATGGGAATGCCCCCTTGTCCAGTTCTACTGGTCACGAGTACACGAGTGTGAGTCATGTATCGGGGGTAACCATACGGCCAGAGGCTAAAAGGTGTCTCTTGAATATTTGGGAGCCCACTGACCTCAATAGCAGGGATAAACTCTGGGCTACGCTGGGACAGATGATAGCCAAACGAAACATTGCGCAGCTGTGGGGAGCGAGGAACCCACCCAGGGTTGACTCCTGGAAAAATGACATGGACTGGTGTATGTTTAGGGAAAAGACGGTCTATGTCTCCCGAGGGTGTCCCAGGAAATGGTCCTCTATATGGAACAAATGGAATACCTACCGTGGGAGTGTCTGTGCTCCCCCCCCCTCAATCCTGTTTCAGAAGACCAACTTACACCATAGTCATTGTTGTTAGCTACACTTACCTGTATATTTGTACTTATAAATGCTCTAGACTCGAACTATGTATACATTTTCAGTGTTCTGTAAAGTTGACTCTGATGGTTAATAAAAAGAAACATGAAAAAAAAAAAGAAACCAAATTATGTATCAACTTGCAGGAGCCAGGTGCAGTTGCCTTATTGCTCCAAACCTTTCTTCCACTATTAAGAAGCTCCTCTGTGCTTGTATTCATGGTCAATATGACAACAATGTACTTCCTGAACAAACAAGATGAGACAGAGACAACTGTTTAAACAGAAGATCAAAAATATGGAAATTGATCCTGCAACATCAAGCTAAAAGTGGAACTTATTCCTAGAATGAACATCTAAGCAAAACATAATTTCAAACCTGGTGAAGCCCAAACCTAGACTTGTTTGTGACACAGCGCAGTAGCAAATGTCAATTCTAAGCCAGCAGAGACTCACAGAAGGTGTCTAAGGACCTTCCAGATTCCCTGGGTAGAAATAGTCACCTATGAATTTCCCTCCTCTTCTCTTAATTCCAAGATCACTGAACAAAATGAAATGTGAACCATGTTGTATATATTCTTGTTGCCTTATGGCCAAGACTATGCTGGTACATAGAGCTGCTCCTCCAGTCTGAATGGTAGCATAATCGCTCAGACCAACATTGGATCTCCTGACAATTAGCAAGATTAATTCAAAACCAGCATCTCTGTTTGACAGCCTAGCCACTGAATACAATTAATTCCATCTCATAAAAACAACTATTGCAGAAAGATTCTGGCCAAGGCCAGGGCTGAAACGACACACGCAATTTGTAATGCTAAGTGGTCTCATTTCTGGATCTGTGCTCTCAAAATAGCATACACCCATTCTCATTCTTCCTGAACAGATCTTACCATACATGTTGCACTGGGCACCTTAGGATCTTTCTCATTTCGTTCAAGATCTGCCCATCCACAATTTTGCTCTTTAGAAGATTCTCAGTACAATTGCGCTCTCGTTTAGTAGGCTGATAAGAGTTCCCTATAGGTCTTTTCAGAACATGTCCTCTGAAGAAAAAACACCTATTCCTTAGCATTTAAATGCACCCCTCTCTCTATTGAAGAAGTGCCCACTGGAACCTATTCATCAAGCAGAACTCTAGCACCTATCTTGGAAAATGACTTTATTGCTGACTTTGACTTCTGCCAGAATTAGTAAGATTCAAGGTTTTTCTATAATGGAACCATGCATTAATTTCAGAGATGAGTCGTACTGAAGCCCAACCCTTATCCTTAAGGTCCCATCAAACTCATCTGAATGAGACAATATTTCTTAAGTCCTTATGAAATCCTACTAATGATGTCAAAAGAGCACCTCATACACTTGACATCAAGCTGTCTCATATTTTATATGAACTGAAAACTATACACCAAATCCTTGGGTCTACTATAAATTTGAATAATACAGAAAAAGGTCTTATTTTTAAGAAAAAGGATATTTGGAACAAACTTTTTTATAAAAACCACAGCCTATAACACACAGATCTAACTGTGGAAAATTCCCTTTTTAGGACGAAATTTTCTATTTAAACCAACAGTTGTATCATCTCTACATAAGTGACACAGTTCTGAATGAATGATTTTGTCTCCAATAGGCAAACTTACCTTCCGGAGCAGACGTAATATGAACGTATCTCGTTCTTATATCCTCTTTTTGTTTATTCACTTGAGCACTGGAGCAGCAGCATCTTTATAGGTCCTGAAGAAAGGCTCGCCCTACTTAGGGGCATTTGTTGGCTGAAACATGTTGACCATTATTGTCCACCATACAACTGCGACTTAGATCCATGTCGCTGGTGCACTGTTTTTAATCCTGGCAGAGGGTGCTCCTGAATAAAACACATTTTTTTGCGCCCCCTAGCTAGTTTTAGTCTCACTTTCTTGCACATTGTTTATCTTTTTTTTTGCGCTGCGCCCTCACTCACACTATTTTGCTCATCACATGTGGATTAAGAATATCTGAAATAAATTAGAAATTGAAAACATCCCTGAGCTCCTCCCTCTCAGAGAGGGGTTGTAGCCCTCAAGAGAACTAGGTTTTCTCTTGAGAGGAGAATCCCATATGATGAAGCATGTCACCTTTGGTGAGTGAGGGATTTCGTCCTAAAAGGGAATTTTCCACAGTTAGATCTGTTATAGGCTGTGGTTTTTATAAAAAGTTTGTTCCAAATATCCTTTTTCTTAAAAGTAAGACCTTTTTCTGTATTCAAATTTATAGTAGACCCAAGGATTTGGTGTATAGTTTTAAGTTCGTGATTATTTGGGGATATAATCCTGTGCAGGTCTTTAAACTTCCCTAGGACCCTCCTGCTTGAATGAGTTGGTGTGTAAGTATCTTTGAGCAGCTGAGGCTGCGGGTCCTGTTTTCTTACGAATATTGCAGCAGGATATTAGTTTTCTATTAGGAGTTATATGTAGGTTCACTTTTTTGGATAGACAGAGACACCAGTTATCTATCCTTTAACTCATTAACACTTTCTTAGATCTAAGATGGCTGAGAGGCTAGGCTTGACATTTGATGACACTGTTGCAGAATCCATTCTAAGCACACCCAGTATAATAGACACCTTTCAGGGTGGCCCTGTGATACAGGGAGATGATTGGTCTAAACTTTTATTGCTCAGAAAATCTCATTCACGCATTTATATACATGGTGCTATCATGACGGAATATCTGAGGGGCAACTGGGCACCCACTGGGCTTATAGTCACCAACGTGCCCCGTTTGTTCTTAGAAGACAAACTGTTTCTTAAAGATTGGTCACTTGTGGCATGGCGGTGTACCCGAGATTGGTTAATCCTAATAATAAACACAGCTAAACGGATTGCAGACACGATTCTTATAGAGATACAGGCATTAGAATCCCAGATCCGGGTAACATTATCAGGTGCCTTGTTCAAGAAACAGAACGAAGAGAATAATAAGAGTAACAAAGAGTTTAAAGACTCAGTTCTAACGTTAAAGATTAACAAATTTAAGAAAGACCTTGCACGTTTTTCCATGGAAAAGGTATACCCATATACAAGTGCGGAGTATGTTCCTCCCCAATTCAATCGACAAGGGAAAAGGTATGGTTCGAACTATTCCACATCAGGCAGCGAAGATTGGTCAAGCGACTCAGAGAACTCGTATCAGGGCGAATCTGGATTCAAAGGTCCTGCTCGTAGGAATAGAAGCAACTGGAGAGGGTACCGAGGGGGCCCTCCACCCCCACCACCACCCCAGTGGTGGGCACCAGGTCCTTTCGGCTTTCCAAGTGCACCACCACAGGGACATTTGTATCAATATCAGCAACATCCACAAATGTATTCACAACAGCCTTTTTTTGGGTTTGGCCGAGGCAGATCCAGAGGGAAACGTCGGAATCAACAAGCCCAGGTACATTGGGCAGACACCCCCCCTGCTCGGACAACCCGGAGCATGACAGAGGCTCAAGCGGGATCGAGCAACGAAACGATCTAGTTATCAACCTGAGTAGTCGTACTCTGAATATGGATGAACAAGCCTTGTTGAATAAAGGTTTGGGCTTTGTTCCCTCATACCGAGGTGACTCTTTTGTGATAAAACAAGAACTTGCCCGTTTCTTTCGCAAGATTCGTCTCAATTTCTTCTTTAGAGACTGGGTGCAAAATATGGATGATGAGGTCGATACCAACACAGGCCTGAAGATTAGATCAACATTCAACCCTCTTGCACACCAAGTACCGTCACAGGTTTTGACTTTTGAAAAAGCGGTAATGACTCAAGTTACAAACATCTGTGCCAGCAAGGAAAGGCAGTATCAAAATTTGACGTACAAAGAACGTAAAGCAGTACAGACTTTGGCTAATGATGATACTATAACTATCAAGCCCGCGGATAAAGGGGGAGCCATCGTTATAATGGATACCTCCTCTTACAGGGCAGAGTGTCTCAGACAATTGGAAGATACCCGCTTCTATAAACCATTAAGAGAGGATCCGACCAGGAGACTGGAGATTGAAATCAAAACTCTAGTGGAAGAAGCAAGCGCGAATGGATGGATTACTACACAAGAAGCTCTCTTCCTGACCAAAGTCCATCTGGTCATTCCATATTTCTACGCACTACCTAAAGTGCACAAGAATCTTAGACCACCTCCAGGTCGTCCCATTATTTCAGGGCTAGGCTCCTTGCTTGAACCTCTTTCCACTTTTGTGGATTATTTTCTGAGGCCACTTGTAAGCGAAATGCCAACATACTTGAAAGACACAAAGGATGTTTTGCGCTTGGTAGAAGACATGCAATTTGACATTGAGCGTGATTTCCTTGTGACTCTCGACGTGGAATCTTTGTACACGTGCATTCCTCAAGATGAAACCCTATCCACCATTGAGTCTCTCCTGATGCAAAAAGCTCCAGATACCATCACTCCAGTACCTTTTATCACCGCTTGTGCCCGGCTAGTTATGAAAGAAAATTTCTTTAAATTTGATGACCAAATCTTCCTCCAAATCTCGGGCACTTCTATGGGGAGTGTTTGTGCCCCCAGTTTGGCAAACCTCTATGTTCATGTGTTCGAACAGGATCACATCTTCAGCACTGAGAATCCGTATAAAGATCATATACGGCTATGGATACATCGATGATGTGTTAGTGATTTGGAGAGGGGCACCATCAACCATTGCAGAATTTCAGGTTTGGCTAAATGGCAGGAATGATTACTTAAACTTTACTTGTGAGTATAGTAACACCGGCCTACCCTTCCTGGATATCAGAATTTTCCCTGTAGACGGCGGCCTTAGCACTGAGCTGTATAAGAAACCGATGTCCAGGAACTCATTGTCATACAAGAGTTTCCATCCTAAAGCTCTGCGTGAGAATTTGCCGTTTGGGCAATTCTTACGCATTAGAAGGAATTGCTCGTCAACCATCAAATATCAAGAACATGCACAGAATTTGGCAGTCCAACTACAAGCGAGGCACTATCCGAAGAAACTTGTGAAGAAATCTCTAAAACGGGCTGCTAACAACAGAGCAGCACTTATAGAACTTGGAGAACCAAAAGAAGCGAATAATAGACTGACCTGTGTGAATACGTTTTGCAACTTTTCCAACAAAATCAAGAAGAGTATTCTTTCCAACTGGAAAATATTGAACATTGGCACTATGCCATTACCACGCCCACTTTTTGCATTTAAACGCAGTACGAACATTAAAGATCGGTTAGTACACACACGACCTAGATGCAAGAAAAAGGGTCAACAGGATTTGCTTTGGGGTATGCCGCCAGTGAAAGGACATTTCCCTTGTGGTTCGTGTGCAGCTTGTCCTCAAACTACTCACACCACAGAAATAGACATTGGGTCATCTAGACCCTGGGTATTACTCAATCACACGAATTGTAATAGCGAACAACTAATTTATTTGATTACTTGTCCTTGCAAATTAAGATACGTGGGAATGACTACACGTAAAGTCAAAACCCGTATCTTAGAACACAAGAGTACGATTCGATGTAGGAAATCCTCAACAAAATTAACTAATCACTTTCTTGAAGCTAACCATTCCCCTCATGATTTAAGATGGATGGTTCTTGAGAAACCATCCATTCCAAATCACGTCACCGATATCCATACCTATCTATTCAGACGAGAGCAACGTTGGGTGCACAGATTGAACAGTGATAGCATAGGGTTGAATGACGATATTCCTTGGGTATCGTTATAGAGAGTAACTATGCTACTATGGTTCAACACTCCGGACCACTAACACTAATATACATAGTGTAAAGAGTAACTGTGCTGCCCCCTTGGGTTTAGTGTCTTTTGACAACAAACATGCACGCACTGAGTGTTGTGAGTGAGTACACGCTGCACAGACATAGCTGTAACTCAGGATATATGTCTCGAGTCTACGGTATATCGATGAGACGTAGGCATTTTCTAAATTGGTGTTAATCTACAGAGAGGGTCTATGTGTCCATCCATGTATCAAAATGTGCCGAATGAATGAGAGGCATTAGTAGTGACTTCTAAGCTCAATGCATTCTACTTTTTATTTTGTTTTTTAACATTTAAGGTACTATGCAATATGATATAATTACATGAGCAAAATCATGAGAGTAACGCTGGGGTAGCCCTTTGTATTCCCCAGATAAAGAGTGTGTAGTTTCAGGCCTTCGAAACTACATATCCCAGCGGGCATGACATGTAAAGCGCATGCGCGTAGTATTTTCGCGCTTTGTAGTGTCGTTAGATACATCAAAATCGCATGGTGTTCATTGCGGTTTTAGCTTAGCGATTATTTTAGTTGACAACAGTCAATGCTGATCTATCATTCTTGGTTTTCAATGTATGAATTCCCGTTTATGAAGATTAAAACTGCGCATGCGCGTAAAGCTAGCATCAGTTTACTAGCACCTGCACGTTGATGTAGGGTATTGCGGTTTCCACAGCTGCAGAAGATTGTGAACAGACTAGTATAAAAACAAGCACCCTGGCCACAGATGCTCACCTCCGGTTGCAGGCTCATTTAGAGCTCGGGGTATCGACGGAGAGGTGAGTTTCGTGGCGGGTGTAGGAAAGTGGCTCTGTATATACTGTACCCAAGTAAGGTTCAGGGTGTACAGAGTCCACAGTCCCCAGAGGGTTGACAGAGGCTAAAGTTAGATATAACCTTACTCTCCAAAGTGGTAGCTTGGTCGAGCAGTAAGGCAGTATCAGAGGACAGTGTAAAGCATTGGTTGTACACACTCAGTCAGCAAATGAAGCCACACACTCAAGAACTGAACTCTAGGCCAATGGTTTGTATATAAAAAATATATGCTTGTTTTATTTTAGAACCAACAATAGGATCAAAATATACTTTCTCAGTATGAGATGCTTTGGTTATTCACCTTACAGATAGGCAGTAGACTTTTTTGATAGTGGTTATCACAGTTGGTGCAAGAGGCAACACAGGGTCAAATTCAATGCAACATTGAGCTCAATGGAAAATTATACTTAATTACAATTGATTACTTTGCAGAGCACTTTTCTAACCACAGGACTGGATCCTGGATTCAGTCCTGGGACACTTCCTGTAAACAGGTAAGAAAAAGCGTTTTGGTTATTGTAGTGATTTTTGAAGAATATTACTATATTTCAAAAGCTGACACTTAGAAACTTTTCTGGGTAAAATTACCAATGTTATCCTATGAAAGGAAATACAGTGTGCAAGCAAAGTATGTTTACGTTACTTTTGTAATCCAGTGCTGGACTCCTAGGTTCAGCACTGGGACATTTACTTAAAACGGGTAAGTAATTACGTTTTTGTAGTTTGTTCGATTTTTAAAGAATATTTGTAAAATACAGAAATCTACACTTAGAAGAAATTTCACAGAAAACCAGTCAATGGATCCCTATGAAAGAAAAGTGAGTTAACGGTAAGTAACGTTGCGATTACTTTTAGGGCCAGTGTTGGGCACTCGGGTCCAGCACTGAGGCCCCTCCTAATACTAGGTGAGTATTTTCGTTTTCGTGGCTCGGTTGATTTTTGGTGAATATTCTAAAGTTTCAGAACTCCACACTTAGAAGAAATTTCACAGGAAAACCAGTCAATGGAACCCTATGGAAGAAAAGTGAGTTATCGGATTTCGGGTAAGTACTTGACTGGCAGGGTTAAGGTTCTGGGTAAGACTCAGGGGTCCCCCAGGATCAGGTAAGTACAGTTTTACACCCTCAGCGGCACAGGGGCGGCCGGGTGCAGAGTGAGAAGGCCCAATGTTATCCTATGGCAGGCGGGGGCCCCGGGTTGGTGGCTGCTGGCAAGCAGGCCACGCGACTGTGGGAGCTGGGCTCCTGGTCACTTGCTCAGGGCAAGTAGGGAAGTAGGTTAGGATAGAGGTTGCACTTCCAGGGGCACTCGGGCGGCTGGGTGCAGGGTGCTTTTGAGCCGTCGGGCGCTCAATGTTAAACAATAGAGGTCGTGGAAGGTGAAGAAAGGCTGCAGGCTCGGGGACGGTGATTCTTCAGGGACGACCAACACTTCAGGAGGTAAGTTGGGGTCTTGGAGGATAGGTAGACACCCAGGAGTTGGGCACAGGGGGCCGTGGGCGCCGGGTGCAGGGGTGTCTTTTGAGGTCGGGAAATCTTACCCCTGCTGGTCGCGGTTGGAGGGGTCCCTTGTCCTGAGGCTGCAGGCGTCGTCTGGGTCGTCGAGGAGGGTCCTTGGCCACTGGATTCCAGGTCAGAATCGCCGGGGGACGTCCTCGAGGTCTTTGGTCACTCAGGCACAGGCTGGACTCGGCGGGTGCAGAGTGTGCAGGTTTCGCGGCTCCGTGCCAGGGCCGGGTCTTTGGTAGGTTTTCTTTTGAGCAGTACCACTGCTCGTGGGAGTCCCTGGGTCGAAGGCTGTAGCACAGAAGTCAGGTCCTCCGGGGTTTGTGAGGTTGCTGAGGCCGGGATTCCGCAGGAGCAGGTTCAGAGGTCGACAGGCCGGTAGGGCTGGGGCCAAGTCAGTTGTTGTCGCCTCCTTTTTAGCAGCTGCACGGCTGGTCTTCTTGCTTCGTCTTCTCTTCTTGTTTTCGGATTTGGGAACTCCGGAAGGAAGGTTCAGGGAGCCCTAAATACTAAATTTAGGGGTGGTTACAGGTAGGTAAGGGCAGGGACCAATGGGTCCCTTCCTGGGGTGGGTACACCCCTATTCTGTTCCTCTCCAGTGGGAGGGGGCAGGAGCCTGTCCCTGGTTGGCCAGGTCCCCCCATCCTCAAGATGGCGGGGACTCGAGTTTGTGCTTCACCTCGCCTCCCCACCTTAGGGGTGGAGTTGGCAGAGGTGGGCACAACCCATTTCCTGCTTCTGGTTTTCCCGCCGGTTCTCCCGCCAGGAGTGGGGGTAGAACCAGTGGGGACCAGTTTGCTGGAAGCAGCAAATGGTCTGGGGAAACTCCAAAGGCGGCAGGCCTTTGAAGCTCCCCTGCCCATCCTGGGGGAGGAGGCTTTGGCACCTCGTCCCGGGATGTGCATTGTTTCAGGCCCCTGAGAGCAGAGGCTCTCGACCCAGGGGTCCAGAAACATGTCTGGTGGTGGCAGCCTGGGCAGCCACTCAGTCCGGACACTGGAGGTCGGGTTGGTTTCAGGGGGCATCTCTAAGATGCCCTCTGGAGTGCGTTTACATTAAATCCCACACTGGCATCAGTGGGGGTTTAATGTGCTGAGAAGTTTGATACCAAACTTCTTAGTCTTCAGTGGGGCCATTATGGTGCTGTGGAGTTCGTAATGACAGACTCCCAGCACCATATACTCTTAATGGCAGCACTGCACTTACAATGCCCAAGAATGGACTTGGGCACTGTAGGAGCACAGGGCTCATGCCTCTATTCCCTCACCACTGGCATAGTGCACCCAGCTAGAGGGGTGGCTGACCTAGGCCAGGGCAGTGGCTTGTAGGCATGGCACACAGGGATGTGAGCCATGTCGACTCTTCACTTTTGTTCTGCACCAAGACACGCAGCCTGCAAAGGCAGTGTGTGTGTGTAAGGTGCAGGGTCCCTAAGGGTGGCACAACAAGTGCTGCAGCCCTTAGGGGCCTTCCCTGGTCACAGTGCCCTGGGTACCCATGGTACCATTTACCAGGGGCTGACCTGTGGCCAGGGATGTCAATTGGGTGTAGGTATCAATGCAATTTTAGGGAAGGAACACAGGCCCTGGGTACCTGGTTGGCAGGAGCCCAGGGCACACTCAGTCAAAGTACATCAGCCATTCAGCAAAAAGTGGGGGCATACCATGTAAGAAAGATGGCACTTTCTCACACAACTCCCCCAAACGAAAGATGATGAGACTAACCTTGCCCTATGGAGTCTTCATTGTCTAAGTGGAAGAACCTGGAAAGGCCATCTGCATTGGCATGGGCAGTGCCAGGTCTGTGTTCCACTTCAAAGTCCATTCCCTGTAGGGAGATGGACCACCTCAACAGTTTTGGGTTTTCTCCTTTCATTTGCATTAGCCACCTGAGAGGTCTGTGGTCAGTTTGAACTAGGAAGTGAGTTCCAAACAGGTAGGGCCTCAGCTTCTTCAGGGACCAGACCACAGCAAAGGCCTCCCTCTCAATGGCACTCCAACGCTGCTCCCTGGGGAGAAGCCTTCTGCTTATAAAAGCAACAGGTTGGTCTTGGCCTTCATCATTGGTCTGGGATAGGACCGCTCCTATCCCTAGCTCAGAGGCATCAGTCTGCACAATGAACTGCTTGGCATAATCTGGTGCTTTTAGAATTGGTGCTGAGCACATTGCTTCTTTCAGAGTGTCAAAAGCCTTTTGGCAACAGACTGTCCAGTTTACTTTCTTTGGCATCTTCTTGGAGGTGAGTTCTGTGAGGGAGTCACAATGGACCCATATCCCTTCACAAACCTCCTGTAGTACCCAGTCAAGCCAAGGAATGCCCTGACTTGGGTCTGAGTTGTTGGAGCTACCCAGTCCAGGATAGCCTGGATCTTGGGCTGTAAGGGTTGTACCTGGCCTCCACCAACCAGGTGGCCCAAGTACACCACAGTGCCCTGCCCTATCTGGCATTTGGATGCCTTGATAGTTAGGCCTGCAGTTTGCAGGGCCTTTAAAACCTTCCCAAGGTGGACCAGGTGATCCTGCCAGGTGGAACTGAAGACAGCAATATCATCAAGATAAGCTGCACTAAAGGACTCCAACCCAGCAAGGACTTGATTCACCAACCTCTGGAAGGTGGCAGGGGCATTCTTTAAACCAAAGGGCATAACAGTGAACTGAAAATGCCCATCAGGTGTGGAGAATGCTGTTTTCTGTTTGGCTCCTGGGGCCATGCCAATCTGCCAGTACCCTGCAGTTAAGTCAAAGGTACTCAGGTATTTGGCTGCACCCAATCTGTCTATCAGTTCATCAGCTCTTGGGATAGGGTGTGCATCTGTCTTGGTGACAGAGTTGAGACCCCTATAGTCCACACAAAACCTCATCTCTCTCTTTTCACCCTTTTGATGAGGTTTGGGGACCAGAACCACTGGGCTAGCCCAGGGGCTCTCAGAGGGCTCAATAACCCCTAGCTCCAGCATCTTGCTGACTTCAGCTCTGATGCTTTCCTTAACTTGGTCTGACTGACGATAGATCTTGTTTTTGACAGGTGCACTGTCACCAGTGTCCACATCATGGGTACACCAGTTTGTCAGACCAGGGGTCAAGGAAAGAGCCCAGCATACTGCTGCAAGACTTGCTTGCAGTCAGTCTGCTGTTGGGCAGTGAGGGTGTCTGAAAAGACAACTCCATCTACTGACCCATCTTTTGGGCTGTGGGAGAGGAGATCAGGGAGAGGTTCACTCTCAGCTTCCTGTTCCTCATCTGTCACCATCAGCATGGTGATGTCAGCCCTGTCATTGTAGAGTTTTAGGCGGTTCACATGGATAACCCTTTTGGGTGTCCTGCTGGTGCCCAGGTCAACCAAGTAGGTGACCTCACTCTTTTTCTCTAGGATAGGGTAAGGGCCACTCCATCTGTCCTGGAGGGCCCTTGGTGCCACTGGCTCCAAAACCCATACCTGTTGCCCAGGTTGGAATTCAACCAGTGCAGCTTTTTGGTCATACCAGTGCTTCTGAAGCTCCTGGCTGGCCTCAAGGTTCTTGGATGCCTTTTCCATGTACTCAGCCATTCTGGACCTTAGGCCAAGCACATAGTCCACTATATCTTGTTTGGGTTCTTGGAGAGGTCTCTCCCAGCCCTCCTTTACAAGACAGAGTGGTCCCCTCACAGGATGGCCAAACAGAAGTTCAAAGGGTGAGAAACCTACCCCCTTCTGTGGCACTTCTCTGTAAGCGAAAAGCAGGCATGGTAGTAGGACATCCCATCTCCTTTTGAGTTTTTCAGGGAGCCCCATGATCATGCCTTTCAATGTCTTGTTGAACCTCTCAACAAGGCCATTGGTTTGTGGATGGTAGGGTGTAGTAAACTTGTACTGCACCCCACACTCCTTCCACATGTGGGTCAGGTAAGCAGACATGAAGTTGGAACCTCTGTCTGAAACCACCTCCTTAGGAAACCCTACCCTGGTGAAGACACCAATGAGGGCTTTGGCTACTGCAGGAGCTGTAGTAGTCCTAAGGGGAATAGCCTCAGGATACCTAGTGGCATGATCCACTACCACCAGTATGAATTTGTTCCCTGAGGCTGTGGGAGGTTCCAGTGGACCCACTATGTCCACACCTACCCTTTCAAAGGGAACCCCCACCACAGGTAGTGGTATCAGGGGGCCTTTGGATGGCCACCTGTCTTGCCACTGGCTTGACAGGTAACACAGGAGCTGACAAACTCCTTCACCTTTTGGTGCATCTGGGGCCAGTAAAAGTGGCTAACTAGCCTTTCCCAAGTTTTGGTTTGGCCCAGATGTCCAGCTAGGGGGATGTCATGAGCCAAAGTTAGGAGGAACTCCCTGTACTTCTGGGGCACTACCACTCTCCTGGTGGTTCCAGGGTTGGGGTCTTTTGCCTCAGTGTACAGTAATCCCTCTTCCCAATAGACTCTGTGGGTACCACTGACATCTCCCTTGGCTTCTGAAACAGCTTGCTGCCTCAGGCTTTCAAGAGTGGGACAGTCTTGCTGTCCCTGGCACAGCTCTTCCCTAGAGGGTCCCCCTGGGCCCAAGAGTTCAACCTGGTAAGGGTCAAGCTCTAGGGGCTCAGTTCCCTCTGGGGCTTCCAGGTTCTCTCCCTGAGGAGAGGGGTCCTGCTCTTGTGACTGTGTAGAAGCTGGTCCGCCAGTCTTCTTTCCTTTTCTCTTGGTAGGCTGGGCCATCATTCCAGGCTCCAACACTATTTCTTCACCCTGCCTTTTGCTCTGTGCTCTTGTTTTTACACACACCAATTCAGGGATGCCCAGCATGGCTGCATGGGCCTTTAGCTCCACCTCTGCCCAGGCTGAGGTTTCCAGATCATTTCCTAGCAGACATGCAGCTGGTAACTTCGGAGAGACCACTACCTGCTTCAGGCCAGTAACCCCCCCAGCCTAATGTCACCAGGGCCATGGGATGACTAGTGGTGACACTGTCAGCATTGGTGACTGGGTAAGTTTTCCCAATCAAGTATTGCTCAGGGGAAACCAGTGTGTCCCTCACCATAGTGACACTGGCACCTGTATCCCTCAGAGCCTCTACTCTAGTTCCATTCACCCAGGGGTATTGCAAATACTTCTTTAAGTTGGGTGGCCACACAGCTACAGTGGCAAATTCCACTTCCCCTAGGGAGACCAGACTTGCCTCAGTGGGTTCCCAGATTTGCTCAGGGTACACTTCTGATCCCATCTGTAAACTTGCTGCCCCAGGAGTAGCTGTACTGGGTGCCTTAGGGGCTTTGTTGTGGGGGCAAGTTTTGTCTACAGTGAGGTGTCCTGACTTCTTACAGTTATTACACCAGGCCTTCAAGGGATCAAAGTTCTTCCCCTATAGGGTTGAGGCACATAGGGAGTAGTTTGGGACCCACCCCCTGAACAGGTTTTTGGGGCCCTTTGGAAGACTCAGACTTTTTATCTTGGGGATTCTCACCACCTTTCCCCTGGGGGGTTTGGTGACCACCTTCTTTTGGTCACCCCCAGTGGTTGTCCTTGTCACCCTAGTCTTGACCCAGTGGTCTGCCTTCTTTCCCAATTCTTGGGGAGAAATTAGACCTAGGTCTACCAAATGCTGATGCAACTTTTCATTTGTGCAATTACTTAGTATGTGTTCCTTCATAAACAAATTGTAAAGTCCAGAAAAATCATGCACATTATGTCCAGCTAACCAGCCATCCAGTGTCTTTACTGAGTAGTCCACGAAGTCAATCCAGGACTGGGTCTGGGTTTTGTGAGCCCCCTGAATCTAATTCTATACTCCTCAGTAGTGAGCCCAAATCCCTCAATCAGAGTACTCTTCATGAGGTCATAGGACCCTGCATCTGGCCCAGAGAGGGTCAGAAGCCTGTCTCTGCAGTTACCAGAGAACAGTTCCCACAGGAGTGCCCCCACAGAGGTTTCTTTACTCTTCTTATTTCACAAGCCCTCTCAAAGGCTGTGAACCATTTGGTGATGTCATCACCTTCCTCAAACTTAGGGACAATCCCTTTGGGGATTTTAGGTTCAGAAGTTTCCTCCCTATCCTTATTTTTAGTATTGCTGCCACCATTGATGGGTGCTAAACCCATCTCCTGTCTTTCCTTCTCTAGAGCCAGGAGTCTGGTCTCTAGGTCCAGTCGTTTGGCCAACCTGGCTAACAAGTTGTCCTCCTCACTGAGGGTATCCTCAGTGTCCTCTCTGGGACCAGGACCACCTAGGTGGCCCCTAGGTCCCCAGAGGTCTATTCTTGGAGTTAAGGGTGCAGGGACCCTATCTTCCCTAGGAAGTGATGGAGGTGGGTTACCATCCCCATCCTCCTCATTCCTTTCCTCCTCTGTTGGGTCATCACCATGCTCAGAGGGGTGGGCTTTAGCATACTCAGCCAGGAGCTCCTGGAGCCCTTGTTTGGTTGGATGCTGGCCCATTGGTATATCTTTAAGTTTGCATAAGGACCTTATCTCTTTGAAAGACAAATGAAGATAAGGGGTGAGGTCGAGCTCCTCAACCAGTTCCTGTATGTCATTATTATCTTCACTAGTAGCTGGGTTCTTGTCTTGAGACATTTTTAAAAAAAAATTCTAACCCCTCTAACCTTGGCTATAGTGACTTTTTATTTTCTAAGATGCTACAGGGACTTAAGCAAGGCCCTAACAAGACTTTTAGTAATTTGGTAAAAAAAATGCCAATTAAAAAAATCAGAATTCTAAAGGCAATTTAAGAGTTCTGTCGTGTGATCAGATGGTAACCAAGTAGTCCAACAAATGCAAGTTTGTATCCCACCGCTGATCCACCAATGTAGGAAAGTGGCTCTGTATATACTGTACCCAAGTAAGGTTCAGGGTGTACAGAGTCCACAGTCCCCAGAGGGTTGACAGAGGCTAAAGTTAGATATAACCTTACTCTCCAAAGTGGTAGCTTGGTCGAGCAGTAAGGCAGTATCAGAAGGACAGTGTAAAGCATTTGTTGTACACACTCAGTCAGCAAATGAAGCCACACACTCAAGAACTGAACTCTAGGCCAATGGTTTGTATATAAAAAAATATATGCTTGTTTTATTTTAGAACCAACAATAGGATCAAAATATACTTTCTCAGTATGAGATGCTTTGGTTATTCACCTTACAGATAGGCAGTAGACTTTTTTGATAGTGGTTATCACAGTTGGTGCAAGAGGCAACACAGGGTCAAATTCAATGCAACATTGAGCTCAATGGAAAATTATACTTAATTACAATTGATTACTTTGCAGAGCACTTTTCTAACCACAGGACTGGATCCTGGATTCAGTCCTGGGACACTTCCTGTAAACAGGTAAGAAAAAGCGTTTTGGTTATTGTAGTGATTTTTGAAGAATATTACTATATTTCAAAAGCTGACACTTAGAAACTTTTCTGGGTAAAATTACCAATGTTATCCTATGAAAGGAAATACAGTGTGCAAGCAAAGTATGTTTACGTTACTTTTGTAATCCAGTGCTGGACTCCTAGGTTCAGCACTGGGACATTTACTTAAAACAGGTAAGTAATTACGTTTTTGTAGTTTGTTCGATTTTTAAAGAATATTTGTAAAATACAGAAATCGACACTTAGAAGAAATTTCACAGAAAACCAGTCAATGGATCCCTATGAAAGAAAAGTGAGTTAACGGTAAGTAACGTTGCGATTACTTTTTAGGGCCAGTGTTGGGCACTCGGGTCCAGCACTGAGGCCCCTCCTAATACTAGGTGAGTATTTTCGTTTTCGTGACTCGGTTGATTTTTGGTGAATATTCTAAAGTTTCAGAACTCCACACTTAGAAGAAATTTCGCAGAAAACCAGTCAATGGAACCCTATGGAAGAAAAGTGAGTTATCGGATTTCGGGTAAGTACTTGACTGGCAGGGTTAAGGTTCTGGGTAAGACTCAGGGGTCCCCCAGGATCAGGTAAGTACAGTTTTTACACCCTCAGCGGCACAGGGGCGGCCGGGTGCAGAGTGAGAAGGCCCAATGTTATCCTATGGCAGGCGGGGGCCCCGGGTTGGTGGCTGCTGGCAAGCAGGCCACGCGACTGTGGGAGCTGGGCTCCTGGTCACTTGCTCAGGGCAAGTAGGGAAGTAGGTTAGGATAGAGGTTGCACTTCCAGGGGCACTCGGGCGGCTGGGTGCAGGGTGCTTTGAGCCGTCGGGCGCTCAATGTTAAACAATAGAGGTCGTGAAAGGTGAAGAAAGGCTGCAGGCTCGGGGACGGTGATTCTTCAGGGACGACCAACACTTCAGGAGGTAAGTTGGGGTCTTGGAGGATAGGTAGACACCCAGGAGTTGGGCACAGGGGGCCGTGGGGCGCCGGGTGCAGGGGTGTCTTTTGAGGTCGGGAAATCTTACCCCCTGCTGGTCGCGGTTGGAGGGGTCCCTTGTCCTGAGGCTGCAGGCGTCGTCTGGGTCGTCGAGGAGGGTCCTTGGCCACTGGATTCCAGGTCAGAATCGCCGGGGGACGTCCTCGAGGTCTTTGGTCACTCAGGCACAGGCTGGACTCGGCGGGTGCAGAGTGTGCAGGTTTCGCGGCTCCGTGCCAGGGCCGGGTCTTTGGTAGGTTTTCTTTTGAGCAGTACCACTGCTCGTGGGAGTCCCTGGGTCGAAGGCTGTAGCACAGAAGTCAGGTCCTCCGGGGTTTGTGAGGTTGCTGAGGCCGGGATTCCGCAGGAGCAGGTTCAGAGGTCGACAGGCCGGTAGGGCTGGGGCCAAGTCAGTTGTTGTCGCCTCCTTTTTAGCAGCTGCACGGCTGGTCTTCTTGCTTCGTCTTCTCTTCTTGTTTTCGGATTTGGGAACTCCGGAAGGAAGGTTCAGGGAGCCCCTAAATACTAAATTTAGGGGTGGTTACAGGTAGGTAAGGGCAGGGACCAATGGGTCCCTTCCCTGGGGTGGAGTACACCCCTATTCTGTTCCTCTCCAGTGGGAGGGGGCAGGAGCCTGTCCCTGGTTGGCCAGGTCCCCCATCCTCAAGATGGCGGGGACTCGAGTTTGTGCTTCACCTCGCCTCCCCCACCTTAGGGGTGGAGTTGGCAGAGGTGGGCACAACCCATTTCCTGCTTCTGGTTTTCCCGCCGGTTCTCCCGCCAGGAGTGGGGGTAGAACCAGTGGGGACCAGTTTGCTGGAAGCAGCAAATGGTCTGGGGAAACTCCAAAGGCGGCAGGCCTTTGAAGCTCCCCTGCCCATCCTGGGGGAGGAGGCTTTGGCACCTCGTCCCGGGATGTGCATTGTTTCAGGCCCCTGAGAGCAGAGGCTCTCGACCCAGGGGTCCAGAAACATGTCTGGTGGTGGCAGCCTGGGCAGCCACTCAGTCCGGACACTGGAGGTCGGGTTGGTTTCAGGGGGCATCTCTAAGATGCCCTCTGGAGTGCGTTTTACATTAAATCCCACACTGGCATCAGTGGGGGTTTAATGTGCTGAGAAGTTTGATACCAAACTTCTTAGTCTTCAGTGGGGCCATTATGGTGCTGTGGAGTTCGTAATGACAGACTCCCAGCACCATATACTCTTAATGGCAGCACTGCACTTACAATGCCCAAGAATGGACTTGGGCACTGTAGGAGCACAGGGCTCATGCCTCTATGCCCTCACCACTGGCATAGTGCACCCAGCTAGAGGGGTGGCTGACCTAGGCCAGGGCAGTGGCTTGTAGGCATGGCACACAGGGATGTGAGCCATGTCGACTCTTCACTTTTGTTCTGCACCAAGACACGCAGCCTGCAAAGGCAGTGTGTGTGTGTAAAGGTGCAGGGTCCCTAAGGGTGGCACAACAAGTGCTGCAGCCCTTAGGGGCCTTCCCTGGTCACAGTGCCCTGGGTACCCATGGTACCATTTACCAGGGGCTGACCTGTGGCCAGGGATGTCAATTGGGTGTAGGTATCAATGCAATTTTAGGGAAGGAACACAGGCCCTGGGTACCTGGTTGGCAGGAGCCCAGGGCACACTCAGTCAAAGTACATCAGCCATTCAGCAAAAAGTGGGGGCATACCATGTAAGAAAGATGGCACTTTCTCACACAACTCCCCCAAACGAAAGATGATGAGACTAACCTTGCCCTATGGAGTCTTCATTGTCTAAGTGGAAGAACCTGGAAAGGCCATCTGCATTGGCATGGGCAGTGCCAGGTCTGTGTTCCACTTCAAAGTCCATTCCCTGTAGGGAGATGGACCACCTCAACAGTTTTGGGTTTTCTCCTTTCATTTGCATTAGCCACCTGAGAGGTCTGTGGTCAGTTTGAACTAGGAAGTGAGTTCCAAACAGGTAGGGCCTCAGCTTCTTCAGGGACCAGACCACAGCAAAGGCCTCCCTCTCAATGGCACTCCAACGCTGCTCCCTGGGGAGAAGCCTTCTGCTTATAAAAGCAACAGGTTGGTCTTGGCCTTCATCATTGGTCTGGGATAGGACCGCTCCTATCCCTAGCTCAGAGGCATCAGTCTGCACAATGAACTGCTTGGCATAATCTGGTGCTTTTAGAATTGGTGCTGAGCACATTGCTTCTTTCAGAGTGTCAAAAGCCTTTTGGCAACAGACTGTCCAGTTTACTTTCTTTGGCATCTTCTTGGAGGTGAGTTCTGTGAGGGGAGTCACAATGGACCCATATCCCTTCACAAACCTCCTGTAGTACCCAGTCAAGCCAAGGAATGCCCTGACTTGGGTCTGAGTTGTTGGAGCTACCCAGTCCAGGATAGCCTGGATCTTGGGCTGTAAGGGTTGTACCTGGCCTCCACCAACCAGGTGGCCCAAGTACACCACAGTGCCCTGCCCTATCTGGCATTTGGATGCCTTGATAGTTAGGCCTGCAGTTTGCAGGGCCTTTAAAACCTTCCCAAGGTGGACCAGGTGATCCTGCCAGGTGGAACTGAAGACAGCAATATCATCAAGATAAGCTGCACTAAAGGACTCCAACCCAGCAAGGACTTGATTCACCAACCTCTGGAAGGTGGCAGGGGCATTCTTTAAACCAAAGGGCATAACAGTGAACTGAAAATGCCCATCAGGTGTGGAGAATGCTGTTTTCTGTTTGGCTCCTGGGGCCATGCCAATCTGCCAGTACCCTGCAGTTAAGTCAAAGGTACTCAGGTATTTGGCTGCACCCAATCTGTCTATCAGTTCATCAGCTCTTGGGATAGGGTGTGCATCTGTCTTGGTGACAGAGTTGAGACCCCTATAGTCCACACAAAACCTTATCTCTCTCTTTTCACCCTTTTGATGAGGTTTGGGGACCAGAACCACTGGGCTAGCCCAGGGGCTCTCAGAGGGCTCAATAACCCCTAGCTCCAGCATCTTGCTGACTTCAGCTCTGATGCTTTCCTTAACTTGGTCTGACTGACGATAGATCTTGTTTTTGACAGGTGCACTGTCACCAGTGTCCACATCATGGGTACACCAGTTTGTCAGACCAGGGGTCAAGGAAAGAGCCCAGCATACTGCTGCAAGACTTGCTTGCAGTCAGTCTGCTGTTGGGCAGTGAGGGTGTCTGAAAAGACAACTCCATCTACTGACCCATCTTTTGGGCTGTGGGAGAGGAGATCAGGGAGAGGTTCACTCTCAGCTTCCTGTTCCTCATCTGTCACCATCAGCATGGTGATGTCAGCCCTGTCATTGTAGAGTTTTAGGCGGTTCACATGGATAACCCTTTTGGGTGTCCTGCTGGTGCCCAGGTCAACCAGGTAGGTGACCTCACTCTTTTCTCTAGGATAGGGTAAGGGCCACTCCATCTGTCCTGGAGGGCCCTTGGTGCCACTGGCTCCAAAACCCATACCTGTTGCCCAGGTTGGAATTCAACCAGTGCAGCTTTTTGGTCATACCAGTGCTTCTGAAGCTCCTGGCTGGCCTCAAGGTTCTTGGATGCCTTTTCCATGTACTCAGCCATTCTGGACCTTAGGCCAAGCACATAGTCCACTATATCTTGTTTGGGTTCTTGGAGAGGTCTCTCCCAGCCCTCCTTTACAAGACAGAGTGGTCCCCTCACAGGATGGCCAAACAGAAGTTCAAAGGGTGAGAAACCTACCCCCTTCTGTGGCACTTCTCTGTAAGCGAAAAGCAGGCATGGTAGTAGGACATCCCATCTCCTTTTGAGTTTTTCAGGGAGCCCCATGATCATGCCTTTCAATGTCTAGTTGAACCTCTCAACAAGGCCATTGGTTTGTGGATGGTAGGGTGTAGTAAACTTGTACTGCACCCCACACTCCTTCCACATGTGGGTCAGGTAAGCAGACATGAAGTTGGAACCTCTGTCTGAAACCACCTCCTTAGGAAACCCTACCCTGGTGAAGACACCAATGAGGGCTTTGGCTACTGCAGGAGCTGTAGTAGTCCTAAGGGGAATAGCCTCAGGATACCTAGTGGCATGATCCACTACCACCAGTATGAATTTGTTCCCTGAGGCTGTGGGAGGTTCCAGTGGACCCACTATGTCCACACCTACCCTTTCAAAGGGAACCCCCACCACAGGTAGTGGTATCAGGGGGCCTTTGGATGGCCACCTGTCTTGCCACTGGCTTGACAGGTAACACAGGAGCTGACAAACTCCTTCACCTTTTGGTGCATCTGGGGCCAGTAAAAGTGGCTAACTAGCCTTTCCCAAGTTTTGGTTTGGCCCAGATGTCCAGCTAGGGGATGTCATGAGCCAAAGTTAGGAGGAACTCCCTGTACTTCTGGGGCACTACCACTCTCCTGGTGGTTCCAGGGTTGGGGTCTTTTGCCTCAGTGTACAGTAATCCCTCTTCCCAATAGACTCTGTGGGTACCACTGACATCTCCCTTGGCTTCTGAAACAGCTTGCTGCCTCAGGCTTTCAAGAGTGGGACAGTCTTGCTGTCCCTGGCACAGCTCTTCCCTAGAGGGTCCCCCTGGGCCCAAGAGTTCAACCTGGTAAGGGTCAAGCTCTAGGGGCTCAGTTCCCTCTGGGGCTTCCAGGTTCTCTCCCTGAGGAGAGGGGTCCTGCTCTTGTGACTGTGTAGAAGCTGGTCCGCCAGTCTTCTTTCCTTTTCTCTTGGTAGGCTGGGCCATCATTCCAGGCTCCAACACTATTTCTTCACCCTGCCTTTTGCTCTGTGCTCTTGTTTTTACACACACCAATTCAGGGATGCCCAGCATGGCTGCATGGGCCTTTAGCTCCACCTCTGCCCAGGCTGAGGTTTCCAGATCATTTCCTAGCAGACATGCAGCTGGTAACTTCGGAGAGACCACTACCTGCTTCAGGCCAGTAACCCCCCCAGCCTAATGTCACCAGGGCCATGGGATGACTAGTGGTGACACTGTCAGCATTGGTGACTGGGTAAGTTTTCCCAATCAAGTATTGCTCAGGGAAACCAGTGTGTCCCTCACCATAGTGACACTGGCACCTGTATCCCTCAGAGCCTCTACTCTAGTTCCATTCACCCAGGGGTATTGCAAATACTTCTTTAAGTTGGGTGGCCACACAGCTACAGTGGCAAATTCCACTTCCCCTAGGGAGACCAGACTTGCCTCAGTGGGTTCCCAGATTTGCTCAGGGTACACTTCTGATCCCATCTGTAAACTTGCTGCCCCAGGAGTAGCTGTACTGGGTGCCTTAGGGGCTTTGTTGTGGGGGCAAGTTTTGTCTACAGTGAGGTGTCCTGACTTCTTACAGTTATTACACCAGGCCTTCAAGGGATCAAAGTTCTTCCCCCTATAGGGTTGAGGCACATAGGGAGTAGTTTGGGACCCACCCCCTGAACAGGTTTTTGGGGCCCTTTGGAAGACTCAGACTTTTTATCTTGGGGATTCTCACCACCTTTCCCCTGGGGGGTTTGGTGACCACCTTCTTTTGGTCACCCCCAGTGGTTGTCCTTGTCACCCTAGTCTTGACCCAGTGGTCTGCCTTCTTTCCCAATTCTTGGGGAGAAATTAGACCTAGGTCTACCAAATGCTGATGCAACTTTTCATTTGTGCAATTACTTAGTATGTGTTCCTTCATAAACAAATTGTAAAGTCCAGAAAAATCATGCACATTATGTCCAGCTAACCAGCCATCCAGTGTCTTTACTGAGTAGTCCACGAAGTCAATCCAGGACTGGGTCTGGGTTTTGTGAGCCCCCTGAATCTAATTCTATACTCCTCAGTAGTGAGCCCAAATCCCTCAATCAGAGTACTCTTCATGAGGTCATAGGACCCTGCATCTGGCCCAGAGAGGGTCAGAAGCCTGTCTCTGCAGTTACCAGAGAACAGTTCCCACAGGAGTGCCCCCACAGAGGTTTCTTTACTCTTCTTATTTCACAAGCCCTCTCAAAGGCTGTGAACCATTTAGTGATGTCATCACCTTCCTCAAACTTAGGGACAATCCCTTTGGGGATTTTAGGTTCAGAAGTTTCCTCCTATCCTTATTTTTAGTATTGCTGCCACCATTGATGGGTGCTAAACCCATCTCCTGTCTTTCCTTCTCTAGAGCCAGGAGTCTGGTCTCTAGGTCCAGTCGTTTGGCCAACCTGGCTAACAAGTTGTCCTCCTCACTGAGGGTATCCTCAGTGTCCTCTCTGGGACCAGGACCACCTAGGTGGCCCCTAGGTCCCCAGAGGTCTATTCTTGGAGTTAAGGGTGCAGGGACCCTATCTTCCCTAGGAAGTGATGGAGGTGGGTTACCATCCCCATCCTCCTCATTCCTTTCCTCCTCTGTTGGGTCATCACCATGCTCAGAGGGGTGGGCTTTAGCATACTCAGCCAGGAGCTCCTGGAGCCCTTGTTTGGTTGGATGCTGGCCCATTGGTATATCTTTAAGTTTGCATAAGGACCTTATCTCTTTGAAAGACAAATGAAGATAAGGGGTGAGGTCGAAGCTCCTCAACCAGTTCCTGTATGTCATTATTATCTTCACTAGTAGCTGGGTTCTTGTCTTGAGACATTTTTAAAAAAAAATTCTAACCCCTCTAACCTTGGCTATAGTGACTTTTTATTTTCTAAGATGCTACAGGGACTTAAGCAAGGCCCTAACAAGACTTTTAGTAATTTGGTAAAAAAAATGCCAATTAAAAAAATCAGAATTCTAAAGGCAATTTAAGAGTTCTGTCGTGTGTTCAGATGGTAACCAAGTAGTCCAACAAATGCAAGTTTGTATCCCACCGCTGATCCACCAATGTAGGAAAGTGGCTCTGTATATACTGTACCCAAGTAAGGTTCAGGGTGTACAGAGTCCACAGTCCCCAGAGGGTTGACAGAGGCTAAAGTTAGATATAACCTTACTCTCCAAAGTGGTAGCTTGGTCGAGCAGTAAGGCAGTATCAGAGGACAGTGTAAAGCATTTGTTGTACACACTCAGTCAGCAAATGAAGCCACACACTCAAGAACTGAACTCTAGGCCAATGGTTTGTATATAAAAAATATATGCTTGTTTTATTTTAGAACCAACAATAGGATCAAAATATACTTTCTCAGTATGAGATGCTTTGGTTATTCACCTTACAGATAGGCAGTAGACTTTTTTGATAGTGGTTATCACAGTTGGTGCAAGAGGCAACACAGGGTCAAATTCAATGCAACATTGAGCTCAATGGAAAATTATACTTAATTACAATTGATTACTTTGCAGAGCACTTTTCTAACCACAGGACTGGATCCTGGATTCAGTCCTGGGACACTTCCTGTAAACAGGTAAGAAAAAGCGTTTTGGTTATTGTAGTGATTTTTGAAGAATATTACTATATTTCAAAAGCTGACACTTAGAAACTTTTCTGGGTAAAATTACCAATGTTATCCTATGAAAGGAAATACAGTGTGCAAGCAAAGTATGTTTACGTTACTTTTGTAATCCAGTGCTGGACTCCTAGGTTCAGCACTGGGACATTACTTAAAACAGGTAAGTAATTACGTTTTTGTAGTTTGTTCGATTTTTAAAGAATATTTGTAAAATACAGAAATCGACACTTAGAAGAAATTTCACAGAAAACCAGTCAATGGATCCCTATGAAAGAAAAGTGAGTTAACGGTAAGTAACGTTGCGATTACTTTTTAGGGCCAGTGTTGGGCACTCGGGTCCAGCACTGAGGCCCCTCCTAATACTAGGTGAGTATTTTCGTTTTCGTGGCTCGGTTGATTTTTGGTGAATATTCTAAAGTTTCAGAACTCCACACTTAGAAGAAATTTCGCGGAAAACCAGTCAATGGAACCCTATGGAAGAAAAGTGAGTTATCGGATTTCGGGTAAGTACTTGACTGGCAGGGTTAAGGTTCTGGGTAAGACTCAGGGGTCCCCCAGGATCAGGTAAGTACAGTTTTACACCCTCAGCGGCACAGGGGCGGCCGGGTGCAGAGTGAGAAGGCCCAATGTTATCCTATGGCAGGCGGGGGCCCCGGGTTGGTGGCTGCTGGCAAGCAGGCCACGCGACTGTGGGAGCTGGGCTCCTGGTCACTTGCTCAGGGCAAGTAGGGAAGTAGGTTAGGATAGAGGTTGCACTTCCAGGGGCACTCGGGCGGCTGGGTGCAGGGTGCTTTTGAGCCGTCGGGCGCTCAATGTTAAACAATAGAGGTCGTGAAAGGTGAAGAAAGGCTGCAGGCTCGGGGACGGTGATTCTTCAGGGACGACCAACACTTCAGGAGGTAAGTTGGGGTCTTGGAGGATAGGTAGACACCCAGGAGTTGGGCACAGGGGGCCGTGGGCGCCGGGTGCAGGGGTGTCTTTGAGGTCGGGAAATCTTACCCCCTGCTGGTCGCGGTTGGAGGGGTCCCTTGTCCTGAGGCTGCAGGCGTCGTCTGGGTCGTCGAGGAGGGTCCTTGGCCACTGGATTCCAGGTCAGAATCGCCGGGGGACGTCCTCGAGGTCTTTGGTCACTCAGGCACAGGCTGGACTCGGCGGGTGCAGAGTGTGCAGGTTTCGCGGCTCCGTGCCAGGGCCGGGTCTTTGGTAGGTTTTCTTTTGAGCAGTACCACTGCTCGTGGGAGTCCCTGGGTCGAAGGCTGTAGCACAGAAGTCAGGTCCTCCGGGGTTTGTGAGGTTGCTGAGGCCGGGATTCCGCAGGAGCAGGTTCAGAGGTCGACAGGCCGGTAGGGCTGGGGCCAAGTCAGTTGTTGTCGCCTCCTTTTAGCAGCTGCACGGCTGGTCTTCTTGCTTCGTCTTCTCTTCTTGTTTTCGGATTTGGGAACTCCGGAAGGAAGGTTCAGGGAGCCCCTAAATACTAAATTTAGGGGTGGTTACAGGTAGGTAAGGGCAGGGACCAATGGGTCCCTTCCCTGGGGTGGGTACACCCCTATTCTGTTCCTCTCCAGTGGGAGGGGGCAGGAGCCTGTCCCTGGTTGGCCAGGTCCCCCATCCTCAAGATGGCGGGGACTCGAGTTTGTGCTTCACCTCGCCTCCCCCACCTTAGGGGTGGAGTTGGCAGAGGTGGGCACAACCCATTTCCTGCTTCTGGTTTTCCCGCCGGTTCTCCCGCCAGGAGTGGGGGTAGAACCAGTGGGGACCAGTTTGCTGGAAGCAGCAAATGGTCTGGGGAAACTCCAAAGGCGGCAGGCCTTTGAAGCTCCCCCTGCCCATCCTGGGGAGGAGGCTTTGGCACCTCGTCCCGGGATGTGCATTGTTTCAGGCCCCTGAGAGCAGAGGCTCTCGACCCAGGGGTCCAGAAACATGTCTGGTGGTGGCAGCCTGGGCAGCCACTCAGTCCGGACACTGGAGGTCGGGTTGGTTTCAGGGGGCATCTCTAAGATGCCCTCTGGAGTGCGTTTACATTAAATCCCACACTGGCATCAGTGGGGGTTTAATGTGCTGAGAAGTTTGATACCAAACTTCTTAGTCTTCAGTGGGGCCATTATGGTGCTGTGGAGTTCGTAATGACAGACTCCCAGCACCATATACTCTTAATGGCAGCACTGCACTTACAATGCCCAAGAATGGACTTGGGCACTGTAGGGGCACAGGGCTCATGCCTCTATTCCCTCACCACTGGCATAGTGCACCCAGCTAGAGGGGTGGCTGACCTAGGCCAGGGCAGTGGCTTGTAGGCATGGCACACAGGGATGTGAGCCATGTCGACTCTTCACTTTTGTTCTGCACCAAGACACGCAGCCTGCAAAGGCAGTGTGTGTGTGTAAAGGTGCAGGGTCCCTAAGGGTGGCACAACAAGTGCTGCAGCCCTTAGGGGCCTTCCCTGGTCACAGTGCCCTGGGTACCCATGGTACCATTTACCAGGGGCTGACCTGTGGCCAGGGATGTCAATTGGGTGTAGGTATCAATGCAATTTTAGGGAAGGAACACAGGCCCTGGGTACCTGGTTGGCAGGAGCCCAGGGCACACTCAGTCAAAGTACATCAGCCATTCAGCAAAAAGTGGGGGCATACCATGTAAGAAAGATGGCACTTTCTCACAGCGGGGCATGGCCCTTTTGTCTCTATGGTTGTCTCGAAGGGTTAACATACTTACCCTGGGCTGTGCACGCATTCTATTAGGAAGCGTTGTAGAATTATTGATAGGATCCCATTTTGAAGCTTTGAATAGTGGGCTTAGTTGAATTTGTTAAGATGAGATGATCCTTATTCCTTACATTTTAAGAATCAAATGATTGAGGGATGATGTACGTTAATCTACCTTTGCCCAGTGCTTATAGAGCGTTGTCTTCTACCATGTGTATTAGAGAGACTACTATTGCTAGTTTTCTTTAGAATAGTACTAACTAAGAGGTGTTGTTGATCCTGCATGTCACATGTGTGTTCCGGCCGTGTGCATGCATGATCATTTAATTATTGAGACATTGTTTAAGCTAGATACCTGGGTCAGTCCTTTGACTCCATCAGGTTTTCCTACATTCTATGCTCTTAGCATCTTTTGACTACTTTAGTCTAGTCACACTGTCACATGATTCAGAATAGTATATCATGTAGTCTTTTGACAGTTGCACCACCTTCTTCTTTACAGAGTGGTGCCCCCATCCTGAGCTGTTGCCAGGTTGAGGTGGAGTTCTTTGCTTAGCAAGAGCGGGTAAGGGTTCTCCCTTTTTTCCCCCTTCCTCTTCTTTTTCTATTTAAACAAACAGTTGTATCATCTCTACATAAGTGACACAGTTCTGAATGAATGATTTTGTCTCCAATAGGCAAACTTACCTTCCGGAGCAGACGTAATATGAACGTATCTCGTTCTTATATCCTCTTTTTGTGTTTTCACTTGAGCACTGGAGCAGCAGCATCTTTATAGGTCCTGAAGAAAGCCTCGCCCTACTTAGGGGCATTTGTTGGCTGAAACATGTTGACCATTATTGTCCACCATACAACTGCAACTTAGATCCATGTCGCTGGTGCACTGTTTTTAATCCTGGCAGAGGGTGCTCCTGAGTAAAACACATTTTTTGCGCCCCCTAGCTAGTTTTATTCTCACTTTCTTGCACATTGTTTATCTTTATTTGCGCTGCGCCCTCACTCACACTACTTTGCTCATCACATGTGGATTAAGAATATCTGAAATAAATTAGAAATTGAAAACATCCCTGAGCTCCTCCCTCTCAGAGAGGGGGTTGTAGCCCTCAAGAGAACTAGGTTTTTCTCTTGAGAGGAGAATCCCATATGATGAAGCATGTCACCTTTGGTGAGTGAGGGATTTCGTCCTAAAAAGGGAATTTTCCACAGTTAGATCTGTTATAGGCTGTGGTTTTTATAAAAGTTTGTTCCAAATATCCTTTTTCTTAAAAATAAGACCTTTTTCTGTATTATTCAAATTTATAGTAGACCCAAGGATTTGGTGTATAGTTTTAAGTTCGTGATTATTTGGGGATATAATCCTGTGCAGGTCTTTAAACTTCCCTAGGACCCTCCTGCTTGAATGAGTTGGTGTGTAAGTATCATATTTTATATGGCCAGAACTAAAGTGCTGAAGAACACTGAGAGGGTGGCCTATCCAGGCTCCTGTCTGTGCAATTGCCGCCCAGTGTAGAAATGGTGTTGTAAAGTGAGTCGAACAACCAACAGATGGGAACGTCTAACAAGGGCCGAGGATTGTCCCACACATGAAGTATTCCTTCGGCCCCTGAGACCCACATCACCAACCCGGGACCTACAAGAATCTCCACACTTAGGCAGAGCACTGCTCCTGAGCGAGTCTGGCATTGAGCCCTGAGCACGGATGCTGAAATAAAGGAAACCAGGGGCCCCTGTCTCCTTCATGCTCCAGTCAAAAGGCTTCAGAGGCTGACAATCTTTCAGCCAAGGGAGACTGCAGCAAGGGCACCAGACACAATTGCCCCACACCAAAGATTCTATCTGCGTCTGTGCCGAAATCTTCCTTGATGCAGTGGGTGAAACGGACTTCAAGTCCTCAATCAGCGCCCAAGGACATCGAGGCTCCAGTCTTGGACGCCAGACAAAACCCTGTTTTTTCACCCAGTCACAGGCAAAATCTCAGTAAAACGCCTCATCCGGAACCTCTTCCTCGAAAGAGGAGACTGGCCTTCGAGGGGGAACCTTCTTCCAAGCCTCTCACCTCCGAGCCAGCAACAAAGAAAGCAAGTGCATGGAAAAAGCAACAATTCCTCTTCCTGTGACACAAACCCCAGCTTCTCCTCCCTGCCACCACCACACCCATTTACACCTCCCGGACTCCCTCCACCAGAGAGGTCCCCTCTTCAGTATTCAGACCCTGGGGCCCCTATTGCCCTTTTGTCCCTAATTACCAACTATCATTCGATGGGACCGCTGACAGTCCCTGAGATGATTACAACACAAAAGCCCTCGTTGATACAGATATGGAGTATTGGTCAGTCAGAGCCTCATCGCCTGATGATTCCACAGACTATCACAAGGTCAGTCAGAGGGCCACAGCCTACCAAAAGGTTGACATGCATATCACCCAAAAGGAGGAATTCCTCTTTGAGACACTCCAAATCTGAGCGTGCGGTTCAGTTCCTCACCGTGCTTAAAAGCATGCTAAAGTCTGCTCCTGAAAATTTTAAGGAGTTTTGTGAGGATGAGGTAGTCACTCTGAAGGTCAAAAAGAAATGTAAAGCCTCTTCCAGAAACCCAACATATAATAAGGGCCAGGTTGAACCTGACTCCCATGGCTGTGCAGACGACCCACAAGTCCGCTGCCTACCCCTAGCGATAAATCTTCTCCAGAAAAGAAGAGCAAGAAAATACACACATCGGGCAAAAGAGTGGCAATTGGAGCGGAAACCCATTTGGCTGATGGCCAGTTGGGTGGCACTTAGGCCATGCTGCGAGAGATCACAGTGGGAGGAGATGCAAGAGCTCCTTAGGCACCTAACAGAACAGTACAGGAAGCATGAGGAGTTAGTGTCTGAGGGCAAACTCCTCTCCAACTCCAGAATCCACTGTGCGTTGGATGCTGCAGATTTAGTCTTTAGGGGCTCAATACCAGCATCATTCTTAGATGCCATGCTGGACTGTGTATCTCCAGGTTCAAACCTGATGTTTATCAGCATCTTCATCATCCCCTTTGGCAGGAAGCACCTTGTTTGGACCTCGGATTAAGATGCTTGAAAAATTCAAGATACAGAAAAAGCAAAGCCCATGGGTCACTCCAAACCATTCCCTTCAAAGGCTCCTTTCGGAAGCAGCAGCCCTGGGGGAGTCCAAAGACCACCTCACCCGATCAACCTCTTTCTTACCTCCGCAACAGGAGGCTTGCCACCAGCAAACCAGGATGGCATTACAACAGAGGTTCCTACATGAGTGGCATGAACAAGGGTGGCTCCAGAAAGTGGTCTGCCACTTCAAGTACTTGCCCCCGATCCCCCTCTCCCCACCCCCCATATCACACGTCAGCTGTGTGTGTGGGGTGTTGATATGTGGCGTCTTCTTTCATTGATAGGATATCTCATCTGACAACCTAGTCCTACCCTTAGCCCAACACAGCAGTTGTCTCAAACTGCACGCAACCCCTCCCAGCATCTCTCCTGGGGGACACACAGCAAATAACACCTCTCTCTCCATTAGGAGAAAGTGCTGGCCCTTCTACAAAAGGGCCCAATATAGAAGGGCTCCCGACAACATCAGGGGACGGCGTCTAGTCTCTTCTATATCCTCATGGAGGGTATCTCTCTCAGGCTTGACCTGACACCCATCCAATTCCTCCTCCCCCCCCCCCCCCCCCAGCTGCTACATCCTACATTGCATAACAACTCTGCAGAATATAATTCCCTTCCTTCAACAGAGCAATTTCATGACGGCGCTTGATCTCAAGGATGCCTCTTCCCACTCCGTGGTACCTGTGCTTTGTGGTAAGTAGACAACACTACCAGTTAAATGTATTTCCTTTTTGGAGTCTGCTCTGCTCCAATGGTGTTTACCAAGTGCCTAGTAGCGATGGCTATATATTTGTGGGGAGCATTCACATCTTCCCCCTACCTCGAAGATTGACTTACCAAAAGCAGAGCCTAGCACACTCACGAATAGTGACATTGCAGATCCACAGTCTGGGCTTAATCATAAATCCTGCAAAAAGTCCCAAATGCAACCCTTCCTAGGGTCCGTTTCCAACTCAGTCACGTGAAAGCTGACTCAACAGGGTCCCAGCCCATGCTTTCTTTGTTTTTTTCAGCCCAATTGTCAATAGATGTAGACTGATCATCCAGATGTGGCTTTTAGATCAGAGATCTATTATTACAGAGTTGGCTTTAAAAGTAGTTGCAGTACTCCAGAGGAGGGATTGAAAACAGGACAGATTGTCTAGATTGGTTTTAAGGGCTTGACAGTGCCCTGAGGAGTCCTACAGAAATTGACTTTAGCCTAGATGTGCATTGTAATATTTTGTCTACTTTGAGGTCACATAATGAGAATTCTGTTATGTTTAAGGTCAATGAAAGGTTTACATGCTGGCTAAATCATATACATTTGTGTGAGAGACTGAAGCTTGGTAATTTATTTTTCACTGTTGAAAAGCCAAAATAATTGTTTTTCAGTTTGTTGTCCTAACTTTTTCCCCTTCCACTCTTTTGGCGTTTCCTGTACGATTGTCTCTAAAGCTCACTTGAGAAAACCTTAAACCTTCAGTCACCAACTGTTAAAAATCTTGAAATTGATTCATTGCCACACCACACTGTAAAAATGCTCTGTCAGAATAGTATCGCATTAGGGGCAAACCTTACCCCTATATTTGATCAGTGATAAAACTCCATGTTCTTGCACTGTGGTGGCAGTTTGATAGCAACTGCAGTAGCACCCTATGCTAATTGATTGCTGCTTTCCAAGTGTCTTGAACTGCCTACCTTCTTCCAAGGAAGTCTGTTACCTTTCCATCCATTTAGGCCTAGAAAGTTAAAATGTAATTTGCGCATTTCCAGCCAGCTTTTGTGAGTTCTCGTATAGTCTTCATCTCGACCATTTGGAATTCTCACTTTTCAGAAATGTATGAACATTGTAATTTAATATCGTCAAAATGTGAATATGTATTTTGTTCACTACAAATATGATTATACTTGTCTTCAGATATTTCAATGAGATGTCTGCACAAGGATTGAGACCTCGCACTGTATCCAGTCCAATACCGTATTCACCATCACCAAGTTCGAGCAGACCCATCTCTCCCGGTAAATGTATTAAAATGTTTGACACCCTGTTTCAGCTCATTAAATGTTTGTATATTTTTTTGCCTGCATGAAATATTTGGTTGACTAATTATTTAACCTGGAGAACTCTTGACAGTACTTTTACTAACGCACAAATCGTTTCCAGTTCAATGTAAACTCCTCAGGGCCTACTTTGCATTAGTAATAAGCAGCATGACTGACTGATCTTGAAGGGTTTACTGCATTGCATATGCCTTGGGGGTAAAGTATGAGTAGAGAACTTTAATGATATGATAGATCTACATTAAACTTCTCCAGTGCTCCATGCTTTAGTTTGGTTTGTTTCCTGCTTACCTACTATCCTCTACTTCTCAGTCAACTTTTTCTTCCTAAAGACATGCTCCCTGCTTCAGTCTTCTTCCACCGTAGTTTCTTAGCTGTAAGGCATGAATGTAGTCTTGTTTTGTAAACCTTTGCAGCAGCTGACCTGCATAACCTCTGTTTTGGGAACATTCAGCTGGTGCAGCTTGTTTCCTGTGTACTGCCATTTGCTCAGGGTCCCTTAGCGGCAGCCTGGCCTACATGCCCCACACAGGTTCCCTGATCCTAGAATAGGTGTTTGTAAGAAAAAAGGGCTTTTTGCAGGGCCCCTCCCCCACATTTTGCTCCCATTTGGACTACTAGATGCTGGTTTTAGACTCTTGACAGTGCACTGAAGCCTTCTAACAAGGCTCCAGTGCTCTCTCCCTAAAAAGTGGCATGTATAATTGGCGTCTGCAATTGACAGAGACCATTCACCCCCCGACCATCCGTGAAAGTTCCTGGTAAGTGGTAGTGTGGTACCCAGGGCATGGGTGGTAAGAGGGTACTCTGGGTGGGGGGGGGGGCTGCTGCACTGGTTGTGCCACCCTGAGTGAACCAGGTAAACAGATGACAGCAGGCCTGCCATTACAGACTGAAGGAACAGTGTTCACTGCTCCTTTTCGACTTTTTCATGGCCCCATGTGTGAAAGGGTCAGAGCACTGCTTTTAAGTATGTCAGTCACCCATAGGGAAGGTCTCTTGTGCGCAGGAGGCAGGGTGCAGTATAAAGAGTGTAGACTTGCAAGTGCAAGCTTATGTTTATAGTGGCATTACCATTAAAGTACACTATAAGTGATAGGTGGTCCATAGGATGACATGGAACTTGCACCCAGGCACAGCCACATTGCTAGCTCCATTATAGTTCCACCTAAATGTCAAGTTTGGTGTCAAACATGCCTTCTCTCCCCTGACACAAATCTGCTGCCCTCCTAGCATCTTGAAGGAAATTTTTACTGCCCTCCCTAGTCCTGCTCTCAATCTTTTAAATGAGTCACTGTTCCAGGGTATCGTCCCCGCCACCTTTAAGGAGGCAATTGTCATTCCCCTTTTGAAGAAGGCGGGTGCGGATCCACTAATTTTAACGAACTATCGACCTATCTCTCTTCTTCCTTACCTAGCCAAGGTCTTGGAAGCCTATGTTACGAGATGTCTCACTGATTTCCTGGAGGAATCCGAATTTCTTGATTCCCACCAAGCGGGGTTCTGCCCGGCTCATTCGACCGAGGCGGTGATCCTTACAGTGTTGGACACTCTCCGTAGCTAGGTCGATGGTGGCTCTTCGCAGGCTCTTGTCCTGCTTGATCTCTCCGCGGCCTTTGACACGGTCGACCATAACCTTTTGGTCGACCGGGTGAGGGACGCGGGAATCTCGGGATTTGCTCTGGGCTGGATCACCTCCTTTTTGGAAAATCGATCCCAGGCGGTCTGTACTGCACAGTTTACTGCCCCCAGAACTAGAATTTCTTGCGGAGTCCCTCAGGGCTCCTCACTTTCTCCCCTGTTTAATCTTTACCTTCTCCCTCTTGTCCGAGCCCTGAAAGAGCGTCAAGTTTGTACCTTTAATTATGCTGACGATTTTCAACTCATTTTCTCCATCAGCAACTCCTCGGAGTCAGCCCACGCCTTTCAGTCTACCATGCTGTTCATTAGTCAGTGGATGAATAGTAACCATCTGAAGCTCAATCCGGACAAGACGGAGCTGGTTTTAACAGGTGGTATTTCTAAAAATCCCTGGGGCCCTCATTTCTGGCCCAGGGAGCTGGGTCAGTCCCCCTCTCCATCTATCTCGGCTAAGAGCCTTGGGGTAATAATCAGCCAAGACCTCACTATGAAGCCCCAGATTGGGTCGGTGATCTCTACCTGTTTTTTCCAACTCAGGAAAATAAAAAAAATCTGCAGATTTCTCACACATGAAGCCCGGATTCAGGTGATCATCGCCATGGTTATGTCCCATGTCGACTATGCTAACTCGCTTTACTTTGGCATTCCCCTCTACTTATCCAAACGCCTGCAGATGGTACAAAATCAGGCCGCACGCCTGATTGTTCATCAACCTAGGCACCATCATGTCACTCCTCTTCTAAAGAAACTTCATTGGCTTCCGGTGGTCCAGCGCTGTGCCTTCAAGGTTGGGTGCCTCATTTTTAAGCCACTCAATGGAAGAAGCCCTAAATTTGTGAACAACTTGATTAACAAGCATGCTCCCACACGCAATCTTCGCTCAGCACACAAGCTATTTCTGTCCACTCCCTCTTTTAAATTAAAGCGCACTGGTGGTGCCAGGTTTGCCATTTTGGCCCCCATGTTCTGGAACTCCCTCCCCTCTGAAATCCGTTTATTTACCAACCTCCTCGGCTTCAGAAGCCTTCTTAAAACTTGGCTATTCCGTCAGGCTTTTTGAATGTTCTCCAGGACTTGGGTGTCAATCAAAGCAGCGCCATGAAACCTCCCCGGTGTACGTGCGCTTTACAAATTCATTTTAACATAACATTTAACATAACGGAAGATTGGTATGCACCCAGGTGGCTACCTAGTGGTTGCCCACCTAGTTACCCTAGCTGACAGAATTTTTGCTGGCAGGCCCGGGTTTTTCCGTCCTCACCGACTGCCAAGACAGGTTTCTGACCTCCTGCCACACAGTGAGCATTCCCAGGAGTCCGAACAAAGGCTTAGGTAGGAAGTTGGTCACACCTCCCTCCTTCCAAGTGGGCTAGAGAAGTGACACATCAGAGTGGTGAGCTTCAAAGGCTTCACCGCCTCTGATTTACATCTGGGTGGTCCCTCTGAGGTATGCAGGAGGTGTACACCTCCAGGAAGGCTGTCCACACCTCCAGGGTGAGCAGCCTGATATGTACAATAAAAGTAGATTTCTGCTGTCTTTAGGAGGACAGAAATGGTGGGCTCTGGGTAGAAAAGGTGACCTACACCTCAGGCGGACTAGTTGCAGGGACTAACTGCCCATTAGCTACTCGCTCCCACAAACCTAACTCCCCATAATCTAGGATTTAAGGGGCCCCAACATCAGAAGATCTGATCAACTCACTTCAAAGAAGGACCAAGAGGAGACCCGTGTCACCCACCGGACGTTGCCCACCAGCACAAAGTAAAAGAGGGGTATTGTGCCCCTGAGGCAACAGACTTGGATCTGAGTGGACGGCCTGTGTCCCTTGCTAAAACTCAACACTCCAGAATTGAACAACATTTGTGAAAGCCAGATGCCGCCTCAGACTTCCCTGGATTTGGTGGGAATAGTACCCTGCAAACTGCAGGTAAAACGCTCTGGAACCAAAGAAGCTGTGGCCATTGGGCCCTCCGAGGAATCCCCAAAGTAAATGGTGTGGTGCATTATGGGAAGTGTAGTCCGGCCTTCACCGAAGTTTCAAGACGCTACCACACTCCCCTGGACCTCCAGACATCAAAGTTCTGATTAGTTACTTTTACCAAAGCCAAGGTTTGTTAGTCACCAGTCCAGTAACCGACTCCTTAACTCAACGCTGCATTAAGAGAGCACTTCACAACACCTGCGACCAAGGTCAGCAACGACCCCGATCTTGTGTAGTTGCATCCCCTTTCTGGTGGCGTCGTCCCTATGATAAAAGCAGCTTGGGCTCGACTCCCGTTTAAAGAACACTGACAGCCAGGACAACCACTGCACCCGGGTTCTATGGGCCAGGTAAATTGAACTGACTGTTGGGCCCTGGTCCTGGGACCCCAAAGACCTCTACCCTGCGAGGGTACAACATATCTCGATCCCTAATTATGCTTTGTAAATCCATAACTTGGTTATATGTATGCTTATAGTTCTTTTTGGTGTCTAAATTTATATAAAAAATATACTCTATTTTTATAAGTTGGTGTTGGTGTTTTGTCGAGTCTTGTCAATTACTTATGAACCCTTATGGTACTGTAAAATACTTAACACATGTTCCTCCAGTAATGCCTGACTGCTCTTTGCCACACTCCCAGTACTGAGCTAAGAAATATTATTGTGAATCCAAGGATCATCTTTGAGGCATTGTGATAATATTGCATGGAAAAGGGTACTTGCCCATACCACATAATAATCCACTTTCCTACAGTGTTGCATTTCATCATTGGAAAGGAGAGTTAGGAACTGAGTCCAGGGTTTTTCCTCTAGACATAATTCCAAGAACAGTGTCTGCTAGTAAAGAAGCAATGTACCCACCAACAGAACCTCCTTTGTGGCGGTTCCTTTGATTGGCTCTGTACAATTGATGTAACACCTGGAAGAGGAGAACATAAGGTCATAAGACCATCATTTTTCTCTGGTACCATGCAACCTGTTTCCCCCACCACCAGGTACAGGCTTCACCTTAGTGTTGTCCTCCGTCCATTTCCTAGAGCCTATCCTGGGTGCTGTGACTGTGAAGCAAAGACTTGGAATTTCTCCTCTATCCCCTCAACTCTATGCAGCTCCTGCCACTCTGGGTGGGGGCTGGAGTGAAGTTCGCTCTTGCTCTCTCACCCTCGTGCTCTCTCTCGCTCTCTCTCCCTCCCGACTAGCATCACTAGACCAGCATCACCATTTAAATGACCCAAACCAGTGGTTAACAGATAAGCTGTACAGCTTCACAGCCACTCACGTCCAGGCCACCCGTGCCGCAGTATGCATCTGGTTACAGAATCTTCTCCTTTTCGGAGCAGTGCATCTGTTACAGAAAGAGGAGACAAATATATGCTAACTATATAGTGAATCTTGGGATCTGAGAAAGTCCCTCTCCCGCAGATGTTCTAGGGCCGAATTTGAGCTTGCACCTGGCAGTCTTCAAGAATTACTGAATGCCACTAGTCTACACAGTGCTCTTTCTTCCACCAATCCTGCAGGAAAACAAAGTGCCGGTCCTTGGACTTCCATTAGTCTGATCTCGCACCAGATCTAGCTGGCCCAGAAATTGCCAAACAATTCTGACCTCAGTCTTCAGTTTTTCTCTCTACTTCTTGGATGCTCAAAGTGTAATGTGGTGGTGTGGTAGTGATATCCAGGCACCAACTCAAAGATCTGCACCCAGCAGAGCACTACAATATAGTCTTGGCCACTGCATTTGGCATGCTAATAGTTGAGGTCTTTGGGGGGGGGGGGGGCCACTCCATCCTCAAACTGGTTAAACTTGACCGGGCATACACTGACCGTATATGGGGTCCCCAAGCCAAACCGTTATGGCACCCCTCCATGTGTCTCAAGACATTTGGCTTACTTATCCATGTGGGATGGCATCACTTTTTACATAAGGAATCAACAACCATCCCCATTCCTGGGCACATAGATGGTGGTTCCCAAGGGAGTCTGAAAATCTCCCAACCTTTCACCCTGAAGTCATTATTAGTATTCATGTCACATTCTATCCTTCCTTATTTTTCCCAAATTCTTCCTCACTAGCAAAAAACGTTTCACGTAAAACGTTTCTCAAGTATTATATAAGCATGACTAAAGATTAGAAAACCTAGACAGTTGTTGCTAAATTGTGATCCCATCCAGAAAGGGCTAGGACATCCAAGCAGTCAATGGACAGAAAGAAAATATCCTGTTATATTGGTTTCCTTATCACATTATATTCCCTATTTTTCCCAAAATTCTTCCTCACTTGCAGAAAATAATTTCATCAAATGTTTCTCCATTATAATCTAGGCATCACACAAGATTAGAAAGTGTAAACAAGCATGCGTTTTTATTATGTTATTTATTTTATTGTTGAATAGATTCACATGATCTGTATAGTCCTGCCATGTAGTGTTGGGCTTGGATGTTGCAAGTTGTTTTTCTTCGAATGTCTTTCAAGTTAACGAGGTTCCGGTGACCCCTCCTTTGGTCGTAAATGCGCATTATCACAGGCTGCTTTGCATGATTGTTTTTCACTCAGCTGGTGAGAGCAAGTATTGAGTATTGTCTATAGAAGAAATAGTGAACATTTATGTAGAAAGGAATCATTTTAAAGTGAAAGATATCTGCTCAAGCTCTGGCTTCTGCAGAGTTGGGTGGGGGTATGTGAATCTACAGTATATCATGCAACAAACATATGCTTACAGGGTTAGTATCACATTTTGTTCATAGCATGTGTGGCTGTAGATAACCTGTTCTGCCTAGACTCTAAAAAAAAAAAAAAAAAAAAAGTACTTTCCTAAGTGATTAGCCAGTGGATGGTGCAGAGGTTTGAAACAAAATCCCGAAGGCAACTTTACCAACTCTGGCCTGCTCTCTTACCAGGACAGCCGCACAGTAAATTATAAATGTGTGGTAAGTGGACCAAGTGGCAGCTTACAGATGTTTGCTAGGAGTATATTCCCCAGGAAAGCCATAGTAGCACACTGTTGGAGTGTGGCCTGAGGTGGGAAGGTAAGGCTCCTTTAGTTTTAGCTTAGCAGGTCTGGGTGTATTTGACGATCCACCTGGCAATTCCTGCCTTTGAAATGGTGTGGCTTTTATAAGGCTGAGAGAAACCAACAAACAGCTGCTCTTTGTAAAAGGATTTGGTCCTGTCTATGTAGTCCATAAGAGCATGCTTCACGTAAAGCATGTGGAGTGCTCTCTCAGCTACCAAGACCAGTCATAGGAGAAAAGACTGGGAGCTCGATAGATTGAAGGTGCAAAGGGGAGACCACCTTGGGCAATAACTTAGGATTGGTTTTAAGAACCACCTTGTTTTTGTGGACATGGAAAAAAGGTTCTTGAAGTGTGAGGGCTGGCAATTCCCTGATGTGCCTGAGGACTGGATTACTAGGAGGAAGGCAACCTCCCAAGAAAGGAACTGCAGAGGACATGTAAACAGTGACTGTTAAGGGGGCCTCATCATTCTATTGAGGGCAATTTGAGGTTCCAGACTGGGGCACGGAGTACCCTTGGTGGAATTACAGGCTTAAAGCCTTCCATGAACATTATGGTAACTGGATTTTTGAAGAGGAAAGAAAGTTCCCTGTTCTGCTTATTTGTAGCAAGGCGCTAGGTGTAGCCAGATTGATGTGCAAGCCAACCTCGAACTTTGGAAGTGTAGGAGGTAGCAAATGATGTCCTACACTGTAGGGGTCAGCGGATTTGTTTGAGGTACAGTAGTGAACAAAATGTTTCCACTTAGCAGTGTCTTGTGTGGGTGACCTACGGGCTTCTCTGAGTAGGTCTATGCACTCCTGTCGAAAACCAAGGTAACCAAGCTCTAGAACCCCAAGAGCCAAATTGCTACTTTGAGCTACCTGGGGGGGGTCTGGCTGTCTGACATTTCCATGGTCTTGAGTGAGGTCAGGCATGTTGGTGAGCTTCTCATTGGGGACAATGGAAATATCAAGCAGGGTTGAGAACCATGGTTGTCTGGCCCACTTTGGAGCCACCAGAGTGAGGTTAAGGGTTTGTCTCAGCTTCCTGATAACTTAAGGAATTAGTGGGAGAGGAGAAAATGCACAGGCAAAGATTTCTGACTGTTCATCCACAAAGTACTTCCCATGGACGTGGGGTGTGAAAACCTGGTGGCATTGTTTCAGCATTTAACTTTTTCTGCTGTGGCGAAAAGGTACGTCTGGGGTGCCCCACCTGCGAAGGTAAGGGGCCAGTGTAGGAAAGTGCCCCTTTTTCCATGGTTTCCCCCCCACTTTTTGCCTAATGCTGATGTACTTTGAGTGTGCCCTGGGTTCCTGCCAACCAGGTACCCAGGGCCTACGTTCTTTCCCCAAACTGTACTGATGCAAAACCCAATTGGCAACTCTCTGGCCACATGTAAGACTGTTGAAAAAGGTACCATAGGTACTGTGACCAGGGAAGACCTCTAAGGGCTGCAGCACTTATTGTGTGACCCTTAATAGGCCATGTACCAGTACACCTACACACTGCCATTGCAGGCTGCATGTTTTGGTGCAGAACCAAGTGAAGATTCGACATGGCACACATCCCTGTGTGCCATGCCTACAACCCACTGCTCTGGCCTAGGTAGGCCAGCCCTCTAGCTGGGTGCACTATACCAGTGGTAAGGGTACAGGGCATGAGCCCTGTACCCCTACAGTGTATAAGCCAACTCTCGACATTGTAAGTGCAGTAATGCCATAAAGAGTATATGTTGCTGGGAGTTTGTCATTACGAACTCCACAACACCATAGTGGCTTTACTGAAAACTGGGAAGTTTGGTATCAAACTTCTCAGCACATTAACCCCACACTGATGCCAGTATGGGATTTAATGAAAAATTCACTCAGAAGGCGTTTTAGAGATGCCCCTGAAAATCGTCCGAAGTCTGGTGTCCTGGCTGAGTGGCTGCTCGCCAGCTGCCACCACTAGACCGGTTTCTGGACTGCTGGCTCGAGAGCCTGCCGCTCTCGTGGTCCTGAAACAAAGTACATCCTGGGGCGAGGTGCCAAACCTCCTCCCCCAGGATGGGCAGGGTCCATGAAGCGGAAGCTTCCAAGACTTGCTTCTTTTGTGAGCTACCCCAGCCATTTGCTGCTCCAAGCAACTGACCACCCCACCCTGGTTCTGACCCCCCACTTTGGGTGGGGGAATCGGCAGGAAAACAAAGTTAGGAGGATTGGTGGGCCCACCTTTGCTAACCCCACCCCTCAGATGGGGGAGGCGAAGTGAAGCACAACTCAGTGCCTGCCATTTTGCAGATGAGGGGACCCAGGCAACCAGAGTGAGGCTTATGCCTCCCTCCCACTGGACGGTGGCATAATAGGGGGTGTACCCACCCCCAGGAAGGGATCCTTTGTTCCCAACCTGTACCTACCTGTAACGCCCCTAAATTTAGTACTTGGGGGCAACCCTGAACCTTGCCTCCTCAGACATGTAGAAACAAAAAGGACTGAAGAGCCGTGCTGCAGAAGGAGAGAACGACACCAACTGACTTGGCCCCAGCCTTACTGGCCTGTCCTGACCTCGACCGACTACAGCGAAATCCCGGTGTGTCCAGCAGCCAGCAGTCCCCGAGTACCCGGAGGACCTGCTCTGCCTTCCCAAACCAGACTTTCTCCCGTGAGCACCGGATATGCTCACCCACACACTGGCTCCAGCCAAATCTGCGAGTCTGCAGCACTCTGCACCGGACGCCCCCGGCCCAAGTAAAAGTGGTCCAACACCACGAGAAGGTGTCTGCAGCGATCCTGACCTGGGATCTGGTGATTCCTGACCTGCCTCAAGTCTCCAACTGACTCCTGCAGCCCATTTCTGGAGGGTCCCTGCGACCGGAGCTGGTAAGAGAAACCCGACGCCAAAAGACACCCCTGCACCCGACATGCCACAGCCTTTGGTGGCCCAACCGATGGTGTCCAAGCATCCAAAGACATCCCAACTTACCTCTCCAACCAGTGGTCACCTCCAGAAGATCTTCGTCCCTGCAGTGTTTGTTGCAACCAGAGAATCCCCATTAAAACCAACGGGGCACCCGACGCCAAATCAGCACCCTGCACCCGACCGCCCCTGTGCCGCTGTGGGTGCACCTTGTGTGCTAAACTGGATCCCCCTTTACCCTAGGCCTAACACCAGGAGCTTTGCTCCCACAACCTTGTGGCCTGCTCGTGAGCAGCCATCACCAGGAGGCCCCCTATCCCCCATTGGATAACATTGGGCCTCAGCACTCTGCACCCGGCTGCCCTAGTGCCGCTGAGGGTGCTTTGAGTGTGCATCCTCGACCCTGGGGGAACCCTGGTTTTAACCACAGAAAACCAAATCCCAAACTCAAGTACTTACCGTTAAGTCGATAACACTGTTTTCTCCCGTAAGACTGCATTGAACTGCTTTCTTGTGAAAATTGTTCTAAATGTGGAGTTGGTTTGTATGAAACTCTAAAACTGCAAATATACAAAAACTGACTTGCTTACCTTTTCTCTAGAAATGTCCCAGTGTGATATCTAGACATATCACACTGAGTAGAAAAGGTAACTTAAAAAATAATCTGAAAAGTAACGTACAAATGTAATCTCAAAAGTAACTGTAAAGTAATTTTGACTGTTGACTTACCTGTAAACAAACCAATTGCATCTAACTGCATTTCAATTGTATTCAACTGCATTATACCAGCAAAGTATTATTTCACTTACCTGCTCCAGGCCTGGCTTGGTTCTAGAAAACAAAATACAACTAAATAATATTTTATACAAACAAATTGGTCTGAATTCAGTGTTTGAGTGTGAGATATCATTTCTTGGCTAAATGTGTACAATAAATGCTTAGCACTACCATCTGATTAAGCCTTACTGCTTGCCCACACTACCACAAATAGATTGCTGTCCATCCCCGGAAGGTACTCTGTCAGGAGGTGAAACCGGTGATGGATGGCCAAACACTGGATCAGTTGCGCTAGGGCGGACAGGTGAGGGGGGTGTGTGTGTGGTACCACCTTGTTTCTTAAGAAGAATATGGCATGGCGGTCATGTCTGTATGCACCAGAACTACCTTGCCTTGAATCTGTAGGAGAAAAGCTTTGAGAGGTAGATGAATGGCTAACAGCTTAAAGTGATTGATATAGAGCCCACTTGGATAAGGTGGCCACAGACCTTGTTAATGAGGTGCACTCCCCAGCCAGATAGAGCTGTGTCCCTGGTGGTCACCTGGAAATTGGACCTGCAAAGGGCCTGCCCTGCAACAGATTTTTGCTGTTCCACCACTGCAGAGTGTGATGGGTTGTAGCCATTACCAACACTAGATCCTCCATCTGATCCTTCATTTGTGACCACTTGCTTGAGAGGCATTCTTGAAGCAGGTGCTTATTAAGCCTGGCGTGGGGCACCATTGCGATGCATGAGGCCTACATTCCTAGCAAGCACATAGCACTGCGAACTGGGAGCTGACGGAGTGCCTGATAAAGAGGTAGAACGCCTGCACTCTGAGGGCTGGGGAAAAGTTTGCCCAAGACTAATTTGAGGAATGCCCCTTTGAAATGTTGGAATTGAAGTGGTTGTATGTGGGATTTTTGTGGCGTTTGCTGTGAAACACAAGCTGTGTAGGAGGGAGACCATAGCCTGGATGCAAGCCAGGCATTCCTGTCTGCTTGCACTCTTGAACAACTAGTTGTCTAGGTTGGGGAAGACCTGAATGCCCCCTCAACTCCATGCCTTCCTTTCCTGAGGTGAGCAGCTACCACTGCTAAGCACTAGGTGAAGACCCTCTGGCTGTGGTGTCTCAGAAGGGCAGCATTTTGAACTGTCCAACTGGTACTGATAACTTAATGTGAAGCGGAGGTAGCTCCAATGAACTGGATGGTTAGGATGTGAAAGTAGGCGTCCTTCAGGTCAAGGGTGGTCATGAAGTCTTTGTTGCAGCAGGGTGATGGCATCCTGTAGAGTGACTATGTGGAAGTGTTCTGACAGGATGGAGGTTGAGGATCAGCCTGAAGGATCTATCCTTCTTGGGAATGCGAAAGTATAGGGAGTAAATGTCTTTGGCCTTTTGGCTGGGCCCTATGGCTTCTTTGGGCAGGAGTGCCTGAATCTCCTCGTATCTCAGCGTAAAGTGTTCTGGGTTGACGGTTTGAGTGTGAAGGGGAATGTTTGGTGGGGTGGCATTGAGCTCTATGTAATAGCTGTGCTCAATGATGGACAAGACCCCCCCCCCAGGTGTCTGAGGTGATCTCCCAATGGAGTTGAAATCCCTGAAGTCTCTCCCACAACGTGTGGAAGGTGGTATGCAGGGCGAGTCAGTTATTGGAAGTTGAGGTTCCTTTACAGGGTGTTCCTCTGCCTTTAGAGTAATTTCCTCCAAGGTAGCCTAATGTGAATCTCTTACCACTATGCTGGTGGTAGCCCTGTTGCTGCCTCTGTTATGGCTTGGTAGGTCCTTGGAGGGGGAGGGCATTTGGGGGAGGCAGGGTGTGCCGGGGCATTTGGGTGAGGAGGCGGGGCAGAAAGGGAGACAGGGTGGGTGGGCTGTGACTTTTGAGCCACTTCTGGACTTTTTTTTGGGGGGGAAGAGTTTTATATAGTGTAAACTAGAACTGAAGGTATCAGAGCACTTTACATGAGCACCAGTTGCGTTACAAACAGACACATTCATTTTTTCATTCGGCATGTGGAGATTAAGTGATTTGCCCAGAATCACAGGATGTTGAGCGGCCCTGCCGAGACTCTAACCCGGTTCCCCAGCTTCGAGGTCGATCGCTGTAGCAGTTAGTCCACATCCTCGCCCCCGTTTTCTCCGAAAAGAGCCTCTCCCCAAAGGGACTTGCAAGGCGCCCATCACCATGGCGATCTCTGTTTCTTACTTGATTTTCCCAAGCATCGTGTCAACCCGAGGTGTGAAGGGTGGTTTTCATCGAACGGGGGTTGATGAGGCGCTGTTACAGGCACGCAAAGCCAGGAGCGGCACCGAAGGATGACAGGTGTTCACTCCTCTGGCGGCAGTATCAGCCGCATTCAAAGCACACCTAATGGTTGATTCGGAGATGTCCTTGACGTACTTAACAAGCTCTTCCTTCTCTTGCAATACTGGTCAGGGAGGTGCTCTCAGTGGGCTCTGTTGTATGTGGAAAGGAGGCCCACTGAGTTGCCAGTGCTTAGCCACATCCACCTCTACTCTGTTCTCTGCAGCATCGATCCACTTGCTTTGTGTCAGGAGATGAAGCATTCCCTTTGGCCTGGGCTGCTGCTCTCTTCCAAGCAGTGATGACCACTGAGTCGGGTGGGACATGATGTGAAGCAGGTCAGAGGGGACCGGTTTGTATTTTTACTCCATGCATGGTGTGACCACACAAGATTTGACTGGCTCCTTAAATATCTCAGGGGAAGATTTAATCGCCCCTTGAGCATCAGGAGCTACTGTACAGAACGCTCTGTCTTGGAGAGCATCTCAACTAGGAAGTCCTCTTCTTTAGGTGACATATATGTTCACCTTATGGTAGTCAGTCACACATTGGATAATACTGTTGTACACCGTAGTGTCATCTTGGGGGAGGTCCTGACAAGGGTGTGGTCTAAGTCAGGATCTGGTCCACATCATAGTCCTCCAACAGATCTCCAGAAACACCAGGGTAAACCAGGACAAAGTCCTCAGCTGGGGAATAAAGGATTGGGCTGCCAGAGTAAGACTCTGGGGACCCCTGAGGAGGAGGCATACGAGGTAAGAGGTGGTTATGGTGGAGGTAAAGGTGCAGGAGGTATTGAAGGAGGAGCAACAGAAGTTTAGTCCTTAGGCTTCTTGGGGGCAAGAGGGCAGAGAAGTGTCCGATGGCTGGACTTCCTCAAAGGTAAATTTGTGTTTCTTGGGCAGGACCTTGTCGGAAGCCAAAATCTTGCCTGTGCGTGGATGGATGACTCTGGTCTATCCAGCTCTTGCTGAAGCCTCTCGAGGATGGGGTGTTCCGCAGCATCGTTGGTGGCTTCGGCACTGATGATGGCTTCAGTGACTTTGGCTTCGGCGGTGGAGTTGGCTTCGATGACTTGTCGCTGATGGCTGGTCGAGGATCGAGTTCCTTGGCAGAGTCTCTCCTCGGCTCAGAGGCCTTGGCTTGATGTCGACCAGCGCTTGGAGGCGATTGTGCATCTGAAGGTGGTGTGGTTTCGGCCCCGGACTCGATGCACAACCCTCTGAGAGACGGTGCTCGGCTCAGAGGTGCAGCTGCTTCTGAGGAATGGTGAGGGCTGGGACATTGAAAGTACTTACGCATGGTGTGTACCGACCGAGGTAGATGGAGCGTCCTTAGGAGCCGCCTCTTTCTATTCCAGGAACTGCTGGCCTGATTCTGACATTTGAGCCGATGAATATGGGGCTTGTCTGGTGGGCTGGTAGCTCTTTAAGTGGCTCTACGCCCGCCGTCTCCTCTTGTTCAGTGCCCAGGAGGTTGGACTCACCAAAGATGTTGAGCGTCCCAGAAGATGACTGAACCATCCTGCTGTGTGCCCACCGTCCTTCTCGGCAAGCTGTTGTGAGGCTTCTTGCTGCGAAACACCGAGCAACAGTTGCAGCGGTTCTCGTTATGCTCCGGCGAGAGGCACAAGTTGGAGGCAACGTGGAGGTCGGCCCAGGTATATTGGCACTGGGGGCATATCTTGAAGGGCATCTGTTCCATTGTCTTAGGAGCGTCTTCATTCTCCGAAGAATAGTCTAGAGCACACAGTGGCCCGAAGCGTCCCAAAGGCCAGGGGACCTAGTCACTCATCGATTAGATTCACGGATGGAGCAGGCTCCACAAGTCAAAAAGGACGTCAAAGAGTGACCTTGCGGTGAAGTGTAAGATGGCGGACTCATGGTCGCGACTGGAACCGACAAACTAATAAAGACCGGGGGTATGCTGGACCGCATCTAAATAATGGTAGCGAAAAACAATTCAACAATGGAGTCGAGGACCGTGCGCGTCTACCAGAGAAGTCACCTAGACCTCGTGACTCGAAAGATTTTCTTCGAAGAAAACCAGCTTGCAACGTGCACCCCAAGGCTAGATGGCAGGAATAAGCAGAGCATGTGTTTCTACAACCTCGTACGCTACGAACATAAGGGTTCTCCCACTGATACAGGCTTCTTGCACAGAGCAGTAAAGTTGTTCAGCTCATTTAAGCACTTGTTGGCCAAGATTTGTCCAACCTTTATGTATAGGTTGTTTTTCAACGTGATCAGAGCCTTAAAATGTTGATCCCACCAAGAGTGACATGCATGTGATCCTAGCTCCTGACCGCTTTGAAGATTGTTTAACCATGTCCTTGATGCGCGTGCATATTGATGGGAGTTTGAGTGGGGCTTAGGTAAGTCGTCCCTACAGCATGCCGTACAGCCCTAAGGCAGGGTGCACTATACCTATTGTGAGAGCATAACTGCATGAGCAGATATGCCCTTATATTGTCTGTCAATTCGTAGACATTATAAGGGCACATTGAAGTCATTCTGAGTACATGGGCTGGGAGCTTGTCAATGAGAGTTCCACAGCCCCATGATGGCTTCACCGAATTCCCAGATGTTTGGTACCAAACATCTGATTAATGAGCCCACACTGATGCCAGTGTTGGATCCATTAATAAATGCACTCAGAGGGCACCTCAGAGATGCCCCCTGCAAACCTACCAAACCACTAATGCGTGCCTGACTGGTCTGCACCAGCCTGCCACTTCTAGGCATGTTTCTGACCCCCGGGTGGGAGCCTTTTGCTTCACACCTACCCCAAGCAGAAACCGCATTGAAGGGCGGTGATCCTAAAAAGGCTTCCCGTCATTTGTTATGCTGAGAAGGGCCTCTCCAGCTAGTGGATATGCCAGCCCGCCTGACCCAGCCCCACTTTTGGCAGCAAGGTCGGCAGTAAAATTAGTAAGCAGGAGAGGTGTGTCCCCTCTCAGCCAGAACCAACCCTATTGTGTCCTGAGCTGAAGTGACCCCATCCTTTGAAAATTCTTCATATTGTTTGGAGGATTTTAGCCAATAGGGTTAGGGGTATGCCCCCTCCCCAGAGGGAGAGGACATACAATGGTGTAGTCACCATAGGCTATTGGCTACTACCCTATAATCCCTGTAACACCCCTAAATTGAGTATTTGGGGGCACCCCGAACCTTAATCCTCAGATTACTGACGACATGCGAAGAAGAGGGCAAAGAAGAGCCGTGCAGCAGCGAAGACTGAAGGCACCAACTGACTTGGCCCCAGCCCTACCATCCTGTCTGCAGCCCTCAAAGACCCTGCTGAAGAAGTGACCTCCAGAAACCTTGGAGAACTGCCTGTCTTCTAAAGACTCCTGATCTCCCCTGTCCAGAAGAAAACCTAGTTTAAAGACCAAAGCTCTGCCTGTGGAACCGTGAAGTCGACCACCTCTGCACCAGTCTCCCACGGCCCGAGTCCAAGAGGCCCACCGGTCCAGAAAAGGTTGCTCAGCGATCCTAAGCAAGAGTCCCTCGTGGGTCGACCCCTGCTGGACGGCACGTCGACTCCTGCAGCCTCTGCATGATGACGATGAAGCCTCCTGGGATCCACTGGACTGAGTGCACACTATAACTTACTTTAGTATAGTATATACAGAGCCTGTTTCCTACTGCAATCATCTAGGCACTGCTGTCTGAGACTTGTAGAGTGGGTGGGATGTGTCCCCCTTTCATATGTTAATATGACCAATATCTTAATTGACGGCCAATTATCCATGAAGCAGCAAGCAGTGAGAGTAGCCTCGACTTGCTTCACAATACTCAGATGGCTTAAGAAAATCTTATGGATGTTGCCCCCGTCTACCCAACGTACCGTGGTCCAGGCTCTTATCACCTCTAGACTGGACTACAGTAACATTCTGTACTTGGGTGCCACTAAGGATGTGTTATGCAAACTTCAGTTAGCACAGAATGCTGCAGCGAGGCTGCTTTGTAAGATTCCTAAAACTGCTACCATCTCTGGGTCGCTTCGAGACCTCCACTGGCTCAGGATTGAGAACCGTATTAAATTTAAAGCTCTGAGTCTTATGTTTAAGATAAAATCTGGTAAGGCGCCACACTATCTGAAGACTCTAGTTCACCCTTATGTACCATCTCGAGTGCTCCGCTCTGCCACTCAGGCCAAGTTTACTGTTCCTAGGACGAGATTAGTACGTATGGGCGGTCGCTCTTTCTCGTGCTTGGGTCCTTCTTTATGGAATGCCCTTATAGGTCTCCGGAATGAACTTTCTTATGAGAATTTTCGGAGAGGTTTAAAAACTTGGCTATTTAACATGTAGATCTCTTCCTCTGCTCTTGGCTCTTTTTAGGCGGTGCCGGGAAACCCTAGGGTAGCTGTGCGCCTTACAAAATAACAATAACAATGTTAACAAACCATTAGATTTGTGACTTGGATGTGTGCCTTAATTAATTGTTCAGTCCTATGGTAATTTCAGTTGCATTTTTTAAGCATTTCTAGGGTCAGACTACATGGGCAAGTTCTGCCTTAAGATTCAATAAAACGGTGGGAAATCCAGTATCGTCTATTAGAAGTAACTGGCAGCAGTAATAAAATTATTTGTGTTTAATGATGCTCAAACCCTACGATATCCCTAGGGTGTTATCACTAAACACATTTGAAACTATAATAACAGATCTCTGAAGGGGAAAAAAACCTAGGCAAGTGTACACAATTGGAAATGTATACGGGCAAAGCAACAATTACATTATACAGGTCAATGTGCAATGCTTACTAATCTTAGACATGACAATTATATATTTTGATATAGAAAATCTTTTTACATTTTTATTTCATTTATCAAAAGTTATATCATAGTGAATAATTTATATTAAAACCATCAATACATTAGACATTATGTAGCATTATTGTGTCCATGAAAAACGTTTCATTTTACATTTATAAGTTTTCTTTTAACCTTGTACAGTACATGTGTATGTATCCATTACACAGTATGAGCAAATGGCGAGATCCAGAACAATCACAAATGAGAAGGCTGGCGGTAGGTTCAACACACTCAAACTTATTAATCCCAGAGTGCTGTACAAATGTCAGCCCTCTGGATAGTAGAGAGCAAGTGGCCCAGATCTCTGCAGTGTATATATTTTCTTATTGAGCCATTTTGCCAACTTTACAATATTTCTGATAGGTGCATGTGTACACCAGATTATCCGCTTTTAAGACAGTCTGAGGTAGAATGGTAACCTTCCTGTATGGGATAGGTAAAGGGGAGTAGGAAATCCTCAAGTGAAGCCAAGAAAAGCATGTAATGCCTTGAATGCTTAGCAGATGTACTCCCCTGGTAATGGTTTATGGTCCATTTCTATAAGGTATCTTTGATGCCACATGACCACAGTATATCTTCTGGACATATTTCAAAACAAGAATCTAAAAGCACAAGCATTTTGCCATCAGGTAAGTAACTTTTCTTTAATAATAAAAATTACTGAGAACCTTTGTTTTGGCTCAAAATATGAGGCTTTCTTGAATCTGATAAAAATTGACACGCTTTAACTTCTGCTATATAAATTCGAAGATTGAATTGGAATAGCTAACGTGTGAAAATAGTAGAGCTGTTTATTGATTTTTATTGCTTTTAAAATTGTAGGTTTACCTTATCCAAGTCACAATGTTGGTTTTACTCCTCCAACATCACTACCTAGACCTGGAATGTCTTACTACAACTCGCCAGGTCTTCACGTGCAACACATGGGGCCCTCTCATGCCATCACAGTAAGTATTGTTAAACGAGTAGCTCTTCAGTTTGACAGATGAGATTAAAATACATGAAAAATTTTGTTTACAAGAATGAATTGTTGATTTACATGCTGTGTATACTCCTGTCATCTAGTGTTCTTGGAAAGTGCAAGTTCTTTAATGTCGTCCTTTCACATTCTCAGCCTCTGGGGTAGCGCTGCCATCTAGTGGGAGTACTAGCAGCAGTCTACTGTAGCTGTTTAAATCTCGAAGTTTGTTTCAGTTTGGTGTACTTGCGTATTCATTTGTGGCATACCATCATTCCTGTGCTCTTTAGCTCCTTTTTTTTTTTTTTTTTTCATCTGCCCAACGTTTCTGAACCAGTTCTTGAGAGAACTGAATTTGTAGCCAGTCCTATCCCTAGTCTTGTTTTTCCAGCATTTTTCTTTCCTGCTATCTCGCCATCTTTTTTTTCCTTCTGAAGGGTAAGTTTGTGTAGCAGCAGGGCTAGCTTTAGCGTGGTGGTGCCCGGTGTGACAATCTTTTTTTGGCGCCTCCTTCCCTAATGACCTATGCCTCCACGGATTCCCTCACTAACACCCTTCAACAGTGCCCCCCATCTCTCCATAGCCCTTCTCTCACATACATTTCATTTTTTAATAGCACTACTCAAAACAGTCTAGAGTGTCAGAGCACTTTAGGTCAAACACACTAGACAGAGACCATGAATTATACATGTGACTCCGTCTAAAAGAAATGTTACAGAAGACAGTGAAGATTACAAGAGTAGGAATCTCGTGTTATCAATATTAGGCAGTATATTTTAAGAGTGTTTGGTCTGGAGAAGCACAAACTCAGGATTTAAAACCTACCACAGTGGTTGGGGTCGGCTTTAGTAATAATGTATTTCTACCCAAACACTTTTAGCAACGTTAGGATAATGTAAGACACTGGAAAAACATAACGTTATAACGTATACCATGCAGTTTGCGTGCAGCTAAGACAGTTCATAGGTCACTGTGCTATATTAGGATTCTAACTTTTGAGCTGCAAATTAAAAAAAAAAAAAAAAAAGGATCTCTAGTACAAAAGCAGTAATCCACAGACCTATCCATATAAAATACTGTTCTTTGATCTGCATGGTACATGGTCTCCCTAATCTAGGAGGCACACCGTACCAAGGCATATTACTCTACCATCTATCTTTCTAGCCCACTTCAGGTGACGGCACCTACTTTGAATGACAAATCACTTTTCTTAAACATGGGCAAGGTGGGTAAGTGTCTTAAGATGAATGGGAAATAGATGTTCTGGTCCGGTAGTCTCTACTTGCAGCAGACCAGTGCTCAAGTCATTGTGATGAACAATGGTCTGCACCTCTGACCTAGGTTTGACCACTATAACCTGTTCCTTCTGGCTATGCAGCAGGTTATGATTATATGCTCAAACTGGGCAAGTTAAAAACTGGTACTGTCCAGTGGCCTCTGCAATATTGCTACCAGGACCATGAGCACTGAGTGCTAGAATGTCTTAAATTCCGCAGCAGACAAGGTCCTTCAGTACTCCAACCAAATAACTGAAAGTCATCTAATTAATACCAACCAGACCTCCAACTCCCCTCCTTCCCAGTTGAGGAAGGCCTTTCAGTTTATCTTCTGCTCAACTTTTAAGATTCCGGCTGTAGTACTGGTAGCTTACAGAGAAATGACTAGATGATTGTGCTCGATTTTCAGGACATGAATTTTAAAGTTCCTGTTTTGAAAAAGTGCAAGAAATAATTGGACTCATGCCTGCTAAAGCATTTCCTCTCCTGACAATGAGTACAGACGTCAACTAATTATTGGGTTATTAACTGACCAACAAAAGTGTTGATAGCATAGTGGTTTCAGAAGATTAACCAGTTGAGCCACTGTGACTATTTGTAAGAACAGCAGTCAAAGTTCATCCTGACCACCAGTCTTTGGTTCATATCTTTTAACGGTAAAAGCATACACCCAACTATTCAGTGAGATACCGGTTCTGCCAGTTTGTCCACAAATTGTGGTTCGCACTGATCCGTGACTATTCATACCAGTGAGATTATCCAACAATTCCTATATTCCACATTTGAGGCTTCAGGCCATCCTGTGGATCTGCCTGGGACTCAACGAAATTACAAATGTGATTAGTTCATTTGGATGGAGAGGTGTTCTGGTTGCCCAAGGGACAGCCTTACTACAGGCTAGACATGGACCGTTCTGTTTTCTTTTATCCAGACAGATCTGATTCAGAGTTCTCCACAAGATGATGGAAAGCCTGTGGTGCTCTAGGTGGATTTGTTCTGGCCTAGACAGCTTTGGCACTCTAATCCATCTTCTGCAGCAACCACTTCCATTTACCTCAGATGGGAATCCTCCAGTCTTATGCGGGAGAGAGAGCTCTGCACTTCTCAATTCTGCCACTCTAAACATGGTTTTTATGGAGTCACCCTTTTTTAATAAACCTTTTATTGATTTTATATAGAAACATAAAGAAATACATGACTTATATGTATCTTTTGTATATATAGTCTCATATACCCACTTACAGGCTACATACTGAAAGTTGCTGTAAACAGTCAAAATATGAAAATGCTCCCAACGTGGCCCCCAGATCTTACCAAGCTTACGGAGACGACTCCTGGCCTGCTAGGCTGGCTCTTCTAATTGTTTGCATCTGTCCATGCCCCTCAGCTATTCACCTTGTGATGAAGCCATTCCGGACTGCACTTCCAGTATTTGTTGATATCCTTTTTGGCCAGGGGAGCCAACAGTCCCATTAAAGTCTGCTTGCCTCTCAAGCACCCAAGGTCTTGCATCACACCAAGGAGCATTTTTCAGGTGGAAGATCAATGAGCTTTAGTGGGCAGTGTCTGAGTAATGTTTTGCTAGTATTCCATAATTATTGGGCAATTCCATATTGTGCAACTCCAAAAAGTCCCCAATCTCCACATGACAACTGGTACAATTCAGGGCTTCAGTTTTGCTGATTTTCCAGTCTCACTTGAGGGTAAAGTAAATTCTGGGCATTTACTTAATCTACACTAGACGCAATCTAGTTCCCTAAGTGAAGTTCATGCATTTCTCCAGTCTATTGCTTTAGTAGACCTATCCCCCCTTCTCCTGAATGTTATCAGCTGTACCATGCAGACTATAGAGTTGGGGACCAGCAACCAGTACATACTCTAGATCCTACCTCTACCCTGTCTCAGTGGTCAGATGGGCTTCCAAAGTATTGCATTTCGGAAGTGTTAATATTTCTGACCAGTAAGTCTTGAGTGTCTTAAATGGAGGTATCTATAGAGCTGTGATTTTATATTGCTGGTGAAGGACTTCTCCAGGCATCTCTGGACTTGAATTCGACATCCCAAATCTGTGCTGATCGAGTCAGGATACTCTCCTGCCAAAGCGGGGTCTCCTGCCTGAGTCTACCTTCTTACTGTATCCAATGAAGGGTCCTGTGCCAACACTCCAGCACAGTTTTTGTCATTGTGGAAATGGCAGGGGAGGGAGATCGGGGGGGGGGGAGAGATATGGGTTTGCAGCATGTCGGTGTAGATACACATACTGTACATATTTCTGCCATCTAGTGTTAAGCAACTTGTTGTTCTTAAAAGAAGTCTGAGTCACGAGGTAAGGTAACTCCACCAATTAGTGGGAATGCACATTGTTTCTTTCCGCCGTTGGGTTGGACGTGCATCCTGCAAGCTCCTGGAACACCCCTGTCCATCACCCCTTCCTCAAACACACTCAGAGGGTTCACAACGCTTTTCTTATTGGGGGGTAGAGGGGGTTAACCCTTTTGCTGCTACGCCCCCCAATGCCCCACCCCCCCAACCCCACCTGTACTAAGCCTTTTGTTCGGGGCATGTGAGCTGTAGATCACATGCTTTGCATAAGCCTGCCATCTAGTGTTTGGTCCGGATGTTTGCACTTTGTTTATCTTCGAAGAAGTCTTTTCCAGTTACGAGATAGGTGACTCCTCCTTTCGGTGATAGTGCGCATGGGCATCGACTCCATTGTTAGATTGTTTTTTTCCGCCATCGGGTTCGGACGTGAATCGCTGCGCTCCGGTTCGACACCGTTTCTCGGGTTCCCCTCGGCATGCAGTCCACTACCCTCGACGGTATTGTTTCTCGTTCGCGTTTCCCATTCTCCGCGTATCGTTTCCATTCAAAGTCTTCGATCGGAACATTCGTGGAGGGCCGTTGGGCCTACCTGCGTCAGGCCCGCTAGCAGTCGATGGAACGGACTCCATTTAAATTCTGTCCCTGGTGTCGCGCTAAGTTTCCGCGCACCGACTTGCACGAAGTGTGCAACTTGTGTCTATGCCTGGAACACGACGAACAGGACTACGACGCATGCCGATCATTTCGATCCAAGAAGACGCTCCTTGACAGTCGGGCTCAACATCACGAAATGCATCAACAAAGCGGCTCCGCACCGGACATATTTAGGGAAGATTCCGACCAGGCAGAATTCCACGCACAAGGAGCCGAAGAAGAGGAAGAACACATCTCCGTGTCCGAAGCCGACTCCGACACGGAAGAGCAAGTAACACCGGGTCAGAGTACAGTGAGTACTGACACTACCCTGCCCCAATTCTTACCGAAGAAAAAGGCTCCGGTCCTTCCTCTGCCCTCGGGCCAAGGTCGGCACCAAGAAAAGGTTTAGAACGCCCCGCCCTCCGGCTTGGTACCGAAACATACAGACAAGCCTTCCGGCTCGGGATCGAGTCGGCCCCGTTTGGGCACTGATCCGAAATCTTTGGCATCGAAATTTAAGCATGTAATAGTGACCATCCCTTCGGCACCAAAAACTAAATATTCGGATCCGAACCCGTCGAAGCCGAAACCTTCGCCATTTCCGGTGCCAAAAACCAAACCGCCTCCTCTTCCATCCAAAGAGCCTCGTTTCGACGTTCCGCCTTCTAATACGGACCCGAAACAAAATGAACTGGCCATCAATCCAGACACTGGACATATTCATGTGAAATTACCAACTAAAAGGAAACGAATTACTAGAGGGGTATCACATTCCACTTAAAAGAAAGAATGTGGGTACTAAACCTTCTCCTCCTATTACACCTCCTTCACCCATTGACCCAAATTTATTGATTACACCCACAAATTCTCCACAACCAGTCACCTGATCACCAAGATGATGGGGATGGTGATAAACCTCAGGACATTATTCCTGATCCATGGGAGGATTACAATACAGATCCTAATAACGAACTGGATCTATACCCTTCCAAACCCTCCCCACCAGATGACAATATAGGATACATAGAACTACTCAATAGGGCTGCTGAGTATCATGGGGTACAACTTCATAAGGAGGCCCTTGAAGAGTATTTTCTCTTTGAGACTTTAAGTTCCTCCCAAAGAGCAACACAAACACTACCTATGCTCAAAGGGATGCTTAAACACGCAGACGGGATTTTTAAAGACCCCGTGTGTGCAAGGATTGTCACACCCAGAGTAGACAAGAAGTATAAGGCGGCACCTACTGACCCTACCTACATCAAGGGCCAAGTTCCATTAGACTCCATGGTAGTTTCTAACACTCGCAAAAGAGCAAACTCACAGACCACAGGAGATGCCCCTCCTCCTGATAAGGAGTCAAAACTCATAGATGCCTCTGGCAAAAGAGTAGCTGCGCAAGCAGCCAATCACTGGCGAATTGCAAATACCCAAGCTCTTTTAGCTCGCTATGACAGGGCTCATTATGACGAGTTGAGCATAAGAGGAAAGCTAGTGATCTAATTCAAGAAGGAAAATTAATTTCCAACACATCCATTAGATGCGCTTTAGACGCAGCTGATACCGCAGCTCGCGCAGTAAACACTAGCGTTCTGTTACGGAGACACGCTTGGCTCAGTATTTCTGGGTTTGAACCCGAGGTCCAAGCCTCTATTATAAATCAGCCCTTTGATAAAGAGCACCTCTTCGGGCCTGCAGTAGATACTTCTTTAGAGAAGATGAAGGAAGATACAGAGGTCATGAAATCCATCGGGCTTTGCAGCTTCCTTTCAATCGGGGCTCCTTTCGCCGCTCCTTTTACAGGGGGGGCTCAAAGAACATATCAGAAAATCCCTCCTCTTACAAAGGCAATAATCAGTCACTCTCTTCAAGAGGTTACTTTAGAGGAGGTAACGGCAAGGGAAGAGGTAGAGGCAACACAACACGTACTTCCCCTGCAAACAATAAACAGTGACTTCCTTCCTCTACCCCCTGATCATTCCACTCCTGTCGGGGGACGTCTCTCCCAATTTCTACCCTTCTGGAATACAATCACTTCAGACAGATGGGTTCTACAAGTTCTCCAATTTGGTTATTGCCTGGAACTTACCGTCACTCCCCCAAACATTCCTCCAAGATCACACAACATGTCACAAGAACATCTGAACCTTCTCAAACAGGAAATTCTCTCCCTATTAGAAAAAGGAGCTATAGAGGCAGTCCCACTAAAGTATCAAGGGGCCGGCGTATACCCCCTTTACTTTCTAATACCCAAAAAGGACGGCTCTCTCAGGCCTATACTAGACCTCAGAGAACTGAATCTGCACATCCAATCAGACCATTTTCACATGGTAACACTCCAGCAAGTGCTCCCACTCCTTCAGCAAGGCGACTTTCTGTTTAGACTTAAAGGACGCCTACTTCCATATCCCAATACATCCCGCTCATCGCAAATACCTCAGGTTTATGGTAGCGAGACAACATTACCAGTTCAAAGTGCTTCCATTCGGAGTCACCACTGCTCCCAGAGTATTCACCAAATGCCTAGCAGTGGTCGCAGCTAATCTACGAAGACGACACATTCACGTCTTCCTATACTTAGACGACTGGCTCATAAATGCCAGTTCACAAGTAAAGTGTCTACAACACACTTAAAAACAGTGCAGCTGCTACACGATCCTGGATTCACAGTGAATTTGTCCAAGTCCCATCTCCAACCCTCCAACACGCAAACGTACTTGGCAGCCACTCTCGATACGCAAAAGGCTCTAGCCTTTCCCAATCCGGCCAGAATCCACAACATTCAGGCTCTAATTTCCCAGTTCCAGCCTCAACACTCATTGCCAGCTCGGGTGTTCATGCAGTTACTGGGAATGATGGCGTCTTGCATCTTAATAGTTCCCTATGCAAGACTTTAAATGCGTCCCCTTCAAGAACGTTTAGCACGTCAGTGGATTCAGTCTCAGGGTCAGTTATCAGATCTAGTGTTGATAGACGGCCGCACTCATCGCTCTCTGCAATGGTGGAATCCACAAAACCTTTCCAAAGGGCGGCCCTTCATCTACCCGGTTCCACAGATAGCGCTAACAGCAGATGCATCGCTCACTGGTTGGGGGGCTCATCTCCAAACTCACACCATTCAGGGCATGTGGAGTCAACAGCAAAAGCAGCTTCACATAAATCATCTAGAGCTGCTAACAGTATTTCTAGCGCTCAAAGCCTTTCAAGTTCACCTTGCAGGCAAAGCTGTCCTGATACGTACAGACAACATGACAGCCATGTACTATATACAAAAACAGGGGGGGGACGCATTCTCTCCAGCTGTCACAACTTGCACAGGACATTTGGAGGTAGGCCATACACCACAAAATCTGTCTCCTCGCAGAACACCTTCCGGGAGTAGACAATCAGATCGCAGACTTGCTCAGCAGGCAAAGACAGCAGATTCACGTATGGGAACTCCACCCTCGACTTCTCCTCCCGTACTTTCAGATGTGGGGCTTCCCAGACATAGATCTGTTCGCCACACACCAAAATGCCCAAACTTCGCCTCCAGGTATCCACACCCATTGTCCAAGGGCAATGCACTATGGATGAACTGGTCAGGGATATTTGCCTATGCTTTTCCGCCTCTCCCACTCACTCCACTAGTGATTCGGAAGCTCAGGCGAACATCCCTCGGGTTAATCCTCGTAGCTTCCAAATGGGCTCGTCAACCTTGGTTTACCATCCTGTTGGAGCTCTCAGTAGTTCCTAATCAAAAACTACATCTCACATCTAATCTCCTCACACAGAGCCGTGGAGAGATAAGACACCCAGATCCCACACATCTCAACCTCTCGATCTGGCACCTGAAGTCATAGAGTTTGGCTACCTCAATCTTCCGCTAGACTGTATGAACATCATTAAAGAGGCTAGATGTCCTACTACAAGGGCTTGCTATGCAGCAAAATGGAAGCGGTTTGTTATTTATTGTAATAACAATCATATCAACCCACTTGTTGCTTCATTTCAAAACATAATTTGTTATTTACTGCATTTACAATGCTCAAATTTAGCGTACACATCCATACGCTTACATCACGCTACAATAGCCGCGTACCTTCAGAATAGTCCACATTAGTCTCTTTTCAGAGTGCCTGTTATTAAGGCATTTATGGAAGGACTCGAGTTATTCGACAAAGACTTCCACCTGCCCCAGTGTGGAATCTTAATATTGTTCTCACCAGACTAATGGGTCCACCCTTTGAGCCATTGCATAAATGTGAGCTGCAATTTCTCACTTGGAAAGTTGCTTTCCTCATTGCGATCATATCACTGAGGAGAGTGGGTGAGCTTCAGGCACTAACCATAGAAGAACCATTTTTACAAGTACACCAAGACAAAGTGATTCTTCGAAATAATCCTAAATTTCTACCCAAAGTAATTTCTGCCTTTCACATCAACCAATCTGTTGAGTTGTCTGTGTTCTTTCCTCAACCAGATTCTGTGGCAGAACGTGCTCTACACCCATTAGATGTTAAACGAGCATTACTCTATTGCATAGAAAGGACAAAACCTTTTCGTAAAACTAAACAACTCTTTGTTGCTTTTGCTCCACCTCACAAAGGCAACCCCATTTCTGAATCGGGTATTGCACTGTGGATAGTTAAACGTATCCAAACATGCTATGCAAAAGCAAAAAGACGATTATTCGCAGTGGCAAGATGGCGGCCGCATCAGTGGCCGAGTGAGCTGACCACACATTCCCTCCCTGTTAGACCCCCGTCCTTCCCTGCTTTAAACTATTTTGTTTCGGCAAAGAAGGCAATGCAGCATTAAATACTCGCCAATCCCCGCTGCTAATGATCTGGCGTTCTTGGTTTTGGCTGTGTGGGGTCCCGCTCCCCTGTAAGTTAACGCGCTGCAAAATTTACGAGACAACAGCCTTTTGTGGCTTGGTTACCAGCGGACCTGCACGGATGCCGGCAAAATCGTCATCCAGGGTCCTCAAGGCGCGGGGCCCTCCGGCAGGCACTGGTAGCCCGGGAAGAACAGCTCCGGCCCAGGGGGGGAAATCCTGAGGCGGGAAGACGCCGCTCTGGTATGGAAACGCCAGGCGCTGGTGTACAGGTCAAGGGCAGGGATGGCACTAGCACTCGCGCTAAGCAAACGGTCCCAGCCCTGTTCAAAGCGCAGACTTTAAAGAAAATGCCGGCAGCGGGAGTTAAAGGCAATGCGAAGGCCGGTCTCCTTCTGTTTATCCCCGAGGCTGCCCCTGTAACTGTGGATGCTGCTGATGCCGCTGCCTCAGCGATGACAGAGACTGAGCTGTCTCGGATTGTGCCTGCGGAGGGGGTTACCGCTGGGGGGGCTCTGGGCCAAGGGCATGATCGTTCCAGTGCAGATAGCCTCTCTGTCGAGAGCAGGAAAGTCGATGGCATGACAAGTGTGCTCCCCTTGGAGTCGGTAGTTGCTACATCACAACAAGCACAGTGCATTCTGGGTCATGGAGTTCTATTGAATGAAGATCATGTAAAAGGGCCATTTGACCAGGATCACATAGACAGGGAGGCTGACAATTTGCCAACTTGTAGGGAGGAGGATCTAGCTGATAAATTATACTCCGGTCAGACCACTCGAACTCTTCCGGTGATGACAGCTGTGCAAAAGATTGGGCGGGGGAAGGAAGCGACACTAGCAGCCTGCATTGGGAGGAAGAAAGTGAGAAATCTCTAAGTCCCGAGACAGTTAGAAAACTTAAAGATCAATCCGCCTTATCTCTGCAGACCGGGGGTGCCACTGGGTCAATGACCTGGGATTATTCATTTTCATCAAACTTGGGGCGCTACTTGGAACTGCATTATCTGGAGTGGCTAACTCTAAACCCAACGATCCCGAAGAAATCACTCTCTACAATTTATCAGGTGATTATGGCCCACCGTGAGGAAACGAGCGAGCTGATAGTTCTCGGACTCAAGGTGCGTGTCGGAAACTGCAGAATGCTATTCGCAGGATCGCAAAGACATGTTCTGATTTTGCGACAAGAATTGGAGAGGCTGAGACCAGAATTTCTCAGTTGGAAGATGAGCTGGCTGCACAGAAGATTCTGACTGAGTCCATGCAAGCCAAGAAGGATGACACACTTGCGAAACTGACTGACTTGGAAAATCGGTCCTGGAGGAACAATCTTCGAATTTTGGGTATTCCGGAGGGCAAGGAAGGGGCAGATGCTCGCTTATTCGTGATTGAACTTTTCGAGGAGGCTTTCCCCGAACTCCGACACTGGGACTGGAAAACGCAACTGCAAAGGGCCCATCGTTTCCCGTTCAATCAGTGGGAAAAAGGTGGCCAGGTTGATAGTCGACCACGTGCAATGCTGATTTGTCTTAACAATTTCCTGGCCAGGGAAGCCTTGTATGACCTAGCCAGGCCTGATCGAAAAAGGGCTGGCAAGGGGTGTGATTTCTTCGTGAGGCCAGACTTCTGTCAGCTTACCGTCGAAAAGAGATGGCTATTGCGGCAATTAATTCCGCTATTTCAGGCGAAGGGGGCTCAGGTTTTTTTTTACTTAACCCGGCTAAATTGAAGGTGGTTTTTCAGGGGCAAACGCATTACTTCCAGTCTGAAATCCAAGCAAAAGAATTTGCTTTCTTTACAGGGATCTGTAGTTTGAATGCGTTTATATGTATTGTATCATGTTGGGTCCTGGGAGCCTCCTCCTGTGTCTGATAATTTAAGTATGGTTTGCCCCCCCTTTTTTTTTTTCTTTCTTTTTTTTTCTTCTCTTCCCCTTCTCTTCCCCTTTTTTTCCCCCCTCTTTTCTTCTTTGCTTTTTTCGTATTTTTGAGAGGGAGGGGGGACTCTTATCAGGGGAGGGGGGACTCTTAGCAGGAGAGGGGGTGGTGGGCTAGCTCTGCATCACTAGGGACTGTCGGTCCCCATGCCTCATGTGGTGGGAAGGTGGGTGGGTGGTGGGGGGAGGGCTTCTGGTAGAAGCAGTGTGGGGGGTGGGGGATGAAGGGTGGGGGGGGGAGCACAGTCACTTTCTTACATGAATTGTCATGGCAACAGACCGATTCAGGACAGTAAAATTTGTACAAGTACATTTTGGTGCGGAATTCCCTTAAAGAATTTTCTTTACATTTGTATTATTCTCCAATACTCTTACCCTAAATAGTTGATGGTTGGGAAAAGTAAAATTCGAATGTGTACCTTAAACTGCTCTGGCCTGAATGATAAAAAAAAGAGAGGCCTACTTGCTAAGCTTTTAAGATATGTGTTTCTTGTAGGCATAGTACATCTATATTCATATATTTCTTGGAATAATCGTGGGTGGCTAAAGGATCTGGGTATGGATCTTCTTGCATGTTCTCGCCAAGTCACAACGATACGGGGGGTAGCTATTCTAGTCAGGCATGGTATTTCAATCAATAAACGAATCAAGGAGGATAACCTGGGACGATGGGTAATCATCGAAGTGTCAATCTTGGGTACCCCCTTTACTATTTGTTCTGTGTATGGGTCAAATTTGGATGAGCCAGAAATCTTGAACTTTCGGAGTATAGAATTGGCTTTATGGTCAGCTCCGGTAGTACTTTGCGGGGATTTCAATATCCATTTGAACAGCACTTGTAACCTCTTCAGTAACACTTATTATCAGGGAAGAAAGGCCCATACTTTTAGGGCTCTACAGGGTCTTATCAGGGAACATGGATTGGTTGATATCTGGAATAGGTATAGACTGACTGAGCCAGGATATACCTTCTTCTCCGCTCCTCCTCTTAAATTCGTCCGACTGGACTACTTTTTTTGTGTCTGATCAAATCATAGGAGACATCGATATTGAGCTCTTTCCAAAGATAATATCGGACCACAATCCATTAGTGATTGAGCTCACTACGGGCTGCTGTCCACAATCTCCTAAGCCCTGGACGTTTGACAGGAAGCTATTGCTAAATCAGGCATACTGTCAATACATGACCTCTTGGATTACTGAGTTCTTCAATATAAATAAGGGTACGGCACCTGAAATAATTGTATGGGATGCTTTTAAAGCGGCTGTACGCGGCCAGACTCTCAGCTTTTCTCTTTACCAACAAAGGATGGTGAAGGAGAAGATCAGAGCCTGGGTAGATCAGCTGCGGAGGACCGAGGAAGAGCTTATGCGGGTAGTCAGGGACGCGCAAAAACTTGATGAATGTCTGCAGCAGATGGCAGTCGTTAAGGCCAGAATGGGGACGAATTGGCTATTAAATATATTCAGCATCGGACGGATATTTATGAATTTGGAGAGAATTCAGGCAGACTGCTGTCCAAACGTTTGCAACAAAGGGGAGTCTTTAATAGAATTTGCCGTATTCAGGATCAATCTGGCAGGATCCAGGACTCACCGGTCGGGGTCCTGAAGGTTTTTCAGGAGTTTTATCAGGAGCTGTATACAGCTGATAGGCATGTAGAAGCGACGTCCGGGGAGGAATTTCTGCGAGACCACGAAACTTCGAAGGTTACCGCGGAACAAAAAGAGATGTTGTCTGCCTTAATTGTGGGGGATGAGGTCGAGCTAGCTCTAACCTCGCTAGCACCCGGGAAGGCCGTCGGTCCTGATGCGATACCACTGGAATTCTACCGCACGTTCTGGCAAACTCTCCGAGGAGAGCTTGAATCCTTGTTTCAACTTGCCCAGAAGGGCCTGACTCCCGATTTCTGGCGCAAAACCACCATTGTAGTTTTAAAAAAAAAAAAAAGGATAAACCCGAGCTCAGCCCATCATACAGACCCATCTCCCTGATATGTGCTGACAGTAAGATCTATTCCAAAATAATCGCCCGTAGGTTGGGTAAGATTATTACCCCATTAGTCAATATTCGCCAACATGGGTTTATCCCGGGCCGAGCTACGTCGGATCATGTTAGGCGTGCCATAGCACTGTTTGATTGGGCTCAGGCTACGAAGACACCTCTTGGGATGATCCTGCTGGACGCAGAGAAAGTGTTCGACAGGGTCTCCTGGGGGTTTCTTTGGTCTACCCTGTATGCAAAAGGTCTACCAAAGGATTTTATTCAAGCTGTGCAGGCACTTTATGTACTTCCTGAGGCCTCTATCCGAATATCTGGTCAGGTATCCAATTCATTTATTATAAGCAGAGGAACCCGGCAGGGCTGCCCCTGCTCTCCGTTATTATTTGCATTTTATATAGATCCTTTTCTTAATAAACTTGAGGCAAATACATCGATTGAAGCAGTCATGGCCAATGGTATAGTTTATAAAATATTAGCGTATGCCGATGACATTGCTGTTTTCACCTCTAATATAAGATCTGCTCTTCCGGCATTAAAAGAGTTAGCAGAATCATTCGGTCGTGTCTCGGGATACAAACTAAACATTGACAAAACCCAGACTTTACATTCCGCTACTGCACTCCCGGAAGATGTTCCAACTGTATCTGTAGCAACATATCTTGGAGTCAAGATCATGGCAGCAGTAGAGCATATACCTGAGCTAAACATCGGCCCGATAACCAGGAATATCAACAAGACACTTGAGACTAGACCATCTACATCTGTCAATGCACGGTCGATGCAATGTCATCAAAATGTTGGTCTTGCCTAAATTCCTATACTTATTTCGGACTATACCTCTAGAATTTCCGGCTTCTAGTATTTCTAAGGCCGAAAGGGTATGTGCTAGATTTCTATGGGGGTATCGCAGAGCTAGAAGAGCAGTCAAATGGATGATTTTGCCCAGACTTGGGGGATGGGGGCTCCCAAGCCTTCTCCTTTATCATTGGGCTGCATTGTTACAACATATGGGTCTATTATTGGTTGGGGATAAGGCAATAGTTCCAGATGCTATTAGACCTATTATCTATGAGGTTACACTTGGTGATCCTGCTGGTCAATGTCTAGTAAAAATTTTAGAGCCGAGTTATTATAAGAAAACTAAATTTAAAACCATTCAATCAGTCTATTCTATTTGGAAAAAGATATGTCGGAAGTTTGGCATCTCGAATATTAACGCTTATACCCCGTTCTCGTCATATAGTCTTTTACCCTCAATTTTCCATGACTTGACCATGTCTAGTTGGGAAAACTTAGGGATTAATGTCCTGGGTGATCTCTGCTGTGAGGGACAAATTGCCTCCTTCTCCAATCTACAAGAGAAGTTTGGCCTTTCTACGAAACACTTTTTTAAATTCTTGCAGATCAGGAGCTTCCTGGGTAAAACCATGGCACAATCAGATACAAATATGGGAAAAATACCCCTGGTTGACATAATAGGGAATAGATCTCGGATTGGGACAATATATCAAATGTTGTTGGCCGGGCTCCCCGATGACCTGTCTACTCAGACTGATAGATGGGGAAGGAAGTTCGGTAAAGAAGGCATTGACCTAGAGTTGTCTCTGGAACTCGCCAACCAGATTTTAATTACCGGCAGCCTGAGGACTCCACATTTTGTCGGTTTTCGACTTATACTATACTCCTGGGAAGGTTTCTAAATGGGCCGGATCTCGGGGCAACTCCTGCAGCAGGTGCGGGGCATGGGCTGCCGACATGATCCACATGTTTTTTTCCTGCCCCAAACTTGAAAAATTCTTTCAAGACATTGAATGTTTCTTGAACCATATACTTGACATACCGGTTTTTATAACACCCGATTTGATTATTTTGGGGGTAGAAGGTAGCCAGGGTAGTCGGTCCCGGCCCAGATTCGAAGGCGGTTTCGTATTTATTGCTATGGCTGTCGCTAGAACATGCATTACTTCCCAATGGATCAGCCCTGACCCACCTACATTCATCATGTGGCGGGCTAAGCTGTTAGTCATTTACAACATGGAATTAGCTGTATATAAATTGAAAGGACGTAGGAGAAGGGAAATGGGGAGGAAAATCTGGTCGTCGGTTACTAGCTGGATAGGATGAACATGCCTGTCCTTGGGTTCCTTTACATTTGTATATCTTTTTAGACTCCCTTCATTTAATGCTTGCACTCTCTTTGCCTTTGTAGGATTTCCTTTTTCTTCTCCTTTCCCTTTTTTGTTTTCTTTTTCTGTTTTCCTTCCTGTGTCCTTTTTCTCTTCTTTCCTCTCTTCTAGGTAGAGGGTATCGTGGGAACTCCGTTGTCTATTTTTCGGTTTTGCTGTTGTCTATTATGTATTATTTTGTACTTTCAAATGCCATGACCACCTGTCAATTGTTGAAAAATGAATAAATAAAATAAAAAGAATTTTAAATAAAAAAAAAAAGCAAAAAGAACTTTAACAATTCCCCCTAGAGCACATTCCACTCGCAAACTAGGGGCTTCTATGGCTTTCTTAGGAAACATTCCTATAGACGACATCTGTAAAGCTGCAACATGGTCTACAGCTCACACATTTACAAAACAATATTGTGTAGATGTGTTAGCAAGACGACAAGCTAAAGTGGGCCAGGCAGTTCTACGTACGCTTTTTCAAACCACTGCAACAGCTACAGGTTAGCCACAGCTTTGGGAGATTACTGCTGTATAGTCTATGCAAAGCATGTGATCTACAGCTCACATGCCTCGAACGGATAATGCTACTTACCCAGTATGCATCTGTTCTTGGCATGTAGAGCTGTAGATTCACATGCGCCCACCCACCTCCCCGGGTACCTATACCTATTGCAATAATCTTACTTGGATACACACACATGGACATCTCTATTATACTCTTACTAACTCCATTCTCACCCTCTGCGGGAAAACAATCTAACAATGGAGTCGATGCCCATGCGCACTATCACCGAAAGGAGGAGTCACCTACCTCGTGATTGGAAAAGACTTCTTAGAAGAAAAACAAAGTGCAAACATCCGGACCGAACACTAGATGGCAGGCTTATGCAAAGCATGTGAATCTACAGCTCTACATGCCAAGAACAGATGCATACTGGGTAAGTAGCATTTTCCTTTTGGCTATTAGGGGTAGTTCGCGCTTAGGCCCCTGTAACGTTTTGTCCTCAAAGTATCCAAGCCAAATTTGCGTCCTTTTCTTCCAACATCATTGGGATTTTAAAGGTACCCTGGGTTTATGGGAAAAAGTGCTGCAGAAGAAAGCGTCTGTTTTTTCCCCTGCAATTGGTATCAACAAAGGGGTTGTGGTACTGAAATCACCATCTTCCCAGCTTTCAGGGACAGGCAGACTTTTGTCAGAAAACCAAACTTTGCTACACAATTTTGGCATTTTACTGGGACAGTCTATTTTTGCTACTTTTTGTGCTTGCAACCTCTTTCCTGTTAGTGGTAGAAATGGATTTGAAAGCAATAATGGATCCCGGAAAGTGATACATTTCTGTAAAGTAGACAAAATTCTGAATCAGCAAGGGGTCATTTGTGACGATCCTTCAAGGTTTTATTAAAGAAACTAACAGTTGAAAATAAGAAATATTAAAAATGAGTTGAAAAACACAGCCATTTGTGCCAACGTTTTCACCTGTAACTTCTTTTAAGTATGACAGATTTTTTAAAGCAATATACCGTTAGATCCGCTGGACCCTTCTGTTTGTGGGGGTATATAGGACTTGTAGGTTCACCAACAACCTGAGGAACCCAGAGCCAATAACGGAGCTGCGTCTTGCAATGGTTTTTCATTGTGTACCGGGTATATAGCAATTCATTTGGTCAAGTATAAAGAGTGAAAAATAGGTATCAAGGACACCTATGTATTTCCGAAATAGGAACAGAATATAATGTTTAGAAGCAGTAGTTATTTGCACATCTCCGAAATTGTGGGTACCCATACTAGCATGTGAATTAAAGGACATTTTTCAAAGTGACTTCCTTTTTACACATTCTTACATTTGGAAGGCAGAAATGCATAGAAAGTCAATAGGTAATAACAGTTGCTCTACAATTCTCTGTTCCCCCAAGTCTTCCAATAAAAATGGTACCTCACTTGTGTGGGTAGGCCTATTGCCCGCGACAGGAAACTGGCCAAAACGCAACGTGGACACACATTTTTACAGTGAAAACTGACCCTTTTTTTGCAAAGTGCTTAGCTGTGGATTTTGAACCCTAGCTCTGCCGGCACCTATGGAAACCTAGCAAACCTTTACATTTTTGAAAACTAGACACCCAGGGGAATCCAGAATGGGGTGACTTGTGTGGCTCTAAAAAAAAAAGAAAAAAATCCTCACATTTCTGTGATGGAAAGTTCTGGAATCTGCGTGGATCCACAAATTTCCACCCACCCCGCATTCTCAAGTCTCCAGATAAAAATGGTACCTCGCTTGTCGCGGGCACTTGGCCCACCCACACAAGTAAGGGCCCAAAATGTATTGTGGAGACATCAAAATTACCTACGTCAAAACGACCTAGTTTTGCAAGGGCGGCACCTGGGTTCTTGGCCCCTGGTTCGGCGGCCATCTAGGCAAACCTACCAAACCCACATGTTTCTGAAAACTAGACACCCGGGGGAGTCCAGGGAGGTATGGCTTGCATGGATCCCCCAACGTTTTCCTACACAGAATCCCATTCAAACCTCAAATTTAGCTGGAAAAAATCACATTTTTCTCGAATTTCTCTGTGGGAAAGTTGTGGGATCACCGGGCTGACACAAATTTCACTCATCCAGTGTTCCCCCAGGTCTCCCGATAAAAATGGTACCTCACTCGTGTGGGTGGTCCAAGTACCCGTGACAGGCAGGGTCCAAAATGTATTGTGGAGACGTCATAATTGCCCATCAAAAAATTACCTGGTTTTGCATGGGGGGGGGCGGGCACCTGGGTTTTAGGCCCCGGGCTCAGCGGCCATCTGGGCAAACCTACCAAACCCACACGTTTCTCAAAACTAGACAACCTGGCAAGTCCAGAGAGGTATGGGTTGCGTGGATCCCCAAACATTTTCCTACCCAGAATCCCAGAGGGATTTCTTGTGTCATGTGCGCAGACGGCCGGGAGGTGTCTGACACACACGAGCACTGGTGCGTCTGACGGCTCCTGGCTGTCCGACGCACCAAAGGGGTTAAGAGTCCCTTGTACCCCATTGATTCCTAAAGGCACGTTTGACACAGGTGATTTAGATGATCCATGGGATGATTGCGTCATCGACCTATGTGTAGATACGGGCCCAGACCTCTACCCACTAAACCATCTCCTCCCAATGATACCACCTTGTGTCACAAGATCATGAGGAGGGCCGTCACCTTCCACAAGGTAGAGCTGCATAGAGAACAAGGAATTCCTGTGGATACATTCCGCTTCCCAAAGGTCAGTGCAATATCTTCCAATGCTGTACCTCTCCTGGAAGGTAGCCGTCCCAGTGTCCACTACTTCCTTCAGGCGTGTGAATGAACTTCAGGCTCTAACCCTTCGAGTACTCTTCTTCCAAGATCATGATAATAGGGTAATCCTTAAAACAACCCCCAAATTTCTCCCCAAGGTGGTCTCCTCTTTCCACCTCAATTTATCGAACTCAGAGTTTCCTTCCCACATCCAGATTTAATGGCAGAGAGGGCTCTTTACACACTAGATGTCTAAAGGAACCTCGTGTATTACATAGACAGGACAACACCCTTCTGTAAAACACAGCAACTCATCTCTTTTCCAAACCACGAAAAGGCCTTGCTCTTTCTAAAACAGAAGTAGCACGATAGTTGGTCAAATGTATCCAAACCTGTAATGCTAAAGTCAAACGGTCTTTGCCACCCCACTCCTCCTGCAAAAAGGGAGCCTCCATGACTGTCCTAGTCAACGTCTCTGTAGCAGCTACCTGTTCTACTCCACACATTTTCACCTAGTATTACTGTGTGGATGTCTTAGCATGCACACAAACTAATGTTGGCCATGACTCTTCCAGTCCTCAGCAACATCCTCCAGGTAACCCCGGCTTAGGAGAGAACTGCTTTACAGACTATGCAGAGCATATGTATCTACAGTTACACATGCCATGAACAGGAAATGTTACCCTGTAAGCATCTGTTAGTGGCATGTAGTTCTGTAGATTAACATGCTCCACCCTCCTCCCCGGAAGCCTTTGGGTGTTGCAGAGGCCCTTCTTTCTTCATTCGGCGCATGGTTATCTTCTGTATCTCTACACTCAATTCCTAACCTATTAACCCTTCCCCGTGCAAAGAAACAATCTAACATTGGAGCCGATGCCCATGCACATTACCAATAACAGGTGGAGTCACCATACCTTGTGATTTGAAGACGTTTTCGAAGAAAAACAAGTTGTACATGTCCGAACCAAACACTAGATGGCAGGAGTATGCACAGCATGTGAATCTACATACATGCCACAAACAGATGCTTACAGGAAAAGTAACAAGTTCTTTTCTGAGGAGAGGCGATGTAGAGTCGTACATCACAGAATAAATCATTTGAGGCAAAAGCTGGGTCTACCCCGTACCCAAGAGCAAGTAGTTTACAATGAAAATGTGGGTAGCCCTGTAATAAAGATGGATGTCGGCCACTCTGAACTCCTTTTTTGAACTGAACATGCAGTTATCAAATGCAGTTCTCTTGGTTTGTTTACCAACGAAAGCTGCTCACACATGCTCTTATTCAGTTAGAGGACTGTGTGGCATTGAATATGGATAATTCTGAAGCACGTGAAAACGTTTGGCAGCAGGATCATTTTGCATTCTGCTATCCTAGATAGAATAGTAATTTAAAGGTATCCTCTTGCACTTGCAATACCTTTTCTGCCTCTAAAACTATGTGGATTCGGAAGTTTGAATGGTTAGTTTAATCTTACAGCCTGTCGTGCTGATACATAGATGAATCTGGTTCAAGTCTGATTTGCCCCTGTTCACCTACCGATGCGTGCCTGTATAACTCTAGAATTTCCATTAATCGGTGCCTGGCCCATTGCAGGTAGCGCATGAAAAGAAACATCTCTTCTGTGCATAAGACTAGACTACCTTCATTGCCTCCCTCCCATTGAATGCCTTGGACTAGAGTGTTGGATCAGATCCACATCACAAGTGACTTGATCACCATCGCATATAGCATGGGGTGGGGGTCGAGAGGGAATCCTGTCCATTTCCTTGTCCATTGGGGTGGGTACACCTCCATTAATATGAATCCAAGCCCATGAGCTTTTATAGATCATGTTAATCTAGGAAATAAAACTAGGATCAAAGTTTGTTTCATGCCTGACGCAGACAACCCCATCCCAGGTAGACAAAAGCCCTTTTGAATTCAGTGCGCATTAACGCAAAAGCACTGGCATCTCTAAATGTTGGATGCAGTGTCTTAGACTCCTGTATGGCATGAAACTATTTTGATGTAGGTGAACAAGTGTATTTATCACCCCGACCAAGTGATTGGCCACAGCCTTGGCCATAATCTTTTTTGTTTACATTGTCAAAGAAATGCAGTGCTATGATGTGCATAGTTTTGGTGGTTTTCCCAGTTTATGCAGGTTTTCGATCATGACTGATTAAAGCTCCTCAGATAGGGCACCCTCATGTCTAGCATTTTCAATCATAGTTAGGAGATGAGGATATGTGAGCGAAGCCAAGCATTTAACAGACTCCATGGGTAATACATTGTGACCTCGTGTCTTACCAAATTACATGCATCATAACCACCAAAAGCCGGTCTTTGGTGAGCAGGAGTCTGAATTCCTCGCAATCCTGAGTTTGATGCCAGTAATGGGAGGTCTTGTATTAGAGGTGAGTTTTGCAGCATAGACTTCTAGATTCACATACTGTACATATCCCGCCATCTAGTGGTTGGAGTCGGAAAGCGTTTTTTTTCTTCTTTTTTTCCTGATGGGTGGTTCTGAAACCCAATCCTGCTCAGGCTAAAACCCCCTTTGTGTGTGTGCAAGCTCTCAGATTATTTTTTCTGCCATGGTGATAGGAGGTGCCGTGAAGACTTCTGAGAAAATACAGCAGCAGATGCATGTAAGAAAGGAAGGCCACCAGAAACTCTGAAGAGCGAGGTAGTACTAAGGAAGTTTGCATTAGAGGGAAATCTTGAGCAAAGCAGGTTGTTTGACGCTGTTCACATTATTCCTCATGCAGCAGAGGAAGTAAACTTTCACTGCCCTTGGGTCAAGCCTACATTACTTGCACTGCAGGATGATCTGTTGTATTACTTTGTGAGATCTGACTCCTCCCATCACTTTGGATTGGCTTTTGTCTGTCATCATAGCCGCCAAATGGCTAAAGGTTGGTGCATGCCCCACCTTTTTTCAAAAGTTAACTCCCATGGAGTATTTACGCGGGAATGAGCAGCAGCGCATGCGCTGCTTGCGTGCCTTTATCTTGTTATTATTATTGCGTGCATTAGCCATTTGCTGGGCTAGGTGCCGGCATCATAATGGCAGCGGCTTTGCTACATGATCGGCACAGCAGCGAGTAAATGTGTGTTCCGAGGAGGCCCATGGTGGGCTGCACCATAAGACCCAAGGAAGCCTGTCTGTGGTGCGTTTAACAAGGGAAGGCAGCACCATCTATCACTTTTGCCGGGGCTGCGGGAGCTTATGTGACGCCACTGGTGAAACATGCATACCACGATTTGGTCATTGGCTAATCCAGGTTTGCTGACGTTTTTTATTCCATGAGAAGTTTTTGCTTTGGAAGACATTGCTGGGTTTCTGTTGCAGTAACACCCCCCACACTTTTTGCCAGATTTCTGATGCACTTTGACTTGATGTGCCCTGGGTCCATGCCAATCAGGTTCCCAGGGCCTGTGTTCTTTCCCAAAACTATACCTTTGTACGCCCAATTGGCACCTCTCTGGCCACATGCAAGTCCCTTGTAAAAGGTACCATGGATGCCAAGGGCACTGTGACCAGGGAAGGCCTCTAAGGGCTGCAGCACATAATGTGGCACCCTTAGAGGTCCTGTACCTTAACACACACACACACACACACTGCCATTTCAGGCTGCGTGTTTTGGTGCAGAGAAAAGTGAAGTCGACATGGCACACATCCCCGTGTGCCATGCCTACAAGCCACTGCCCTGGCATAGGTAAGCCACCCCTCTACTGGGTGCACTATACCAGTGGCGAGGGTGCAGGGGCATGAGCACTGTGCCGCTACAGTGTCTAAGTCCATTCTTAGACATTGTAAGTGCAGTAAAGACATGAAGAGTATATGGTCTGGGAGTTTGTCATTATGAACTCCACAGCACCATGATGGCTTAACTGAATTCTGGGAAGTTTGGTAGCAAACTTCTCAGCATAATAAACCCACACTGATGCCAGTGTGGGATTTATTATACAATGCACTCAGAGGGCATCTTAGAGATGCCCCCTGAAAAACGACCAGCCTCTGGTGGGTTCCCTGCCACCACGAGACATGTTTCTGAACACCTGGGGTGGGAGCTTCGCTCCCTGAGCCCAGAAACAAAGCCTTTCCTGGGCAGAGGTGGTCGCACCTTCCCCAGGCCAGGAAGAGCCATCTGTGCAGGGGAGCTTCAAAGGCCTTGCCGCCTTTGTAACGCGACCCCCAACCTCTCATGCTATCGAGGGCAGGCCCCGTTCCTGTCTCCCCTCCTTTTCGTGGAAAGACAGGCGGGAAAAATTAGCACAGCCCAGAAGGTGTGCCCACCTCTGCCAACCCCACCCCTCAGGTGGGGGAGGCGAGGTGAAGCCTACTCTTAAGTACCCACCATCTTGCAGATCGCAGGCACTCTCCAATCAGGATTAGGGATTGTGTCCACTCCCCCACGTGCTGTGAGCACACCAAGGATGTAGTCGCCCTAAGGTCAGTAGCCCACTGACCTCGAGACCCCTAAAACGCCCCTAAATACAGTAATCTGAAAGAAAGTTAGTTATAGATTCCTTACGTTAGAATTACCCCCAGACGTCAGACTGGATCCGTAAAGTTTTTCGTCAGCAGTACCTCTGCGTGTCGAAAGGTGGCGTCGGTCGGCTCCGCGTCCGTTGTTGGCATCGTGGCCGCAGGGATGACGTTGCGGTAGCTACTTAGACGCCGCCCTCGCGCGCTGACGCCAGTTCTTTCTTTTTCAGTGCCAGCCAGCGCAGATCCGGAGAGAGCGGTACCTCCAGTCATTTTTTGACTGAACTTTTTGAGCGACTTTTGTTGACGACTTTTTGAGTCCTACCGACTCCTGGTGCACGTAGGGATGCCCGGCTTCAAGGCCTGCGGTTCCTGATCCCGAATTATGTTGGTGACGGATCAGCACCGCGTGTGCCTCTTTTGCCGGGAGCGCGACCACGACCCCAAGTCGTGCTCCAACTGCCAGACCATGGCTCCGAAGTCTTTGCGGGAGCGGTCCCGAAAGCTTCTTCAGCGCCGGCAGTCGGCTCGGCGCCGTTCGAGGTCCCGGTCGCGAGGGAGGTCGAGGGACCGGTCACGGAGCCATCACCACTCATCATCCAAGTCTTCGCACTCTGGGTCAGTTGAAGCACAAGAAGAAGTCGAAGACGCATCGTCGCTCCCCGACTTCTCCCCGTCGGTCGGCTGACGCGACACGGGATGCAGGCGGTGCCACTCCCGCAGCTCCGCGTGCAGAGCCTGAAGGGCCGACTCCGAGTTTCCCTCCCTTTCCGGGACCCGGAGCGACCCCTGCCCAGCTTCGTCAGTTTTATGAAGCCATGCATGCCATCTTTGGGCAGCCCGACTCCGCCGGCGCGCCTTCGGGCCCCGCGGACTCGGTTGGGGGCCCTAGGCCTTCCCTGCCGGCGGCTCCGGCCCTGGCGCCGCAGGGCCCCCATGGATCCAGATCGGCGCCGGTCGACCTTGTGACACCTCCACCGGCGCCGACTCCACCGGCACCATGTCCGCTGCCGACGCTGCCTGTCTCCCCCCCCCCCCCTCCCAGCGTCGACCCCGGCTTCCAACCCGACGTGGACACAGAGCCGGACCGGCGTCGGCAAACGCCGGATCCGGCGCCGATGGGTACTGTTGCCCCTGTGTTCCACCCTGGCCATTTTCAGCCAACCTGGCAGCCAGAGGAGTGTGAGGAAGACTAGGAGGGGTCTGGGGACCCTTTGTCAGACCAGTTGGAGTACGATCCGGACTGGAGAGAGGACCTGGGAGATGCCAGTGGTCTGGATACCTCCCCAGACCTTGGCATGTTGTCTCCTCCTACCGTGGCTACGGAGGAGGGAGCGTCATACGCAGTGGTGTTGCGTAGGGCGGCCGAGGCTCTCCACCTCGAGCTTCCTACGGTGGCAGTTGGGACTAACCTTCTGACAGAGGTGCTTCAACCGGCAGCGAGCTCTTCGGAGCCCCTGCTGCCGTTCAATGAAGCCCTGACCGACATCCTTTTGGGCACTTGGTCCAGGCCCAACACGGGGGCTCCCGTGGATAGGATGGTTGCCCGATGCCACCGCCCCGGGCAACCCCACTTTCCTCTCCCAACACCCCACCCCGGAGAGCTTGGTGCTCAAAGCTTCTACTTCCAAGAGCTCATTCCCTAACGCACCACCAGATAGGGAATCCAAGAAGCTGGATCATCTTGGGAAGAAGGTTTTTTCTTCCGCCAGCTTGGGACTGCTGTCGGTAAACACCGCATGTCTATTGGGCCGTTATTCCCTCTCTGTGTGGGACATGGTTGCGCAAGTGCTGCCTCAGTGTCCGGAGGAGGCCCGGACTGTACTCTCCCAGGCCGTTGCCACAGGGAGAGATGCAGCGAAGTTTACCATCCACTGTGGGCTGGATACAGCCGACTCTCTAGGCAGGACGATTTCCACGTCGGTAGCCCTTCGTCGCTACGCCTGGATGAGATCGACTGGCTTTTCTTGGGATGTCCAGAGCGCTCTTCTGGACATGCCCTTTGATGTCCGTCGTCTTTTTGGCGACAAGGCAGACCACGCTCTAGAGCGTTTCAAGGACTCACGGGCTACGGCCAAGTCCTTGGGCCCCTCCACTCGCCCTGCGCAGTCTGCTTTTCGCCCCTTTAGTGGCTACGGAAGGGGTGCCCCACTACATCCCGCCCAGAGCCACAGGCCGGCGCAAGCTGCACAACCTTTGCGGGGACGTGGGAACCACTGCCGTGGTTCTGGGGGCCAGCGTGCGGGCCAGTCCACCAACCCCCCCTCTGCTTCCACCTCCAAACCTTCCTAGTCTGACCTTTCAGGCCCATCAATCGCCAGTAGGCGGCAGGATCCGCCATCACCTCCCCCACTGGCGCACCATCACGTCTTACAGGTGGGTTTTGCAGATAGTCCGAAGGGGCTACTCCCTCCCCTTCGAGGCTACCCCTCCAGCCATGCCACCTCAGTACCATCGCATGTCGGAGGATCACCTGGGCCTTCTCCAACAGGAAGTTACGGCTCTCTTGGCCAAGGGAGCCATCGAGCACGTTCCTGCCCCAGAAGTAGGTCGTGGTTGCTATTCCCACTACTTTGTGGTACCCAAGAAGGACAAGGGCCTGCGTCCTATCTTGGATCTCTGTGGCGTCAATCGCTACCTCCGGAAGGAGAAGTTCAAAATGTTGATGTTAGCTCAGGTCTTCTCTGCCATCGACCCTGGAGACTGGATGGTAGCGTTGGACTTGCAGGACGCCTATTTTCACATCCCCGTCCTGTCGGCCCACCGGCGTTACTTGCAGTTCATGTTAGGCCACAAGCATTTTCAGTTTACCGTGCTCCCCTTCAGCCTTACCAGCGCCCCTCGGGTGTTCACGAAAGTGATGGCGGTGGTTGCAGCTCATCTGCGCAGATCAGGGGTCTCAGTCTTCCCCTATCTCGATGACTGGTTGTTGAAGGCGGGCTCGCCCCAGGCAGTCAATCTTGTGGCTCCGGATTGGGCACGAAGAGTCTGGTATCCCGAGCTGCTCAACGTGGCCATCGATCCTCCGATCCGACTGCCTCTTCGGGAGGATCTTCTGTCGCAGCAGCAGGGGACGGTCCTCCACCCGAACCTGTCCAGCCTCCACCTCCTTGCATGGAGATTGAGCGGCAGCAGTTAACGTCGTTCGACTTGCCTCCCGAAGTTTGTGATGTAATCTTGGCAGCCAGGCGTCCCTCCACTAAGACGGGGTATACGCCTGCCGATGGAACAAATTTGTGGCATGGTGCACAGCAAAGGCTGTGGATCCCCTTTCTGCCCCCCTTTCTGAGGTCCTCTTGTTCCGCCTTTCTTTGGCCCAGCAGGGCTCTGCTCTGGGCACTGTCAAGGGCCATCTTTCGGCCATTTCTGCCTTTCTATGGCTTCCTGATCAGCCTTCTCTCTTCTGGCTGTACATCCGGACAAGGTTGTCCTCAGAACTCGTCCATCCTTCCTTCCCAAGGTGGTCACCTCCTTTCATATTGGGCAGACCATCACTTTGCCCACCTTCTTTCCGCCTCCGCATCCTTCGAAAGAGGAAGAGAGGCTCCACCGTCTGGACCCAAAAGGTGCACTTTCCTTTTATCTGGATCGCACCAAACAGTTCTGGGAGGATGACCAGCTCTTTGTTGGCTACGTGGGCGCCAAGAAAGGTCGGGCCGTACACAAACGGACCATTTCTAGATGGGTCGTTTTGTGTATTAAAGCCTGCTATTCTCTAGCAAAAAAGGAGCCTCCAGTGGGGCTACGTGCCCATTCCACCAGGGCAACGGCAGCCACTACTGCTTTGGGACGAGGGGTTCCTCTGCATGACATTTGCCAGGCAGCGACGTGGGCATCCTTGCACACGTTCACTAAACACTACTGCCTGGACAGCCAAGTCCGGAGAGACCGCTTCTTTGGCCGTTCTGTTCTCCAGGACTTTCTGGTGTGAACTTGGTTCGCAGACCCACCTCCGGGGTTGGTATTGCTGGGGTATCTATTCTAAGGTAATGAATCTAGAACTGTTTCTTTCAGATGAACAAGTTACTTACCTTCGGTAACATTATATCTGTAAGAAACATAGGTTAGTTATAGATTCCTTACCGCCCCACCCATCCTCCCCGTTCTTCAAACTGACTTCTAGGTTTAAGGACATCCTTTCAGGGCCCTAGTTTTGTGCACCAGTGGTCAGTGTCTTGCATGGCTCAGGGTTTCTGGCGTGGAAAGTCGTGTACAGAACTGAGGTCAGCACGCGAGGGCGGCGTCTAAGTAGCTACCGCGACGTCATCCCGGCGACCACGACGCCAACGGCGGACACGGAGCCGACCGACACCACCTTTCGACGCACAGAGGTACTGCTGACGAAAAACTTTGCGGATCCAGTCTGACGCCTGGGGGTAATTCTAAGGTAAGGAATCTATAACTAACCTATGTTTCTTACAGATATATCGTTACCGAAGGTAAGTAACTTGTTCTTTAGGAGGCAGCCCTGAACCAAGAACACATATTCCCGCAACCTACAAAGAAGGACGAAAGAAGACCCCCAGCAGAGGAGACTGCAGAGAAGAGTTGACTTGGCCCCAGCCCTACCAGCCCTTCTGCAGTTTCCAGAGATCCTGCATCAAAAGTCACCTAGTCCAGCAGCCAGTGACCTCCAGAACCCCTGGGTGGACTGACTGACTTCAACAAAGATCGGATCTCCTGTGAAAAGCAGCTATGTTAAAAAGAAACAGCCAAGAAAACTCCGAGCCTGCTGAGGACAAAGAAACCAGACGCCTGGAACCACCACTTCACCCGACGCCTACGGCCTGAGTCAGAGTAGCCCACTGGTCCCAGAGAGGTCCCCCAGCGCTCCAGAGTCCGAGTCAACCGTGGGTTGACCCCTCTAGGACTCCCCGACGTCGCCTGCAGCCTCTGCATGGAGACCCCCCAACCGCGTGTTGCCCGGTAAGGTGAAATTAGACCTCAAAAGTCACCCCTGCATCCAGCCGTCCTGTGCCCTGGAGAAGAGAACCTGAAGTGCACCTACATCCCTGAGCCCTCCAGCTTACCTGCCCAGCTGTTGGTTCCTCCCGGAAGACTTCCTGGACCGAGCCTGCAGCCAAAATCCAAATGCACTTTGTGTGCTAAATCGGATCCCCCTTTGCCCTGAGCTTAACACCAGAAGCTTTGCTCCCATAACCTTGTGGGCTGCTTGTGAACAGCCACCAACCGGAGGCCCGTATCCCTCATTGGATAACATTAGGCCTCAGCACTCTGCACCCGGCCACCCTAGTGGCGCTGAGGGTGCTTTCAGAGTGCATCCTCGACCCTGGGGGAACCCTGGTTCTAACCCCAGAATACCACCTCCAAAACCTAAATATCTACAGATAACACGGTTTTCTCCCATAGGACTGCAGTGACTGCTTTTCTGTGAAAAATCTTCTAAGTGTGGAGTTGGTTTTTATGAAACCTTAAACTGCAAATGTCTAAAAACTGAATTACTTGCCTTTTCTCTAGGAAATGTCCCAGTGTGATATCTAGGCATATCACACTGAGTGGAAAAGGTAACTTAAAGTAATCTGTAAAGTAACGTGCAAAGTAATCTGTAAAGTCATTTTGACTGTGTACTTACCTGTAAACAAACCAAGTGCATCCAACTGCATTCCAATTGTATTGAACTGCATTCTACTTGCAAAGCATTATTTCACTTACCTGCACCAGGCCTGGCTTGGTTCTAGAAATAAAATAACTAATATTTTTATACAAACAAAATTGGTCTGAGTTCAGTCTTTGAGTGTGTGACATCATTTCTTGCCTGAGTGTGTACAATAAATGCTTAACACTACCTTCTGATAAAGCCTTACTGCTCGCCCACTCTACCACAGAGAGAGAGTACAGTATTATCTACTTTTACCTCTGCTTACCTTTGGGGTTCCACTGGACTCTGTGCACACTATACCTTACGTTGGTATAGTATATACAGAGCCAGCTTCCTACAGACATATTGAAGAGAATGTATAGCCATAAACACAATATTCATCGCAGTACTGCATAATTTCACTGGATGGTGCTAGAAATTCACAAAGCAGATCAGCAGCGTGTGGAAGGCAGGACGGGAAAGTCGGGGAGTTGAAAAAGGTTACTCCTCAACATGCCTTTGTACAGTGTACGGAAACTCATCTGTGTGTACAGTAACCCTCACCTGTATAACATGGATAAGGAATTCTACTGACCAAGAAAATAAACAATGGGCAGTTTATGCTTCTGCTAAACTAATGTTTGATTGCACCCTTATAGCAAAGGCCATTTTACCTGGCTCAGTATCCATCGCAAGGTTCTTCATTCAGTCTTTGTGGGGTATCGCTGTAAACCATGAATTATTTTACCTTCCCGGTCTATTAGAAGCCCAGCTTTTAAAGCACACTGGATGTTAATAAAACATTTTTATCAGATAATGCTGATTTATTTATTCTTTGTGTTCATTTGAAGCACTGAACAAACATCAAGTCTGTTGTGTTTTATAAAGTAGTATTGATTTGAGACAAGGTCTCCGCATTCCCTCATCTGTCTGTAAAGCTGTTCGTAGGCAGACCAGCCAGAGCACTATGTTTGGTGGCAGAGCCTCACGGTTGCAGGGGCAGACCGCAGAAGCAACAGGAAGACTGGGGCTCGTAGGGCCAGTGGGATTGGTTGCTCGATGGAGTAAGAAGGTTAGCAGATAGCAGACCCCCTCCCCCAGTGTGTCACTGTCAAATACGGTAGAGTTATACAAAAAGAGATGGGGGTTTTTTTTAGACACAAGGTATATGTGGCGCTAACCTGTTTACGTGAATGTATATGAAAAGAATGTATCCAAATGGTGCCACAGGTGAGGGAGAACACCTAAACCCTCAGTAGAGGACGCGAGTCCGTTTTACACAAATGACAACATGCCCTGTGCAGACACATAAATTTAAACAACATAAAGTAGACGTTGTTTGCAAATGACGACAGGAGAAACGTTCTTCCAATGTTCATTTACTGAAGTGTAGAATCAAATGCCAGCCAACGTCTACTTTATGTTGTTTAAATTTATGTGTGTGCACAGGGCATGTTGTCAAATACGGTAGAGTTGGCAGTGCTTTAAATGACCCGGTACCATGTACCTGCACTTATTTATTTTGAGTGGGAAACTACCGGCACTTATCAGCAGAAGTGCAATAGTTTTAATTGGAGAGTACTGGCACTTCGCAGAAGCAAGTAGGTACTCTGGTGTAGGGTACTTTCACTTCTATTTTTGCATTTCAAACACTGGTTGAGAGGTAAGAGTATGTAAGATCATTACAAATTTGAAAAGTGTATCAACTTACAATAGAGAGGAAAACTTACCACTGTGGTGTTGCAGGACATCTTCGGCACGCAGACAGTGAGCACAAAGCCTCTCTGCCGATACAGAGCCGTCAGAAGACATTTTGCTGAGGGTGGGGATTATTGTAGAGGGATGCCACCCAGGCCCAGATTGGCAAGGTGGGCAATTGGATATCTCCCTCCCTTCCATGGAACTTCTTCAGAGCCTTGGTTTCCCCTCCTTCCTCTGCTCGTTCGCAATGCAGGAATATATCTTATACATGCAGCCTGCAGTGCACCATGGACATTGCTTTTTTTTGGGGAAACGGCAGAGCCACAGTAAAGTAATTAGACTCTGCTTCCTTTCCTTTAAAAGCACAAGGATAGCAAGGAATTTACATGTATGACTGGTGAAACAAAACTAAGTTGGGAATGTTAAAATTACAGTGTCAACCAGATGCTTGGTTGAAATTGAAACATTTGACTTCTGGCGAGGTATGAGAAGCTGGCTTTGCACAGTCTGTCTTCGTTAAATGCTGAAATTCATAAACTTTAATCTGTTTTTAAAACCTTGTGTTAGGAAGGAAGCCAATACTTACTTACTAGATCTGAGACCACATGTCGTGAACACACTTTTATTTACACTGTTATTCTGAAAACATATGCTGGTCATGATTTCATGTTACCCGTTCACCCTAAAGGGGACAGCAAAAAATATGCATAACAATTAGCATCGTGGAACACATTGTCTGGGTTTTAACCGCATGGCATCTTGTGTTTTCTCTAACCCGTGCCTAGAACACAGTATATTGCAGATAATAGTTAAATCTTTTACTTGATATGGGAACATGCTCGCCATTTCGAAGGGAAAGTGCCTTTTGTGCACATTCGACTGTTACTAACTGTCCTTGCCTGTACACGTATGTGTATATATTGCATATTATTGACATCCCTGCCCTTTGGCCAGTATGTAAAATTGTTGCCCATATAATAACGCTGTCTAGGAGCAGGCCAACAACTTAACAGTTTATTAGTCCAACAGTAAACAAGCACCTTCTCTACTGTAAGCACGTACCGAATGTCTCCAGAGAACCCCAACAGACTACAATACAACACATTAAAGGGTCGCCGTCCATGAACAGATCTCTATGGTATGGTGCTTCGGAGACAGCCTGAAATAGCATATAGCAAGGTTCATGCACTGCTCAAACAATTGGGCTTTTGTAAATTCAGTGCATAGCTTACAGCGTGTGGTGTTAAATCTGTCATCTTAATATTTTAAGCATAACTTGCTCCTAACGCTGATTCTTCAGGCTGTTCAATACTCCACTGATTCAGTCGCACACAGAATGTTATAGTGCTGTTGACTTGCATCAAGGGACTTGCCTTTCTGTCTGTGCGTTAAAAACCCTCGGAAAATGTCTATAAATGTTTATTGAGGCAAGTATGTAATCCTGAACCAGACTGCATCATTCAGTGTGTAGTAATTTTACAGCTCTGCAATCCTAACAGAACCCTATAGGTCTCCCCATGAAGCCACTGTTAAATGCGTCGGCTGATAGCTCCCATTAGTTTTCATACATCACGCAGTCTGGCAGTGCTCCATTCAGCGCTCTAGTCCTTCTTGCCCCCATTTGCTTTCGGGCACATGACTTTGCATCAGCGCAGCATCACCTCAGCAAAGCACCACCACAGCATCACTCAGCACCACCTCAGTATCACTCGGCATCACCTTCGCACCAGCAGTAGCCAATAGCTCTGGCTAAACATTTATAAGGTCCCAAAGGGGATGTTCTGCAGGGGGCGGATGGTTCATCCGGAAATGAGGTAAGAATTTGCTCTTTAATATATTATAGGAGCAAGAACACGGGTGAACTGTTCCACGCACGAGCGCAAAACTTTAACGAATGTCAGCCGCATTTCCTACAAATTCGGAATATACCAGCCTGTCTAATGTGCCTGTGCTTACGGCAACGTGCTGGTACACACTTCATATGTGGGTTATTAAATTGCTTTGGAACATACTTGTAGAGGTTTTACTAGTGCATTAGAGACGCACCTGTTAAATGAGTGCTTCTTTCGTACACCACGGCGCATCTGGGGAAGAACTTATTCTCCAGTCTTTCTTTCGTTTCAAACATAACTGAGCTCAAATATGCACTATGCTTAAGAGGTAAATTGTGGGGCTTTGCATAAAAAGAGACTTTTGGAATCTCTAGAACAATATTCAGCCCAGCAGGGGAGTTACTTTTCGAGTATTTAACTTTTTGACATAAGGAACACTCATAGAAGCACCAAATACCACTTGTGGCTGCCGGCAAAACAAGCCTTTTTTCGCAGACGTGATATATGCGGGAACAGCACAAATACAATGCAGCCCCTGATACAGCTCACATCTAAAAAGCTTCTGGCAGGTGACTGTGAAGACCATAACCCCACCCACCCCCCTCCCCCACCAACACACCGCCCTCCTTTTCAGGTCAGACACAATGGATTCTAAGATCATAAAAGGGACCTCCATGTCGAGCACAAAGACCTCCTAAATCAGGTGCTTATCTCGGAAGCACATTCCTTAGCTGTCCTCTAAGTAGGGACAGGAGGGCAGGATTACGGCTCCAGCAAGAAAAAATAAATAAAAGCACTTCATTACGTTTTCATACTTGGCTTCTCAGAGGCGATATAGAATCTTTATCTTTTCAAAACACATAAGTTTGTTTGCAATTAGCAAAGCTATGCTATATGACATATAGCACCCACAGTAACACAACACATGTGCCTAAAGAACGCACTAACAAGGGTGAGATTACAACATTTATCAGTTACTACAGCCGCTTGATAAGATAATTCACTGCAAAGCATTTAGCTTGGGCAATAGAGAGCAAGAGTTCACAGCTATCCTATACATGTGCCTCAAAAACGCTCTAACAGTTGCGAGTGCAACATTTAGCACAGCCGCTTGGGAAAATAATTGGCTTTAAAGCATTTAGCACATGCAATGTTGAAACAGAAGTTTCATAAGTCAACTACTAATACATGCACACAGGCAATTTGTGCAAATGGGCTACAAGAACTTTATAAACAAATTGTGCTATATAACATATAGCACGCACAGTAAAAGAACGTATGGGCCCAAGGAACATACTAATACAGGTACTATGCCAACAATTTCCAGTTACTACTGCCACTTAGGGCGAAAAAAAGCAAATTTGGCTACATAGCGTTTGCCACATACAATAGGACAATGGAAGCTTCTTAATACAAAGTACTAATACACGCACAGTAGCAGCTTATTCTAGTGAGCCACTATAAACTCTAAAGTTGCAATGGTATGTTACTTCTGTATATTAACCTACTTATTCCAAGAATTCACCTAACCACCCGGGTACACGAGGTCAAGGACAAGTGTGGCTTGGTCACACACCCATAGATACACGGGCCAGGCATACACAAGTACAAATCCCTTTCAGATTTACACCACAGGGAAGGCTGGGTAATTACACATGTGGGTTTTTCTGCACCCAACAAAGCAAAATGTCACCATTATAGTGCAACTATGGGGATGCATCCTCACATGGGGACGCCCAATAAAGCAACAATGCCTATATGTAGGTGTGTGTGTGTGTGTGTGTGTGTGTGTGTGTGTGTGTGTGTGTGTTTGAGGCATGTGTGCTGTAGTATGTGTGTGTGTGTTTGAGGCATGTGTGCTGTAGTTACACATGCTTTGCATACTCCTGCCATCTCCGGACGTTTGCAAGTTGTTAAGCATGTCTTCATGTGGGCTGGTTGGAGGAGCGTGTTCTCATGGCAAGTCACTCTGACGCTTGGAATAACCACATATTGACATGGCTAAGATACATCGATGATGTTTTTGTAATTTGGAGAGGTAACATGGAGAGTGCCACAGCGTTTATTTCTGAGATCAATACAAATGATTTAAATCTCGAGTTAAATGCTAATATAAGTTCTATTTCAGTAGAATTCCTTGATGTCATGTTATGTTTCCAATGGCTCATTACACTCGAAATTACATAGAAAACCCACTGCTGGTAATTCCACTTTACACGCTTCCAGCTTTCACCCCAGACACCTGATTGCCAGCATTCCCTATGGTGAAATGCTCCGCTTACGTAGAATATGCAGTTCCACTACAGACCTCTCAAGAAAAGAGAGGGGTCCTACTCACCAAAGGGACAGGACGCCAAAATGACACTGTCCGAAATAAATTCCCTTTGGGATTTCTCAAAATCATACCATTATATTTACACACCACATTCAAACAGTCAAACAATCACCACTAAATATAGCATTAGCCAAAAAACTAATATACAAATGTTTATTTAATAGGTCCTTCAATAAAATTAAAAAGATTAAAATGTACAAAATAAGCAATACAGCAAATACTAATACCATATATTAGTTTAAAATATCATACCACACAAGATATGGAAAAAACAAATATAAAAGTGCAAAGTAATAAATACATCCACCAAACCAATGATCATAACAGGTTCAACATATGGTAGAGTCCTTCTATTGTTTTGTCCATAGGAACCCCTGTGGTTGGTAGTTCTAAGAATCAAAAAGCGACGCGTTTCGGTGGTGTAAGTAGATCCGACCACCTTCTTCAGGCTTAATCATGAGATGTCTCCCTGCACTTTCATCTATTATAAAAACATTACAATAAAAACCATTACCAATGTTTCTTTATTTCGGTTATTTACCATAAAAGAACAAAGACAGATATGTACAAACAGATTAAAACAATAAAAACAGTTCATCTAGAAAATTGCTTTTAAATTAAAAAGGATGGTGAGAGAGTCAGTCACAATCCAGTCCTTGGTTTTGTATTTTGAGGAAGTTCTTCCTGGCCCACCACATGGAATTTAAAAAACGTGAGACCGCAAAGACTAAATGGGAATCTGTGTTATATTTTAAAAGTCTAAATGCTTCCATGCAATGGGTTGTACCTAGGCTTCTACATAGCTGTACCAACCATCTTAATCTTATTGAGTGATAACCCGGGCAAAAAAAGAACACATTGAGTTCAGATTCAGCGCACATGTTGCAGGCTGGACACCCACTTGGATTGCCACTCAATCATTTGCACGTCAAAGCACGCAAGGGGAGACAGCCATGGCGAAACTGCACATATAGTTTCCTGCCTAATGCGGGGCGGATTTCGTCAAGGCATGCCTCCAACCTGCATGTGTCTTTTATGTCCAGGAAGTGTGATGTAAGAGAGCCGTGGGCGGGTTCTGCATTGAGTTTTGTGGTTATTCCGCCCCAATAACTAGAGTTTAAAAATGTGCGTGATGTTCTCAGACATGCTATATCAGGGTTATCCCATAGGTCTTTTAGTCCTATTGTATAAAGGCTTTCCCTGATAAATAGAAGCCATGGCAACTTTCCTGAGCCGGGGAGTCTCAGGATTTCCTGTAGCTCTGCTCTATACTCCGCCAATTCGGGTGTTACCCAGAGGCGCCGCCAAAAGAGTAGTGGCCTGCAGCCAATTTCCTCCGCAATTGATCTTACCCCTAGGTCCATGCGCAGTGGGACCAAAGGGGAACTTATCGGTAATCCGAATAATTGTCTGAGGAATTTGTTCTCAGTAATGACCAAAGGCCTATGGTTAGAGTGCCCCCATAGTTCAGCCCCGTATAGAGCTGAACTCCTAGCCTGTGTTTTATAAATCTCCATAACCGGACTCACTGGTTTGTGGAATGTCTTTCTGAAGAACATGGCTAAACCACCAGTAGTTTGGGTCAATTTGAGATTGGACTTGCTAATTTGGGCCCCCCAGGTCATGTTTTCGGTAAGAGTTAGACCCAAATAGTCAAATACAGAGACCTGTTCCAGAGGAGTGCCAATCATTAGCGGGTTAGGACGTGTAGATTTACTAGGGTTGAAGATCATAATTGTTTTTTGGATATTGATCTCTAATCCCCCGATCCTACAGAACTCACAAAACCCATCTAAAATTCTTTGGATACCCATTGGAGACTTAGAGAGGAGGAGGGTATCGTCTGCAAACATCATGGCAGGAATTTGTTTTTGTGCAATTTTAGGAGCGTCTGTATCCTTACAGACTCTCAGCGCATCTATCAGACCATTGATGTAAATGCAGAACAGGGTAGGGGCAAGCACACATCCCTGTCTAACTCCCCTGTTTACAGGGATGGGCTGCGTCAGTTCCCCATTTTTCCCGTATCCAATTTGGGCGTAATTTCCGTTATGTAGCCTTCTCAGTATGTCCAGAAAGGGGGGGGGGGGGGTCCCAGCTCACTTAAAACCCTCCATAAAGCGTCTCTGGGTACCAAGTCGAATGCACTCTTCAGGTCAACAAAGACCAGGTACAGGCTACCCCCTTCTAGATGGACTGTTTTCCAATAGAGAAGCTGGAGCCTGAAAATCTGATCTAATGTTGATGTTTTCTCCCTGAAACCAGCCTGCGAAGGGGTCAGGATCTTTTGTTCCTCCAGCCAGGATTGCAGATGATCTAAAAGAATCCTGGCAAAGACTTTCTGTGAAACTTCGATCAAACTGATCGGTCTGTAATTTGCCGGTGATAATGGAGATCCCTTCTTGTATACCGGGATGATCTCAGCACCTAACCAGGTTGCGGGAAGGGCCATTCCCTGCAGGATGGCGTTGAAGATCACCCAAAACTAAGGGCCCCAGATCTTGGGTTCGGCCCGATACAGATCCCCTGGAATCTTGTCCAGGCCGGCAGCCTTACCAGGTACTATTTTATTTAAGGCTTTACAGACTTCTGTCAGGGCTATCTCAGGAATGACTGTCTCAGACACCAAGGGCATCGGAGTTACTAGGGTCTGGCTTCTCTCTGGGTCATCTTGTGAGGCGCAGAGGGCTAAAAAATGCTCTCTCCAACAGTCAGCCGCGATATTTGGCTCAAGGGCCGCTTGGCCATTGTTGCTACCAGTAGTTACAATGTGCCAGAATGATTTCATGTCTTTGGATTCCAGAGCCGACTTCAAGCTGTCCCACTGATCTATTTCCCATGTGGATTTAGCAGCTGCAATAGTGGATTTATAATGATGCCTGGCTGCTTTTACTGTGATATTGCACTTTGTTTTTATGGCCTCTATTAATGCCTTTTTGGCCGCCCGGCAATCCACGTTGAACCAGGATTGCCTTGGCGTCCTCCCATGGCCCCTAGTGCACGTTGTCCAAAACGTCTCCTCTAGCTTTTATTGGATGTGGATTCATTATTCGTTGCAACCTCTTCAAGGGAGGTGGCGAGATCTCCAAGCTTCACTATCTCTGATAAGGCCTCAATGTTGGGAATAATGGCATCAAATAGGAGAGCCATTTTTCCGTGCGATTTTTCTACCCAGGCCCACCTAACTTTCCGCCTATTGTTTGTAAGGGTCAGTCTGTGGTCAGCAGCAGATGGTTCTGCAGATTTTTTTCCAATAGATTGGAGATTAAGTCTGAGTATTAAGGCGTTGTGGTCGCTATCATGTCGCGGACAGACTATGAAATCTTTAGCCAGAGCCCAAAGCCTTGTTTCTAAAAAGATATAGTCCAATATAGAGGGATGGCCAACTCTGTTAAAGGTATAGTTCCCAGGGGAGTCTGAACCAAAGCGACCATTACATGCTCGCAGAGAATACTTTAAGGTAAGTGCCTTGATTGGAGTGCCAGTGAAGTCCAGGCCCTAATTGGGGGAATATTGGTCTCGGGGATGGCCCACAACTCATCCTCCTCTAGTACAGGTGCACCCGTTGGGTCTTTCAGTGGTTCAAATTGACAGTTTAGATCGCCTCCCAGCACCACTAAGACATTGTTTGGGAGGCTAGCTAACAAATTATCAAGGTGTTCTAGGGTTATTGACTCTTGGCCGATCTTAACCGGCCTCGAATATATATTAATTAGGGCGATTTTCAACTCTGGTTTGAACGTCAGTACAAGGCACAATATGTCTGGGGAATTGTGCATCACTAGGGTAATCCTACATCCAAGATGACTCCCAACCCACGTGCAGAGCCCTCCCGAGGGTCTGCCTCGTCCCTTGGTTATGGCCGGTATATGAAATGAGACAAAACCCTTACGGGTAGAGCTCTCCACATTCCAGGTTTCCTGGAACATGCAGATATCACACCAAACATATATTTAAAAACACCTATATTAGACTTTTGGCTCTGATCAGGCAGTTATACACAATCACACTGGCTCACACACACCGGCTCACAGCAAGAGCATATCTCATACTCAAACCCCAGACTTTAAGAATAGCTCTGGAGAAATATCCACCAACAACTGGTAGTGATGGTTGTCTAAACGGGGACCTAGCTCCTCCAGCACACCCAATCTTTATGCTAGTTTCTCCACAATGTATAAAGGATGAAAAGATGGACATAAAATCTCACCACTGCTCTAAAGCCAACCAGAATAGAGCAGTTATACACATATATCTGAAAGAGACACGTTGGTGACAGATTCCTTACCTTAGAATATCCCCAGGCGTCAGGCTGGATCCGGAAAGTTTTTGCGTAGCAGTACCCTTGCGCGTCGGTAGGCGGCGTCGTGCGGCTCCGCGTCCATCGTCGGCGTCGTGATCGCCGGGATGACGTTGCGGGCAGTACTTGGACGCCGCCCCTGCGCGCTGACGTCAGTTCTTCTTTTTCCGCGCCAGTAAGCGCAGATCCGGGAAGAGCAGTGCCCTAGTCAATTTTTGACTAACCTTTTTTGTGAATTTTTTCACTGTTTCTTCATCGAGTCTTCACAACTCAGGTGTCGTAGGGATGCCCGGCTTCAAGCCATGCGAGGCCTGTGGTCGCATGATGTCGATCACGGACCCGCATCTCGAGTGTCTCTTCTGTCTCGGCCAAGACCACGACACGAAGTCGTGCCCTGACTGCCGGAAACTTCATCCGAAGGCTTTGCGAGAGCGATCTCGAAAGCTACTCGAGGTCCGGCAGTCGGCTCCGCGCCGCACCAAGCCCCGGTCCCGGGAGAGGTCGAGGGGCCGGTCGTGGAGTCCCCGCCGGTCGTTGGAGTCCAAGTCTTCGCGCTCCTCGGGTAAGTCGAAGCACAAGAAGTCTAAGAAGCATCATCGCTCTAAGACTTCGCCTCGCCCGATCTCGCGACTCGGCTGAGGCCCCAGTCGGCACCGTCCCGCCCCGCGGCCCCGGACATGCCTGTAGAGCCGCCCCCGCATTACCCGTCCTTTCCGGGTTCGGGGGCGACTCCGGCTCGAAATACAGGAATTCCTGTCGGCCGTGGCCCGCCTCTTCGGGCCTTCAGGCCCCTCCGGTGCGCCTTCGGGCCCTGATGGGGTTGCCCCGGCGCCGCCGTCGACTCCGGTCCCGGCGCCGCCTGTCCCACCAGCCTTCATCCCGGCCTCGGCTCCGGCCCCGTTCCCGGCTCCGGTGGTGCCGCAACCCCCATCGACGCCGGTTGACCTAACCACGCCTCCGCCGACGCCGATGTCCCCGGTGCCGTTCCTGACGCCGTCCGGGGCTCCGGACGGCGTCGGTCCCCGGCTCTCTACGGCTCCGGACATGGAGCCGGACCGACGTCGCTCGACGCCGGCTCCTGCGCCAATGAGACCTTGGGTCCCAAATGTCCCTTCTCCTCCATATTTTGAACAAGAGGAGGATCAGGAGAGCTGGGAGGGGTCTGAGGACCCTCTCACACAACAGTGTGAGTATGATCCGGACTGGGCTGAGGAACTTGGGGATGCCAGTGGTCTAGACACCTCCCCTGACACTGGCATGCTGTCTCCTCCCGTGGCTACGGAAGAGGGAGCTAATTTTGCAACGGTGTTGCGTAGAGCAGCTGGAGCCTTACATCTCCAGTTGCCTACTGTGGCCGTCAGGACTAACCTCCTGACAGAAGTGCTTCAGCCGGCGGCTTCCTCCTCGGAGACTGTGCTGCCGTTTAATGATGCACTCACTGACGTTCTTTTGGGTGCCTGGTCCAAACCCACCACAGGGGCTCCTGTGGATAGGAACGTGGCCCGACGCCATCGCCCTGCTCCGGGCGACCCCTTGTTTCTCTCCCAACATCCCACCCGAGAGCTTGGTTGTCTAAGCCTCTGCCTCCCAAATCGCCTTCCCTACCGCCCCTCCGGATAGGGAATCCAAATGCCTGGACCAATTTGGGAAGAAGGCTTTTCTTCCTCCAGTGCTGGCTTGCGGTCCGTCAACACCGCTTGCCTTTGGGCCGATATACCCACTCCCTGTGGGATTCGGTGGCGGCTGTTTTGCCGCAGTGTTCTGAGGAGGTCCAGACACTGCTTACCCGCGCCATTGCGGAAGGGCGAGATGCGGCTAAATACACCATCCGTTGTGGCCTTGATACCGCCGACTCGCTGGGCAGATTGCTTGCAACGACGGTGGCGCTGCGTCGCCACGCCTGGCTGAGAACAACTGGTTTCTCGGGTGATGTCCAGAATACACTCATGGACATGCCCGTTGATGGAGTCGGTCTTTTTGGTTCAAAGGCAGACCATGCGCTGGAGCGGTTTAAGGACTCACGGGCTACTGCCAAGTCCCTGGGCCTTTCTGTTGTACGCCCTCCGCTCACCTCTGCTTTTCGCCCCTTTCGTGGCCACGGAAGGGCGCCCAATCACGTCAGCTGCCCAGCCACCGGCCCGCGCAGCAGCGTCTTCGCGTGGCCGAGGGCGTGGATACCGCCGTGGCGGTTCGGGCAACCAGCGTGCGGGTCAGGCCACCACCTCCAACCCGTCCGTGGCCTCCAAGCCCTCCTAGTCCCTCCTTTCCGGTGCACAGCACGCCAGTAGGGGCAGGGTCCGCCATCACCTTCACCACTGGCGTCCCATCACCTCGGACAGGTGGGTCTTGGACATTGTCCGAAGGGGCTACTCCCTCCCCTTCGAGACCACCCCCCAGCCATGCCACCTCAATTCCACCGCATGTCAGGGGATCACTTGGTACTTCTGCAGAAGGAAGTCACGGCCCTCTTGGCCAAGAGGGCCATCGAGCATGTTCCGACCCCAGAAGTAGGGCGTGGTTGCTACTCCCACTACTTCCTGGTGCCCCAAAAGGACAAGGAGGACATGCGTCCTATCTTGGACCTCCGGAACGTCAATCGCTTCCTCCGGAAGGAGAAGTTCAAGATGCTCACCCTAGCTCAGGTCTTGACTGCTCTCGACCCTGGAGACTGGTTGGTAGCGTTGGACTTGCAGGACGCTTATTTTCACATCCCCGACCTGCCGGCCCACCGGTGTTACCTGCGGTTCACGGTCGGCCTCGAGCATTTTCAGTTCACCGTGCTCCCCTTTGGCCTTACAAGTGCACCTCGGGTGTTCACGAATTGATGGCGGTGGTCGCAGCTCATCTGCGCCGGGCAGGGGTTCCAGTCTTCCCCTACCTCGACGACTGGCTGCTGAAGGCGGGCTCGTCCCAAGCAGTCGTCTCCCACCTCCAGACTACGGCCGAACTCCTGCACTCGCTGGGGTTCTCCATCAATGTGCCGAAGTCGCATCTGATTCCTTCTCCACAGCTCCTTTTCATCGGAGCAGTTCTGGACACGACGCAGTTTCGGGCCTATCCTCCCGAACGGCGAGTCCGGGATATTCAGGCCATGATTCCGATCTTTCAGCCTTTATCCTGGGTTTCGGTACGGATGACCCTGAGGCTGCTGGGCCTCATGGCCTCCTGCATCCTGCTGGTCACTCATGCCAGATGGCATATGCGGGCTCTGCAGTGGGACCTGAAGTTCCAGTGGGCGCAGCACCAGGGCAACCTGTCCGATCACGTCCAGATCTCGGAGGGGACTGCAAAACAGTTGCAGTGGTGGCTCTCGAACCGGCAATGGGTCATGGGCAGATCCCTCTCCCTTCCCCAGCCAGAGCACACAGTTGTGACGGACGCGTCCCTTCTGGGATGGGGCGGTCACATGGGAGAGGCGGAGATCAGAGGCCTCTGGTCTCCGGCGGAGTCCCGGCTCCATATCAACCTTCTGGAGCTCCGGGCGATCCGACTTGCACTCAAGGCATTCCTTCCCTCTGTCAAAGGGAAGGTAGTGCAGGTGTTCACGGACAACACCACCGCCATGTGGTATTGCAACAAACAAGGCGGGGTGGGGTCGTGGACTCTTTGTCAGGAGGCTCTGCGCCTCTGGACATGGCTGGAACATCAGGGCATGTTCCTGATGGTTCAACACCTGGCAGGTTCCCTGAACGCCAGGGCGGACGAACTCAGCCGCAGGTGCATGATGGATCACGAATGGCGACTTCACTCGGAAGTGGCGCAAGGACTCTTTCTACAGTGGGGAGAGCCTTGGTTAGATCTATTCGCCACCGAAGAGAACGCGCAATGTCATCAGTTCTGCGCATTGGAATTTCCAAGGCGGCACTCGCTCGGCGACGCTTTTCGTCGCGAGTGGAGTTGCGGTCTGTTGTACGCCTTTTCGCCTATACCACTTCTACCCAGAGTGTTGAAGAAGATTCGGCACGACCGGGCCCAAGTCATTCTTGTGGCTCCGGACTGGGCTCGAAGAGTTTGGTATCCTGAGCTACTCAGTATGAGCGTAGATCCCCCGATCCGTCTGCCTCTTCGGGAGGATCTTGTGTCGCAGGGGACGGTCCTCCACCCGAACCTGTCCAGCCTCCACCTGCTTGCGTGGAGATTGAGCGGCGGCAGTTGATTCCTTTCGACTTGCCTCCCGAAGTTTGTGATGTAATTCTGGCAGCCAGGCGTCCCTCCACTAAGGTGGTATACGCCTGCAGGTGGAACAAGTTTGTGGCATGGTGCACAGCAAAGGCTGTGAATCCCCTCTTTCTGAGGTTCTTCTGTTCCTTCTTTCCCTGGCCCAACAGGGTTCTGCCCTGGGTACCATCAAGGGCTATCTTTGTGCCATTTCGGCCTTCCTCAGGCTTCCTGATCAGCCCTCCCTTTTCAAGTCCCCTGTTGTTAACAGGTTTCTAAAAGGCATTACACACCTCTTCCCTCCTGTTCCGTTTGTGATGCCTCAGTGGGACTTGAACTTGGTTCTTACCTTTCTTATGTGCGCTCCCTTTGAGCCTCTACATAACTCTCCTCTTCGTCTTCTGACTCTGAAGACAGCCTTTCTGGTGGCCATCACCTCCGCTCGGCGGGTGAGTGAGCTCCAGGCTCTATCATGTAAACCTCCCTTTCTGTCTGTCCATCCAGACAAGGTTGTTCTTAGGACGCGTCCGTCCTTCTTGCCAAAGGTGGTTACTGCCTTCCACATTGGGCAGACCATCACTTTGCCCACCATCTTTCCGCCTCCGCATCCTTCCAGAGAGGCTCCACCGTCTGGACCCAAAACGTGCGCTTTCCTTTTACATCGACCGCACACAACACTTCCGGGTGGATGACCAGCTCTTTGTTGGCTACGTGGGCGCCAAAAAAGGTCGGGCGGTGCACAAGAGAACCATCTCCCGCTGGGTAACCTTGTGTATCAAAGCCTGCTATTCTTTGGCTAAGAAGGAGCCTCCTGTTGGGCTGCGTGCCCATTCCTCCAGGGCAACGGCTGCTACCACGGCTTTGGGCCGCGGTGTTCCGCTGCAGGATATCTGTCAGGCAGCTACGTGGGCCTCGCTGCACACGTTTACAAAGCATTACTGCCTTGACAGTCAGGTCCGGAGGGACGGCTTCTTTGGCCGTTCTGTCCTCCGGGACTTCCTTGTCTGATCTTTGTTCGCAGACCCACCACCGGGGTTGGTATTGCTGGGGTATCTATTCTAAGGTAAGGAATCTGTCACTAACGTGTCTCTTTCAGATGCACTAGTTACTAACTTGTAGCAACGATATATCTGTAAGAGACAGTTGTTAGTGACAGATTCCTTCCGCCACACATCCTCCCCGTTCTGCAAACTGATTTCTAGGGTTAAGGACATCCCTTTCAAGGCCCCAGTATTTTTCAGACACCTCTGTCAGCTTCTTGCATGGCTCTGCGTTCCTGGCGCGGAAAGTCGTGTACAGAACTGACGTCAGCGCGCAGGGGCGGCGTCTAAGTACTGCCCGCGATGTCATCCCGGCGATCACGACGACGGACGCGGAGCCGCACGACGCCGCCTACCGACGCGCAAGGGTGCTGCTACGCAAAAACTTTCCGGATCCAGCCTGACGCCTGGGGATATTCTAAGGTAAGGAATCTGTCACTAACTACTGTCTCTTACAGATATATCGTTACACAAGTTAGTAACTTGTGCGATAAGTCTTTCTCTGCTCTGAACAATTGCTATAAACATAGCTAAAATGAGCTACACACCCCAATTCGTGATGGGAGAATTTTATCACAGAGGTAATTGAACTCCCCTCAAGATTCCAAATATTCTGCTTCGTATGGTCCGCAATAATAATCAGTGTCTGATGGCGAAAACCACCTCTCACTGTTGCCCTAAAAGTAGATAGTGAAACAAATATATGTCAGAGGATAGTCTTTCTACAATATTGTTTGTTACCTACTATTGGTATTTTAAATTGAATTACCTTGGTTTAGGCTCAAAACGGCTCGCACGCTCAAATTGGTCTGTCTTTAATTTAGGATAGGCTGACTCCCAATATTTTGACAGAACTTCAATATCCACCACTCGTTCCAAATGTGGAGGCAAATTGCCTGTGGATTTAAAGACAGTTTAAAATTATTATTATTTTTTTTACTCCCTCATATTCAATATCGGTCTAACCCCCTCAAAATCAGTTGTATTTGGCAGCCTTCTATATCTCGAAAAAAGTCCACCCCTTCTAAGTTTTTGCCTTCGCTCAATATAAAAACCTATGGGCTACATTTCGTCCATTGTACACCCTATTTGTTAAGACAATGCCCACCATTCCTCTAAGGCATGGTGGCAATAAGGCTTAGAGAGTGGCTATACCCGTCGAACCCTAATATCTAAACCGATGATTGCCCTAAAGACCACGGGCAGAAATAAGGAGAGCTCAACACTTCCCAATAAACAAATCAATTTATGCTGCCAGTCTCTACTGTTGCACCGGCAATACTCGAGGTGACAATTATATTACCAATAACAATTTACACACTGGAAGTACAGCGCCCCTGCCAAACCTAATACTACCCATTAGGAAAATATATATAATAAGGATAAGAAACGAGTATTAACCCTAAATAGTGCTAATAAGCCCGTATTTAAACCGCTGGCCGACATGCGCAAATCGCACGACCATACAGAAAAAGCCTATTTGAGTATGGGTTATTAAGAAAGTCAATTATATCCCCACTGATGCCTCTAGATGGTACATGGAATGTCCCATTCAAAGAAAGGCTACTACCAGCCCTTATATTTAAACACTGATCTATATCCTAAGAGAGTCCCATCCTACAGGAAAAGCCTGTTGGAATCAAAGTTTATATACAGATCAGTAACACTCAGAGTATGCCGTTCAATATTACAATGGCCTTTAAAACTAATAACTATAAAGGTCCTGCTCATTAACTAAATTCAACCTTGGCTTTAAAATACATTCTTACCGGGACTTAAAAGCCTCCTGGCGTCCTCCGTTCATGAACGAAATGAGCCCGTCTCTCCGGGTCCTTTTTAAATGCCTCCACGCACCTGTGAATGCACGCCATGTATTCATAAATGAAAATAGAAAACGGTTCACTACAGCCCGCGACCGCCATCTTAGAGCGGGTTGTATCGAATAATCTACAATGAACCGATGCTTCATAACTCGAGTTGTAAATAAACTAAAAACTATAACTAGTTAACACTTCCTGTTATTAGAACACAAAGCTTTAATTGATGAACAAACCGCCACCATTAAGAGCCTTCTATACGAACAGGGTGTAAGATGACCATATTATGCCCTGTACTCTGATGTCAAAAAAGCGTCAGACTAAATAACGCGGGCAAACTCTCCGCTTCTGCGTCAGCCATCTTGAAGGTGGTTTTCACCCAGTTCAATTCACTATTAAAAGAAAACCTTCCAATTTGAAAAAACCGGACCATTTATCTTGGCACCAATGTGGGAAATTGTCACAGCCCTTTTTATATATAGGCATCTCAACTGATCTATTTCGAGACCCGAAAATCTTCCAACGTTAGATTCAGGTTCTCTCTCAATATATAACATATTTTAAAGTTGGATTACCTTACCAATTTTTCCCACTCTTCTCTGGAATTAAGGCCCTAATTGTATTTAAAACAGATGTATACCATTGCTCCCTAGCCTTCCTCTTCTCCTCCACATTGCCACCTCTTCTATTCATGTTTACTTTTTCTAGAATAAACCACCCAAACTGTCTCTTTGTGTCCATACTCTAAGAAATGTGACACTAATGGGGCATTCAATTTTTGAGCAGTATTCTTTCATAAGCCATCGCGATATTCATGTACTATTGCAGATTTTCTCTGTGCTTTGATACAATGTTTATGATTCTTTAATTGTTGGAATCTTAAGCCAATATCAACCAGTCTGTACTTTGTCTGCATGCCGGCTATGTGCCAGTAACTGTCATCAGCAGATGACTCACTGCAAACGCATTTGTAACGTCAATATGCACATCGAAAATAGGCGTAAAACATGTACCTTTTGCCCAACATGTGTGAACATGGTAAAAACAATACTGGACCTATAAATAATGACATCCACCAACAGCGCGCCATGTGAACAAGGCCGCAGTCCGGCGGCCGAAACGCGTCATTTGACATGATGTTGCAATAAAGAAACCCGTTTCAACATAACCGGAGTCTGTGCCCGTGTGTTACCCGGCATGGCTCAACCGTGGGAAGGAGTTTCGATATATTATCTACTGGCGGTCACCAGTAGATAGTTATAGTTAGGACCTATTTTCCATATGAAATTCACAACATTCTATTTCAAATAACTTTGGCGCCGGTTGACGAATCTTCGCGAAATTTTCAAAACTCGTGGGGCGCTCCGGTCCGCTCCTATCCTGAAAGTTTCGGGGTGATTCGGCAAGTGGGGGCCGAGACAAAAGGGGGGGCTGTCCCAAAACGTGTTTTCCCCATGCAATTTTCCATAGGAAACTTTAGACACGGCTACAGCCCGGACTGCTGAACGGAATTACACCAAATTTGGCAAAGAGGTAGTTCTTGGTTCAGAAAGAACCCTTTTTGTTAAATGGTGTAAATCTGTTCAGTAGTTGCTGAGAAAATCAAAAGTAAAAACACATATATATCTATGGCCACGGAGGATCCGCGCACCCTCCCGATCACGAGCTGTATGCTAATTGGCTGTCAACAGTCCAAACCAGGAAGTGTTGGCAGCCATCTTGTGCCTCGGTAGAACCGAGGCACAAGAAATCACAGAAACAAGTGCGCAAAATGCAAAAAGGTGGCAGGGTAGAAACACCCTGACCCCCTAGGCCTGCTTAGGGGGTCCCACAAGGACCCCCAGGGCCAAAAAAAGCATTTTTTTTTTTTTAATCGGCGAGATTCGCGCACCCAGCGCGAATTTCGGCCGAAAATTTAAAAAACGAAGCGCGGACTCCCGCGCTTCGTTATTCGTCCCCCGGGTGGGCCAAGTCCCGGGGGCATGCGGGGGTTAATAAAAAAAATTGTGTGGGGGGGCCTCTAAGGCCCCTAAGCCCGAGGACCGCCACCCCCGGGGCTTTGAATTAAAAATGGTGCGGGAGGGCACTCTGCCCTCCCGCAGCCCCGAGACCGCCACTTCCCCGGGGCACTAAGAATTTTAATGTGGGGGTCCGTTTCGGACCCCCGGGGACCACCACCTCCCCGGGGCTTTGCACATGTTGGGAGGGGGGCCGCGCGGCCCCCCTCCAGGAGCCTGTGATGGCCCTGGGGACCACCACCCCCCAGGGCCGGCTCCTGCAGTGTCCCGGGGTGCCCACCCCCGGGACACTGCTGTTTGCTATGACAGGGCGGGAGCCTCGCGGCTCCCGTCCTGTCATAGCAAACTTGCTTTGAATTTTGGAAGAGAGAGCAGGAAACCTGCTCTCTTCCAAAATTCAAAGCAAATTGCTTTTCCACACTGGGAGCTGCATCTAAGCAGTTCCCCGTGTGGAACAGCAATGCCGGCACCCGCAGGAGGCGGGGAGCCGGCGGGACCGTGGGGGAGTTGGGGTCCCCCCATTTTCCCCAACGGAAAAGGCCGGCCCCGGGGGATGGGGGCCTAAGGAGGCCTGAGGAGGGGGGCAACGCAGCTCCCCTCCATGAAAAAGATTACATAAAACATGTGGCAATGCCCCGGGGGATGGGGTCCCCGGGCCGAAATTGGCCACGGGAGTGGGGCCCACGCGGCCCCCTTCCCGTTTTTTTTTTTTTTTTTTTTTTTTTAAAGGGGGTCAGGCCCTGGGAGATGGGGTCCCCAGGGCCCAAAATAATTGAAAAGAAGGGGGGCCACACAGCCCCCCTTCTTAAAAAAAGACCGGCATCGCGCCGGAGGCCCCGCCCCCGCCCTGCAGCACTCTGCAAACGCGCCCCCTGGCGCGTTGTAAGATGGGGAAGTAATTTCCCTTGAATACTGGGGGTCCCTGGGGGCAAACTAGCCCACCAGGAACCTCCAGTATGCGCCAGGGAGCTGCGTTGCAGAGAGGGGTTCGGAGGCCACGCCCCTTTTTACACCTCTCTGCAACGTAGCTCTGTGGCGCTTACTGGAGGTACCTGGTGGGCTAGTTGGACCCCAGGGACCCTCAGGATTCAAGGGGACTTAATCCCTCAACTTAAAACGCGCCACGGGGCGTGTTTGCACAGTGGTGAGGGGAGGGGGCGGGGCCTGAGGTGACGTGTGCAAACACGCCCTGTGGCGCGTTTGAAGTTGGGGAATTAATTCCTCTTCAATACTGAGGGTCCCTGGGGGCCAATTAGCCCACCAGGTACCTTCAGTAAGCGCCACAGAACTGCGTTGCAGAAAGGTGTAAAAAGGGGCGTGGCCTCAGACCACCTCTCTGCAACGCAGCTCTGTGGCGCTTACTGGAAGTACCTGGTGGGCTAGTTGGGCCCCAGGGTTCAAGGGGACTTTATCCCTCAACTTAAAACGCGCCACGGGGTGCGTTTGCACAGTGGTGAAGGGAGGGGGCGGGGCCTGAGGTGACATGTGTGCAAACACGCACTGTGGTGTGTTTTAAGTTGGGGGATTAAGTCCCCTTGAATCCTGAGAGTCCCTGGGATCCAACTAGCCCACCAGGTACCTCCAGTTAGCGCCACAGAGCTGCATTGCAGAGAGGTGTAAAAAGGGGCGTGGCCTTGGACCACCTCTCTGCAACGCGGCTTTGTAGTGCTTACTGGAGGTACCTGGTGGGCTAGTTGGGCCCCAGGGACCCTCAGGATTCAAGGGGACTTTATCCCCCAACTTAAAACGCGCCACGGGGCGCGTTTGCACAGTGGTGAAGGGAGGGGGTAGGGCCTCATGTGACAAGTTAGTTACTTAGTTTTAATCCCCCTGCCCTATTATGTACTAGGGACTTACAGAGGAGGTCATGCTAATCAGAGGGTACCCCAACGCATAGTGTTCCCTAGTGTATGTAGGTGTTTTCACTGTATTCTAAATGTCTTTTAGCATAGCACTGGCTCTAGGCCTGGTTAGTCATGGCCAGTTATCACCAGTACCCGTCTGAAAAAGTTGTGGGCACAGGATGATTTTGCAACAAGGCCTCTTTCTGCTCCTCTGTTGATTCTTTCTGCACATGTCTTGCTTCTTCCTGCACTTTTCTTCGTCTTTGTGGACTTCTGTTGCTTGTTTCTGCATTTGTTTTGCTTCTTTCTGTGCGTTTTTCTTCTTTCTTCACATGTCCTACCTCTCTAGGCATAGTTAGAAACTAGCATTTAAAAAACCTTTGAAATTCAACTAAAAAAACCAGAGGTTTCAGGCACGTTATAGTTAGAATTTGCATTTAAAAAACCTTTTGAAATTCACTTAAAAAACCATAGGTTTTAAGCACGTTATAGTTAGAAATTTGCATTTTAAAAACCTTTGAAATTCACTGAAAAAACCATAGGTTTCAGGGACGTTCTAGTTAGTTGGACATTTCACTCGTACAAAACCATAGAAATTCCCCCGTTCTAGTTAGTTCAGCTAACTATAACTCGCGCCCCCACAATGCACTGCTGATTACGTCACATATTACATCACTCATGACATGGTCAGTGACATCACTGATGACATCACTGATGACATCATCCATGTGATAATTTCATGCATCTTCTCACACCCTAATATAACCTTTGACACACCCACTCTAAATTACAGACTGCCTTCATCTAAACCATAGACACTCCAACACCAATAACTACATACCCACTCTCTGATTCTTAGGTATACACACACATCCACTCACTCACCCGTACAGTCACTCATACTTACTGTCACTCAGTACATGACTATCATATGCACTCATACAGCTATATAGACACTGGCACACCGCCACTCATCCATAGAGGTACTCACACACCTAGTCAGTCATGGAAATAATTAATCACACTCCCATTTACTCACCTATACAGTTATACACACACCAGCTCACTTACTCATACAAATACTAGCACATTCTTACGCTCTTATACAATCACTGATACAAGCACACACTCATCCATACAGCCACTCTCACAATCACACACTCTCACTTATAGCCATTTATATACTCCAACACACATATATACTGCCTTTCACATATGTAGTTACTCACATGTACCACTGAGATATACATTCACTCACTAACACACCCCCATACACACACTCACCCACCCATACAGTCCATCACAGATGCACTCTTGAAACCATGCACCCAGTGAATCACCCACTCACACCTCTATGCACAGTCACACACCCCCACCCAGAAAAACACTCGGGCACCCATACAGATACTCAGACAACCAATCCATAACCCCTAAAGACACTCATGTAGCTATTCACAAACCCATGCAGCCGCTTACACATCAACAGACAGACGGATACAGACATTCACACAGTTTCGTCACTAACCCAAGCATTCAGTAAGATACGTTTAATCACTCACTTAGTCAGTCACGCACCTACTAAATCATCCATTCAGACACTTATACACCCACTCATTCTTCAATACGCCTTTCCCTATATATATTACACATATTTAAACTTTACAGAAACAGTCACTGGATGATGTCATCAGTGATGTCACTGACCATGTCATGAGTGATGTAATATGTGACGTCATCAGCAGTGCATTGCGGGGCGCGAGTTATAGTTAGCTGAACTAACTATAACGGGGGAATTTCTATGGTTTTGTACGAGTGAAATGTCCAACTAACTATAACGTCCCTGAAACCTATGGTTTTTTCAGTGAATATATATATATATATGTGTGTGTTTGAGGCATGTGTGCTGTAGATACACATGCTTTGCATACTCCTGCCATCTCCGGATGTTTGCAAGTTGTTTTTCTTCGAAGAAGTCTTTCCTACTCATGAGATAAGGTGACTCCTCCTTTCGGTGATAGTGCGCATGGGCATCGACTCCATTGTTTTTTTTTTTTCCGCCATCGGGTTCGGACGTGTATTGCTGCGCTCCGGTTCGAAGCCGTTCTTCGGGTTCCCCTCGACGAGCAATCCTCTCTACCCTAGACTGTATTGTTTCGTACACGTTTCCCCCTTCTCCGCGTATCGTTTCGCTCAACGGAATCTACTTTTAGATTGGAAAGCTTTGTAAACGGCCTTCGGGCCTAACACGTCTGTTCAGTTCTTAGTCGATGGAACGGACACCGTTCAAATTCTGCCCTCAGTGCCACGCAAAGTATCCGAGCACTGACTCGCACAAGGAAAAAGACTGCAACGCTTGCAGATCATTTTGATCGAAGAAAACTCTTGGCGATCGTCTGGCTCGACATTGAGACATGCAGGGTCAGAGCATCGAAGACACGCCGGACATCTTAGGTGAAGATTCCGGTCAAGAAGATGTTGAGGCATCAGCGGCAGAGAAGGAAGAAGCCTTCTCCGTGCAGGACTCCGACTCGGAGATCGAAATAGACCTTGACGCTGAAGAACTGCCGCAGGGACAAGGTGACGTGAGTACGGAAGACCCCTTGCCCCTCCAAATCACTCGCAAAAAGCACAAGGCTTCGGCACCACCTCTGCCTTCTGGCCAAGGTCGGCACAGAGAGAACGTTTCTGACGCCCTGCCTCCAGGCCCGGCTCCGAAACAGCCAGTCAAGCCTTCCGGCTCGGTACATAGTCAGCAAAAATCCTTGTCGGAACCAAAGTCCTCCGGTTCCAAACACAAATCCGGCTCAGAGCCAAAATCCTCCATGCCGAAAGTAAAGCAGCCTTCGGAGCTGAAATCATCATTACCCAAAGGCCAACTCATGCCGACACCGAAAGAGGTTACTTCGGATCCGAATTTAGATATTGGTCCACCGAAACGGATCCCCAGCAAAAGAGACTGTATATTAACCCTGAAACTGGTCATATTCATACCAAACTACCTCAGAAACACAAGCTTCCTGATGAAGCCACTCCTTACAAGATCCCTTAAAAAAAAAGTCTGTTGCTACCAGTCCTTTTTATCCAACACCATTATCCCCTCCAGCACCTCATTCTCTACCTTCAAATCCTTTGCAAATTACACCTCAGGATTCTCCACAATCTCACCATGATGACGATGTTGATGGGGGGGGACACATTTACCATTAGATCCCTGGACGGATTATACAATTGATCCTCCAGCAGATAATGACCCAGACCTTTACCCAGCCAAGCCATCTCCTCCAGACAATGTATCCCACCAGGAACTCATTGCCAGGACTGCACAATATCATGGGGTGGCACTGCACAAAGAAACATTAGAAGATTTTTTGTTTGCGACCTTAGCCTCCACACATAGGTCGTCACAAACACTTCCTATGCTTAAGGGCATGATGAGACACGCTGAGGAAATGTTTAAGGACCCAGTACTAGCACGTATCTTGACTCCTAGGGTTGACAAAAAGTATAAAGCCTCCCCAACAGACCCAGTATTTATCAAGGGCCAGCTGCCACTAGATTCACTGGTAGTGTCTAATGCTTGTAAGCGGGCTAATTCCCAAACATCAGGGGATGCTCCTCCACCAGACAAGGAGTATAAGTTAATAGACGCTTCTGGCAAGCGCATAGCTGCTCAAGCTGCAAATCATTGGCGCATTGCAAATACACAAGGCCTTCTAGCCAGGTATGACAGGCCACACTGCGATGAAATGAAGCAATTGCTTCAATGTCTCCCAGACGAACATAAAGCTAAGGCGCAGGTTTTAGTAAATGAGGGTAAGCTAATTTCAAATTCCTCCATAAGGTGTGCTCTAGATGCTGCTGATACTGCGGCTAGAGAGGTCAACACTAGCATTTTGCTTAAAAGACATGCTTGGTTAAGGATCTCTGGGTTTAAACCTGAGGTCCAACAATCCATTCTTAACACACCATCCAACAAGAAACATCTTATTGGTCTTGAAGTAGATCAGGCATTGGAAAAACTGAAAAGGACACTGAAGTGGCCAAGTCCATGGGAGCGCTCCAGTCTCCGTCAAACAGAGGCTCCGTTCGATGTTCTTTTTGCCGAGGGGCGGGGGGGGGGTCCAAAACCCCATCCTCAGACCAGAATACCTCCACCTACAAAGGTAACACAGTCCTCTCCCTCAAGAGGCTTTTTTCGAGGAAGTTATAGAGGGAACAACTTTAAAGGTAGGGGTAAGTGCAACACACCCCATAACTCCCCTTCCTGTAATAAGCAGTGACTTGCCCACGCTTCCCCCCCGACTATACCACACCTGTCGGGGAAAGACTTCAACAATTTCTTCCTATTTGGCAATCTAAAACAACAGACAAATGGGTGATTGGAATTATCCAACATGGTTATTGCCTGGAGCTTACCAGCAATCCTCCAAACATTCCACTTCGACCTCACAAATTGTCTCCAGAACACCTACAATTGCTCGAACACAAGTGCAATCTCTCTTACTGAAAGGAGCTATAGAGCCGGTTCCAACACAGTACCAGGGCTCAGGGGTCTACTCTCTGTTTTTTCTCATTCCCAAAAAGGACGGTTCCCTAAGACCTATTCTGGATCTCAGAGAGTTCACATGGTGACCCTTCAACAGGTACTTCCACTTTTACAGAAGGCAGATTTTGTCTACTTTAGACTTAAAAGACGCATATTTTCATGTTCCAATTCATCCGGCTCTTCGCAATACCTCAGATTTGTGATGGCAGGCAAGCATTACCATTCAAAGTACTTCCCTTCGGAGTGACTGCAGGGCCCAGAGTATTTACCAAATGTCTGGCAGTAGTCGTGGCTCATCTCAGAAGACAACATATTCACATCTTCCCTCATCTAGAGGACTGGCTCATCAATGCGAGCACTTACCAACACTGTCTACAACACACACAAATCACAATAGACCTACTTCATCAACTAGGCTTCACGGTCAATGCACAAAAATCTCACCTGCATCCGTCTCAGATGCAGTCTTACCTAGGAGCCACTCTAGACAGTCAAAGCTCTAGCCTCTCCCAATGTAGCCAGAATTCACAATATTCAGGCTATCATACTACAAGTTCAGTCCAACCAAGCCTTACCAGCCAGAGTGTTTATGCAACTGCTAGGAATGATGGCATCTTGCATCGCAATTGTACCCCATGCAAGACTTCACATGCGTCCACTGCAAGAGTGCTTAGCACGTCAGTGGAATAAGTCGCAGGGTCAATTAACCGGTCTACTGCTGGTAGACGGCCGTACACATTGCTCTCTGCAGTGCTGGAACCTACAAAACTTAACAAAAGGACTGCCTTTCATCGACCCTATTCCACAGATCGTGCTCACAGCAGACTCATCTGACAGGTTGGGGTGCTCATCTCCAAGATTACACAATACAAGGCCTGTGGAGTAACAAACACAAAAGCCTCTACATCAACTATCTAGAGCTTCTAGCAGTTTATCTAGCACTCCGAGCTTTTCAAACTCGCCTCATAGGCAAAACTGTCCTAGTCCGAACAGACAACATGACAGCAGTGTATTATGTGCAAGAGGGGGGGACACTCTCCAACTGTCAAGACTCGCTCAAGCCATTTGGAATTGGGCAATCCATCACAGGATTCATCTTCTGGCAGAACACCTCCCAGGAGTAAACAATCAAATTGCTGACCTTAGCAGAAGGAGACAGCAAATTCAAGATTAGGAACTTCTTCCCAAAGTTCTCCTTCCCTACTTTCAACAATGAGGATTCCCACAAATAGATTTGTTCGCCACAGCAGAAAACGCAAAATGCCCAAGCTTCGGCTCTAGATTCCCAGACCCACTCTCAAAGGGCAGTGCCCTATGGTTAAATTGGTCAGGGATATTTGCCTACGCTTTTCCGCCTCTCCCGCTCATTCCGTGTCTGGTTCGGAAGCTCAGGCAAACATCCCTCACACTAATTCTAGTAGCTCCCACATGGGCCCGTCAGCCATGGTACACCACCCTGTTGGAGCTGTCACTAGTTCCACATCAAAACCTACACCTCACCTCCAGTATCCTCACACAGAACCATGGAGAAATCCGACATCCAAATCCGAAAGAAGTGAACCGAGCGATCTGGCTCCTGAAGTCATAGTTTGGTTATTTAAATTTACCACCAGACTGTGTGAATATTCTAAAAGAAGCAAGAAGGCCTACCACCAGAGCGTGCTATGCAGCAAAGTGGAAAAGATTTGTTGTATGCTGCAATAACAACAAAATCAATCCTTTAGATGCTTCTATACAAAACATTACCTGTTACACTTACAGCAATCTGCACTAGCTTATACATCTATTTGTTTGCACCTTGCAGCAGTAGCTGCGTGTTTGCAGAACAGGCAACATCTGTCACTATTCAGAGTTCCAGTAAGCAAAGCTTTCATGGAGGGGTTGAAGAGAGTAATACCACCAAGGATTCCTCCTGCCCCTGTTTGGAATCTCAACATTGTTCTCGCAAGGCTCATGGGTCCACCTTTTGAACCATTGAATAAGTGCCCCTTGCAATTTCTCTCAAGGAAAGTTGCTTTCCTCATTGCGATCACATCACTGAGGAGAGTTAGTGGGCTACAGGCATTAACCTTAGAAGAACCCTTCTTTCAGCTACACAAAGACAGTGTAGTTCTACGCACCAACCCTAAATTCCTTCCCAAAGTGATTTCTGCTGACAATGCAAGGAAAACACAGCCTTTTACCAGGTTGCTTTTATTTTACAACAGCTGTAAACCTACATAAGGGCAGGGTTGAAACATTACAAGGTGCACCTTTCAAACCTCCCTGCTAAGGAATTAAGGGCTGCTCAAGGGTTACAGTATCTCACACTTGCACCTTATCACTGGGGTACTCAATATCACTAAAAGCATGCATTCGCCTGCTCCAAAATGTATTTATGTATTTATTTATTTTATTTAAACAGCACTTGTAACGCGCACAGCTACTCCAAGGAGTGTCCCGGTGCATCCCCTGCAGGGTGATTAGACGAAACACGGAAGGCTATTTAAAAAGTAGGGCTTTTAATCTTTCTGTAAACCTTCGGGTCACTCAGAGCACGCAGCTCCACTGGGAGTTGGTTCCAGGCTACAGCACCCATCCGTGACAGAGCTGCCACCGGTCCTCTGTTTGCGAAACCTGGGGACGCATGCCATTAACTTGGTAGAAGAACGTAGTTGCCTAGTCTGAGCGTAGAGGCTAAATCTTGCTCTCAGATAGGCCCTACCGCAAATTGAGTGGACAAAAGCCCACTATGCACAGTACAACTTAAGGGCCATTCCCCAGATCCAAAAACCAGGAGCCTGTGGTGTCCCATGGTAACAGTAAAGCACATACATGTACCACAACCCAAGGCAATCCTCCTAGCACTGAAACACCTTTCAAACCCACATAAGGGATAAAACGGTGGCGATCCCAAAGCAGGCATACACATGTAAACATACAGCACACATACATATGTACATGCCTATAGATGTACATGTTAACATCTTGGGTCTGCAAAGGGGATTGAATACATTTGGTAGGGGAATGAATATATATATATATCTCTTTTATATGGTTATATGTATGTTCATATGTACAAACTAAACTGCCCCAATATCAGCCAGCACTGGCTTACTATGCAAACGCACTGTACATATAACAAGGTGAAGCCTTTCCTCTCTCCACAATTTGCACATAAACACATGCATTAGTCACATAATCATATGCTACCTTCCACGTTGCAGCAAGACCTTAAACAGGGGAAGGTAAGGGCCGACTTCAACATGTCGGCAGGATGCGCATGGCTTATGGTCGCTACCAAAAGCAGGCATCAAACAAAGGATAGGTACATACATAAAACAACCAAGCACCCAAAAACCCTTAAGCCATATCTACACAAGGCATAAAAGCGTGGCCCGTTGCATCACGAAAAATACAAACAGTATCTGGTTATCTAAAAGAAGAGCTATGGGTTGGAAAAGAGCATATTGCAAGGGCACGCACAATAAAATAACCAAATCACATTTTAGCCTACATAAATAAGAATAAGCCTAGGAAATATATCTCTTTCCATATACATCCGGGTAATAGCTAGTCGGCAACTGTAAAATAAAAGGTTTCAGGGTCACGTCTAGAAATATTTACACACACTCGCAAATGCAAATATGTATAAGGGTGTGTATAAAGGTGTATACTTTCCTGGAAGTGGAGACATATGGATAGCTACTATGTACACACAAGGTAGAACGCGTACTCTCTCAAAAAGTACAAGTGGTACACGACACAACGTTTTTCCTGCGGTGACTATTTAAACTTTGCTCCCTCCTTCACAATAGCTAAATACCGCTACACAATCTATGCACAGTATGTTAATCTAGAAGACGTCTATGCTGCAAATGAAACTAGTTACTTACCTGTAACAATAGGTTCGAAGCATATGAGCTGTAGATCATATGCGTTAGCATAGATCGCCATCTGGTGTTGGGCTCGGATGTTTGCACTTTGTTTTTCTTCGAAGAAGTGTTTGTAGTCACGAGGTAGGTGACTCCTCCTTACGGTGATAGTGCGCATGGGCATCGACTCCATCCCCAGATTGTTTTTGTCCGCCATCGGGTTCGGATGTGTATTGCTGCGCTCCGGTTTGGTATCGTCTTCGAACCCTTTCGACGCGCAATCCTTACCACTCGACGGTATTGTTTTCGTTCGCGATTTCCCTTTCGACGCGCATCGTAAAATCCAACAACTTGGATCGGGAACTTTAACGCGGGCCGTGAGGCCTACCCGGGCCGACCACTCCAGCAGTCCATGGAACGGACTCCATTTAAAAAATGCCCCGGGTGTGGTGTTAAGTTCCCACACACGGACAACTGCAAGGCCTGTCGATCATTCCGATCGAAGAAAACGATTCGTGACAGTCGGGCTCGACGTCACGAGATGCGACGCAGCACTAGCCCGGTGCCAGATATCTTCGGAGAAGAGTCTGAATCCCAACAGCCCAGCGCCGACGAAGTAATCTCCGTGTCTGAAGCCAACGACTCCGACATGGAAGAAGTCTTGGACGTCACTCCGGCTCAACGAACAGTGAGTAACGAGCCGCAAGTACCCACAAAAACAACAAAGACAAATCACCTTTGCCCTCCGGCCCAGGTCGACACCGTGAAAGCGTTTCAGATGCCCCGCCCGGCTTTGAAACATAAGGATAAGTCTTCCGGCTCGGGATCGAGCCGGTCCCATTCCAGTGCCGAACCCACATCTTTGGCACTGAAACCCAAGACCATGCAGGTGCCCGCCAATTCGCTGGCGGCACCGAAGACATCTTCGGCACCGAAAGACGTGGACCCAAAACCACATAAAACTAAAGCTTCGGAGCCCACACCAGCTAAGCCAAAGCTTCGGAGCCAACATCGGCTAAACCCAAAACTTCGGAGCCAAAACCAGTAAAACTTAAACCTTCGGAGCCGACACATTCCGCACCGAAGGGCTCGGAGCCCAAAAAACAAACGGCTCCTCTTAAACCTTCAGAGACTGTTAAAAAGCCCTCTGAATCAAAACAAAAGGACAAAGACACACCCCATCCAAAGAACTTCCTCCACAAGAGCCTTTGGATCCAAAACAAAAACAATTACATATTGACCCTAAAACTGGACACCTTTTAGTAACACTTCCTAAAAAACGAAAGCTGGATCTTCCAGAAGACTACCATATACCTAAGAAGAAAAAAGACATGGGTACTAACCCCTCTCCCCCATATATACCTCCCTCTCCTCCACCTTTTTATCCAAACTTATTGATTTCACCATCAAACTCACCACCACCACCTTTCTCATCTGAACCACAGGATGACAATGATGGGGATGGGGATGACACGGAGGACAACATACCACAGGACACAGACCCCTGGGATGATTACGATAAAGAGCCAGATCATAATAATGACCCCGATCTATATCCCTCCAGACCATCACCACCCGATGACAATATTGGCTTCGCACAGCTTATTAATGGAGCTGCCCAGTACCATGGGGTGGAACTACATACTGATCCCCTAGAGGAGGATTTTTTAGTGGAAACATTCGCTCCCTCCCAAAAATCCACTAATACTTTGCCCATGCTCAAAGGCATGATAAAACACGCCAGCGAAGTTTTCAAAGACCCTGTTAGGGCTAGAATACTTACGCCAAGGGTGGATAAAAAATATAAAGCCGCTCCTACAGACCCAGTTTATATCAGAGGACAGGTTCCCTTAGATTCTCTTGTCTCTTATGCACGCAAAAGAGCTAATTCGCAAGCTACAGGCGACGCTCCTCCTCCTGACAAGGAGTCAAAACTTATAGACGCATCAGGCAAAAGAATAGCATCACAAGATGCTAATCATTGGCGTATTGCCAATGCCCAAGCTCTATTAGCGCGCTATGATAGAGCTCACTATGACAAGCTGGAAAAACGAATGCAGCATTTACCAGAACAATACAAAACAAAAGCTCACGACCTCATTCAAGAGGGTAAGCTTATTACAAACACTTCTAAAAAATGCGCCCTCGATGCGGCTGATACAGCATCTCGTACCATTAACACCAGCGTTTTACTACGCCGGCATGCTTGGCTTCGAATCTCTGGATTCAAGCAAGAGGTACAGTCATCAATACTTAATCAGCCTTTTGATCACAAACATCTTTTTGGGCCAACAGTCGATTCATCATTAGGAAAAATGAAAAAAGACACCGAGACTGCCAAATCAATGGGGGCCTTGCAACTACCTTCTAATAGAGGCTCCTTTCGTCGCTCCTTTTACAGGGGTGGCTCAAAGACAACTGTGGCAGAAAATACCTCCTCCCAAAAGTCCCAACCAATCTTCCTCCTCCAGAGGATATTTTCGAGGAGGATACAGAGGAAATAACAATAGGGGAAGAGGCAGAGGTAACTCCACCCGCACTTCCCCTGCCACCAAACAGTGACTTCCCTCCACTCCCCCGATCATTCCACTCCTGTCGGGGGACGTCTCTCGCAGTTCCTACCTGTCTGGAATTCCATCACAACAGACAAGTGGGTAAGACAAATTATCCAGTATGGTTATTGCCTGGAACTTACCTCCACTCCCGCAAATATTCCTCCCAAACATCATGCAATGTACTCAGAACATCGCACCCTCCTACAAAAAGAGGTTCTCTCCCAGTTACAAAAACATGCAATAGAACCAGTCCCCTTGACTCATCAAGGGACAGGGGTTTACTCTCTTGATTTTCTAATTCCAAAAAAGGACGGCTCTCTCAGGCCAATATTAGACCTCACACAGCTCAACCTCTACATTCAGTCAGATCATTTCCACATGGTCACCCTCCAACACGTGCTCCCATTGCTTCAGCAAAGCGACTTTCTTTCCACTTTGGATTTAAAGGACGCCTATTTCCACATTCCTATTCACCCTGCTCACAGGAAATCTCAGGTTCGTGGTGGACGGTCAACACCAGTTCAAAGTCCTCCCGTTCGGGGTAGCCACAGCACCCAGAGTTTTCACCAAGTGTCTAGCAGTAGTTGCATTTCACTTAAGAAGACAACACATTCACGTGTTTCCTTATTTGTACGATTGGCTCATAAAGGCCAACTCACAACACATCTGTGTTCAACACACACACAGAACGATTCAATTGCTTCACCACTTGGGATTCACTGTAAACCCCACCAAGTCCCACCTCCAACCGTCCAACACACAAATATATCTAGGAGCTACAATAGACACTTCCAAAGCTCTAGCATACCCCAACCCAGTCAGGATACGCAACATGCTGGCACTAATATCACAATTTCAACCTCAACACATTACCAGCTCGAGTGTTCATGCAGTTAATTGGAATGATGGCCTCTTGCATTCTAATCGTCCCTTATGCAAGGCTCCAAATGCGTCCTTTGCAAGAATGTTTAGCACGTCAGTGGAACCAGGCTCAAGGCCTGTTAACAGATCTGGTGTTGGTAGACGACCGCACCCATCGCTCTCTGCAGTGGTGGAACACACAAAACCTTTCCAAAGGGCGGCCGTTCCTTCGACCCAGTTCCACAAATAGTGCTAACAGCAGACGCATCGCTCACCGGCTGGGGAGCTCCTCTTCAAACTCATACCATTCAGGGTATGTGGACTCTACAACAAAAACAGTTCCACATAAATCACCTAGAACTACTGGCAATTTTTCAAGCATTAAAAGCCTTTCAAGTCCACCTAGTACGCAAAGCTGTCCTAGTCCGTACCGACAACATGACAGCAATGTACTATATACATCAAAAAGAATCCGTAGGTGACGGATCAAAAGAACCTAGCCAAGAAACAAGGGCGGGTTCACCAATTGGGGTGAAGGCCACCTCTACTGGTAGAAAAGAAAAATTTATTTTCTTGTGTCCCCTCACTCACCCAGGGTTGCCCCTAGGTGACATGCTTCATCATTGGGGCCATCCCAAACATCTACTGATTGGGGCGTGCTGCGACTTGCGGATTTACGTAGGACACTTACCTTGTGAGGCTATGTGTCGTGCTGTGGAGGGGGGAGTGGTGTAAGTGATGTTTTAAAAAAATTACCTAACTAGTGAGCTATTGTTTTATTCCTGCTCCTAGTTGGTAGGGATAAAAAGGGGGCAAATAAAAGGGAAATGCAACTGTTATGTAATTATAATCCCTTGTATTATGTCAACATGTTTCAAGGTATCCCCTAAACCTTTTCTTCAGGACAACAAAGGGACCAGCCCTTTGTGTACCACTCCGTGCCGGACCTATAATAAAGTGAAGTGAAAAATTATTAATGCACACCTATTGTGTGAGCATTGGGAAAAATATATACATACGGTTGCTTCTGAACACGTAGTAACTGTCATTGGGAAGAAAAAGCAAAATGCAAATTAATACATACTGCCTGCCCACCGTTCTTGTGGGCAGGTAAAGGCGTTACGCTGCGCGTAAAAGAAGGTACTTCATACTATGGTGTAAGTGCCTTTGAAAGCAAACTTAGTTAGTGCTCAGATCTTGTGTGGGTGATACTACACATGATACCTTAATTGTGAGCAGGCAAGGTTGAAAAGACATAATTTAAAAACACTTGTAGTCAAGGACAAAAAACAGGACACACACAACATGTAACATAAAATCAATTTCTTTTTGAAACGTACTTATTTTTTGGCAAAAGTGCGCCTCATGGTCTGTCTGGGTGGAGGGGCCTGTAGAAACCCTATATTATAATAATAGACAAAGGAATGAGATAATGAGGATTTGTTATAAGCCACTCATTGCTTGTGCCTTCCTATGACTGGTTTAGAAAGAGCAAATGGAATTTAGTGAAAAAGGCAAGTAAAGTTATGTAAATTCCTGTAGGGAGAAAAAAATTGATGATGTCCTGTAGGGAGAAAAAGTCTTACTGTGCTCAGCAACCCTCCGTCAATACGACCTATTCAGTCCCAAGGCAGACCGCATCTTAGCGTGTCTTTGCCTTAGTGCCGGTATAAGTAGTCTGAAAAACAGCCGAGTCATTCCCTCGTGCTGTTAGAGACTAGAGCGTGTAAAGCGTAGTCTCGTATTGTGGTGTAAACGGTCCACCATGTTGTTGGTATTTTATGAAATGGGGGTGTGATTTTTGAAAGTCTAAATTACTAATTAGAGTGCAGGAGTACCTTATACGAAAAAAGAAGACAGCCCGGTATTTTGTCAAAATAGGTTGGGGTCAGTATCGAACCTTGGTCACAGGGACACCGTGAGTTTCTTAAATAGCGGCCATATTGGAATGGTCAAAAAAACAAACAGAAAAGGGAAAAGGCTAGGGATGTTTTGCCATACTGCCTTCAATTTTATCAAAAAACGAGGTAGAGGATTTCATTGCCTTTGTTCTTGATTTAGATTTTCATAAAATGCCGTTAAGAAACATGCCAGACGGGGTTTTTTTATTATTTATTTATTATCAGATATCGGGGTTAATTTATCTCGTGAAATGGCCCGATGGTATATTCTCGTTCGAACCTCTAATTTTATGAAAAAGGGGTTGTGATTTTAGAAAGTCTAAATTAATAATTTGAGTGCAAGAGTACCTCGTACTAGAATAAGAGGACGCCCGGTATTTTGTCAAAAATAGGTTGGGTCAGTATCGAACCCTGTTCAAAGGGACACCATGAGTTTCTTAAATGGCGGCCATATTGGAATGGTCAAAAAAAACAATAAACAGAAAAGGGAAAAGGCTAGGGATGCTTCTTGTCATACTGCCTTCAATTTTATCAAAAAAACACGGGGTAGAGTATTTCAGTGCCTTTGTTCTTGATTTTGATTTTTATAACATGCCGTTAAGAAACATGCCAGGTGGGGTTTCCAGATATCAGGGTTAATTTATCTAGTGAATTGGCCCCATGGTATATTCTCGTTCAAACCTCTAATATCCGTACGTAATTTGAAAACCCATCTTTGCTCTTTCTCTAGTAGTATCTGTTCTAAATTTTCACAGGGTTTTATATGTTCCAACACTACCCACCGCATGTCATTTGGGGTGTGTTGTTTCTCGTTGAAGTGTGCCGTCATTGTGGTACTTGCTCTGTGGCATCGGATGTTGCTCCGATGTTCGCAGATTCTTGTGCTCACCTTCCTGGTGGTCATACCCACATAATGTAGGTCACAGTGGCACGTAATTAGATACACAACTCCTATAGTGTTGCAAGTGGTGAATTTTCACAAATCCCATGATTTTCCTGTATTAAAAATTACCCTTATGGTGGTTGTTGTGAGATGGCACACACTGCAGTTACCACACGGGTGGTGGCCCGTTGGAAAAGTACTGAGTATTTGTTGGCTACTTATGTCTTGGGACTTCGGGCGGGTGTGTACCAGTATATCCTTCAAATTTTTACCCCTCTTATGTGAGAACATCGGTGTTGGTATGTTCAAGGTACCACTGTTTAAAATCCGCCAATGTTTCTTCACTACCTTTGCGACTTTGTCTGATGCTACACTGAAAGTTGTAATACAGATGGGTCTTTTCTCGTTCTCATTCTCCTGTCTTTCACACGTTTCTAGAAGGGCATCTCTATGATTAATTTGTGCTCTTTTCTTTGCCTTTGCAATGATTTTAGAAGGTTATTTCCGTTTTTTCAGTTTCTCTGCTAGGTCTTTTGCCTGCTTGTCATAATCCGATGTTTCCGTGCAGTTTCTCCTCAGTCTAAGAAACTGTCCAAATGGTAAATTTTCTTTCAGATGTCGTGGGTGGAATCTATCGTACAGTAAGAGGCAGTTTTTTGCAGTTGGTTTAAAATGTGTTGTGGTTTTGAGTGTGCCATCTACTGCATAGATGTTGAGGTCAAGGAAGACTAACTCAGACCTGCTCATTGTGTGGGTGAATTTAAGGAAAGGGTCCTGTAGGTTGAGCCATTCCAGGAAGATGTTAGCCTCTGTTTCATCACCTTGCCGTATCACCAAGATATCGTCGATGTATCTCTTCCATATCACAATCTTTTGGTGATGTGGGTTTTGGTCTGATAGGATCTTTTGTTCCTCTAAATGATGAACGTACAAACCTGCCACACTCGGCGCGAAAGTGCTGCCCATGCTGGTACCGTGTTGTTGGAAAAGGGATTCTTCAAAACGGAAGTAGTTCTCTGTTAGAGCCCATTTACAACATTCTAGGACCACATGTTGTGGTGTGTGGTAGGGCCATGCTGATCCATATAGAACTTCCTCTAGAATGTCCATAGTTGCTTTGTGTGGTAAGCTTGTATAAAGGCTTTCCACATCTAGGCCAATCAGGATGTTGCATGTAGGATCAAAATGAAGATCTCTCAGTAGGCAGAGTACTGCCTTGGTGTCCTTCAGGTAGGTGTTAGTGTTCTGAATCAGTGGACATAGGAAGGCATCTGCAAATTTAGAAAGTGGTTCCAGGATGGATCCGATCCCGGAAACAATGGGTCGTCCTGGTGGTTTTACTACTGACTTATGGATCTTCGGCATTGTGTAGAAGTAGGGTACTGTCGGGTGGGTGTTGATCATAAATTCCCCTTCCTTCTTGGTTACCCAATCATGGGCGAGTGCTTCCTCTATCATGCTTGTAATTCCAATCCTGATCCGTTCTGTAGGATCCTCTCTGATGCGTCTGTAGTTTCTTTCATCCGACAGGAGTCTGAGGCATTCTTGGCGGTATGCTCCTGTACTCTGTAAGACAATCCCTCCGCCCTTGTCTGCCGGTTTTATGGTTATGTCCTTATTGTTGGCCAGAATTGTAATGGCTTCCTGTTCCTCTTTCGTCGTATTATGGAATGTTCTCATGGTGGTTGGGTCCATCTCTCCAACTTCCCTCAAGACCGCCTTCTCAAAAGCCAGTAATTCCACTGGTAGGGTGGCCGAAGGTGGTGTGACTGTTGACTTTTGGTATAGGCCAGTGTCTCCTTTTTGTATATCACTTGTTTCTTTATTTTCGAGAAAAAAAACGCAATTTTATTTTCCTGATGAATTCGTTCAGCTCACAGTTTAGTAGGAATTTGTCCAATGCTGGGGTAGGCACGAAACCCAATCCTTTCTCCAAAACAGCTAGTTGTATTGTAGATAGAGTGGTTCCTGATAAGTTTACAACTATACTCGGTTGTTGCTGGTGCTCGGTAGAGTCGGTGGGCCCATACTCCTCGTGTGACTCCGTGCTGACTCCAAAGGTTGTGCCCATTGTACCTGTTGCCCTCTTTTCGTCTTGCTTCTTTGAGCCCCTCTGCCTCGTCCTAAAAAAGGAACCGGTGAATATTCTTCTTGGGGGGGCTGTCTCCCAGTAGGAATACGGTTGTGGTTGGTATTGTGGAGGGCCGTAGAAGTAAGGTGGTGCTGGGAAAGGTGGTGGTTGGTAGGGGGGCCAACCGTAGCCTCCTTGTCCTCCTCAATTTCTCAACCTCCCTCTGAAATTTCGGCGGCCTCTTGTGTTGTTTCTATGCCCATAACTACTGTCAGAGTCATTTGAGCTAGTGTCCGACCCATCTGTGTCTGTGTTATATCCAGGGTTCCTCCCTGACAGGTGATAGTCATCCCTGATGTAAGGGTAGGCCTTCTCGTGGCTGAAGTTTTTACCTTCTTTCTTATACTTTTCATATTTGGTCTTTCAGTGTCATCTCAAATTCTGTCATGGTCTTGTTAAGCTCATCTAATCGTTTTTTAATTCTGCTGGTGTCTGGAAAGTCTCAAGTTTGACCTCTAAGGTGTGTATTTCTTCCTTCATGTCTTGTGCCAGGCGTGTTGCGGTTTTTATAATGAGAACCAGCCAATCTCTTGTGCAATGCCAAGAGATTAGCGACCAATCTTTTTGAAAGCCTTATCCGTTTGAAAAATAAATGGCTCATTACGCACGATCAATCCCCTTGGCGCTGCATTTATCCTTAGGTACTCGGTCATCTTGACTCCATGGATGATCGTTTTTACCTGATTTCTTTTGAGTTCTGTTAACTCACCCCAACATTGGGCTGCTTCATTACTGTCTGTTTGGTATATCAACAAGAGGGGTCATAGAGGCTATTATCCTTTCCACTTCCTCCTCAGTGAATGTCAGGCCAGTTACTTCTGCCATGGTGTTATATGTGTGTGTTGTCCAGTTGTACAAGTGTAAAAGCGTTTTTGAGAGAAACTCCCACAGCTTGCGCTGTTAGATATCAATCAGAAAAAGGGGGAGGAGGAGGATTGGGCTAGGTTCACCCTCCTGTGTGATCAGAATACATCAAAAAGAATCCGTAGGTGACGGATCAAAAGAACCTAGCCAAGAAACAAGGGCGGGTTCACCAATTGGGGTGAAGGCCACCTCTACTGGTAGAAAAGAAAAATTTATTTTCTTGTGTCCCCTCACTCACCCAGGGTTGCCCCTAGGTGACATGCTTCATCATTGGGCCATCCCAAACATCTACTGATTGGGGCGTGCTGCGACTTGCGGATTTAAGTAGGAGCACTTACCTTGTGAGGCTATGTGTCGTGCAGTGGAGGGGGGAGTGGTGAAAGTGATGTTTTAAAAAATTACCTAACTAGTGAGCTATTGTTTTATTCCTGCTCCTAGTTGGTAGGGATAAAAAGGGGGTAAATAAAAGGGAAATGCAACTGTTATGTAATTATAATCCCTTGTATTATGTCAACATGTTTCAAGGTATCCCCTAAACCTTTTCTTCAGGACAACAAAGGGACCAGCCCTTTGTGTACCACTCCGTGCCGGACCTATAATAAAGTGAAGTGAAAAATTATTAATGCACACCTATTGTGTGAGCAATGGGAAAAATATATACATACGGTTGCTTCTGAACACGTAGTAACTGTCATTGGGAAGAAAAAGCAAAATGCAAATTAATACATACTGCCTGCCCACCGTTCTTGTGGGCAGGTAAAGGCGTTACGCTGCGCGTAAAAGAAGGTACTTCATACTATGGTGTAAGTGCCCTTGAAAGCAAACTTAGTTAGTGCTCAGATCTTGTGTGGGTAATACTACACATGATACCTTAATTGTGAGCATGCAAGGTTGAAAAGACATAATTTAAAAACACTTGTAGTCAAGTCAAGCAATGTACTATATACAAAAACAGGGAGGGACGCACTCCCTACAGCTCTCGTGACTAGCTCAAAGCATATGGAGATGGGCCATACCTCAAAACATATATCTCCTTGCCGAACATCATCTGCTATCTTACACCTACAACGCTGTAACTTAGCATACACATCTATACGATTGCATCTCGCTGCAGTAGCCGTTTATCTACAAAACAGACAACACTTGTCTTTGTTTAGAGTGCCCGCTATCAAAGCATTTATGGAAGGACTCAAAAGAATCATTCCTCCTAGAGTTCCACCCTCTCCAGTTTGGAACCTTAACATCGTCCTTACAAGACTTATGGGCCCACTGTTTGAGCCTATGCACAAATGTGAACTACAGTTCCTCACTTGGAAGGTAGCCTTCCTTATAGCCATCACATCTCTTAGAAGAGTTGGTGAGCTCCAGGCACTAACCATACAAGAATCATTTTTACAAATTCACCACAACAAAGTGGCTCTTAGGACAAATCCAAAGTTTTTACCTAAAGTTGTCTCTGCCTTTCACCTTAATCAGTCTGTTGAACTAACAGTGTTTTTCCCTCAACCAGACTCCGTGGCAGAACGTGCTCTTCACACACAAGATGTCAAAAGAGCAATACTTTATTACATCGAAAGAACTAAATCTTTTAGGAAAACCAAACAACTTTGTTGCTTTTTCCCCCACAGCATAAAGGCAATCCCATTTCAAAAACTGGTATTGCACGATGGATAGTTAAATGCATCCAAATATGCTACATTAAAGCCAAACGCACATTAACTATTCCCCCTAGAGCGCATTCCACTCGCAAACTGGGGGCTTCTATGGCATTCTTGGGGAATATACCCTTAGATGACATCTGTAAGGCTGCAACTTGGTCTACACCTCACACATTCACAAAACACTACTGTGTAGATGTGCATGCAAAACAACAAGCTAGTGTGGGCCAGGCTGTCTTAACAACACTTTTACATACTGCAACAGATACAGGTCAACCACCGCTGGGAAGATGACTGCTATATAGTCTATGCTAACGCATATGATCTACAGCTCATATGCCTCGAACAGAAAATGTTACTTACCCAGTATGCATCTGTTCTTGGCATGTAGAGCTGTAGATTCATATGCACCCACCCGCTTCCCCGGGACCTTTATCTGCTGCAGTATTATCTTACTTAGATACAACACACATGGACATCTCTTTCTATTCTTACTAACTCCATCATCACCCTTTATGGCAAAACAATCTGGGGGATGGAGTCGATGCCCATGCGCACGATCACCGTAAGGAGGAGTCACCTACCTCATGACTACAAACACTTCTTCGAAGAAAAACAAAGTGCAAACATCCAAACCCAACACCAGATGGCGATCTATGCTAACGCATATTAATCTACAGCTCTACATGCCAAGAACAGATGCATACTGGGTAAGTAGCATTTTCCTTCTGCAGCTTTACTCTTCTAGATTCACATTCGACTCTCCCACCTCCCCGGTGAAGGAGTAAAACTTAAGTATAAATAAAGATTTAGGAGACTCGGGACATAGTCCCTAAATAAACATAGTACGTGAGTACTTTATAAGGACTAACTAATAGCAAAAATTCTACACGTCTCCTCTTACAATAGTACATACGTACTGTATAAAAACTAAATAGCAAATATGATGCTTCTGTCCTCTTATAACATCATGTAACTTTCTTTAAAAAGGTCACACCTTGCCACCTACATAGCCCATAAATAAGCAAATACATTTGTAAAAAAGCATAACACAGATATTACTATGCTTTTCGTACTGATCCAAAAAATATAAATGGCAACATGTATTGAACATACAACAAGCACGGCTTGAAGAAAGGGAAAAAAACATTCACATTTTAAAGGTTGACAAATGTGTAGCAAGTTGGCAGAGTATATACCATACCAAAATGAGGTATAGTGTGCAGAGTCCAGTGCAACCCCAAAGGTAGGCAGAGGTAAAAGTAGATAGCACCTTCTCCAGTATTGTATCCTTTATAGATTCACATGCTTGAATCATCCCCGTGGTCATGGTGGGAGTCCCACGGTAACAGTAGAAAATAGTAGTACTGAATACATTACATAGACCTCCATAGAAATAAAATTCAATTGAGTACTCTTTCAACCTATTTTATCACATCCAAAGTTCAGCCAATCACAGCAGAGACCTCCGAGTAATCCTCTCCCCAGAGCCACCACACCTCAGATTTCTTACCGCATGTCGTGTGATTGGGAGTCTCTCTGAGCTCTGCTCAGTGACAGTTGGCTTTTTCAACTTTTGACCTCCAGCTCAAGGTATTCCTTTCTGTGACTTTCAAAATGGCAGACTAAAAAAGGGTTGTTTAGGCCCTGTAAAACTTGTGGGAAATCTAGACTTTTCTCATAAGATCCCCACAAGCAACGTCTCTATTGCCTCTCCCCTGACCATAAGCCCAGGGAATGCAAATACTGCCGAACTTTCTCGGGCAAGACCCTGAAGGACAGGGAAGGAAGACTGCTCCTCTGGCTTCAGAAGAAAAAAGCTGTTTCTGAATCTGGCTCTGAGACTGAGGAAAAACCTCATTCTTCCTCCACAAAAAGAAAAGAAGGCAGCTCCTCTTCTTACCAAGGGGACTCCAAAAGATCAAAATCGCAGGAGCAGGAAAAATCTGGGGAGAAACGCCACAAACATGAAGTGGCTTCAAAATAATCTTCTGCTCCAGTCTCTGCTCCCTTTACTCCTGTGAGGGGTCAATCTTCTCATCTGTCGACGGCTTCGTCGACGAGAGCTATCGCCGTTGGTAGACCTGAGGTGATTTCTACACAGTCTTTGGTTTCTTTAGCGATGGCTACAACGTCGACGGTCACAACGGCGACTGCGTCGACGGGACCATCAACGAGACAGTCATCGTCGACAATTCTTCCACCGACGAGAATTTCTCAGTCTATTTCCACTCTGTCGACGATGCTGTCCTCGTTTCCGCCGACGGTAGTGGTATCACCGTCGACAGAAGGAAAAATCCATTTGGGGCTTTCAAAAATACAGGATTTTTCAAAGATATCTCCATTCCTTCCAGCACGTCTGCTTGACTTTCAGGAGTCTGAAGATGAGAGTATGTTTGGCCCTGCGTATAGTCCATCTCAACTAAAAGTTAAGTGTCATAATGAGGACTTGGAGGACAATGACCCTTCCTCTTATTTAGCAGGAGAGTATTCATTCACTGATACGGCTACTGTACAACAGCCAGAATCCTTCAAGAACGTTATCCCTATGATGAAGATGATCCTCGCCATTTTAGAGAACCATCTATTAACGTCCCGGTATCGTTGGTGACTAACTTGTGTCATATGTTAAATGATTATTACAGACGCTTTCCTGAGGCTAATGCTCCGCAACATCCTCTGCCTCCTCAACATGCCCCTGTGGAGCACGCAGGACAAGTTACACCTAAGCCCACCAGGGAAAAAGTTTTGCCTCCAATTAATATTGCTGAGGATACTCAAAATGTGGACCAACAACGAGTGGAGGAAGGAGAAATACACAGTCGTTGATACCCAGGATGAATGGGATGATTACATAGTTCCCATGACGTCATCTCCTATCCCTCCTCCAACAAATTCTCCCCCTGCTGACATCGGGAGCTTTCATGACCTTCTGGAACGCGCATCAAAACGCTTTGATCTGCCTATGCCAGTAAAACAAACTGAGTGTTTCCTGTATGACTTCAAGCCAGGCACTCGGCGATCCATTAGGGAAATTCCCATAGTGGATTACTTGTGGCAAGAAGGTCTTAAACTGATGAGGACACCAGCTTTTATCCCAGTGGTGATACCGAAACTGGACAAGAAGTACAAAGCCCCTGATAATTCACCCACATGCCTCATTGGTCACTCTAGGCTGGATTCTGTAATTATGCAGGCTGCACAAAGAAGAGCTAAAAACCCGGCATCTGTGTTCTGCACCTCCGGATAAAGAAGGTCGCTGTCTGGACAACATCAGAAAAAGGTTGACCGCTCTGGCGGCTACCTCTATAAGAGCTTCCAACGCTATGGCCATTCTGGGAAGGTACGACCGACAGATGTGGTCGGACCTGTCTTCACTACTAGAACATCTTACTGAAGATAAGAAAAAGGAAGCAAGGGATATTTTATCCGAAGGAGAAAGGGCTTCCACTGAGCTTATAGATTGCTACGGATATCTCTTCTACTTCCTTTTGTCAAATGACAGGAGCAGCCCGTGCTGAGACCTCAGGGGTGGCTGAAGGCGACCAGCTTCCGTCCTGAGGTTCAGGCTAAAGTGTTAGATATGCTTTTTGATGGCGAATATTTATTTGGCAGTCATATAGATGAAGCCCTTCGATCTATAAAGAAAGACACACTGCTAAATCCTTGGCAACGCTGCAACAACGTAGTTTCCAGTCCTTTCGGGGCAGAGTTCGATGGCAGTATACACTTAGACCGCAGTTCCAACAGCGGTTTCAACATTACCCTCAAAGCACCTATCAGACGTGTAATCAACCTTTCAGGTCCAGCACTGCATCGTCCTATTCACGGCCCACTGGTCGTAAAAGGCAGCAGTCTGCCGGGAGATCGCAGGATTCGAACAAAAGGCAATGAGTTTCACCAGGCCCCTGCCACTGCAGTCCCACAACAATTCGATCCAACCTGCTCAAACTTCTTACAAAAATGGATCTCCATCTCGTCGTACAAATGGGTGTTGGATATCCTTCATCACGGTCACACCCTGGAGTTTGTACAGCATCCTCCAATTACCCCTCCTCCAAAGGTACCGCTTCGTCATCTACCAGATCTCAAGAGGGAAATAAAAACTCTTTTTTCCAAACGTACCATAGAGAAGGTACCCTTACAACAGTGTAATCAGGGGTTCTATACCCATTTCTACCTAATCAAAAAGAAAACGGGGAAATGGAGGTAGGTCTTAGACCTCCGGTTGCTGAACAAATTAATCAAATCAATCATTTAAAATGTTGTCTCTGCAGGAAATCCTTCTTATGGAAAAAGGGGATTATCTGTCATCTCTCGAGCTTCTCAATGCTTATTTTCACATCCCCATTCATCCCAAGCATCGAAAGTATCTCGGGTTCGAAGTGGCAGGGTGCCATTATCATTTCAGAGTGCTTCCCTTCGTTTTGAAATCAGCCCCTAGGGTCTTCACCGAAATGCATGGCTCCGATAGCTGCCTTTCTAAGACGTTCAAGTCACCAGGTATTTCCCTACCTGGACGACTGGTTAATAAAAGCTCCTTCGTTTCAGGCAGCCAGAAGCTCTACTCAAGCTTGCCGGAATCTTTTCCAGTCTCTGGGTCTTCACCTCAATGTAGAAAAGTCTTCTCTCATTCCTTCCAATTCTCTGACTTTCCTAGGGGCTCGCATCGACACAGGTCTCGGCAAGGCCTTTCCTACTCCTGAAAGGGTCTTGCGTATCCAGGAGATAACACGTCTTCTATCGTCAAAAAGGTCAGTTTCTGTCAAAGTACAAATCTATGCTGGGGATGATGTCCTCATGCATTCAACTAATTCCCAATTGCCGTCTTCGTATGCGCTCACTGCAGGAGCAGCTGGACACTCAATGGGTTCAATCCAAAGGGTCATTCAACGACATGATCCAAATCTCGACGACTATGAAAACTGCGATGTCCTGGTGGAAGACAAGGGAAACCTTACTCAGGGTCTTTCTTTCTTTCACTCAAGTCCTCCGTTCGTGATGACGTCGGATGCGTCCATGGAGGGTTGGGGGGGGCTCACCTCCAAGACTTACAAGTGCACGGAAAGTGGTCCAAACAGGAGTCGATATATCACATAAACCTTCTAGAGTTAAGAGCGGTGTTCTTGGGCCTGAAAGCTTTCTTGCCTTGGATTCGGGGATCTTCAGTTCTAGTCTGGACGGACAACACTACCACCATGTTCTATCTCCAGAAACAGGGTGGCACGAGATCTCAAGCTCTCTCTTCAAGCACAGCAGATTTGGAAATGGCTTCTGCTCAATCAAATCTCACTACGAGTGGAGCATGTGCAGGGGTCCACAATCAGTGGGCGGACTCTCTCAGCAGGGTGTCCAAACAGTGCCACGAATGGGAGCTCGACGACCAGATGTTGCAGATGGTCTTTCGATCTAGGGGCTCCCCAACTTTAGATCTATTTGCTACGTACCTCAACAAAAAATGCACCTTTTACGCAAGCAGAACTCCTCAACCGGGATCGTGGGGAGACGCCTTTCTGCTCCCTTGGACAGGAAAATTTGCCTATGCCTTTCCCCCCATTTCCTCTCATTCCTCGAGTTCTCCAGAAAATGAAACGGGAGCAGTGCCGTCTCATTCCCATCTCTCCCGGGTGGGCAAGGCAATTTTGGTTCACAGAGCTACTTCGCCTATCAGAGTGCACTCCGATTCTCTTTCCTCCGAGAGAGGATCTTCTATACATGGACAAGGGGCATGTGGTCCATCCTCAAACTCTCTCTTCACTTGTCGATTTGGCTCCTCACTTCGCTGAATTTGAACATACCTAATGATTGCAAAGCAATTTTACAGAATTCTCAAGCTCCTTCCACGCTCAAGTGTTATTCTGCAAAATGGAAGAGGTTCTGTGTATGGTGTATCGCTTATTCATTACATCCATTCTCGTATTCTCCGGAGCAAGTGTTGCCCTATCTCTTGCACCTAGCCAAGGCGGGACTCTCACATTCTTCCATTATGATCCACCTTGCTTGCGATTTCTAGATACAGACGTCTAGATCAATCTTCGTTGTGGTCTCATAGACTTAATAAGGAATTGCTGAAAGGCCTCTTCAGGGTATACCGTTAATCGGATTAAAGCATGTGAATCTATAAAAGATACAATACTGGAGAAAAAGCAAGTTACTTACCTGTACACAGTGGTTCTCCAATATTGATATCTTTTATAGATTCACATGCGACCCGCCCTCCTTCCCGGTTAGGCTCACCATGTTACCTCAGAGTACCTGATGTATATATTTGCACACTCGTGCGCGAAATCTGAGGTGTGGTCGCTCTGGGGAGAGGATTACTCTGAGGTCTTTCCTGTGATTGGCTGAACTTTGGATGTTATAAAATGAGATTGAAAGAGTACTCAATTGAATTTTATTTCTATGGATGTCTATGTAATGTATTCAGTACTACTATTTTTTTACTGTTACCGTGGGACTCCCACCATGACGATGGAGAAGATTCAAGCATGTGAATCTATGAAAGATATCAATACTGGAGAACCACAGTATACAGGTAAGTAAGTAACTTGTTTTTTACTCTCCATTTGTGGTCGTGTGGGCGAGCAGTAAGGCTTTATCAGAGGGTAGTGTTAAGCATTTTATGTACACACTCAATCAGCAAATGATGTCACACACTCAAAGACTGAACTCAGACCAATTTGTATCAAAAATATTATTTAGTTATTTTATTTCTAGAACCAAGCCAGGCCTGGTGCAGGCAAGTGAAATAAATGCTTTGCAAAATCTTATGCAATGTTTTTCAATTGAATGCAGGTTCAAATGCAGGTAAGTCAAAATGTCGAAATTACTTTTTAGTTACTTTACAGATTACTTTGTACGTTACTTTTCAGATTACTTTTTAAGTTACTTTTTCTACTCCGTGTGTTATGCCTAGATATCACACTGGTTAGAAAATGGGGGGTTTGATCCTATAAGGCCCATGTGTGGGGAGGGATCTATATAAAATAGCACAACATTTATAATCCCCCCACATAACCATCAATCTATTACTAATTTTCCAACACAATATCCTCATTAATCCAGTGTGTGAAGGAATTAATCTCATTTATTTTCCATTCATTTGTATCAAGAATCGTTTTTTCATTTTGCCATTGGTAACTTCATCTGCAGTATATGTACAACATCAAGTCAAGTAAAACAAACCACAATTAATTGGAAAACTTGTATACAAAACTGATATAGAGAAGAAAAAAATAGTCATAAAGAGAAAAAATCATAACAATTGCAGATAAGTTTAGCATGATCCAAAATTCTCATGAAGAAGGTAAAGATGGGGGCGCTAGAGGGCGCACTGCGGAATGGCTGCACTCTAGTGCTGCTCCGCCGGCCGGAATACAGATCTACATATAAAATATGCAAATGGCCCTTAAAACAACGAAACAACCACGAAAATGAACGTCGGAATATGCCAGCAATAAGAAGCAGAGCTCCAGATGAAAGATCGAGAGCAAACCAAAGTAAAACACCGAGTGTAATGTGAGTGACTCGATATCGTTTGGCCGAGACAAGATGGCGGCGCGCACCGGCAATTATTTTACATCAGCGCTGTAATGCCCGGCTGAAATCAGGACCGCCGGTGGAACTCTACACACTGACGTCGACCCCAGACGACATTGCAGATGGTGGTGTGTACCGCAGCGGCAACCTGGACAGATAAGTAAATGCCCATTACGTGTGGAGGAGATCTGCGGCGCTGAGCTATATTTAGCAGAGCAGAGCGCAATTCCCATGCGACTACGGGAGTTAAATAATAAGATGGCGCAGGCTTAAATACACTAGACACCAGATGCATCTGCCTGTTACACCAGCAGACTCGGATCGGTTCTGCTGTGGAGGGCACAGTGGATGGGGGAACTCGCCATGATCTGTGGAGGAACCTTCCCTGGAGGGACGGCCATCTTACACGGATAACTGCGGCGCTACAGTGAAAGCTACACCTGTAGGAGATCCCAAGACCGCGTTATACACCGACGGCAGCATACCCTAAAAAAAACGGACAATGTGCATAAGCGGCGGGAGGTAAACAGAGGTGCGTAAACCCCTCTGACGAATATCTCCTAACACGAGTGAGGGATAAAGTATAGCCCAAAAAAAGCGACCCAACAGGGCCAGCGAGGTACCCACGGTGTCTCCGAAACACGCCATACTACGGTGTATAGGGGAGGAAAAAGATTAGACACTGGTGCCGAGCCGTAGACGCTAAAATGCACACCCGGGCTTTAAACTACCACCTGAAAAGCTGGGAGAGTCACTAGCGGAACTACATGCGCTGAGGTAGGATCAAGACACCAGGTATACCGAAGGGAGCGATACCAACATTGCATCTGTGCCTATATCTTGAGAGCTGGGCTCGGGTGGAGTCTGCACGGCGGCGCCACACGCGACGACATATTACGGAAAGTGTCCCGGTGCAGGACTGCCCCAATCTGTCATCCTGACCAAACACACTGCTACTAAAAAATGGGCAAAACAGATAAGCAGCAATCGAAACTTTCTTTCGACCCCCGCCGCACATCGAGGCTCACAGCTGCCCATTCGGACACAGAACTAGACGCGGCCCCCGCTAAGGATACAGCAATGGAAACCGCACTACAAGCTATTCAACACAGTTTACAAAGCATAGATAGTAAAATCGATACCCTGACCAACAGAGTGGATAATATAGCAAACAAGCTTGATAAGCAGGGGAAACGATTAGATGCAGCAGAACAGAGAATATCAGCAGTAGAGGATGAATCGACTGCCACGACTCAACGATGTACCGCCATGGAGAAACTACTAGAAACCATCAAAAACAAGAACGAAGATTTGGAAGCGAGGTCCCGCCGTAACAATGTACGAGTTCTTGGCGTGCCGGAGACCACAAACACTGGGCGAATGGAGGGATATATAGAACAAATGCTACAAGATGTATTTGGGGTAGAACAATTCTCACCCATGCTGATCGTCGAACGTGCGCATAGAACACTAGCGACGAAGCCTCCGCCAGGCGCTCCCCCACGTCCCATAATAGCTCGAATATTGAACTATAGGGATAGAGACACAATTTTGAGACTGGCACGGGACAAGCAGACCATACAATACCAAGGAAATCGTATATCCTTCTATCCGGACTTTACCATAGCAGTACAAACGGCACGTAGAGAATTTCTATTGGTAAAGAAGAAACTACGTGACATGGACATAACCTATGCAATGCTGTATCCGGCGCGCTTGAGAATTGTACACGACGACCAGACCAAAATATTCACAACGCCGAAAGCTGTGCAGGATTACATGCAAAAACTCAAACCAAGACGCAGATCTCCTATGCACGAGCATTCAACATCACCGCCTGAAGAGGAAGCAGAATAAGTACAAATACTTCCCATGGATGACGTGGGAACCAAAAGCATACATGGCGGGATGGAGGAAGCAAAGCAATGGTTCCATGCTCCGAACACTACAAGGTAGGATCTAACCAACACACATATGTAAATGACACACGGACCCACCCTATGAACATTGAGACACTGAACTACCCATAGCGTGGCGTAACGTACAGACTATAATATTGTGCAATGCACTGTTAGACAGCCCATGGAAATGTGCTAAATGGTTGATATGCATAACACAGTACTGTATAAGATACGCACTATGATTTAATAGTATTATAGAACAGCTGACATGGCTGGTGTATATGTCTGCTTAAGAAACTGGCCAACCTAATACCGAAAATCCGGCCACATCCGCCCTGCGGATGAGTATGTGTGTACCTAGCGGCCCCCATTACGGGTACTCCCCAACAAAGTTTTGATGTTTAGATGTTGTTATATAAGGATATGTCTTTGGCATAATTGGGATGCTAAAGTGGGTGGGGGTTATGGGGTAGGTTTAGTTTGTCAGGCACGTCACTACGAGACGCAGTATTACACAACATGGCTATGCAACTGCACACAACTTCTACACTTGTAAACTATGTACAATACACTATGCACAAGTCGCACGATACAGATACACACCTAGAGACAATACACAATGCTCACAATGAATGATCATACAAGATCGAGATCAATTCGATTACTGACTTGGAACATAAGGGGCCTGAATAATCCAAAGAAAATCAGACAGATGTTTGCGTATATGGATAGGCACCAGGTGGAAATAGCCATGATACAGGAGTCACACTTACCGAAACAAAATAAATGCACGATAGGAAGCAGATGGGCGGAAATGACCCTGACATCCTCTTACTCGTCATACTCAAGAGGGGTACTACTGTTGATTAAAAAGGGGGTGCAATTCCAACAAGAGCGCACTATTGTGGATGACCAAGGGAGATTCATTATACTTACAGGATATCTCCGTGGACACCATGTGGGACTCATTAATATATATGGCCCCAATACAGACGACCCTGACTTTTTTAGCACTATACGGAAACACCTAAGGGACCTACCAGACATAGCATTTATCTGGGGGAGACTTCAATGTAACACTTGATGAAGACCTAGACAGATCAGGCCATACTAGAGAACCACATAAGAATGCGATGAAAGCTCTGCATGACGGAATGTCTGAGTTTGGAATGGTAGATGTTTGGCGAGAGCGCCATCCACGAGACTTGATAAGCACACATACCTCCACACCCCACAACAGTTGGTCCCGGTTGGACTATTGGCTAACTACGGAGACAGCCAGTACCTGGGTGCAAAATATCAATCACTTACCAAAAACGCTATCTGACCACAACCCAGTCCTACTCACACTGAACCTACCCAACTATATTCCCCCGCCCTTTATATGGCGCTTTAATGCTAAAGCACTATTAGATCCACTGTACAAAGAAACAATACGGACAGCAGTGGAGGAATACTTCTCCTTCAATAAACAATCGGGGGTAGATGCTAGCCTACTCTGGGAGGCCTTTAAAGCCACGATACGTGGCATCTGCATAAGCACCAACGCTGGAATACTAAAGGATATACGGCACCAAATTAGTAAACGCGAAGTAAAACTCGCGGAACTAGAACAAACATATAATCGTACAAACGACGTATCAATCCTAGCTGAAATTAGAGAAACATTAACAGAATATCAGGACTATGCAGAAACTGAGTTAAAATATATCACGAACAGACACATAGCACAGAACTATGGAGAAGGGGGTAGAACAGGGCGCATACTAGCACAAAAAATCCGTAAAGATCATCAGCCATATGCTATCACTAAAATAAGAAACAACCAAGGGACTCTGATGTATGATACCGCAGGCATTCTGCAAACCTTTATGGATACGTATGGCGAAATGTATACCTCAAGGGATACAGCCACAACTGACGAAATTGGGACATACCTAGAGGACATAGCCATAGTATGGCTATCAAACGCCCAAAGAGAATATTTAACACACCCAATTTCGAAAAAGGAGATACATGATGCTATCAAATCCCTGCCCAATGGTAAATCCCCGGGACCCGATGGGTTTACTGGAGAATTTTATAAAGAATACTTGGACATCATATGCCCATACTTAGCTGAAATGTATAATGAGGCGTATGATAGACAAATACTTCCTCCTACACTAAGAGAAGCATTATTGATAGCATTACTAAAACCCGACAAAGACCCAGAGCAGTGTGTATCATACCGTCCATTGTCATTGATCAATACTGATACAAAGATCCTAGCAAAAATCATAGCATTAAGATTGCAACCCCTAATGACGACTATTATATTACCTGATCAAGCGGGTTTTATACCCACAAGATCCACCTCCCACAATATACGCACGTTATTTGCACTATCCCACCAACTTAATCCGAAGTTAGAGGCAGCGGCGGTATTACTGGATGCCGCCAAAGCCTTTGACTCAGTTGAATGGAAATTTTTATTTGCGGTCCTGGTTAAAATGGGCATGCCTCCCAGTCTCCTACAATGGATCAAAATCTTATATACTGAACCAATGGCGCGCATAAAAGTAAACAAACATATATCGAGCCCAATTCATATAACTCGAGGTACGAGGCAGGGATGCCCGCTGTCACCATTACTATTTGCAATCGCATTGGAGCCTCTAGCCTGTAAAATCCGCCAACAGCATAAAGCTACAGCATTACAATTCCCGCAACGCCCTATCAATATCTCGCTATACGCGGACGATATGGTGCTCTATGTGCGAAACCCAAAGGAGAACTTAATGCCTCTCCTACGGGAATATATCAAATTTGGTAGGCACTCAGGTCTCCAGATCAACTGGAGTAAATCGATAATCATTCCATTAACGGAAATAACCCAACCTCACACAATAGAATACCCACTGGAATGGCAATCCGGACCTATTAAATACCTGGGGATCTGGTACCATCGTGACCCAAGCACAGTGATACAGACGAATTATGGAACAGCAATCACTAAGCTGGAAGGACAGGTGGAACGATGGATCCATTTACCATTGACACTGGCGGACAGAATTGCCGTGGTGAAAATGGTGATACTTCCAAAATTCCTCTACTTGTTCAACAATATTCCCATAACACCCCCAACTTCAATATTCCAACGATTAAAAACACTTATAACCCGATTAATCTGGGCGGGTAAGCAAGCGCGTATAGAGCTTCAGACACTAACTCTTCCCTACTCCAAAGGGGGTTTCATGGTGCCGGACTTATTACTCTACTATCTTTGTGCACAGGCGCAATACGCACACTTTTGGTTCCATCCCACACCGTTTATGGCCCACGTGGCAGTGGAAGATGGCGACGCAAACCCTATACCGCTCAGGAGTATCCTCACACACCGCAGACCACACCTAGCAAGAAATGAAATAAATACCATACGCACAACTAACTTAGCGTGGCAACGTATGGGTCAACTAACACATAAACTACCATTATATGCACCAGCACTACCATTGCAACACCATCCGGATATCTCGGTAACGCAGGAGAGGATAGGAATGACTCTACTGCAACAAGCGGGAATAAATACGATGGGAGACCTGTACCATGATGACGTCTTTATAGATAGCGCCAATCTCGACTACATCAGTAACCAATCAGGGCTATTTAAATTCAACCATTATCGACTAAAAGGGGCAATCAAACAGTTGTATCCAAACTTCCCTGCGGAGCCACCAACACTACTGGCACTTCAAATGATTATCACCAACCCTAACAATATGCACTTAGTCTCCAAACTCTACAAACTATTACAAGAAGATGTAGCAGGGAACACTGAAAAAGCTAGAGAAAGGTGGAATATCCATCTAGAAGCACCACTAGATGCGTTTGAATGGAACACTTGTTGTACACTGACAGGAATGCTGACCCCTAATGGGAACTTGAGAATCATACATTACAAGTATCTGCACCAAACATACCACACCCCCCTGAAACTGAAGAGATGCGGGTTGAGGGAAGATGCGCGCTGCAAAAGATGTGGGTCAGACAATGCAGATTTTATCCATCTAGCATGGCGCTGTGCAAAGGTTCAGGAATACTGGATGGAAGTAATGAACATTTTGAGCAAAATACTAGCAAGTACCATAGAATGTACAATACAGGTCTGCCTTCTAGGGTTGGTGAAGCAACTGCGCTCCGCGCAGAAAAAGTTATGCACTATAGCAATATTATTAGCGAAAAGACGAATATCCATTTGCTGGGATGGTAAAAATAGTCCAAACAGTACAAGGTGGTTGCAAGATATGGTGTATTGTAAAGACACATTAAAAACTTATGAAGAGGAACTTCCATCTGGGTCAAAACCACGAGACTATTGGGCACCACTCACAGACTACTTGCGATCTCATCCAGATGTTTTAAAGTCAACCAATGTGTAAATGTCCTTGTTTTACTGTAAGATGTGTATGTATCCAAAATACTGTACGTAAATAGACTAGCCTTTCGACAGTTTTTACAGTGGGCTCGTATGACAGTAATGCCTGTATGTTACATGATTTTTTTGTTATGTTACAATAAAAATCTTTCATAAATAAAAAAAAAAAAAAAAAAGAAGGTAAAGATGTACAGTGTTTGAGTTTTTTCATTCACTACATCTCATGTGTTTCCCTCTGGGGATGAAAAACATTTTCGGATTCCTTTTCTTGTTTTAGCCTCAGTTCTATTCTAAATGCCTTTTATCTCTTTTATGTCCACAAGTGATATATTACACTCATGTGAAGAGGAGGATCTCCAAATTCTTCCCCAGATCTCGTGCCAACGCGTTTTGACATCTGTGACGATCGGGGATATATGCGCTTTTATGTTGAGGTCTTCATTAGGACGTAAATTTCAATCTTGATCATACACGAGTTTTTTTGGCAGTTTGCATTCACAACGTGAATCCTTTACTTGTACCATCCAAATGGCTCTTCGAAAAGGCGGTTCAGTAGTCAACGTTAATGCGAACTGCCAAAAAACTAGTGTATGATCAAGATTGAAATTTATGCCCTGATGAAGACCTCGACATAAAAACGCATATATCCCCAATCCTCACAGAGGTCGAAATGCGTTGGCACGAGATCTGGGGAAGAATTTGGAGATCCTCCTCTTCACATAAGTGTAATATATCACTTGTGGACATAAAACAGAGATAAAAGGCATTTAGAATAGAACAGAGGCTAAAACAAGAAAAGGAATCCGAAAGATTTTCTTTCATCCCCAGAACACATGAGATGTAGTGAATGAAAAAACTCAAACATTGTACATCTTCACCTTCACAAGAATTTTGGATCATGCTAAACTTGTTATCTGTAATTGTTATGATTTTTTTCTCTCCGACTATTTTTATATCAGTTTTGTATACAAGTTTTCAAATTGTGGTTTGTTTTACTTGACTTGATGTTGTACATATACTGCAGATGAAATTACCAATGGCAAAATGAAAAAAAGTTTCTTGATACAAATGAATGGAAAATAAATCATGAGATTAATTCTTTAACACACTAGATTAATGTGGATGTTGTGTTGGAAAATTAGTAATAGATTGATGGCTATGTGGGGGATATAAATGTTGTGCTATTAGATATCACACTGGGACATTTCCTAGAGAAAAGGCAAGTAAATCAGTTTTTGTACAGATGCAGTTTTTCAGGTTTTCATACAAATCAACTCCTAACTTAGAACATTTTTCAAGGAAAAACAGTCAATGTATTCCTATGGAGAGAAATTAAGTTATTGGTTAACAGGTAAGTACTTTGTTGTGGGAGTTGGTATTCTGGGGTTAGAACCAGGGTTCCCCCAGGGTCTTGGATGCACTCCTGAAACACCCTCAGCGGCACTAGGGCGGCTGGGTGCAGAGTGCTGAGGCCCAATGTTATCCAAAGGGAGATAGGGGGCCTCAGGTTGGTGGCTGCCCACGAGCAGGTCACAAGATTTTGGGAGCAAGGCTCCTGGTGTTAGGCTCAGGGCAAAGGGGGATCCGAGTTAGCACACAAGGTGCAGCGGCGCAGGGACGTCTGGGTGCAGGGTGCTGTTTTGGCTTTGGGGCCCTATTGTTTTCAATGGGAGTTGCCGGTTTGGGATTTTAGCTGCAGGCTCAGTCCAGGAAGACTTCCGGGAGGAACCAACAGATGGGCAGGTTAGATGGAGGGCTCGGGGCGTAGGTGCACCTTGGGTTCTCTTCTCCAGGGCGCAGGGCGGCTCGATGCAGGGGTTCCTTTTGAGGTTGGATTTCACCTTACCGGGCCACTCGCGGTTGGGGTGGTCTCTGTGCAGAGGCTGCAGGCGACGTCCTGGAGGGGTCAACCCACGGTGGACTCGGACTCTGGAGCACTGGGGGACCTCGCTGGGACCGGTGGGCCAATCGAACTCGAGCCGTAGGCGACTGGTGCAGTGGTGGTTCCAGGCGTCTGGTTTCCTTGTCCTCAGCAGGCTCAGTCTGTCTTGGGAGTTTCTTTTGAACAGAGGTGCTGTTCACAGGAGATAGTCTTTGTTGAAGGCAGTTGGTCCTCCCATAGTTCTGGAGGTCGCTGGCTGCAGGACAAGGCGACTTTTTGCGCAGGATCTCTGGTTTTGCAGCGTGAATCTTTTCTGGATTTACTATGCTGTGCATTATTCCGCCATCTAGTGGTTGGGTCCGGAATTGTAGTATTTTTTTTTTTTTTCGTGGCCGGTAGGCGTCGACATACCACCATTTGGTGTCCTCCTGTGACGTCGACGTGCTTCCTCCGGAAGCTCCCACCTTTGGTCGCCATCTTCAGATTCTTTTTTTCCGCCTTTGGGTCTGGATCGATACGGAAGGAGCTTCAGAACTTTGGAGAGAAGAATCGACGAAAAATAACAAAAACACCAAGAAAAGAACTTTATTGACGTAGTGGCCTTCGAGTCTGTGAACCGGGACACAGCGAAGAGGAAAAAAGACCAAATCTTCGACGTCCTACGGAGAATGCGCATACGGGGGGCTCCCTGTGCGCGGTAATGGACAAGACACCATTCAAGTTCTGCGACAATTGTCAACACAAGTACGCACAGAAGGATCAGCATCCGGTCTGTAACCTTTGCCTGCCGCTGGACCACCGAAGCGAAGATTGCAACGCATGCTCGGCGTTCACCCCGAAGACTTTAAGGGTGAGAGAGAGGCAGAGAAGAGCAAATTACAACATGCAGGGTCAAGGACCACCTCTGTCGCTTCGAGACCTGGGCCTCTCCAGCGAAGAAGAGGACAAGGTCGCCGAAGGGCCTGAAGGCGAAGAGGACGCGCACGTCCCAGTCGTTGAGGTGGAAAAGACTCCGAAGGAGGTAAGAGAAGCATCGACACTTCCTCTTCTTAGGTTGTGGGAATCTGTTTTCTTGGTTCAGGGCTGCCCCCTAAATATTGTATTTAGGGGGTGTTTTAGGGGTCTTGAGGTAAGTAGCCAGTGGGCTACTGACCTTAGGGTGACTAGTCCCTTGGTGTGCTCACCCCACGTGGGGGAGTGGGCACAATCCCTAATCCTGATTGGGGAGTGCCTGCCATTTGCAAGATGGCGGGCACTGAAGAGTGGGCTTCACCTCGCCGTCCCCCACCTGTGGGGTGGGGTTGGCAGAGGTGGGCACACCTTTGGGCTGGCTAATTTTTCCTGCCCGTCTGCCTGCCGAAAAGGAGGTGAGACGGGAAGGGGGCCTGCTCCTGATAGCAGGAGAGGCTGGGGGTCGCATTAGAAAGGCGGCAAGGCATTTGAAGCTCCCCTGCCACAGATGGCTCTTCCTGACCTGGGGGAGGTGTGAATAGAGTTCGTAATGACTGTGGAGGTTTGAAGTTTGTAATGACAAACTCCCCGCACCATATACTCTTAATGGCATTACTGCACTTACAATGTCTATTGAATTGGTCTAGACACTGTAGGGGTACAGGGCTCATGCACCTGTACCCTCACCAGTGGTATAGTGCACCCAGCTAGAGGGGTGGCTGACCTATGCCAGGGCAGTGGGTTGTAGGCATGGCACACAGGGATGTGTAAACAATGGGTTGTGAAATGCACGCCTGTGTACTCAATGCTTCTCACGCTTGACTGCTTCAGACCTATAGAGGCGTGCAAGTTTGCTCCGCGCTCCGCCCCACTGCGCTGCAGTATAAACAAACACGAAGGAACCAGTTTAGGTTCCAATCAAACTGCACAGCCATTTGAGAAACTGAATAAATCAAATCAATTAAGTTCTCCATTTTATCTTTGTTTTCACTCCATGCTTGCTCCATTACTCGTTTATCCATATTTCTTTTTATCACATTATCTTCAGTTCATTTGATACATTCCATCACCATGCCAAGCTTTGCGCATACACAGGAAGGACACCGATTGATTCCACATGTTACGTCTTTATTTTAAAAATGACCCAATGCATTTCGGAAGCCATCTTCCCTTCGTCAGGGGTATCTACAATACAAAATTAAATGAATTCATAAAGATTGCCATCAGCAAAAAAAGCTGCATTCAAACATTAACCATATGTCAACATTCATTTACTCTACTCCCTGTACAAGAAATTCATCAATGCTGCGTGCGCTTTTCATTAAGCTAACCTAAAACATTTCTCATAGTTTGTTTCACCAGAGCTTTAGATTGCGCTCCCTGATCCTTAGTGGGCTCACAGATATCTCCCATTGGGACCTCCCATGTCAACATATTGTTCTCCCAATATCCGAAGATATTCTTATATCCCTTCTCCTGGCAGTGGGCTTACCGTAACATGAGTACTTTCATCAACGTTAAAGACCCGGATTCACATCTATCGTCACGCATTCTTAAAACTGAAATGCGGTACAGGTCCTTCCATTTCCTACTCGATAACGTGCCGCAGCTCAAACTGATGAATTTCTTGTACAGGGAGTAGAGCTTGGCATGGTGATGGAATGTATCAAATGAACTGAAGATAATGTGATAAAAAGAAATATGGATAAACGAGTAATGGAGCAAGCATGGAGTGAAAACAAAGATAAAATGGAGAACTTAATTGATTTGATTTATTCAGTTTCTCAAATGGCTGTGCAGTTTGATTGGAACCTAAACTGGTTCCTTCGTGTTTGTTTACACAGGGATGTGTGCCATGTCGACTCTTCACTTTGTTCTGCTTCAAAACACGCAGCCTGCAATGGCAGTGTGTGTGTAAAGGTACAGGGCCTCTAAGGGTGGCACAATAAGTGCCTCAGCCCTTAGAGGCCTTCCCTGGCCACAGTGCCCTTGGTACCCATGGTATATTTTACAAGGGACTGACATGTGGCCAGAGAGGTGCCAATGGGGGGTACAAGGCACAGTTTTGGGAAAGAACACAGGCCCTGGAAACCTTATTGGAAGGGACCCAGGGCAAATAGTCAAATTGCATCAGTAGTCTGTCAAAAAATGGAGGGGTTACTGCAACAGAAACCCAGCTTCCTACAAAGTGTCCCTGCGCACTCAGCACGATAAACACAAATAATATTATGCTTATTCAACAGACAGGCAGACACAATCACCAGGCAAAAAAGAAAAAATAATCTAAGAGCTTGCACACACTCAAAGAGGGTTGTAGACTGACCAGAACGATCGGGTTTCACAACCACCCATCACGGAAAAGGGGGAAAAAAGCACTTTCCGACTCCAACCACTAGATAACGGGATATGCACAATATGTGAATCTAGAAGAGTCCAGCTGCAAAACTATTGTTACAGGTAAGTATTGGCGAGAGGATGTAGCCTTACGGCTAGAGCTGTTGACCTCGAAGCTGTTGAACCGGGTTTGAGCCTCGGCAACGACGCTCGGCATCCTGTGATAATGGGCAAATCACTTAATCCTCCTGTGCCTAACAAAAATGAATGTGTCCTTGTGTAACGAAACTGGTGCTATGGAAAGCACTCTGATAGCCGATATCTTCGGGTCTAGTTTGCGCTATATAAAACTAAAAAAAAACTTAACTAGTTTCTTATTGATACATTGGAGGTGGGTTTCATAAAGGGAGCGATAGTAGTACTCCACGGATATAGTAATGCTGTGTCCAAGGATCAAGATGCCAGCCCTCCTGCAGTGCTTCGAATTCTAAGAAGTATCCTAGCCTTCTGTTAGCATGCCAAAACAAAAGTTTTTCAGCCTATTACCTGGTCTGTCACATCTGTTGCCATGAGGCCATCCATGTTAATTGCAGTGTATAGGGACATCTGTAAGAGGACCTCCCTATCTACCGCATGTTGTTGCTTTAATTTATTAAATCAAACTCAAGAGAAGGTTCTGTATGATGCAAATACTGATCTAATGCGTTTCAGGATGATCTTACATGTGATAATGAAGAAAGTAGATGCAACGTGAAATAAAACAATTGCATACGATCACTCAAATTGGTCAAGTGGGGAAAACGGGATTGATCTGAGGTTGTCTGGTTTCATTCTACAATTCTATTTCATTCCAGTCCAATTATCAAGCTACTTTTATTTACTCTGGACTTTCCTGAGATATTGTTAGCAACTGAAGGCTTACCCCAAGGTACGGTAGAGGGCTTGTGATGCAGATACAGCATTATTTTATATTGTCAAATCTATGACTCTTATTGAGAAAAGGGGCTTCATTTAGAGGGCAGGATGGAATGAAACACAACATACTCCCCGCGGATGCTTGAAATGACTGATGTTGAACCACAAGAGGATACAGACCCTGATCTGTATCCCACACGACCATCACCACCTCATGATGCTTCTGCATATCAGGATTTAATAGCCCAGGTAGCAACTTTCCACCAGGTCCCCTTATATAAAGATACAGTGGAGGAGGATTTTCTCTTCAAAACTTTATCTAATGCCCAAAGAGGGGGAACAATATTTACTACTCCTTAAAGGAATGACACGTCACACAGACAACATTTTTAAAAATCCTGTTCTAGCTAGAATCATAACACGCATTGACAAAAAATATAAGGCAGCACCATCAGATCCTACGTTTATTAAAGGTCAGTTAACCCCAGACTCTTTGGTAGTCTCAAATGCAAGGAAGAGGACTAACTCCCAAACATCAGGAGACGCACCACCTCCAGAGAGAGAATCTAAACTAATAGATGCTTCTGGGAAACATGTTGCTGCACAAGCAGCTAGTCATTGGTGTATAGCCAACAGCCAAGCTGTATTAGCAAGATATGACGGAGCCCACTAGGATGAATGGTAACCCCTACCAGAAGAGCACAGGCGCTCCCATGTTTCAGGACTTAAGCCTGAAATACAGCAAGCTATTCTAAATTTACCTTTTGATAAGGAACATCTTTTCAGACCTCAAGTGGATACAGCCCTTGAGAAAACGAAAAGAGACAGGTCGCAAAATCATTGAGGGCTCTACAGACAAACACATACCGTGGTTCCTTTCGTAGGCCCAGTTGCAAGCAAGGTGCAAGATCTGCCACATCGGACAGCACTGGGTCAGCATACAAAACCTAAGAACAAACCTCTACTCAAAAATCCTTCTACAGAGGTTCTTGTAGAGTAAAAAATTAAAGGAAGAGACCAAGGGAACAATACCCGTTGCTCAAACAATAGCAAATAATGGCTTCCTTACCATTCCGCCATACCACTTAACACCTGTCGGGGTCGTCTTCAACAATTTCTCACCACTTGGAAATTAATTACAACAGGTCAATGGGTGTTGGATATTATCCAACATTTACTGTCTGGCGCTCATTACAACTCCTCCAAATATCCCACCTATTAAACTGTCCATTCAACATCAAATTCTCCTACAACAAGAAATAACAGCTCTATTACAAAAACGAGCAATAGAACCAGTTCAAAAACAGTTTCAGGGAACAGGAATTTATTTACCATACTTCCTTATTCCCAAAAAGGATGGGTTGCTACAACCCATTCTCTATCTCAGACCACTAAATCATTACATCATATCAGAACACTTCCATATGGTCACTCTTCAAGAGATCATTTCTTTGTTACAAAATGACGTTATGGCTGCCTTAGATCTAAATTACGCCTACTTTCATATACCTATTCATCCAGCGCACAGACAATATCTCGGGTTTCATTTTCAGGGAAATCATTATCAATTCAAAGTTCTTCCCTTCGAGATTACCACTGCACCAAGAGTATTCACAAAATGTCTAGCAGTGGTAGCAGCACATCTGCGCAGACAAACCTACATGTCTTTCCGTACACGGCTGGCTAATAAAAGCAAACAGCCTCAGTCTTTGCAAACAAAATACTCAACAAACCCTAACCTTACTGCATCAACTAGGGTTTACCATCAACCTACAAAAGTCACATCTACTACCTAGGGGCCATGCTCAACACACACTCCGCATTGGCATACCTAAATTCAGACTTAATACACATCATAGTAACATTGATGCAATAGTTTCAAACAGGCAGTCAAAACATTTCTGCGACTTCCAGGCATGATTGCATCTTGTATTTCAATAGTTCCACATGCCAGACTACACATGAGACCTCTACAAGAATGTCTCTTATCAATATACACAGTCACTAGGTCAACTTCACAATCTAGTGTTGGTAGACAGCCGTGCACATCACTCTCTGCAATGGTGGCATCTACAAAATCTATCCAAGGGGCGGCCGTTTCAAGACCCAGTTCCACAAATAATTGACAGCGGATGCTTCCCTAATCTGTTGGGGTGCACATCTCCAAAACCTCACAATTCAGGGGGTATGGGATTCCAAACACAAGGATCTCAATATCAGTCACTTAGAGCTGCAAGCTGTTCACCTAGCAGTGAATGCCTTCCTACCTCACCTAAAACACAAAGTTGTCCCAATTCGAAAAAACAATGACAACTATGTATTATATACAAGTACAGGGGGGACGCATTCTCTCCAATTGTCTATTAGCATATAAAATGTGGAGATTAGCAATACATCACAACATTCACCTTCTAGCAGAACATGTCCCAATCAAAATTGAGGACTTTCTAAGCAGGGCACAGCAACAAATCAATGAATGGGAACTCCATCCAATGGTTTGTCTACTGTACTTTAAAAAAAATGGGGGTTCCTACAAATAGATCTCTTTTCAACAGAACAAAACGCAAAATGCCCACACTTCGCAAGCAGGTATCCACACCAACAGTCCAAGGGCAATGCTCTATGGATGAACTGGTCTGGAATATTTGCATACGCTTTTCCTCCTCTCCCACTACTTCCGTTAGCTGTCAGGAAACTCAGGCAGCCCTCTTACCATGATAGTAATCACTCCAACTTGGGCTTGCCAACCATGGTTTTCAACACTCTTTGATCTATCTCTAGTTCCACACGAGAAGCTTCACCTCAACCCGGACCTTCTCACACAAAACCAAGGAACACTAAGACATCCCAATCCCAAGGAGATGAATCTTGCAATTTGGCTCCTGAAATCTTAGAATTTGAATACTTAAATTTACCTCAAGAATGTATGGACATTCTTAGAGGCTCGCAAACCTACCAGAAGGCGAAGTTATGCGGCTAAATGGAAAAGATTTGCTATAGTCTGTCACAAACAAAACATCAACCCTCTTCATGCAAAGGTACAAACAATAATTACTTATTGCATTTACAGACCAGGGTTGGCATACACTTCTATACGATTACACCTTGAGGCTATTGCAGCATTTTTGCAATATAGACAGCACTTGTTATTTAAAATCCCCGATATTAAAGCATTTATGGAGGAACTTAAAAGAATCATTCCTCCTAGGCTTCCACCTGCACTAGCATGGAACATGAACTTTGTGTTAACAAGACTCGTGGGTCCTCCTTTTGCACCACTCTACTCTTGTCAATTGCAATACTTAACATGGAATCTTCCTTTTTAATTGCTATTACTTCACTTAGAAGAGTCCGTAAAATTCAGGCACTAACCCATGAGGAACCCTTCTTCGAGCTACATAGAGACAAAGTAGTACTTATAACCAATCCTAAGTTCCTACGGTAGTTTCCAATTTTCATATTAATCAATCCATTGACTTACCTATTTTTTCCCCGCAACCGGATTCTGTTGTAGAAAGGGCATTTACACACTTTAGATGTCAAAACGGCCCTAATGTATTATATCGATAGAGCTACATCTTTCAGGAAAACAAAGCAATTGTTTATTGCCTTCGCACTTCCACTTATGGGAAAGACAATTTTTAAATCTGGAATTTCAAGATGGATAGTTAAATCATCCAAACGTGTTACACAAAAGCTAAGAATACACTATAGGATTGCAGCATCCACACCATGGTTTTTTTCCTATTTACTCCTTGTTTATCATTTTATTCCATGCTTGCGTGCCGACTGGAGCCGTGCCTCGCCTCAAAGCACGTCTATGGAACTCCAAAACACTTGCAGCAACACTCTGCTACATTTCCAATCGCACAGCCAATCGAAAATTATTACAACCCCTTCCTCTTGTTCAAAAATCCATGTTTATTCCATGTTTTTCATAATTCATCAAACCTTTCACTCCTGTTCACGATAAGGCTGTCCGTCATCCCAATTTTTTCAAATGATGCAGTTATGCCAATCCAGGCCTTTTACTGTATCACGTGGGCAACTCAATTCATATTAGGCAGCTAAAATTATCATAATGTCCCAATGCATTTCGGGCTTTTTTGCGCCCTTCGTCAGGGGTAGCTGTTTAATTAGAATAAAAACCTCTATTAGTCTTACATGTCAGAAAACTACGCTGTTTTTGCACAAATGTTTACAATAATTCAATCATATCACAGTGCAATAATTGTAAATCAAGTAACTGAACCCTTTTAACCTAATTGTTCCTACCACCAACGCTAACCACAACCCAAAAAAAACGACATCCATACATTCATTGTGCTCCAACCTTAACGAGTGTTCACTGAACGCGGTAACCTTCCCCCCACATCCATCCACGATCGTGTACCTGCCTTTATGACCGCGTTACAAAGCGAATCCTCAACTGCCCGATAACATTGATATAAACTGTCCCCCCTGCGTGTATCTATCCCCTCACCCAACTACCACCTAAACTCTAACTCACAAATGTGTGTCTAATGTCCCAGCCACATCAACTCACTCCTATGCGCTGTAACCTACCCCAAACCCGTTCTAGACCACATACCTGCTCTTCCTCAATTGTTAATCCTAACACCTCCTTTCTTCGTAGCCGTTTCACCATACACAGGCTCGAACACCTGACTCCTCCCTACGCTCTCAATTTAAGCTCTTCCCATCGCGTGGACTCCACCAAAAGCTAAGAGCATTTTTTCTGGTCCACCTAAAGCACATTCCACTAGGAAAATAGGAGCTTATTCCTATTGCTGATATTTGCAAAGCAGCATCTTTGTCCACTCCACATACTTTCACAAAACATTGTCTGGATGTCTTTGCACGCCAACAAGCTAATGTTGGTCAAGTAGTCCTAAGAATTCTTTTTCAAACAACTGCAACCCCCACAGGTTAACCACTACCTAGGGAGAGGGACTGCTTTACAGTCTATGCAAAGCATGTGTATCTACAGCGCACATGCCTCGAACGGATTGTTACCCTGTTTGCATCTTTTCTTGGCATTTAGTGCTGTAGATTCACATGCTCTAACTCTCTTCCCCAAAAACCCTGTGTGGGTAACAGTTCATACACTTTATGTACTTATCATACTACTGCATGGACATCACATTGCTGATATATATCATACTTACATTCTCACCTACCCACGGCAAAACAATCTGAAGATGGCATTGATGACCATGCACAGTATTGCCAAGAGGAGTCACACAGCCTTTTCAAAGAAAACGTCTTCGAACAAAAACAACTTGTAATCATCCGAGCTCAACATTAGATAGTGGACAAAGCATGTGAATCTACAGCACTACATGCCAAGAACAGATGCGCGCAGGCTAAGTAACAATCCTTTCTCCAAAAAGAACATTGCTCCACACCTTAGTTTTGTAAAACAGGATCTGAATGAACAACAAGACTTCTGTAACTGTCTTCTGGACAGATGAGACCACAGTGGATTTGTTTGAGCATAATGCACCAAGATTCTTTAGACAAAACAATCCAAAACACTTTTTAATAGGTCAACATACTATCTGTTGGTTCATTCATATGTCCATGTTGTAATCACTTTACATCCAAAAATAAATTCATAAGCCAAGTCAACAGGACAATGATTCAAAACTCCCCAGTAAATGTTTCACTCAGTGGCTGAAAGAATGTAGAGTTTGAATTCTCTGTGTATACACCGGAACTTCACTGAGTATTGTGCATGAACGAGTGTCTTAAAAGATCTCCAAGCTTAAGCAATTTTAAGGAGCGGGCCCAAATTATGATGTTTGTGTTGCAAATTTCTCCTAGGCGGCGGGTGCCAAACTTCTGTAAGATAACGTTTATTCAAATTATTGGTACTAAAGGGGTGGGGGAGTCCCACACATTACTGAATCACCTGATTACTTTTTTTTAACATAAGGCTATTAACATAAACATAACATGCATTTGTAAGGCGCGCATTCACCCAGGAGGGAAACTTGGCGCCGAATAGCAGATGTTTGTTACTCAACGGTACTCATTTTATCGACCCCAGAAGGATGGAAAGCTGAGTGTACCCACTGGGATTTGAACCTGTGACCTTGATGTCAAACACAGGCCCCTCCAGTGGATGCATTGGTCCACTAAGCCACCAGACCTAGCTCATTGATTGTTGCCTTTTTTTTGTTAAGATAAATGACAAAGTGAAATATGTATGTCCTTTTCACATAGTTATATTTGTTAGGAATTGGTAAGGACTAGCTGAAGGTGAAAATGTCTTAATATTTTTCTCCATAGAGTTTTATGAGAGTTTACATTTTCCCACATCACTGGTTTTCTTTCCTTCCTATGGGAAATACCTCCTACAAGAAAGGTCCTTTTTTAGATTTCACTTGCACAGCGCTTGCGCTGTTTGTGTGAAATCTATTTTATTTAACATAAATCTTAAAAGGGGCTTACACCCCGCCCCCTTGCTTTTCATTGCTTCCTGTGCTTGCCACTTTTCTTCCGTTTCTATTGGCTGTAGCATCCTGTTCCTCCTGTGTTTGCTCCCGAGGCCCAAGTACTGGTGCCATCTGCTTTGGTGGAACTTCTTGTCAGCACCTCTGCGAAGCCAAAGCTCGAATCCCAACGTGCACTCACCAGTCTCCAAGGAGCCGAAGCAGGGACCCACTCTAGTGCTCCCGTCACTCACCAGTCCCCCCCGAGGCCGTAGTTTTAAACTAATTTTGCCTCATCAATGTGTGGGTGGCGGCCGGTTTTGTTCTTCTCTCGTGCTGACTTTGTGGCTGTTCACCATATCAAAGTTGACAATGCGTAAGGTAACCCCTAGACTTTGTACAGTGTTCATCCGGCGTCAAGCCCCTTACAGTTGTGCTACCAAGAACTTAATTTGGAAACATTAGCACACAGAAGCCGGTAATGACTAGCATGCCTGTCCCAGACATGGCTGCCTTTGTGACTCTAGAGCCTAACGCAGGCTGGTAATGCTGTTTTTGTTAGAATGATGTTCCATATCAGATGCACGGGCCAATGGGATGGGGTGTGGCGGTGTGGGCATCTGGGCAGCGCACTGTGTCTGTGAACTGGCACCATAAGCTGCACTTCGTCAAGAAAGCAAGATGTGTAGAGCCTTGGTAAGTGCAGCTCCAGGAAAGGTATTGTAGACTTGGGTTTAGAAGCTGGTTTTGTCCCTGATCTTTTTTGTAGCCTGATGGTACATCTGCAGTTCAGTGTCTGCTGTTCGTTTTTCCTGGATTTATACTTGTTCTCTATGCATCTTGTTACATTTTGCTAACACCCCCAGATTCCTCCCGCCTCCCTCAACTCTCCTGTCACCAACATGTTAGGGATTTCTTAAACTTTCCGCGTGTTCTAGCACTAGTGACAAGAGAAGAGGGAAGTGCACAAATGTTGCAAACAGTTTCCCCAACAAGCATGCATGTTTGAACGAGTTATTTTTCTAATGCAGTTTTAACAGAGCAAACCAAACTCTTGTCCTATAAATGTACCACTGGTTTCCTTTGTACCCTTAGCTCCTCTGCATTCAAGGCTTGGGTTTGGCTTTACGAAAGCAATGTGTTCTCATGTCAAAGTGATTGTTGTAACAATGTCACGAGGGGTAAGTCATTCTCACTGACCCCAATACTCTAGCATAAAATTCACTTTTAGATGGCCCTTGCCCAATTATCCCAATTCCTGTGAGTTCCCCTCTACCAATTTGCTCTTCACTGAACTTGTGGCACCAAGTATAGTTCCATATCTGGGAATCCTGAGCATCCAAAGTGGTTTGGCTTCTTAAGGAATTTCAAAGCTACCCTGTGTGTGCCCTCCGTCCATACAAAGTCCACCAGGATCAAAGGTGGATTGGCTTATTAAGGAATTTCAAAGCTACCATATGTCTCATCCCCCCTCCCCCCACCCCCATCCATACAAAGTCCACCACGATCCATTATAGTTTTTTATGCCAGTGCCCAGAAATCCAGAAGGGTGGGGTTCAGCTGTTTCCCACCATTATAGAGCTAAGAAGTAGGTTGTTGCGATTACCCTTTGTTAGCGTGAGTGGCCATGTTGGTTGGGGCTATGCAGGCTCAATCAGATTGCCATTTTGTAGAAAGGCTAAATTGAGTCATTCGTGGCCTCACCTCCTGAAAGATTAAGGGTTCAAGTCCTCCTCTCATAAGGTCGCCTTTTGGGAAGTGACACAAAGGGATCGTTATTTTATTCAAGGAAGTTGACATAACTGCAGCTATTAACATCTCATGGTTGGATGTTGCTCCTGTTATTGGCAGCTCTTAATTTATAAAGGAATAAGTGCTGAGCGCTCAGTTTTTTATTTTGCCCCAAAGAACCTGCCTCCAGTGCTGCCAAATGCCCGGGTTGCTGAATGCCTAGGCTGTCCACTCTTGGTTCCACCTCACGCCTCTTTCATCCATCACCATTCACTCTGTGCCCCTTATCTTACTCTTGCATGTTTTTGTGTCCCTCCTTTCTGGCTGGTTCTGGTTCACGTCTTTCTTCTCCTTTATTTCCCCCCTTTCCTGCATTTCTCTCTCTCGTTCTGAGTCGAAGTCTGATGATTGAAAATAAGTCCCGGACCCCAAAATGAGCGAAACACAATCACTGGCTCAAATTAAGCACTGGCTGTATTGTGCTTATTTGCCATATGGTGGCCTCTTACCACCATAGCTGAATCGGAACAACACTCAGCAGAATGTCGCCTTTGTGCAACTGAGACAAGTGTCTCTCTGAACCTGTGATCGACTTGCCTATTGGTCTAGAACTAGATGATCCGTGCCTATTCTCAGTCTTTTACACTTTGATGCTGACAATCCAGCAAGGCTTATTGATCACAGAAGGAGAGTGTTCTTTGGAAAGATAGACATTTTTCACAAATGGGAAGCAGGATTATGAAAAGTAAAGTGCACAATGCTGGGTATTTGACAAGAATTCACTGAGGAACTGTAAGCCTTTGCATCAAGGCCATAGTAGGGGAAATGTGCTCTTGGCGCACCCCATCAAATAATCTTAAATATACGCTATTCCCACATGTTATGCGATTTACCTGGTGGCGGTGCCAGTGAACATGTCAAGTGCTCTTACTTTCATTGTCTCAACTTTGTGCATTTCTGAATTTCCAATAGTTAGATATCAACTCTTCCCAAAATGCACAGTAGGTTTTGCTATTATTGACTAGATACCCTCCCTTAACTGTTTTTCAGTCACATTTCGGACGTCGTGAAAATTTTAATTGTTGCGCTTTATACATAATGAACAAGACTAAATTATCGCAAGACCTTGGTTCTCCCTTCAATCATACAGGGCCCCACCACACAGCCATAATCTTGATTTAGTATTTACAGAGTCCAGGTATTACCCAGTTGCATTACTTGCAAATTTATTTGCTTGATCACTATGCATTTTGTTGTAAGGTTGCCTCTAGTACCATGGCGCTAAAGTAGAAAAATTGACGCATCAAAATTACATTCATGACTGGGAAATAGTGAGTCTAGATCATATTGTCATGGTTGTGTGAGACATGTTATAGGATTTAGTAGCAAAAGACACTACTTCAATTTGTGACACTCTAATCCACTCTGCTCTGACACATTACTCCACATGAAAGCACACCACTCTATGCCACATCTCACTACAACATTCTACGCCTTCCACTCTACAACAATGTACTCCACTCCAATCTGACACTCAATTCCACGCTTTTCTAAACCACTAACTTTTAGCCATGCTGAAAAGTAACCACGCTGGTGTACAACAGGGCTAAAACGCATTACCTAGTCGGGGAACGTGGGGTTATGCCATGTATTGGCTATAAATGACTAACTTTTAATATTGGCTTGCTCATTTTTGCTGCAGTGTCTGCCTGAATTTCTTGTATATTGCCTGTTTTTACTGCCCATACGTCACAATTTGCCCCCAGTAAACTACTGTTGCATAGATCCCGTACACACCCCAGATCGCTTCCACATTCAAACCTGCTTTTTATAATTTTATTTTAGGGTCAGTATTACATAGCACCAAAATCACCCGAAGGTTCAGGAGCAGATTATCGTACCACCACTTACTACACAATATATTGGCTTTCTCAATAGAACAAGTCATAACACTTTTACAGTTTCTTGCACAACTGCTCACTAAGGAAATCGTAATAAAAAAAATACATATATATCTATATCTATATATCTATATATATATGGATTCTTGGAGAACGTGAGAGGATGGGCGTCCCTGCCGTCAGTTGCCTTTTGGAATATTGTTGAAAAGGGATGCCCGCCGGCTGCATTTGGAGACAGGAGGGAGTGTTTCACGGAAGGGCCTGGTGAGGCCCACCTGGCATAACTGAAAAACTTTGAAGACAGCCAGGGTTTGTAGGGGAATTTCCCTTGCACGCCAGCATGACGGAATTTAAATGAATGGCATGAAGGTGAGAGACTACCAGCGATCTCATTTTAAATTAATGGAGTGGTAAAACCTTTGACATCGGCATTATGACATATAACTTTGCCACAGATGGAATTTAATCCTTTAAAGGCGACGAGGAAGTATGGAATGACAAAACGAGAATCAAAGGTAATAACACACCAATTACCGATGTGAAAGAACATGGTTTTGCATATTCAACAATGAGGCATTATGGACTCTGTGGTCCGCTCAACAACGAACTGAGTTCAGTGAGGATAAATGGTGGATGCAAAATACATGAAACTTTATTGATTATTCTATGCATCAAATTTAAAGCAAGTTTTTCACTGACTTTGTTTCACAACCTCAGTAACAATCATTTGGATGATTATTTTCTATGAGTCTTTTTAAGCACTGAGACAATGCATGTCCGTTTTCACTGTTGATACATTGGTGGTATAAATAGCTAACAGATGACCACCCCTCGAATTAGCATATGATTAAGACTCGGATGGAGTTGAAATGCGTTATGCTACACATTTTTGCTGCAATTAAAGACCTGTCACGAATGACTGGCTGGAAGGCTTGTTTACACAGTACCGGAAGGTGCAGTACGTGTTTTCATATGGAGTATGTGGGGAGTGACGTGCCCTTTCAAGCCCCGACCCGAGAGGATGGGCGTCCCTGCCGTCAGTTGCCTTTTGGAAAATATATATATATATCCTGGGATTCTTGGAGAACGTGCACTATAAGTAGTAGAACATTGAATACTGCTAACGTTCCAGAAATTGGCAGCATTGACAGCAATTTAAAATTTTCAACTTCTTAAAATGTATTTCTATAGTGGAATTATTCTCTGCTTTATATGGGTTGACCAGAGTTAGCAAGGCACCCCCTAAGGAGAGATTATTTAGCAGGTCAGGGAACAGGGGAAATATAATCAAAACTTACAAAGGTAATAATCCCTCTAGACCTAAATTTCTTTCATTAATGGCTTCTCAAAGCTCAAAAATAGGGCATAAAGAACATTATTCTCCACACAAGACAATTGGTCATTTTTACAAATTTTATTTCATTTTTTTCTTTTTTACTTATTTATCTGATATTTCTCATTATAAAAAATACATGACTCTTTACAATTAATATCACCATTTTTTACAAAAATATGACTGTTTTCATGATTCAAATAATGCAATACATATAACACAATTGATTTCAACACCTATGAGTTCACAACTAACTAAAAAATATGATTCAACACACCCCCACACACAGTCACACCTCTCTCTACTCTACAACCACATCACTTACACACAATACACTCATACTCTACACCCCAGAACAACACTGCATGCACAGATGGAGAAATCCGGGTGAAAAAATCAACCCTCGATTGCTGTGCTGATAACTGGGATGTCTCACTCTAACTGGTCGACGTACGTTTCAATGGAATGATTTAATTACTAAACCATCTTCTTCAGGACCTGTTATTTTATGATTTATAACGGGTGGAAGGAGGGGGAACAGATCTGTAACGATAACGTGGAGAATATTTAGATTTTAATTATTTTCACTTATGCAAAAAGCCCAAAGAGATATCTTACATTTCTCCTAATATATACATATAAAACAAGCGAATGTGCCACTACTAAGCATTTTCAAAAAAGGATATCACCCATTATGTGAGGTTAGTGGTATTCATTCTCAACCCAACATGTGAAAAAAGATTTAGACATCTTGGAAGAAAAAAGACAAAATCATGGGCATCATTACATGATAGTAGTTCTATGCAAGATGGACATTGGTCACGATTATTGTTGGAGATGTGAAAAGAGCAGTGTACATAAAAAAGAATTTTTTGTCAAAGACAAAGTGAAACGGAAAGGAAGAATTGTATTTAGTTATACATTCATTGAGTAGTCTCCCTTTCCTTAATTAAAAGCATGCTCCTAGCAATCTATGATGAAACATATTGCTAATTACCTGTAAATACTAAAAATGAAGGTTTCTAAAAACACTCTGGTACCCTGGGCAGGCAGTCAAATATGTCTGTGCCTCTGCAGGCCCTGGTTTCACGAAATAGAATCTTTCAATTATCTACAGGTTGATATAAAACGAGAAAACATGTCTATCAATTATCTCATGGTGATAGAATTAATAAATTTCAAACCCTTATATTATCATCTGATGGTATAAATCATTACCTTTTATTCACGGTCTCCTGATATATATCTGGGGTCCTAATAGAAATTGACACCGCCGTTTAGTTTGTAGTCATTCGATATCTCAGCAGAATGCAATGGGCGTTTTCTCCTGAACAGTCTCTATGCTTGAGGAGAAGAACGCAATAATGAGGATAACCTTATGTTTTTCCTTTTATGGGTTGACTCTAAGAATCATGAAAACAGTCATATTTTTGTAAAAAATGGTGATATTAATTGTAAAGAGTCATGTATTTTTTTATAATGAGAAATATCAGATAAATAAGTAAAAAAGAAAAAAATGAAATAAAATTTGTAAAAATGACCAATTGTCTTGTGTGGAGAATAATGTTCTTTATGCCCTATTTTTGAGCTTTGAGAAGCCATTAATGAAAGAAATTTAGGTCTAGAGGGATTATTACCTTTGTAAGTTATATGGGTTGACCATACATCGTGGCCAGTCGATGTTTGGGGTATTTTGCATCTTTGTAGTTATGTCAATACCATCTTCAGTGTAGAAAAGTGTGATGCTGCTGTTTATGTACCTTACTATGATTGTTTTTTCAAGTTTTTAAATCGCTAAGTACTCCCCTTAGACTTGAAAGCCAAGGATTTGTGTTGCCGGGGCTAAGCAGACGAATTACTGCTTTAGTCATAGGCGCAAAATTGAAGCTACTGGCTTCGGGGTACCATTGATTTGACAGAGGCTAATATCCTTTGACTTACACAAACTTAAATGATATATTTGTGGTTTATTTCTCATTGATAAAAAAGTAAACCTGGTTTCAACATTACTGCCTTTTGTCCCACCTTTCCAGTTTTAAGCATTTGAATGGGAATTATCCTGTATAAATCTGTGTTGGTAAGAACCATTTAAACCCCTTTGAAACAACATTTTATAAATAGTTTTTAACTTTATTACTAGTTTCATCCACAAGTGTTGATAGTTTTAGAATTGGTTTCAAAACTTAATCCAACATTTTTTTTTTTTTTTTTTGCAGAGACCTTCACCACGAAGAAGCAACAGTCCGGACAAATTCAAGCGTCCCACCCCGCCACCGTCGCCAAACACACAGACCCCAGTGCAGCCTCCACCTCCACCACCTGTGCAGCCTGCAATCTCCTCTTCAGCCTCTCACTCTGCCTCTTCTCAGCATTCATCGCGCCCCTCCTCTCAGCCATAGTGCATGTGCTCAGCAGCCTCTGCATCCAGAGATGGACTCTTAATATGGAGCAGTTTACTAAAAGCCAAAGGCTTAACCTGGCATATTGGGATTTGACTTATTTGCACTGAAGTTATATAGGCTTCACTGTTAATTGTGTTGTAAATGTTTGTCTGAAATGGAGCAGGTGTTGTTTGGTCTACAACACTTTTACCAACCTAATTTTCTGTCAGTGTTTACTGGATATTCATGTATTCATTCTCTGGCTGGAACGCTTCCTACTTTACTCTTCGTCAGTACGATATTGGATGCCTTGTTACATGGCTCCAGTGCTTAATTTCTTGGCTTATAGGTTTCTAAAATTAAAGGGAGGCCTTTTAATGAAGATTTGTTTCAGTGCAGTTTGCTGAAAATTAGAGGCATGACAAGGATGTATTATAAGTTTCTTAATGCTGTTTATCACATATACAAAAAACCGTCACGACTTTTGAATAAAATGAAGATGTAAGCTTCAGTGCAAAAATGTTTTTACAGACACAATAATCAGTGCCTGAGATGCATGCAACTTTACTGTATCTCCATGCAAATATTTTATTGCAGGTTCAGTATTAAGTACACGTGACATATCCAGGGATTTTCTTAGGATGGATCTCACATGAAGCATCAGTTCTGTCTGACATGTCCAATAACCTTTCAAATAGTCGAAATATGTGGAATGTAATGCACACTATACTGATCTTAATATTTGTTTTAGTAGTAAGTAATGTTGCCCTGTCTATACTGCTATTTTTTGACAAAGCTGACAGGAAAGTGTTCCTTTCCACGCTTCTCCAGAATTGAATGGAAATGGTGCTTTTGAAATTCTGCTACTATGGGTAGTACGATTGTTGATGTATTGCATTTGCAGTCACATTTATCCTCTTTTAGGAACGGAATTGTGAACAAATATTTTAAAAGTTTATAAAAACATTAGACAAAATTAATATTTGGGATAACGTTTTTAGAAATCTGGACGAGTAGCTAAAATATTGTGATGTTTGTTAGAAACAGAACAAAGGTCCTAAGGAATTAAGATAGCATAGCACTAATGCTTTGAGCTGCAAATGCTGGTACAGTGTAAGAAAGGAAATTTCGAAATACATTATTTTGATTAATTTAGCACAAATAAATTGTTCTGTTTCATCTTGCAGTGGCAGCAAATTTGTTTGCCCTCCCCACAGTTCTGCTGCTACTGTTTCTGTATCAGACACGCTAATGTAAGTTCTCATTTAGGCCACATACACAAGAAAACTGCCCTCCTTATCTGTCTCGTACCTTTCTCTAACTTTAGCAGAAGTAGCACCCTGTTGCCCAGCTCCTTCACTGTACCAAGTTCTGAAAACCATGAGCTGGATTTCAATTACTTTAGCATAAAGTGGATGATGCCAATAATAAAACTGAAATCTTAAGATATAAAATACAATACAAATACAATGCACAATGGAATGTCTTGTTTCTTTGGAGGAATGCCAAGACAAAGCAGCACATAATGCACATTTTGCAAAATATTGTTGACCAGTTGCCAGCCAGAGAACTAGAAATTGATCAATGCTGCCTTCTTATTTCTGTAGCACGTTACAGGAAACCTATTTAGACCAAAATATCAATGTCGAGAAAAAAGTATGTGGAAGTTTGTTACTCTTATCTAATGTTTGTCATTGTTGGTAAAAGAATGAGGTCTGTGTGTGATAAACAAATGGCTCAACCCAGTGCACATGTTTTTATTAGACTGTACAAATCAAGAGCCAGGGAATAAAAGTCATGCCATTGTGGCTCGCCTTCTCTTAAATGTTTTTTCAGGGGCGGTATCTTCATAGTAAGAATGTTTGAAAGTGGCACTCTGTGCACCTCTTTCCCAACTCATTAGGAATCCTTGAAAGCCAGCCACATTAAAAAAAATTCTGTGCTACAGATCTACTGACATAGAGCTGGTTATTAGTAATTGTGTGAAGCAAACATCTGGACAGTTTTAACTTATCCACTGCAGCTTTTACAAACTCTTTAGGAATGTCTAAAGGCAGCTTTAGCTATAGTTTTACCTCATGTTATTAAATCCTAATTTAAGGACAATGAGTAGTTGTACTGAGAGCATGGGCTTTGCATCACTAACTCTCCCCCCTCACCTCCACACACACTTGGGCAATGGCTTTTATGTTTTTCATGGCTTCTCATTGTTTGGATGGTAAGTTCCTCAAAACCATGGCATTTTGATGATGATTACATTGTCTCATTGTGTTCCCGGCGGGTTTAGTTCATGGAGCCATTAAGTGGGCCTTTTATTAGACTGCAGATGCGACATGAGCCAATGTGTCCTTTAATATAGGCTGTCTTAAAGATCCAAAGATAATACTGGCCTTTGTCAAAGTAAAGCAAACACAAGGAGATGATGGATGGAGTGTTGAAACTTTTCAGACACTCCCCTCGTCACAGATCTGGGTTGAATCCATCATCATTCTTTAGCTCACTTTGTGCCACCTCAGTTCAGACCCAGCTATATGCAAATCAGTCTTGACCCTGTGCCTCATGGGAACAGTCCAGCCCGAACTGCCAAGCCAGGTCTTCCCTGAACCGGAAACAAGCATCCTGGGACCGGTTTCTGGGTAACACCCTTCATCAGCCAGGCTAGCTTGAATCCAGTGGCAAAGTGAGCAAGGGACCCACGTTCGCCCGAAGTTGGCAGGGTATGCCCAGACGTGGGTCCCTTGCTCACTTTGCCACTGGATTCAAACTAGCCTGGCTGATGAGGGCTGTTAGCCCGAAACCGGTCCTAGGATGCTTGTTTTCCGGTCCAGGGAAGACGTGGCTTGGCAGTTCGGGCTGGACTGTTCCCATGAGGCACAGGGTCAAGACTGATTTGCATATAGCTGTGTCTGAACTGGGGTAGTGAAGTGAGCTAAAGAACGATGATGGATTCAACCCAGATCTGTGACTGGGGGTGAGTGTCTGAAAAGTTTCAGCGCTCCGTCCATCTCCTTGTGTTTGCTTTGTCAAAAGTATCCACTATGCGATATTTTTTCTGTGTGTCTTAATTTCATTACTCAAAATTAATCCTCCGACTTCTTTTCATAATCTAATTCAGAGTGCAGTGTAATCGTGTTCATGCAGCCTGTGGCCTTTTTCCTAGCTTCCTTATTGTTGTAGCCCAAGATATTGAATCATTGTGGGATTTTATTGTAGGCCCATTGTTGCCCAGCATTTACCATGCATGTTCCCTTAAAGCCAGACCTATTCCCTTTACCTATGCTGGTTTTACCTTACCTCCATGCTGCTGCTGTGATTTGTTTGATGTTCTTTTCTCTCCCTTGATTTAAGTTGTACATTTTTCCTGTCCATAGCCTTTTGCCATTTTTTAATGAACATGAGGGCTAATGTCGGCAGTCTAATACATTCCGAACTTGTTTATTAGCTGGCTTTGCATGATTACTGCGAATGACTCGCTTTTCTGCTGAATTGTCTATTGATGGACCAGCTGCTCCCTCAAAGCCTGCAAAGAATTTTGAATTAATAGAGTAACCTTATCCCATAGTGTTAAGGCCCGAAGTACAAATCATACATTTAACTGCAAGTCCAATTACTTACATTTTTGCCACTGCTTTGACTTGTTTTCTTGTTCCTTTTCTCTATAAAAAGGTTTTTCACATTTCGGTGCTTACGGTTTAGGGGTGTATGGTTGAAATCGTTCCTCTTCTCGGGTTTTAATGTACATTTGCATACTTCTTCCCTCACTTTGTTTAGCTTAACATATATCTTCTGTCATGGGATTGACTGACTGACAAGTATTAGAGGCATTGTCCAGGTCATAGATGGGTTTATACAGTGCTATTGCACACCCTCCCGTTAGTGTTCGCTCGTTATTTGCTAGTTTGCATTCCTTATCTGTTGTGGGTTTTTTACTCTGATAAGCGTCATGCTCCTCCATAAGACTCTGGGTTCTAAATTTGAAGTTATTTTCCCATAAAGGGAATCTGATGGATTTACATTTTCCTGCACACTCCCATCTAGTGGTTGGGACCAACAGTCCTGATAAGTCTTTAGAATTTCAGTGCTTACAATTTCGAGTTCCAAAGAGTGAAACTTCAAGCCACTGTTACAGGCAACTTGTTTTCATTTAGAATTGATCCCAATCCCATGTCTTTGGTTTCCTTTGAAAGGGGTAAAACGGAGCTGGATAGAGAAAAGTTGTCCTCAGGACAAAGCACATGCTACATCGAAACAAATTGCGCTTCTAATTTTCATTTAAAAATACTCACCCACTGTTTACTACTTTGTAAAAATCAAAAACGGACACCTCTCTGTAAAGGAACCAAACAATGCCTTTTCGAAGCCACATGCTTGGCATGTTGTTGACCACACAAATTCGTACAACATACGAATCGCAGCTCGTTATTATTTCACAAGTGACTGAGCTGTCTTATAAAAAGTAAAATTCCAAGGCTTTTGGGCCTGGAAATATGCCATTGTTTGCGTTTGAGATACCCTTCTGTTGCTGTGGTAAGCAGAAGATATTGTAAGTTTAAAACGAAAATTTTGCGTTTTCCAAGCGGGTTAATAAATTTAATGTACAAGTGTGAAGAGACTTCAGTCTGGTATGAGCATGTCAAGTGTTGAATCTGTAGAGAACCAGTTTCAAAGCATCCCTTTAAATATGTATTGTCTTCAACATGGGGTCCTCGTGTTTTTTACACTCAATCTTCATTACCTATATTTTCACAAACTTTGTTATTGTATGTGGAGATACGAACATCTACCAGGCAAAAGTTTGAGTAATAATGAATGAGAATTAGGTTAAGAACATATGCAAGCATTAAAATAATGCATGCTGTGCTTCGTTTAAAAAGGAAGTGTCAGAAAATATGTATGTATGTACGGGTTGTCTTTGTTTAAATAGACCTTTTCCACCTAACCTCTGTCCATTTTCAGCTTAAGCGGCAGCCTGTTAAGTGGTTGGGAAGTTTTCAAATAGTGTTTGAGCTTTTACAGACGTATACAAAAGGCGTATACTGCAAAATGGATATTAGGACCACTCTATATTTGAAAATGAACTTCTGAACATTTGATGAGGCTTTTGAGGTTCTTTATACATCAGTGGGTGTACTTGGGTTTTGGAATGTAGTAGCCTGCATTTGGTACTTTGAAATAGGAATAAGAGTAATGACTTTAAAATGCGAAAGTAGAACTGCTAATAAAAGCATCTTTTGATGGCATACTGACTCTTGATGCATTAAAAGATTCTTAATGCTAGATTAGTTGAACTGCCTATGTACATCCATGAAAACAAATTAACCATGACAACATATTAAAACCTTAAGTCCTGGAAAATCTTTGCATTATTAATATTTCTCAGAACGTCATAAGCTCTTTGGCTGCTAAACAAAGTGGAGGACTGGTTTTTCAGGTCATTCTAACTGCGCCCTTTGACATTTTTTTTTTACTGATTGATACTTATTGCTGCTGCTTTTTCTTATAAAGTACAGCATAAATAGGCCCAGATCAAATAAATGTTGATGCCAAATTACTTAACTGTAATCCTGACTACAATGAGTTTTACACTTCTTCTCCCAGCCCTTATATACATGGATGAGCCACCCACAGTAGCGCCTTGTTATTACCGTTGTTGTGAAACTTATTTCACAACTCCTGTTTTTTCTTATCTACCCCACTGAGGGATATAATCGGTTTATCCCTGTATTGGAAGGCCTGAAATAAATAAGAAAACAGCATATAGATTGCATCCTAACTTCCAGAGAAGTGTACAGAAAGCAGGACTGCAATGGTGCAGTGTAGAACTTTGCGCAAATAGGATTACCTATGTTCACTGATAGCATAAACGTTTGGCCCTCATTTACCATCACAGCCCATGTCTGTGAGGACATTGTGAAGAACCAAGAATGTATAGATGAATAAGACGCATTTAATGTTTACTGAACAAATAACAGAAAAACGGCCACTAGCCATACCATCAAAGGTGGAACCCCCACGTTTAATCTGGAGATTGTTTTGAGACACAAACTTGTGGTTTGTGACTGGATATCAAATACTAAGTAGGGAAATCCCTTTAGCTGAATACGGCACATTACAACGCAATGTAATACATCGCGTGACCTTACAACGCAGTTGTTACAACGACCGCGTTAGTACGCAATGTATTACATCGCAAGTCTTTACAACGACTTCCACTAGGGGGCGCGCTGGATTTAGGAATAGTATTATTTACTATTCCTACTCCAGTTTGCGCAACAGTAGGGAAGGTGTTGGAATTCATTTCCAATACCTCAGCGCCCCCTAGTGGAATTCATTGTAAAAACTTGCGATGTCATTACATCGCGTACTAACAACGCGGTCGTTGTAACGACCGCGTTGTAAAGGTATCGCGGTGTAATGACCGCGTTGTAAAGGTTGTTTCCCCCTTTAGCTTCAACCCATGACCCCTCTTTCAGGTGAAGGATTGGCTTGTGACAGAGGGAGGGAGTGGAACCTTGCCCTTTTCTTAAGCTACCAGAATTGCCTGTTAGACTTGACATTTTTGGTGTGGCTTCCCCTGACTTTTTGCCTCTACTTCCTGTATTTTTGATGCTGTGCTGGATTTCGTTTTTGCTGGCCTAGATGCTATGGGCACTTTGCCACTGCTGATCAGTGTCAAAGTGTAAGTGCTCCCTGTGTAAATTGTGATTTCAATTGGTTCTCCCTGATCGGCATATTTGATTTACTGGTAAGCCCCTAGTAAAGTGCACTGAGTGTGCCAGATGCTGTAAATCAAATGCTACTAGTGGACATGCAGCACTGATTGTGCCACCCGCATGAATAGCCATGAAAAGGTATCTGAGACCTGCCACTGCAGTATCTGTGCACAGTTTTTAACTACCATGTCTACCTGGCAAGTGCATCCATTTGCCAGACCCTAACCTTTCCTTTTCTTACATGTAAGTCACCCCTATGGTAGGTTCAAGGTACACGCCTGGGGTGCAGTGTATGTTAAAGGTAGGACATGTAATAGTGTGTGTGACATGTCCTGATAGTGAAATACTGCCAATTTCGTTTTTCACTATTGAAAGGCTATCTGTCCTATAAGATAGAATAGGAGGTACTTTGTAACATCTTACAAGTATAACTTCCCATTGGGACAAGATGGAGAAATTAAGTTTTGGCTCTCTGAACTCCTAATTTAATAACACCTTTTAGTAAAGATGGTTTTTAAATTGTGTTTGAAAATGCCACTTTTAAATGCCACTTTTAGAAAGAAAGCATTTTCTTGTTTAACCATTCTGTGTGCTTCTGCCTGTTTGTGGATTGACTGTCTGGTTTTGAAGTGACAGTGCATTTACTGTAGACAGCCACGGGGGGGGGTTGAGGTGTGCCTGGCCCTTCCTGGATGACTCTGGGCTGAGCTGAATAGACCTTGGCTGAGTTTAGAGTAGTGAGAGAAGTTTTCCTTGCACCTGAATATGGCCGGTCTCCCTTGCACAATGCTGTCTCCACCCCATGTGGTCATACTGCACCAGTGAGGACAGAACTGGTTTGGACTGGGCTCAGAGACCCTTCACAAAGAGAACAAAGACAAAATGGGGTATAAGTAGTAGACCTTCAACCCCAGGATTTTAGATCACTTCTGGACTCGAGAGGAACCTTTGCCAAGGAGAAAAGCTGTGAGGAGGAGTACTGCCCCTTTGCTGTGTGGGGTTGGCCTGCAGTTGCTGTTTCTGCCAAGGAAAGGACAAAGACTGGAACTTTGCTGTGAACCTGCTTGAAGAGGATCTCCAAGGGTCTGTGTGTGCTGGTCTCCTGTTCTGAAGTCTCAGGGCCACAAAGACTTCACCCCCTGTTCCCCTGAACTCTGCTGCTGAGAGTGCTGACCTGCCAGGAGGTGCCTTTTACAGTTCTGGGCCTCTGTAGGTTGTTCCTGCTGTTGGGAGCTGGAAGAAACTTTAAGAACTGAAGAAATCGACGCATCGCTCTTTTTGTGGCAGTTTTTCCTGACGCAGAACCACCATGCGAGAAGAATCTCCATTCCTCTCTGTGCTGCTGCCAAACTGACGCAGTGCCTGTCGTGGCTGCAAGAACCGCCGCATCGTGGGATTGCGGCTGCAGAAACTGACGCAGCGCCGCTTGCCGCCGCATCCCGGATTTCCACGCATCATACCTGTGCGCCAAGTTTTCCCGACACGTCACCTGCGGCCAGAATTGTCTTGGAGTCGATGCATCACTTCCCCCTGCAGTCCGGATTCGATGCATCACTTCTGCGTGCAGTAGAACTGTTGCATCGCCTCCCCAAGGTCTCACAAACTGATGCATCTTTCTTTCTCGACACTTCCCATCTCTGTGGCGGTTTGGCCTTGTGAATTTTGATGCATCTACAGATACTTTGTGTAGAATCACGCATCTATAGTTTTCTATGGACCCAGTTGTTTGAAACCTTTTTAAAGTCATATTCCTTTTACATGAATGTTGGATTTTTGTTGTTTTAATCTTGTTGAGTTTAGAAAAAGATATTCTAATTTTCTAAACTGGCGTGGCGTCCATTTGTGGTGTTCTCGCTTTATTACTGTGTGTTTTGAGTTTAAATACTTTACACATTGCCTTTAGGATGTCTGTCTGCTCGTGCCAAGCTACCCAGGGGGTGAGCAGGGGTTATCTAAAGTGTATATCCCCCTACCCTGACTAGAAGCAAGGGTCCCTATTTGTATAAAGTTGCCTACCTCTGCCAACTAGAGACCCCCATTTATAACACTTCCCTTATCCACAAAGTAACAGGATGTACAGTGTGTGTACTTGCTGGGCTAAAGTAAAAGCCTAAAGCTTGAAATGTATAGGTGAATTCTAGCTACACCATCACTGGTTAAAGGAAGGAAACTCAAACCACAGCTACCTAAGAGGAATGAGGATGAAGTAAGGTAAGATAGCAGCATGGTTGAGATGTCTGACAACCTAGGGAATACAACCAGGATAAGGGCAAAGAATAAGGCACTCTATGCAAAGAAAGGTTTCAGTGCAAAGAAGAGCTCCAAGTTCCCTATTCAGCATGCCAAGCTAATAACTACCAGAAATGAAATGTTACCTGATAGAAACTGTTGGTCCTCCTTTAGCAGTCTAAAGGGGGTGGGTTCTACAAACTACAGAGAGGTGTCGGGAAGGAAGAGGAGTTGATAGTTGCTCTCGTCTGTGAATCAGTACTTCTCTGGAGAGCCAAAATGGAGAATCTGAAGGTCGACACTAGTTGTAGGTGATGTCCTTATGTCTGGTTTCATATTTCCCGGCCCTGAGATATAGCTGCTGTTAGACCTCTCATTTCTTGGCGTGGTTACCCCTGACTTTTGCCTCTACCTCCTCTATTTTTGATGCTCTGATGGATCTCGTTTTGCTGGCTTAGATGCTTTGGGCACTTTGCCACTGCTGACCAGTGTCAAAGTGCAAGTGCTCCCTGTATAAAGTGTTATGGTAATTGGTTGTCCCTAATTGGTATGTTTGTCTTACCAGTAAAGTCCCTAGTAAAGTGCACTATGTGTGCCAGGGCTGGTAATGCAAATGCTACTAGTGGGCCTGCAGCACTAATTGTGCCACCCACATAAGTAGCCCTAAAGAGAGATCTCAGGCCTGCCACTGCAGTGCCTGCGTGCAGTTTAACTGCCTAGTTGTCCTGACAAGTGCACCCACTTGCCAGGCCTTACCCTTCCCTTTTTTTTTTTATGGACATAAGACACCCCTATAGTAGGCCCAAGGTACCCCCCCGGGGCAGGGTGCAATGTATGTGAAAGGTAGGACATGTACTGAGGTATGTACCATGTCCTGACAGTGAAATACTGCCAATTTCGTTTTTCACTGTTGCAAGGCCATCTTGCCCATAGGACAAAATGGGGAATGCTGTCTCGCATGTTTCCAGCATATCTTCCCATCGGCATAAGATGGAGAGATGGAGTTTAGTGTGCCCGAACTCAGAATTTAATAACATCTTTTTATGAAGATGGTTTTTAAATTGTGTGTTTAGAAACCACGCTTTAGAAGTGGCTGGTTTCTTGTCCTAACCATCCTGTGTACCTCTGCCTGGTTGTGTATTGACTGTCTGGGTTTGGATGTGACAGGGTCTGGGGAGGTGTCCTGACACCAGGGAGGAGTAGGTGGGACAGCAACAGGCTGGCCTGCATTTGGTGTGATGGGAGGAGTAGCCCCCTGGATGTGAGGAGGGCTGTGCTGCTGCCACAAAGGGATGGCTCCACCTCCTGCGGAGCGTCTGAGGCCCAGACCCTCACTATCAAAGGAAGAGGGTGTGCACTGGCAGGAAGATGCCCAGAACTGGTTTGGACCGGGCTCAGAGCCCCCTGAACACAAAGACTTCAAAGGCATTTAGGGGTATAAATGTGAGAGCTGAACTCAAGACTGAACAGGATTGAAACTACTTCGTGATCAAGAGGAACCTCTGCCAAAGAAGAACAGCTGAAGAGAAGGACTACCCTTGCTGTGTGTTCTGGGGCTGGCCTGCAGTTTGCTGCTTTGACTAAGGAGAGGACAAGGAACTTTGCTGTGTGCTGTCCCCCCCCCTGCTTGAAAGGACTTTGCTGTGTCCTGAAGTAACTTGTCTCCCAGGGCCCGAGGAGAGCTGGTCCCTTGTTGTGGAACTTCAGGAACATCAAAGTTTCCAAACGTGTCTTAGCGACTCTTGGTGCGTGTGCTTTTGCACGCCTGACACTGCCGTGTGGTCTGTGGTGCCGTTTACGAGGTGCCCCGTGACTGCATTGCCCCCCAGCGTGAAACATCGTCCACGCTGCTGCATTGCTGTTTGTGGCCCGAGCCGTCATCGTAGCTGAGGCTGTGAGTAAGGATCACGGCCGCCGGCCCGAGCCGCAACATGCTAAAGGATTTCTTGAAGCTAAGGAAGCTGCAAGGTGAAAGGGATCGTGATCATTGTTCGCCAAGAGGAATCTGGCCAAGATCGTCAACGAAGGAGAAGGCAGCGCCGTAACCTGTCCGGCTACAGCGTCGCCTAGCCACGGAGCTGCAACGTCATCGGGGCCACCCAGCAGGACGTCCGACGAGCGGGGAGAGAGAGAGCGAATCAGCGCACCCCCCAGGTAAGGCTTGGACTCCGGTCGGGAGCCGGAAAGCATGTGTGGCCTGGGGAGGCGTGCAGGAGGAGTACAGGAGTGCTCCGATCTCTCTCCCGCTGCACCGTGTTATACGCACTGAGTCCCCGAGCGGCCCGTACCTGCCCAGCAGTACCAGGGCCGCCCCTTTAAGCTTGCGACCGTTGTCTCTGTTGTTGGGGCCTAGTGGTGCCCGAGCTGATCGCGCAGATTGGCTTATTGCATTCTTGCATTACGAACCGCATTATTCTTGCATTACGAACCGCATTATTCTTGCATTACGAACCGCATTATTCTTGCATTACGAACCGCATTATTCTTGCATTACGAACCGCACTATTCTTGCATTACGAACCGCACTATTCTTGCATTACGAACCGCACTATTCTTGCATTACGAACCGCACTATTCTTGCATTACGAACCGCACTATTCTTGCGTTACGAACCGCACTATTCTTGCGTTACGAACCGCACTATTCTTGCGTTACGAACCGCACTATTCTTGCGTTACGAACTGCATTATTCCTGCGTTACGAACTGCATTAGTACTTGCATTAAGGACTCTTATTTCTACATTACGAACTGCATTACCAACTACATAGCATTGCATTAGGACTGCATGAGATCATCGTGAACTGCTCATTAATACCGCAAGAACCTACAAGTGATTGTTGGCTTAATAACCGGCAAAGTGAAATATTACGAATACGCATATGTTGGATTTCTATCGTTTGGTCTCGTCGTATTTCTTTTGATAAAGATACCGCTATTTTTATCAAATCAGTGTGGTGTCCATTTGTGGTGTTATCACTGTGTTACTGGCAGTGTGGATGCACATACTTTACACATTGCCTTGGAGATAAGCCTGGCTGCTCGTGCCAAGCTACCAGATGGTGAGCAGGGGTTATTTAAGAGTGTCTCCCTCCTTTCCCTGACTCGAAGCAAGGGTCCCTATTTGGACTAAGGTACCTACCTCAGCCAACTAGAGACCCCCAGTTCTAACATTTGGTGGTCAGCGGTTGGGATTTGAACTTGTATTTGCAATTGACTCGGTGATTGGTGTACATCACTAGTTTTAGCGCAGACCACGACGCAACCACGTATTGTTTTTGATTTTTTGGTTCTATTTTTGAGCGACCTTTAAGCCACACATGTCTCAAAGGAGTCAGGTAGCCAGTGAGGTTGCAGAATTGGAATTCGACATTGAGGCATTGCTTACCTACAAAGTTGATCAATTGAGGCAATTCTGCAGAGCTTTGGGATGTCCCATGAAAAGTAGCGCCAAGAAGGAGGAGCTGCAAACGGCCTTGAGGGCCTGGTGGGAAGCCAAAGAGGCTCAGGAGACAGGTGATGCTGAGGTGGATGAGGATGACCCAGGGAATGGATTTTGTCCACAGGATTTGCCGGTGGGAGGACCAGCCTCAGGGGCTGGTAGTAATCCTTCTGGGAGGAGCTTTTCCCCAGAGGAGCTGGAGGAAAACCAAAAGGTCAGAGAGCATGAGTTGGAGGTTTTAAAACTTAAGGCTCAAGCAGATGAGAAAAAGCTGCTCATTGAAAGTGAAAAGCGAGCAGAGGAGAGCAAAACGCTCTCGCCTTGGAAGAGAAGAAGATTGTCTTAGCTCACGAGATAAGCATGAGGGAACTGGACATTAAGGCTAAACAGGTGGAGTCCAGTTCAAATGGTGGCAGCGAACAGCCAGTGCCAGCGGGTAAGGTGTACATTCCCAAAGACTTAGTGCGAGATTACCAAAGGGGTGGTGATATTTATGCGTGGTTCACGGCATGAGATCGCACTGAGGCTGAATGAGGTGCCTGAGAAGCATTGGGGGCGGGCCTGTGGAAACACTTTGAGGCTTCTGGGAGGGATGTTTTACCACCTTTAAAGAGGGCGGGAACCCTGACCTACGCCAACATGAAGGAGGCTTTATGCCTCAAGTATGGGCTCACTCCTGAACAGTACAGGCAGAAGTTAAGGAACTTCAAGAAACTGGAATCCAGTACTTGGGTGGAGTGTGTGAATGCGTATACGCGTGCACTGGATGGTTGGATGACAGGCAGCAAGGTAACTGATTTTAAGGGCTTATGCAATTTAATTAGTTGGGAGCACTTGAGTAGTCTGTGTGTCCCAGAGCTGCGCCAACATCTTTTAGACAGTAAGCTGACTGATCCCGGTAAGCTTGCTGAGGAGGCGGACCGCTGGACCAGCACTAGGATCCACAAGGGGATTGGGGGTACCACTGCCAAAAATGTACAGGGTCCCCAGCAGAAGGTGGGGGAGGACAAGGGTAACCACAAGGAGTTCTCTAAAGGGCCTCAAAGTAGTTCCCAGGTGAAGGGGTCCCAGTCCCCCAAGGCTAAGAGGTCCTGGCCCCCTAAGGGCAAGCGGGACCACAGAGGTCCTCCTACTTGTTATTTTTGTAAAGAGGTGGGTCACATTGCCCCTAAATGCCTCAAGAAACCACCTGCACCCACTGGTGCTCCGACACCGGGTTTAGTGAGTGTAGCGTTGGGGGAGGAATTGAGTCCTTGGGATGGGGAGGAGCAAGCAGTTATGACCCTGGTCTCATTAGGAGATCAAGAGATGGTCCAAGAAACCTTTCTGCCTGAGAACACTAAGAAGTACAGGCAGTGGGTGACCATCAATGGAAGGAGGGTGGAGGCTCTGAGAGACACAGGAGCCAGTGTGACATCTGTCAGGTGGCAGTGGGTGTCTGAGGAGCAGGTAATTCCCAATGTACTTCACCCTGTAGTTGCAGCAGACAACTCCGTGCGCCTCTGCAAGGTGGCGCTAGTTCCCTTTGAGTGGAGGGGGGGGTCTCAGGTTCCTTGAAGGTCGCTGTAAGTCCGGCCATGCCTGTAGACTGTCTGCTGGGGAATGACCTGGAGAGTTCCCCCTGGAAGGAGGTGGAGCGCCAGGCGCATTTGGAGATGTTGGGTCTGCCTGAGTGGGCTTGTGTGACCACTCGGTCTATGGCAGCCAGTAAGGGTGTTCAAGAGGACCTAGAGCCTGAAACAGCGGCCCAGGTGCCTGCCTTAAAGAGAGGAGGCAGGGGGTGCGGGAAACTGGCCCCCAAAGTTCCCACGATTCCAGAGGAGGCAAACCTTGAGGGGGATGCCCTGGAGCCTACGGGGGAGCAAGTAGCTGAACTGGAGGACCTACCTGAGCTGACCCAATGGCAGCAGGAAGGAGGGCCCTCCAGGGAGGAATTCTGTGAGGAGCAGAAAAAAATTGCCCTTCTCTTGTAGGTTTGCGGCAACAGGCAGCAGGTGATCAGTCCGGGTCCCATTTGATTTACTGGGAGAATGATCTCCTATAAAGCGAGCCTAAGGTTGCTGACCCTGGGAGAGCCCATGTGCTGGTGGTACCCCAGCGCTTCAGAACCTTCCTACTGGGGTTGGCTCAAGATGTACCTTGGGCAGGACAAGACCTTTGAGAGGCTTGTCACCCACTTCTACTGGCCTCAAATGCGCAAGAGTTCTGATACTCATTGCAGGACCTGTCAGATTTGCCAGGCAAGTGGTAAGAGTGGGAGAAAGCGCAAGGCTCCACTCCAACCCTTCCCTGTAGTCAGCACCCCCTTTGAGAGGGTGGGCATTGACATCATGGGGCCTCTGGACCCCAAGACAGCCATGGGCAACAGGTTCATCCTGGTCTTGGTGGACCATGCCACCCGGAAGCCATCCCTCTCCGGACGGTGACAGCCCCCGTGGTGGGCCGTGCACTGATGGGGATTTTCTTCCGCATGGGGTTCCCCAGAGAGGTGGTGTCAGACCGTGGTACTAATTTCATATCTAGGTATATGAAATCTCTGTGGAAGGAGTGGGGTGTTCACCACGCCTTACCACCCCCAAGGGAACGGACTGGTTGAGAAATTTAACCGGTCCCTAAAGGGCATGATTATGGGTCTTGAGGAACCCATGAGGCGTAAGTGGGACGTCCTCTTACCATGCCTATTGTTTGCTTACAGAGAGGTGCCACAGAAGTCCTTAGGGTTCAGTCCCTTTGACCTCCTGTATGGTCACCCTGTAAGAGGACCCTTGAGTTTGGTGAAGGAGGGCTGGGAGAAGGCTCCTAGTAAACCCCCCCAGGATGTATATAGCTACATGCTGGCCTTCAGGAACCAAACTAGGCGTTTCAGGCAACTCGCTCAGGCGAATCTGGAAGCCAGCCAGGAAGAAATGAAACAGTGGTACGACCAGAATGCCACTCTGGTCGAGGTTCACCCTGGGCAAAAAGTGTGGGTGATGGCACCAGTGGAGCCCTGCGCGCTCCAGGATAAGTGGACTGGGCCTTATGAGGTGTTGGAGCGCAGGAGCGAAGTGACCTACCTGGTTGACTTAGTCTCCTAGGAACCCTTTGAGAGTCCTCCATGTGAACCGCCTCAAACCCCACTTTGAGAGGTCTGATGTGACCATGCTCTTGGCCACAGATGATGGGGCGGAAGAGGAGACTGAACCTCTTCCTGACCTCCTGTCAGCCAGGGCAAAGGATGGGTCAGTGGATGAGGTGAACCTCTAGCCTACCCTGACCCCAGAACAGTAGAGGGACTGTCGCCATGTTGGGTCAGTTCGCCTCCCTGTTCTCTCTGACCCCAGGAGTCACCCATTGGTGCGTCCATGATGTGGACACTGGAGACAGCCTGCCTGTAAAATAAAAATTTTACAGAGTAGCTGATAAGGTCAGGGCCAGCATCAAGGAGGAGGTTTCCAAGATGATGGCGCTAGGGGTAATTGAGCCATCCAGCAGCCCCTGGGCTAGCCCGGTGGTCCTGGTGCCAAAAGCTGCTGCGCGTGGTGCCACCCCAGAACTCCGGTTTGTGTGGATTACCGTGGGCTCAATGCGGTCACCAAGACTGACGCTCACCCTATCCCCAGAGCTGATGAGCTCGTGGATCGGCTGGGAGCTGCTCGGTACATTTGACTTGACGTCTGGGTACTGGCAGATTGCCATGACCGAGGGGGCCAAAGAGAGGTCAGTGTTCTCAACGCCAGAGGGGCACTACCAATTCAGGGTTATGCCCTTTGGGTTGAACGCCCCTGCCACCTTCCAGAGACTGGTTAACCAGGTGCTGTGTGGGCTGGAGGAATTCAGCGCTGCCTACCTGGATGACATTGCTGTGTTCAGCTCCAGTTGGGAGGAACATTTGCAACACCTCTGTGAAGTGTTGAAGGCCCTGCAGAGGGCAGGCCTCACTATCAAGGCAAGTAAGTGCCAGATAGGGCAGGGTTCTGTGGTGTACTTGGGACACCAGGTAGGGAGCGGCCAGGTGGCGCCCCTACGGGCAAAAATTGATACCATTCTGGCTTGGGAACCCCCAAAACCCAGACGGAGGTGAGAGCCTTTTAGGACTCACGGGGTATTACAGACGGTTTGTGAAGGTGTATGGCACCATTGTTGCCCCCTTGACAGAACTGACTTCAAGAAACAGCCCAAGAAGGTGATCTGGACTGATGCCTGCCAGACCGCTTTGATGCCCTGAAAACTGCCATGCGCACGGCGCCCGTGCTCAAGGCGCCTGATTTCTCCAAAGAATTTGTGGTGCAGACGGATGCTTCAGAGCATGGAGTGGGAGCAGTACTCTCACAATTAAACGACGGGGGCTTGGACCAACCCGTAGCTTTCATTAGCAGTAGCAGGAGGTTACTTCCAAAAGAACAGAGGTTGAGTGCAATTGAAAGAGAAGCTTTTGCTGTGGTCTGGGCGCTGAAGAAGCTGAGGCCCTACTTGTTTGGGACTCACTTCCTGGTTCAGACAGACCACAGGCCCCTCAGATGGTTGATGCAGATGAGGGGTGAGAACCCAAAACTGTTGAGGTGGTCCATCTCCCTACAGGGAATGGACTTTACGGTGGAACACCGCCCTGGAACAGAACACGCCAATGCTGATGGTCCGTCCAGATTTTTCCGCCTTAGTGATGAGAACTCCCATGAGGGTGGGTAGTTCTCCCCACTTTTCAGCTGGAGGGGACACGTGTTAGACCTGGCATTTCTTGGCGTGGTTACCCCTGACTTTTTGCCTCTACCGCCTCTATTTTTGATGCTGTGATGGATCTCGTTTTGCTGGCTTAGATGCTTTGGGCACTTTGCCACTGCTGACCAGTGTCAAAGTGCAAATGCTCCCTGTATAAAGTGTTATGGTAATTGGTTGTCCCTAATTGGTATGTTTGTCTTACCAGTAAAGTGCACTATGTGTGCCAGGGCTGGTAATGCAAATGCTACTAGTGGGCCTGCAGCACTAATTGTGCCACCCACATAAGTAGCCCTAAAGAGAGATCTCAGGCCTGCCACTGCAGTGCCTGTGTGCAGTTTAACTGCCTAGTTGTCCTGACAAGTGCACCCACTTGCCAGGCCTTACCCTTCCCTTTTTATGCACATAAGGCACCCCTATAGTAGGCCCAAGGTACCCCCCCGGGGCAGGGTGCAATGTATGTGAAAGGTAGGACATGTACTGAGGTATGTACCATGTCCTGACAGTGAAATACTGCCAATTTCGTTTTTCACTGTTGCAAGGCCATCTTGCCCATAGGACAAAATGGGGAATGCTGTCTCGCATGTTTCCAGCATATCTTCCCATCGTCATAAGATGGAGAGATGGAGTTTAGTGTGCCTGAACTCAGAATTTAATAACATCTTTTTATGAAGATGGTTTTTAAATTGTGTGTTTAGAAACCACGCTTTTAAAAGTGGCTGGTTTCTTGTCCTAACCATCCTGTGTACCTCTGCCTGGTTGTGTATTGACTGTCTGGGTTTGGATGTGACAGGGTCTGGGGAGGTGTCCTGACACCAGGGAGGAGTAGGTGGGACAGCAACAGGCTGGCCTGCATTTGGTGTGATGGGAGGAGTAGCCCCCTGGATGTGAGGAGGGCTGTGCTGCTGCCACAAAGGGATGGCTCCACCTCCTGCGGAGCGTCTGAGGCCCAGACCCTCACTATCAAAGGAAGAGGGTGTGCACTGGCAGGAAGATGCCCAGAACTGGTTTGGACCGGGCTCAGAGCCCCCTGAACACAAAGACTTCAAAGGCATTTAGGGGTATAAATGTGAGAGCTGAAACCCCTGAACTCAAGACTGAACAGGATTGAAACTACTTCGTGATCAAGAGGAACCTCTGCCAAAGCAGAACAGCTGAAGAGAAGGGCTACCCTTGCTGTGTGTTCTGGGGCTGGCCTGCAGTTTGCTGCTTTGACTAAGGAGAGGACAAGGAACTTTGCTGTGTGCTGTCCCCCCCTGCTTGAAAGGACTTTGCTGTGTCCTGAAGTAACTTGTCTCCAAGGGCCCGAGGAGAGCTGGTCCCCTGTTGTGGAAACTCAGGAACATCAAAGTTTCCAACCGTGTCTTAGCGACGCTTGGTGCGTGTGCTTTTGCACGCCTGAGACTGCCGTGTGGTCTGTGGTGCCGTTTACGAGGTGCCCCGTGACGGCATTGCCCCCCCAGCGTGAAACATCGTCCACGCTGCTGCATTGCTGTTTGTGGCCCGAGCCGTCATCGTAGCTGAGGCTGTGAGTAAGGATCACGGCCGCCGGCCCGAGCCGCAACATGCTAAAGGATTTCTTGAAGCTAAGGAAGCTGCAAGGTGAAAGGGATCGTGATCATTGTTCGCCAAGAGGAATCTGGCCAAGATAGTCAACGAAGGAGAAGGCAGCGCCATAACCCGTCCGGCTACAGCGTCGCCTAGCCACGGAGCTGCAACGTCATCGGGGCCACCCAGCAGGACGTCCTACGAGCGGGGAGAGAGAGAGCGAATCAGCGCACCCCCCAGGTAAGGCTTGGACTCCGGTCGGGAGCCGGAAAGCATGTGTGGCCTGGGGAGGCGTGCAGGAGGAGTACAGGAGTGCTCCGATCTCTCTCCCGCTGCACCGTGTTATACGCACTGAGTCCCCGAGCGGCCCGTACCTGCCCAGCAGTACCTGGGCCGCCCCTTTAAGCTTGCGACCGTTGTCTCTGTTGTTGGGTCCTAGTGGTGCCCGAGCTGATCGCGCAGATTGGCTTATTGCATTCTTGCATTACGAACCGCATTATTCTTGCATTACGAACCGCATTATTCTTGCATTACGAACCGCAATATTCTTGCATTACGAACCGCATTATTCTTGCATTACGAACCGCATTATTCTTGCATTACGAACCGCATTATTCTTGCATTACGAACCGCATTATTCTTGCATTACGAACCGCATTATTCTTGCATTATGAACCGCACTATTCTTGCATTACGAACCGCACTATTCTTGCATTACGAACCGCACTATTCTTGCATTACGAACCGCACTATTCTTGCATTACGAACCGCACTATTCTTGCATTACGAACTGCACTATTCTTGCATTACGAACTGCATTATTCCTGCGTTACTTAACTGCATTAGTACTTGCATTAAGGACTCTTATTTCTACATTACGAACTGCATTACCAACTACATAGCATTGCATTGGGACTGCATGAGATCATCGTGAACTGCTCATTAATACCGCAAGAACCTACAAGTGATTGTTGGCTTAATAACCGGCAAAGTGAAATATTACGAATACGCATATGTTGGATTTCTATCGTTTGGTCTCGTCGTATTTCTTTTGATAAAGATACCGCTATTTTTATCAAATCAGTGTGGTGTCCATTTGTAGTGTTATCACTGTGTTACTGGCAGTGTGGTTGCACATACTTTACACATTGCCTTGGAGATAAGCCTGGCTGCTTGTGCCAAGCTACCAGATGGTGAGCAGGGGTTATTTAAGAGTGTCTCCCTCCTTTCCCTGACTCGAAGCAAGGGTCCCTATTTGGACTAAGGTACCTACCTCAGCCAACTAGAGACCCCCAGTTCTAACATTTGGTGGTCAGCGGTTGGGATTTGAACTTGTATTTGCAATTGACTCGGTGATTGGTGTACATCACTAGTTTTAGCGCAGACCACGACGCAACCACGTATTGTTTTTGATTTTTTTGGTTCTATTTTTGAGCGACCTTTAAGCCACACATGTCTCAAAGGAGTCAGGTAGCCAGTGAGGTTGCAGAATTGGAATTCGACATTGAGGCATTGCTTACCTACAAAGTTGATCAATTGAGGCAATTCTGCAGAGCTTTGGGATGTCCCATGAAAAGTAGCGCCAAGAAGGAGGAGCTGCAAACGGCCTTGAGGGCCTGGTGGGAAGCCAAAGAGGCTCAGGAGACAGGTGATGCTGAGGTGGATGAGGATGACCCAGGGAATGGATTTTGTCCACAGGATTTGCCGGTGGGAGGACCAGCCTCAGGGGCTGGTAGTAATCCTTCTGGGAGGAGCTTTTCCCCAGAGGAGCTGGAGAAAACCAAAAGGTCAGAGAGCATGAGTTGGAGGTTTTAAAACTTAAGGCTCAAGCAGATGAGAAAAAGCTGCTCATTGAAAGTGAAAAGCGAGCAGAGGAGAGCAAAAACGCTCTCGCCTTGGAAGAGAAGAAGATTGTCTTAGCTCACGAGATAAGCATGAGGGAACTGGACATTAAGGCTAAACAGGTGGAGTCCAGTTCAAATGGTGGCAGCGAACAGCCAGTGCCAGCGGGTAAGGTGTACATTCCCAAAGACTTAGTGCGAGATTACCAAAGGGGTGGTGATATTTATGCGTGGTTCACGGCATGAGATCGCACTGAGGCTGAATGAGGTGCCTGAGAAGCATTGGGGGGCGGGCCTGTGGAAACACTTTGAGGCTTCTGGGAGGGATGTTTTACCACCTTTAAAGAGGGCGGGAACCCTGACCTACGCCAACATGAAGGAGGCTTTATGCCTCAAGTATGGGCTCACTCCTGAACAGTACAGGCAGAAGTTAAGGAACTTCAAGAAACTGGAATCCAGTACTTGGGTGGAGTGTGTGAATGCGTATACGCGTGCACTGGATGGTTGGATGACGGGCAGCAAGGTAACTGATTTTAAGGGCTTATGCAATTTAATTAGTTGGGAGCACTTGAGTAGTCTGTGTGTCCCAGAGCTGCGCCAACATCTTTTAGACAGTAAGCTGACTGATCCCGGTAAGCTTGCTGAGGAGGCGGACCGCTGGACCAGCACTAGGATCCACAAGGGGATTGGGGGTACCACTGCCAAAAATGTACAGGGTCCCCAGCAGAAGGTGGGGGAGGACAAGGGTAACCACAAGGAGTTCTCTAAAGGGCCTCAAAGTAGTTCCCAGGTGAAGGGGTCCCAGTCCCCCAAGGCTAAGAGGTCCTGGCCCCCTAAGGGCAAGCGGGACCACAGAGGTCCTCCTACTTGTTATTTTTGTAAAGAGGTGGGTCACATTGCCCCTAAATGCCTCAAGAAACCACCTGCACCCACTGGTGCTCCGACACCGGGTTTAGTGAGTGTAGCGTTGGGGGAGGAATTGAGTCCTTGGGATGGGGAGGAGCAAGCAGTTATGACCCTGGTCTCATTAGGAGATCAAGAGATGGTCCAAGAAACCTTTCTGCCTGAGAACACTAAGAAGTACAGGCAGTGGGTGACCATCAATGGAAGGAGGGTGGAGGCTCTGAGAGACACAGGAGCCAGTGTGACATCTGTCAGGTGGCAGTGGGTGTCTGAGGAGCAGGTAATTCCCAATGTACTTCACCCTGTAGTTGCAGCAGACAACTCCGTGCGCCTCTGCAAGGTGGCGCTAGTTCCCTTTGAGTGGAGGGGGGTCTCAGGTTCCTTGAAGGTCGCTGTAAGTCCGGCCATGCCTGTAGACTGTCTGCTGGGGAATGACCTGGAGAGTTCCCCCTGGAAGGAGGTGGAGCGCCAGGCGCATTTGGAGATGTTGGGTCTGCCTGAGTGGGCTTGTGTGACCACTCGGTCTATGGCAGCCAGTAAAGGTGTTCAAGAGGACCTAGAGCCTGAAACAGCGGCCCAGGTGCCTGCCTTAAAGAGAGGAGGCAGGGGGCGCGGGAAACTGGCCCCCAAAGTTCCCACGATCCCAGAGGAGGCAAACCTTGAGGGGGATGCCCTGGAGCCTACGGGGGAGCAAGTAGCTGAACTGGGGGACCTACCTGAGCTGACCCAATGGCAGTAGGAAGGAGGGCCCTCCAGGGAGGAATTCTGTGAGGAGCAGAAAAAATTGCCCTTCTCTTGTAGGTTTGCGGCAACAGGCAGCAAACCAGGCAGCAGGTGATCAGTCCGGGTCCCATTTGATTTACTGGGAGAATGATCTCCTATAAAGCGAGCCTAAGGTTGCTGAGCCTGGGAGAGCCCATGTGCTGGTGGTACCCCAGCGCTTCAGAACCTTCCTACTGGGGTTGGCTCATGATGTACCTTAGGCAGGACAAGACCTTTGAGAGGCTTGTCACCCACTTCTACTGGCCTCAAATGCGCAAGAGTTCTGATACTCATTGCAGGACCTGTCAGATTTGCCAGGCAAGTGGTAAGAGTGGGAGAAAGCGCAAGGCTCCACTCCAACCCTTCCCTGTAGTCAGCAACCCCTTTGAGAGGGTGGGCATTGACATCATGGGGCCTCTGGACCCCAAGACAGCCATGGGCAACAGGTTCATCCTGGTCTTGGTGGACCATGCCACCCGGAAGCCATCCCTCTCTGGACGGTGACAGCCCCCGTGGTGGGCCGTGCACTGATGGGGATTTTCTTCCGCATGGGGTTCCCAGAGAGGTGGTGTCAGACCGTGGTACTAATTTCATATCTAGGTATATGAAATCTCTGTGGAAGGAGTGGGGTGTTCACCACGCCTTACCACCCCCAAGGGAACGGACTGGTTGAGAGATTTAACCGGTCCCTAAAGGGCATGATTATGGGTCTTGAGGAACCCATGAGGCGTAAGTGGGACGTCCTCTTACCATGCCTATTGTTTGCTTACAGAGAGGTGCCACAGAAGTCCTTAGGGTTCAGTCCCTTTGACCTCCTGTATGGTCACCCTGTAAGAGGACCCTTGAGTTTGGTGAAGGAGGGCTGGGAGAAGGCTCCTAGTAAACCCCCCCCGGATGTATATAGCTACATGCTGGCCTTCAGGAACCAAACTAGGCGTTTCAGGCAACTCGCTCAGGTGAATCTGGAAGCCAGCCAGGAAGAAATGAAACAGTGGTACGACCAGAATGCCACTCTGGTCGAGGTTCACCCTGGGCAAAAAGTGTGGGTGATGGCACCAGTGGAGCCCTGCGCGCTCCAGGATAAGTGGACTGGGCCTTATGAGGTGTTGGAGCGCAGGAGCGAAGTGACCTACCTGGTTGACTTAGTCTCCTAGGAACCCTTTGAGAGTCCTCCATGTGAACCGCCTCAAACCCCACTTTGAGAGGTCTGATGTGACCATGCTCTTGGCCACAGATGGGGCAGAAGAGGAGACTGAACCTCTTCCTGACCTCCTGTCAGCCAGGGCAAAGGATGGGTCAGTGGATGAGGTGAACCTCTAGCCTACCCTGACCCCAGAACAGTAGAGGGACTGTCGCCAGGTGTTGGGTCAGTTCGCCTCCCTGTTCTCTCTGACCCCAGGAGTCACCCATTGGTGCGTCCATGATGTGGACACTGGAGACAGCCTGCAAAATAAAAATTTTACAGAGTAGCTGATGAAATGAAATTTGTACTTGTAAAGCGCACCCATACCCCCAAAGGGGTGTCCAGGCGCTGTACGCATACCGCTGTGGAACCCTTCCTGGCTTTTCCCTGTGAAATGTCCACTCCTGGGCACCCCCAGGGTGAAGCCAGGCATCCCAGCGCTGTTGGGGCCGTTGTGGAGATTAAGCAAGCTATTGCCCAGAGTTGCAGAGTGGGACCCATGATTAGAATAGGCACCGAGGCGAGAATTATCAGGTCCGAGGAAATTGAGCCCAAGACCCGCCGAGGCGGGAATTGAACCCTGGTCCCGGGCCAGATCTCTGCATCAGGGTCTGCCGCTCTAACCATTGAGCCACACTTCTCCACTGATAAGGTCAGGGCCAGCATCAAGGAGGAGGTTTCCAAGATGCTGGCGCTAGGGGTAATTGAGCCATCCAGCAGCCCCTGGGCTAGCCCAGTGGTCCTGGTGCCAAAAGCTGCTGCGCGTGGTGCCACCCCAGAACTCCGGTTCTGTGTGGATTACCGTGGGCTCAATGCGGTCACCAAGACTGACGCTCACCCCAACCCCAGAGCTGATGAGCTCGTGGATCGGCTGGGAGCTGCTCGGTACATTTGACTTGACGTCTGGGTACTGGCAGATTGCCATGACCGAGGGGGCCAAAGAGAGGTCAGTGTTCTCAACGCCAGAGGGGCACTACCAATTCAGGGTTATGCCCTTTGGGTTGAACGCCCTGCCACCTTCCAGAGACTGGTTAACCAGGTGCTGTGTGGGCTGGAGGAATTCAGCGCTGCCTACCTGGATGACATTGCTGTGTTCAGCTCCAGTTGGGAGGAACATTTGCAACACCTCTGTGAAGTGTTGAAGGCCCTGCAGAGGGCAGGCCTCACTATCAAGGCAAGTAAGTGCCAGATAGGGCAGGGTTCTGTGGTGTACTTGGGACACCAGGTAGGGAGCGGCCAGGTGGCGCCCCTACGGGCAAAAATTGATACCATTCTGGCTTGGGAACCCCCCAAAACCCAGACGGAGGTGAGAGCCTTTTTAGGACTCACGGGGTATTACAGACGGTTTGTGAAGGTGTATGGCACCATTGTTGCCCCCTTGACAGAACTGACTTCAAGAAACAGCCCAAGAAGGTGATCTGGACTGATGCCTGCCAGACCGCTTTTGATGCCCTGAAAACTGCCATGCGCACGGCGCCCGTGCTCAAGGCGCCTGATTTCTCCAAAGAATTTGTGGTGCAGACGGATGCTTCAGAGCATGGAGTGGGAGCAGTACTCTCACAATTAAACGACGGGGGCTTCGACCAACCCGTAGCTTTCATTAGCAGGAGGTTACTTCCAAAAGAACAGAGGTTGAGTGCAATTGAAAGGGAAGCTTTTGCTGTGGTCTGGGCGCTGAAGAAGCTGAGGCCCTACTTGTTTGGGACTCACTTCCTGGTTCAGACAGACCACAGGCCCCTCAGATGGTTGATGCAGATGAGGGGTGAGAACCCAAAACTGTTGAGGTGGTCCATCTCCCTACAGGGAATGGACTTTACGGTGGAACACCGCCCTGGAACAGAACACGCCAATGCTGATGGTCTGTCCAGATTTTTCCGCCTTAGTGATGAGAACTCCCATGAGGGTGGGTAGTTCTCCCCACTTTTCAGCTGGAGGGGACACGTGTTAGACCTGGCATTTCTTGGCGTGGTTACCCCTGACTTTTTCCCTCTACCGCCTCTATTTTTGATGCTGTGATGGATCTCGTTTTGCTGGCTTAGATGCTTTGGGCACTTTGCCACTGCTGACCAGTGTCAAAGTGCAAATGCTCCCTGTATAAAGTGTTATGGTAATTGGTTGTCCCTAATTGGTATGTTTGTCTTACCAGTAAAGTCCCTAGTAAAGTGCACTATGTGTGCCAGGGCTGGTAATGCAAATGCTACTAGTGGGCCTGCAGCACTAATTGTGCCAACCACATAAGTAGCCCTAAAGAGAGATCTCAGGCCTGCCACTGCAGTGCCTGCGTGCAGTTTAACTGCCTAGTTGTCCTGACAAGTGCACCCACTTGCCAGGCCTTACCCTTCCCTTTTTTTTTATGCACATAAGGCACCCCTATAGTAGGCCCAAGGTACCCCCCCGGGGCAGGGTGCAATGTATGTGAAAGGTAGGACATGTACTGAGGTATGTACCATGTCCTGACAGTGAAATACTGCCAATTTCGTTTTTCACTGTTGCAAGGCCATCTTGCCCATAGGACAAAATGGGGAATGCTGTCTCGCATGTTTCCAGCATATCTTCCCATCGGCATAAGATGGAGAGATGGAGTTTAGTGTGCCTGAACTCAGAATTTAATAACATCTTTTTATGAAGATGGTTTTTAAATTGTGTGTTTAGAAACCACGCTTTTAGAAGTGGCTGGTTTCTTGTCCTAACCATCCTGTGTACCTCTGCCTGGTTGTGTATTGACTGTCTGGGTTTGGATGTGACAGGGTCTGGGGAGGTGTCCTGACACCAGGGAGGAGTAGGTGGGACAGCAACAGGCTGGCCTGCATTTGGTGTGATGGGAGGAGTAGCCCCCTGGATGTGAGGAGGGCTGTGCTGCTGCCACAAAGGGATGGCTCCACCTCCTGCGGAGCTGCCTGAGGCCCAGACCCTCACTATCAAAGGAAGAGGGTGTGCACTGGCAGGAAGATGCCCAGAACTGGTTTGGACCGGGCTCAGAGCCCCTGAACACAAAGACTTCAAAGGCATTTAGGGGTATAAATGTGAGAGCTGAAACCCCTGAACTCAAGACTGAACAGGATTGAAACTACTTCGTGATCAAGAGGAACCTCTGCCAAAGCAGAACAGCTGAAGAGAAGGGCTACCCTTGCTGTGTGTTCTGGGGCTGGCCTGCAGTTTGCTGCTTTGACTAAGGAGAGGACAAGGAACTTTGCTGTGTGCTGTCCCCCCCTGCTTGAAAGGACTTTGCTGTGTCCTGAAGTAACTTGTCTCCAAGGGCCCGAGGAGAGCTGGTCCCCTGTTGTGGAAACTCAGGAACATCAAAGTTTCCAACCGTGTCTTAGCGACGCTTGGTGCGTGTGCTTTTGCACGCCTGAGACTGCTGTGTGGTCTGTGGTGCCGTTTACGAGGTGCCCCGTGACGGCATTGCCCCCGCAGCGTGTAACATCGTCCACGCTGCTGCATTGCTGTTTGTGGCCCGAGCCGTCATCGTAGCTGAGGCTGTGAGTAAGGATCACGGCCGCCGGCCCGAGCCGCAACATGCTAAAGGATTTCTTGAAGCTAAGGAAGCTGCAAGGTGAAAGGGATCGTGATCATTGTTCGCCAAGAGGAATATGGCCAAGATCGTCAAGGAAGGAGAAGGCAGCGCCGTAACCCGTCCGGCTACAGCGTCGCCTACCCACGGAGCTGCAACGTCATCGGGGCCACCCAACAGGACGTCCGACGAGCGGGGAGAGAGAGAGAGAGAGAATCAGCGCACCCCCCAGGTCAGGCTTGGACTCCGGTCGTGAGCCGGAAAGCATGTGTGGCCTGGGGAGGCGTGCAGGAGGAGTACAGGAGTGCTCCGATCTCTCTCTCTCTCCCGCTGCACCGTGTTAGACGCACTGAGTCCCCGAGCGGCCCGTACCTGCCCAGCAGTACCGGGGCCGCCCCTTTAAGCTTGCGACCGTTGTCTCTGTTGTTGGGGCCTAGTGGTGCCCGAGCTGATCGCGCAGATTGGCTTATTGCATTCTTGCATTACGAACCGCATTATTCTTGCATTACGAACCGCATTATTCTTGCATTACGAACCGCATTATTCTTGCATTACGAACCGCACTATTCTTGCATTACGAACCGCACTATTCTTGCATTACGAACTGCATTATTCCTGCGTTACGAACTGCATTAGTACTTGCATTAAGGACTCTTATTTCTACATTACGAACTGCATTACCAACTACATAGCATTGCATTAGGACTGCATGAGATCATCGTGAACTGCTCATTAATACCGCAAGAACCTACAAGTGATTGTTGGCTTAATAACCGGCAAAGTGAAATATTACGAATACGCATATGTTGGATTTCTATTGTTTGGTCTCGTCGTATTTCTTTTGATAAAGATACCGCTATTTTTATCAAATCAGTGTGGTGTCTATTTGTGGTGTTATCACTGTGTTACTGGCAGTGTGGTTGCACATACTTTACACATTGCCTTGGAGATAAGCCTGGCTGCTCGTGCCAAGCTACCAGATGGTGAGCAGGGGTTATTTAAGAGTGTCTCCCTCCTTTCCCTGACTCGAAGCAAGGGTCCCTATTTGGACTAAGGTACCTACCTCAGCCAACTAGAGACCCCCAGTTCTAACATTTGGTGGTCAGCGGTTGGGATTTGAACTTGTATTTGCAATTGACTCAGTGATTGGTGTACATCACTAGTTTTAGCGCAGACCACGACGCATCCACATATTGTTTTTGATTTTTTGGTTCTATTTTTGAGCGACCTTTAAGCCACACATGTCTCAAAGGAGTCAGGTAGCCAGTGAGGTTGCAGAATTGGAATTTGACATTGAGGCATTGCTTACCTACAAAGTTGATCAATTGAGGCAATTCTGCAGAGCTTTGGGATGTCCCATGAAAAGTAGCGCCAAGAAGGAGGAGCTGCAAACGGCCTTGAGGGCCTGGTGGGAAGCCAAAGAGGCTCAGGAGACAGGTGATGCTGAGGTGGATGAGGATGACCCATGGAATGGATTTTGTCCACAGGATTTGCCGGTGGGAGGACCAGCCTCAGGGGCTGGTAGTAATCCTTCTGGGAGGAGCTTTTCCCCAGAGGAGCTGGAGGAAAACCAAAGGGTCAGAGAGCATGAGTTGGAGGTTTTAAAACTTAAGGCTCAAGCAGATGAGAAAAAGCTGCTCATTGAAAGTGAAAAGCAAGCAGAGGAGAGCAAAAACGCTCTCGCCTTGGAAGAGAAGAAGATTCTCTTAGCTCACGAGATGAGCATGAGGGAACTGGACATTAAGGCTAAACAGGTGGAGTCCAGTTCAAATGGTGGCAGCAAACAGCCAGTGCCAGCGGGTAAGGTGTACATTCCCAAAGACTTAGTGCGAGATTACCAAAGGGGTGGTGATATTTATGCGTGGTTCACGGCATGAGATCGCACTGAGGCTGAATGAGGTGCCTGAGAAGCATTGGGGGCGGGCCTGTGGAAACACTTTGAGGCTTCTGGGAGGGATGTTTTACCACCTTTAAAGAGGGCGGGAACCCTGACCTACGCCAACATGAAGGAGGCTTTATGCCTCAAGTATGGGCTCACTCCTGAACAGTACAGGCAGAAGTTAAGGAACTTCAAGAAACTGGAATCCAGTACTTGGGTGGAGTGTGTGAATGCGTATACGCGTGCACTGGATGGTTGGATGACGGGCAGCAAGGTAACTGATTTTAAGGGCTTATGCAATTTAATTAGTTGGGAGCACTTGAGTAGTCTGTGTGTCCCAGAGCTGCGCCAACATCTTTTAGACAGTAAGCTGACTGATCCCGGTAAGCTTGCTGAGGAGGCGGACCGCTGGACCAGCACTAGGATCCACAAGGGGATTGGGGTACCACTGCCAAAAATGTACAGGGTCCCCAGCAGAAGGTGGGGGAGGACAAGGGTAACCACAAGGAGTTCTCTAAAGGGCCTCAAAGTAGTTCCCAGGTGAAGGGGTCCCAGTCCCCCAAGGCTAAGAGGTCCTGGCCCCCTAAGGGCAAGCGGGACCACAGAGGTCCTCCTACTTGTTATTTTTGTAAAGAGGTGGGTCACATTGCCCCTAAATGCCTCAAGAAACCACCTGCACCCACTGGTGCTCCGACACCGGGTTTAGTGAGTGTAGCGTTGGGGGAGGAATTGAGTCCTTGGGATGGGGAGGAGCAAGCAGTTATGACCCTGGTCTCATTAGGAGATCGAGAGATGGTCCAAGAAACCTTTCTGCCTGAGAACACCAAGCAGTACAGGCAGTGGGTGACCATCAATGGAAGGAGGGTGGAGGCTCTGAGAGACACAGGAGCCAGTGTGACATCTGTCAGGTGGCAGTGGGCGTCTGAGGAGCAGGTAATTCCCAATGTACTTCACCCTGTAGTTGCAGCAGACAACTCCGTGCGCCTCTGCAAGGTGGCGCTAGTTCCCTTTGAGTGGAGGGGGGGGTCTCAGGTTCCTTGAAGGTCGTTGTAAGTCCGGCCATGCCTGTAGACTGTCTGCTGGGGGATGACCTGGAGAGTTCCCCCTGGAAGGAGGTGGAGCGCCAGGCGCATTTGGAGATGTTGGGTCTGCCTGAGTGGGCTTGTGTGACCACTCGGTCTATGGCAGCCAGTAAGGGTGTTCAAGAGGACCTAGAGCCTGAAACAGCGGCCCAGGTGCCTGCCTTAAAGAGAGGAGGCAGGGGCCGCGGGAAACCGGCCCCCAAAGTTCCCACGATCCCAGAGGAGGCAAACCTTGAGGGGGATGCCCTGGAGCCTACGGGGGAGCAAGTAGCTGAACTGGGGGACCTACCTGAGCTGACCCAATGGCAGCAGGAAGGAGGGCCCTCCAGGGAGGAATTCTGTGAGGAGCAGAAAAAATTGCCCTTCTCTTGTAGGTTTGCGGCAACAGGCAGCAGGTGATCAGTCCGGGTCCCATTTGATTTACTGGGAGAATGATCTCCTATAAAGCGAGCCTAAGGTTGCTGAGCCTGGGAGAGCCCATGTGCTGGTGGTACCCCAGCGCTTCAGAACCTTCCTACTGGGGTTGGCTCATGATGTACCTTGGGCAGGACAAGACCTTTGAGAGGCTTGTCACCCACTTCTACTGGCCTCAAATGCGCAAGAGTTCTGATACTCATTGCAGGACCTGTCAGACTTGCCAGGCAAGTGGTAAGAGTGGGAGAAAGCGCAAGGCTCCACTCCAACCCTTCCCTGTAGTCAGCACCCCCTTTTAGAGGGTGGGCATTGACATCATGGGGCCTCTGGACCCCAAGACAGCCATGGGCAACAGGTTCATCCTGGTCTTGGTGGACCATGCCACCCGGAAGCCATCCCTCTCCGGACAGTGACAGCCCCCGTGGTGGGCCGTGCACTGATGGGGATTTTCTTCCGCATGGGGTTCCCCAGAGAGGTGGTGTCAGACCGTGGTACTAATTTCATATCTAGGTATATGAAATCTCTGTGGAAGGAGTGCGGTGTTCACCACGCCTTACCACCCCCAAGGGAATGGACTGGTTGAGCGATTTAACCGGTCCCTAAAGGGCATGATTATGGGTCTTGAGGAACCCATGAGGCGTAAGTGGGACGTCCTCTTACCATGCCTATTGTTTGCTTACAGAGAGGTGCCACAGAAGTCCTTAGGGTTCAGTCCCTTTGACCTCCTGTATGGTCACCCTGTAAGAGGACCCTTGAGTTTGGTGAAGGAGGGCTGGGAGAAGGCTCCTAGTAAACCCCCCCAGGATGTATATAGCTACATGCTGGCCTTCAGGAACCAAACTAGGCGTTTCAGGCAACTCGCTCAGGCGAATCTGGAAGCCAGCCAGGAAGAAATGAAACAGTGGTACGACCAGAATGCCACTCTGGTCGAGGTTCACCCTGGGCAAAAAGTGTGGGTGATGGCACCAGTGGAGCCCTGCGCGCTCCAGGATAAGTGGACTGGGCCTTATGAGGTGTTGGAGCGCAGGAGCGAAGTGACCTACCTGGTTGACTTAGTCTCCTAGGAACCCTTTGAGAGTCCTCCATGTGAACCGCCTCAAACCCCACTTTGAGAGGTCTGATGTGACCATGCTCTTGGCCACAGATGATGGGGCGGAAGAGGAGACTGAACCTCTTCCTGACCTCCTGTCAGCCAGGGCAAAGGATGGGTCAGTGGATGAGGTGAACCTCTAGCCTACCCTGACCCCAGAACAGTAGAGGGACTGTCGCCAGGTGTTGGGTCAGTTCGCCTCCCTGTTCTCTCTGACCCCAGGAGTCACCCATTGGTGCGTCCATGATGTGGACACTGGAGACAGCCTGCCTGTAAAACAAAAATTTTACAGAGTAGCTGATAAGGTCAGGGCCAGAATCAAGGAGGAGGTTTCCAAGATGCTGGCGCTAGGGGTAATTGAGCCATCCAGCAGCCCCTGGGCTAGCCCGGTGGTCCTTGTGCCAAAAGCTGCTGCGCGTGGTGCCACCCCAGAACTCCGGTTCTGTGTGGATTACCGTGGGCTCAATGCGGTCACCAAGACTGACGCTCACCCCATCCCCAGAGCTGATGAGCTCGTGGATCGGCTGGGAGCTGCTCGGTACATTTGACTTGACGTCTGGGTACTGGCAGATTGCCTTGACCGAGGGGGCCAAAGAGAGGTCAGTGTTCTCAACGCCAGAGGGGCACTACCAATTCAGGGTTATGCCCTTTGGGTTGAACGCCCCTGCCACCTTCCAGAGACTGGTTAACCAGGTGCTGTGTGGGCTGGAGGAATTCAGCGCTGCCTACCTGGATGACATTGCTGTGTTCAGCTCCAGTTGGGAGGAACATTTGCAACACCTCTGTGAAGTGTTGAAGGCCCTGCAGAGGGCAGGCCTCACTATCAAGGCAAGTAAGTGCCAGATAGGGCAGGGTTCTGTGTTGTACTTGGGACACCAGGTAGGGAGCAGCCAGGTGGCGCCCCTACGGGCAAAAATTGATACCATTCTGGCTTGGGAACCCCCCAAAACCCAGACGGAGGTGAGAGCCTTTTTAGGACTCACGGGGTATTACAGACGGTTTGTGAAGGTGTATGGCACCATTGTTGCCCCCTTGACAGAACTGACTTCAAAGAAACAGCCCAAGAAGGTGATCTGGACTGATGCCTGCCAGACCGCTTTTGATGTCCTGAAAACTGCCATGCGCACGGCGCCCGTGCTCAAGGCGCCTGATTTCTCCAAAGAATTTGTGGTGCAGACGGATGCTTCAGGGCATGGAGTGGGAGCAGTACTCTCACAATTAAACGACGGGGGCTTGGACCAACCCGTAGCTTTCATTAGCAGTAGCAGGAGGTTACTTCCAAAAGAACAGAGGTTGAGTGCAATTGAAAGGGAAGCTTTTGCTGTGGTCTGGGCGCTGAAGAAGCTGAGGCCCTACTTGTTTGGGACTCACTTCCTGGTTCAGACAGACCACAGGCCCCTCAGATGGTTGATGCAGATGAGGGGTGAGAACCCAAAACTGTTGAGGTGGTCCATCTCCCTACAGGGAATGGACTTTACGGTGGAACACCGCCCTGGAACAGAACACGCCAATGCTGATGGTCTGTCCAGATTTTTCCGCCTTAGTGATGAGAACTCCCATGAGGGTGGGTAGTTCTCCCCACTTTTCAGCTGGAGGGGACACGTGTTAGACCTGGCATTTCTTGGCGTGGTTACCCCTGACTTTTTCCCTCTACCGCCTCTATTTTTGATGCTGTGATGGATCTCGCTTTGCTGGCTTAGATGCTTTGGGCACTTTGCCACTGCTGACCAGTGTCAAAGTGCAAATGCTCCCTGTATAAAGTGTTATGGTAATTGGTTGTCCCTAATTGGTATGTTTGTCTTACCAGTAAAGTCCCTAGTAAAGTGCACTATGTGTGCCAGGGCTGGTAATGCAAATGCTACTAGTGGGCCTGCAGAACTAATTGGCCCACCCACATAAGTAGCCCTAAAGAGAGATCTCAGGCCTGCCACTGCAGTGCCTGCGTGCAGTTTAACTGCCTAGTTGTCCTGACAAGTGCACCCACTTGCCAGGCCTTACCCTTCCCTTTTTTTTATGCACATAAGGCACCCCTATAGTAGGCCCTAGGTACCCCCCCGGGGCAGGGTGCAATGTATGTGAAAGGTAGGACATGTACTGAGGTATGTACCATGTCCTGACAGTGAAATACTGCCAATTTAGTTTTTCACTGTTGCAAGGCCATCTTGCCCATAGGACAAAATGGGGAATGCTGTCTCGCATGTTTCCAGCATATCTTCCCATCGGCATAAGATGGAGAGATGGAGTTTAGTGTGCCTGAACTCAGAATTTAATAACATCTTTTTATGAAGATGGTTTTTAAATTGTGTGTTTAGAAACCACGCTTTTAGAAGTGGCTGGTTTCTTGTCCTAACCATCCTGTGTACCTCTGCCTGGTTGTGTATTGACTGTCTGGGTTTGGATGTGACAGGGTCTGGGGAGGTGTCCTGACACCAGGGAGGAGTAGGTGGGACAGCAACAGGCTGGCCTGCATTTGGTGTGATGGGAGGAGTAGCCCCCTGGATGTGAGGAGGGCTGTGCTGCTGCCACAAAGGGATGGCTCCACCTCCTGCGGAGCGTCTGAGGCCCAGACCCTCACTATCAAAGGAAGAGGGTGTGCACTGGCAGGAAGATGCCCAGAACTGGTTTGGACCGGGCTCAGAGCCCCCTGAACACAAAGACTTCAAAGGCATTTAGGGGTATAAATGTGAGAGCTGAAACCCCTGAACTCAAGACTGAACAGGATTGAAACTACTTCGTGATCAAGAGGAACCTCGGCCAAAGAAGAACAGCTGAAGAGAAGGACTGCCCTTGCTGTGTGTTCTGGGGCTGGCCTGCAGTTTGCTGCTTTGACTAAGGAGAGGACAAGGGACTTTGCTGTGTTCCCCTGCTTGAAAGGACTTTGCTGTGTCCTGAAGTAACTTGTCTCCAAGGGCCCGAGGAGAGCTGGTCCCCTGTTGTGGAAACTCAGGAACATCAAAGTTTCCAACCGTGTCTCAGCGACGCTTGGTGTGTGTGCTTTTGCACGCCTGAGACTGCCCTGTGGTCTGTGGTGCAGTTTACGAGGTGCCCCGTGACCGCATTGCCCCTGCAGCGTGAAACATCGTCTATGCTGCTGCATTGCCGTTTGTGGGCCGAGCCGTCTTCGTAACTGAGGCTGTGAGTAAGGATCACCGCCGCCGGCCCGAGCCGCAACGTGCTAAAGGATTTCTTGAAGCGAAGGATGCTGCAAGGTGAAAGGGATCGTGATCGTTGTTCGCCAAGAGGAATCTGCCCAAGATCGTCAACGGAGAAGGCAGCGCCGTAACCCGTCCGGCTACAGCGTCGCCTAGCCACGGAGCTGCAACGTCATCGGGGCCGCCCAGCAGGACGAGCGGGGAGAGAGAGAGCAAAGCAGCGCACCCCCCAGGTAAGGCTTGGACTCCGGTCGGGAGCCGCAAGCGTGTGTGGCCTGGGGAGGCGTGCAGGAGGAGTACAGGAGTGCTCCGATCTCGCTCCCACTGCACCGCGTTAGACCCGCTGAGTCCCCGAGCGGCCCATACCTGCCCAGCAGTACCGGGGCCGCACCTTTAAGCTTACGACCGTTGTCTCTGTTGTTGGGGCCTAGTGGTGCCTGAGCTGATCGCACAGATTGGCTTATTGCATTCTTGCATTGCGAACTGCATTATTCCTTGCATTGCGAACTGCATTATTCCTTGCATTACGAACCGCATTATTCTTGCATTACGAACCGCATTATTCTTGCATTACGAACCGCATTATTCTTGCATTACGAACCGCATTATTCTTGCATTACGAACCGCATTATTCTTGCATTACGAACCGCATTATTCCTTGCATTACGAACCGCATTATTCTTGCATTACGAACCGCATTATTCTTGCATTACGAACCGCATTATTCTTGCATTACGAACCGCATTATTCTTGCATTACGAACCGCATTAGTACTTGCAATAAGGACTGTCTTATTTCTACATTACGAACTGCATTACGAACTGCATAGCATTAGGACTACATTAGATCATCGTGAACTGCTCATTAATACCGCAAGAACCTACAAGTGATTGTTGGCCTAATAACCGGCAAAGTGAAATATTACGAATACGCATATGTTGGATTTCTATCGTTTGGTCTCATCGTATTTCTTTTGATAAAGATACCGCTATTTTTATCAAATCAGTGTGGTGTCCATTTGTGCTGTTATCACTGTGTTACTGGGAGTGTGGTTGCAAATACTTTACACATTGCCTTGGAGATAAGCCTGGCTGCTCGTGCCAAGCTACCAGAGGGTGAGCAGGGGTTATCTAAGAGTGTGTCCCTCCTTTCCCTGACTAGAAACAAGGGTCCCTATTTGGACTAAGGTACCTACCTCAGCCAACTAGAGACCCCCAGTTCTAACAGCTGCCCTTTTGCAAAAATAACTGCCCATACTCTGAGCCAATGAGCGACCTGTGTGAGAGCCCTGGAGTCAGTGCCTCTCTGTTGACATAAGTTTTGGCTACAGTGTTGTTGGTCCTCATGAGAACTGCACAACCTACCAGAAGATCTGTAAATGCAAAGCCTCAGAAAACCTTCGCAGTTGGAGGACCTCTCCCAGTATCTTCCCCCTCCCCCCCCTCTTTTTAAAGCCATATTTACTGGGAATGTTACTGCCTAGAGCTGGTGCTCGCTGTCAGTTCTGAGAGTAGTGGGTCCTCACCTAGGCTTAGGTTCTCCTACTAAGGAATAATTTTGGAAGTCTTGTGAGTTTTAGGTATATTGACCTGGACGACGTCACACTAAGTGTCAGGTGGGGGTGAGCCCAGTCGACAAAAGAGGCCATGCCTCCTTGAATCCTAAACCATTTGAGCTGAGACAATTTTCTTCTTGGAGAAGAGCTCCTAGTTATGCCAGAGTTCTCCATATCAGAGGACACCTTGGCCAGTTGAGGTACGAAAGTGGATGAATGGCTAGACATTTAAGATTTGATCTATGTTCCTGCAGGTTCTTGCAGACTTTCTGTATGACTTGTAGGCCTGAACATAGAGCAAGGGCCAACCACTATGATATAGGTTAAAGAATCAATGCCCTTCCATGAGCAGGCTGGCAATAGTTTAATTGCAAGTTTTGAGAACAGTGTTGGAGTGTTAGTCTTGGTATGAAATTCCAATGCCACAGTTAATCTTGTTTTGATAAACCTTTTGTTTCTTGTACTTTACATGGTAAAGTGAAGCTTGATAAATGATCCTTTTAAACTACTAAAAAAACTGAGAGCCGAACACTTGATGTACAACACTGGAGCGGATACAAGCCCAGATTGAAAAACCTGAAATTCAAAGTGGCCAACTTAAAGCTTAAAAAACGTTAAACTGATGACGTTAAACAGAGATATGAAAGTAGGCAATGTGCATGTCTGTAGCTGTTCAGAAGTTCCTTGGTGTAATCGGTGAGATGTTCCACTGATAAGTCTCCATCCTAAAAGGGTTCAAAATGATTTGTTCACCCTCCTCAGATCAAAGATTGAACTCCCTCAAGGGATTTTGTTGCTTGAAAGAGTGGAGTCCCCAATTCATCCTTTGAGGCGGGATGATCGGAATGCTTCTGCTGGGAGGGATTTTGTAGTTAAGGGTCCAGGTAAGATGAGCAGTTGAGAAATAGTGGCGAGCCTAATGGAATATCTATGTTATAAAATGTCAAGACCCAGCAATCGGCTATATTCTGTTACTGAGAATTTAGTAAATACATTAGCCAGTCGACCTTCCTCGTGAGGGTTTTGAAAGATCCGATATAGAAACATGGGTGGTATAGTCTGGAATGCTGCCTGTTAGACAAACCGTGCAAATTAGCTTTAGTACCAACCACTCAACCATGAAGTCTGTACCTATCCCTAAAATATTGGCTAAGTGAAATACCTCTTTTGTATTATCATTCACATTTTTTGGACTGATAGGGCTTTTTTTTTTTCCTGCTTTTTGACTAGGCCCTGGTGCATGTGCTATGTCTCCTAAAACATCACAGTTGGCAAATTTAATTTACTTATATGTCCCTAGCATACTGTTCAAAGTGTACCCATGGCATGCGAGTTAAATGTTAAAAGTAGACTGCAGCACCCATTGTGCCACCCACTACAGTGACAGTGCAAATATGACAACAGGCCTACTACTGTATCCGGTCTGTGCAATTTTAAAAACTGCAAATTTGAACTGACAAAATCCCTTTTTGACAGGCCTATATACACCTTTTAAATATTAATTCAGTCAAAGTAGGCCTTACTGCCCATAAGGGCAGTAAGGTAAAGGTAAACCTTTAATGTTAATCATGCCCTCACAGTGAAAATTACCCACAGAGCTATTTTCACTGTAGTAGTTAGCTGTTCCTTATAAAAGCATGGGGATACAAAATTTAATTTGAAAATGTTCTCTCTGGCTAGGTAGCTTCTACAAAATTCATTCTTTTGCAGATATAACCCCAATTCACTGGTAAGGTTGATGTGTCAACTTGCTCCGAGAGCAGAGACAAAGGCCTTTGGCATGGTCAGGTGTTGTGTTCCTCTGTCACAGACAAATGTTAGCCGACACATGGACAGGACTCTCTTTTGTCCACCTAGTCGAGTAGGTACTAATCCCAGTGGGAGCGGTGGTGCACCTATAACTGGTTTTAAGTGACCACAGGGAAGGGGTTGCTGTCTGGGCATACCTCCAGGGTGGGCACAGGAGCTCTTCACAGGTTAAGAAAGCTTCTGCACTCTTGGTTTAGGTAGAAAAGGGGCAGTGTGTGGTTGTTGACAATGGGGCACAAAGGAACTGCCGCAAAACTGGGTAGATTTACCTTCTGGAAATGTTTTCGGGGATGTATCGGGAGTCACCCTGCACCAACAGGCTAGTGTCAGGTGTAAATGTAGCACCCCTGGGCACCCTCATCAGAACACTACTGGACTTGTGGAAAACAGAAGGACTGCACTTGCTGTAGAAACCGGTGATGAGACCTGAAAGGCTGGCCCTTCTCCCACTTATACCCAGGACAAAGAAGCAGATTCCAAGGGTCAGTTGGCTAACCTCTTGTTAAGCTACAAGGATACAATAAGCCATTAGAAGCCTTAGTGGACCTAACAAAAATAGTGACATTAATACTTGTGATGCACTGCCATCCACCCCAACTAATCCACTTTCTCATATTAGTGTTTAGGGGTGAGGTCTAGAACTTGGGTTTAGCAGTACCACTCAAGAAATCAAGTTGGAAATTAAAAATCCGTTATTTGACATTGAAGCAAAAATTGATTTTTAATTGGTATCAGATCTTTGAACGGGTCATTTTTTTTTTCCCACCAAATTATTTTTCATTACAGTTTGTACTTCTTTAAAGTCTAAGGGAACATGGAGTTGGCTTTGGCTACCATGACAGATCTCACAGTGGGGGTGATGAAGGCCCTATGCAGAGAAAGGCAATTGAAGTTGGGCAAAGATGACAGGAAGGCGGACCATTAAAGGGCCTTCAAAGCCTGGGAAGAAGCGTAGCAAGCACAGATCCCCTGTGAGGATGAAACGGTGGATGCAGCTGCAGAGGATGAAGGGGCAGGGGTTCACCCCTCGCTTGCCCAACAATACTATCCCTGGTTCTGTGATGGGAGACAGCATTGACATGTCCAAGTTTGGTCAACATCACTGGAGAGCCCTTACTGTGGGAGTTAGGGTCAACACTGGAGAAGGATACATTCCTGACTCAAGAAGAGAGGGTACCTGACTGCTACATTCACATAAATACCCTTGTGCAGAAGTTTGTGATGGCACTTGAAGAGTACCGGAAGAAGTTCCCGCACACACATAGACACACAACGATCCTGGGTTGACTTTAAAGATGTCTCAATAAAAGCACTAGAGAGCTGGATCAAAGGCAGTACAGTCGCTACTCGTAGGCAACATATTCTAATCTTGAGGACCATGTCTTATTATTCAGAGTTACACCAGCATCTAGTAGATTCTAAGTTATCTAGTCCCTAGGCACCTTGGTAAGGCAGCTAATTTGTGGCGCGTGCTAGAGTGTTTAAGAAATACAATTGAAGTGGTCTCAAGAAAAGGGGTTTGGCTCCAACTTCGGTGGAAAGAGGGAACAAGAAGAATATAAGAGTTCTCACAGTGTTTTAAAAGCCTTCTGAGGGCATGGAATCCTGTGCCTTTTGCAAACCCAAGTTGGGGGGGGGGGGGCGCTATAATGGGACAAAACCTTTTGACCCCATGAAGACTACAGTGTTGTCATGTGGCTAGTTTAGGCCCGGGAGGAAAAACTGCCATTTTACATACACGTTTCTAAAGTTGCCTTCTTTTCCAACACACTGATATTTGACACATTTGCTTACATGACTGTGCAGGATTGGCTTCCCTGAATCCACTTTGCTTACAATTCCACTTCATAAGTACAGTATCACAACACCATGAACATTCAGTACAAGGCCTGAGCATACATTGTGCAAGCATTGTTTATTATTCGTCCATAAGGCAACATTGCTATTAAAAAAACAATGTCAGCTTGGCTGAAGTCTCAACACGGAAGCATGAATGCTATTATAAATACATGTGTATTTCCATACTCTAATTAGAGGAGCACTCTGTCATTGTGAGGTTATCACGATAATTGGTTTTTCAGCACAGCTGATTCCTGTTTACCCTCTGCAATGAGGGATGTCCAATGTGTGACCAAGACGGGGACCCACATACCTTTTCTTCAGGTAATGGGATTTAGATCATCCAGTAGTGGATTCGATTCTTGGCAGAATACCCACCTTCGACATCTAGGTTAGGGAATGCTGAGGTAGGAGTACGTGACGCACAGTACTTGTATGCCAGCATATATACACTGTTTTAACACAATGGTGGAATCATTCATTCCTTTCACTGTCCTTATAGTGCTAATCCCATTAGTGTGCTTCTGTCTTAATCATTGCAGCACATTTATTTATACAAGACTCGTGATGGTTCAATAAATATTGAAAACGCCACTTTGTGTTTTTCTTGTAGAGCACAAGTGACTGCGAAAGGGTTCTCGACATGTTACCATTATTCAGCGGGGGGGCGGTCAGAGTTCCCATGTTATGAGGTTGGCCAAACCTTTTGTGGATGCCTACCTATTTGTTTAATTCTTTGTTGTAGTCTATTCATTTTTTCTTTCTTTCACATTTTGTAAATATTAGAAACATTTCGGTTTTCTTTTTCTTATTGTTTTTTTTAATACCTTTTATATCCTTCCTCATTCACATCACTCTTGATACCATTTTTAATATTTCTTCACTTGTCAAAAGACTTTGCTCATCCATGCTATTAGATATGACTGAATTCTCCATTTGCAACTTCTCTTCTTTAAGCCAAATTTCTGTTGGAATATCAGTATACAGTTTAGTCTTAACTTCATCTTGACCTACTAGTGGACAGAGAATTTCTGTCAAAACCATTACAAAGCAATGGGGGAAACCCATACGGCCGTGGGACCTGGGTAGGAATTGGTATAGAGCACAGTAGTCCCAACGAAATTATTTAAATCATATGCTTGGTACCCTTGGTCTTCATCAGGACAGAATGGGAGCAATCTTAACGCCACCGCTGGTTAATGCGTGGGGAGGACCAAATCCTTGGATATGGGCCGATGGCTCCAATCAAAAGAAAAGATGGGCCCTTCTCATGGTGCAGGGAGGCGATGTGCCGATCCCTTTAATTCAAGAATGGGCAGCACCACATATGTCAAAGGTAATTGGTTCCTTGTAAATCAGATGCCCTAATTAATCGGATTATTCTCTTATTCAGGGGATTGGCAACCCGACTGACAACCGGAGCGAGATGCTGTCCTGATGAAGACCCCCCTGCAAGGTTCAAGTGGCCCTTCCACATCCTAGGGGTCGAAACATCGACATTTCTAATGTCCATCTACCTGGACTGGATTTTCCTTCACATCTAGATAACAGAATATTTGTGTATCTACTCAATTGTGACAAACTAATGATAAGTGCCTCCAGCCAGGTCACATCTGAAACTTCCTTGTGACTATTGTTAATATTATCTTTCACATGTAAATTTCCAATTTCCTCTCACCTACTCATGAGCACTTCCATTTCCACTCTTTCCACTCTGTGGAGCAACTGTATAATAAGAAATAATATACTTTGCAGTGATCGTTTGACACTTTTTATAAAGAATTGTGCAACCCAATTTATTGAGGTGTTTTTTGTAATATTGGGTACCAAGCATATGATTTAAATAATTTCGTTGGGACCACCGTGCTCTGTACCAGAGAATTTCTGTCTGCAGATCTATATTCTGGTCTGAATCTTCAGCAAATGTTTCCAATAAATCAAGCAATGGCACTAAAGTATGTTGAATTGACATTGCCTTTGAGGATCCTAGTACTGGGTCTTTTTAACTGAGGAACTTTACCTTTGCTTTCACTACATTCCTTCAGGATTACACATTGAAGCTAGAGGGACCACCAGAGATACTTGGATATTCAGATGGATACTTCTAACCGCAGATTCTTTCCTCCACCTACAGAATATGCCGCAGGCGCCAGACTGGTTCTCCTGTGCTGACATAAGTTCCTCTCTTTCTGAGCCTTTAGATGCATATCTGGACTTTGCTCCCAATTGTATCGGCCTGCAGAAGAATCCTAAAATACTGAAAAATCCAGTGTACTAGGGAATGTTGTCCCTCCTTATGTCACCACTGTAGAAAACTGTCAGTCATGGATCTGCACAAGGTGTGTGTATCTGGTGTTTTGGGCTCGAGGCATGACTCAGTCGTGCAACAAGTGTGCCCTCATGAACTGAAGGTGATCTGGGACTGAAGTAAAGCTGAATGTTGTCAGCCACAAGAAGTAGTCGCAGGCCACACATAAGTCGTGCTCCTACTCCAAGTCAAAGGCACCAACTTGGTCAACCCCATCCTACCACATCACGGTATCAGTTGGTCTCCCTCCAGATCTCCGCTGGCAGAGCAGATTCCACGATTGGTCAGGAGCTCCTTCAATTTTCCAGGCCTTTGGTGATCCTGCAGCAGAATGAAGCCTTTAAGGAGGCCATATTGTTATTTGGTACTTTTCTGGCTCCCTCTGGTACCCCTCTCGGCCCCAAGAATATGCAGGAGCTCTAAATTTGGTTGCTGCCAGCGGATCCAGCCTTGGTGCTGTCTGACCTTGTGTTGTGTTCCATTCTGGCTCCGGTACAGACTTCCATTCTGGCTTCATGACCTGCATCAGTCCCTTCCTGGTTGGTGCTGGTTCCAATGTCTGACTTTGAACAAACTTCAGCACGATCCCAACAGATGTTGAGCTATGATTACTAAAGTGCAACCAGTCACCATACAGCCTGATTCCAGCCTCTCGAATTTAGGGATCTGCTTATTGTGTCTTCTGAACTTAAAACTTTCTTCCTCATTTCAATCACTTCAGCTCATTGTGTGGGTGACCTTCAGGCACCATCAGTGCAATTGTCCTACACCATCTTTTTTCTGGAAAAACTGGTGCTAAAGATTTGGGTTTCCAAAATTGTGACTCCTTTCCATATTGGACAATCCATCACTCAGCGCACTCCTCACCCCCTGACAGAGTACCAAAGACTCAATTGGTAGGAACCCAAAATGCTTTAAAACTTTTACATTGATCAAGGACCAATGGGTGGATGATCGGCTATTTGTGAAGTGCTCATTGAATAAAAGCGAAGAGGGCTCAGTTAAGGTGGATAGTCTTTTGATTTAAGATCTACACACTGGCTAAAAAGTAGACATCTGAAGGATAGAGCCCATTCCATCAACGTTAAAGCTGTTACCACTGTGTTGGTACACGGAGTACTTTTCCTTGACATCTGCCAGTTTGCAACGTTGGTGTTGGTGCACACATTCAGATAAACAGAACTGCCTTGAATACCGGGTCCAATTGGAAGGACGTTTCATCCTTTTGGTTCTGCAAGATCTTTAGATCCAAGTCCACTCCACAGACCCACAAACATTGGAGAGGGGTGTGCCTGCTTTGGTATGTGCGGTTAGAATTGTGCATCAGAACAAGTTACTTACCTTTGGTAACTCCCTTTCTGGTGGATACTGTATCTAGTCGCAGATGCCTCACCACCTTCTTATTTCCCCATTTTGTAGAGCAGCCTCTTTTTACCAACTAAAAAGGACCCAAGTTAGAGATCTGCACACTGGAACCAATAATTGTTTATGCTGTGTGTCTGAGGGCGCGGAAAGAGTCGAGCAACAAAGTGTCGGCGTGCTGGGGTCATGCTTATGTACGATACTGCTCCATCATTTCCGGGGCGGTACGGAGCACCACAGTGCTCCTATCAACGCACTAGAGTAATGTTGAAAAAGCTTCTGGATTCAGTCTGGTGCATAGGTAATATTCTAAAGGGGAGGATTCTGTGGTTAGAGCATCCTCCAGAAAGTGGGTTACTGAAGATAAATAGCTTCTTTCGGATAGGGAAGATGATAGAAAATGTGAAAACAATCTTCTTTTTTTAATAGTCGCGCTATCATGGAAACTTTGTGTTCCACTGTTACAAGAGTTTGGGATAGCAGGTGAGCTTACTTTGGTTTTGAAGGTCTCTACTTTTTATGATACCATAGAGCAGAACAGCATTGCACATTGTTCATTCTTGCTACTTCCAAAGGAGATTCTTCCAAAATAGTCTTGTCGCTCACCAAGCAATTACTAAATTTAATAACCAGAACCTTGCCAACATCACCTTTCTCCAGTAGGTTTTAGGTTTGAATAGTTCTCGAGGAAATTGTTTTATCTATAACCTCCTTAGAGCCAGTAGGGGTGTATTCTGAGTATTTAGTGTGCATTAGATTGTGTTCTGTGCACGTATTGCTGCTGCTATGGGTAGCTTAGGGCCTCCTAGGCAACCTATCAACTTTTGTTTTTAAGGATCGGCATAGCTTACAGCATATTTCCTTTGTTTATTTCTGTAAGAATTTGGATTATTATTTTGTGCGGGTAACTAACCACCTCAAGGAACAATCACAACCCTTGTCAGGGTGAACCCTTAAAGTCACTAAATAAACCTGAGCTCCACTCCCAATAGCTATGGCACAGAGCAGACAGGTTTAACTTAGAGGCAGTGTGTAAAGGATTAATACAGTAACAAAATAGTAATCTGGTCGAAATGCAAAACAATAAACATTCCAAAATTAGTTCGAAAAATACAGTAAAGTTTAATGAACGAAATTCCAATAAGGGGGACTGGAGATATATATTTTTTAAAGTAGAAGTAGTGCGAAGAAGCATTAAGTGCCAATGATAGTCAATGATCGGGGTAGACTGAGACCTTGGTGCAATTTGATGCTGACCGTGATGGAGTGTGGGTTGGATACACCAACCAGGTTCCTCCTGGGAAAAGATTTTACCTGTCCTGTAAGTCCTAAGCCTCCTCAGCGGAGGCACTTAGAGACTCACAGATTGTTACACAGAGGCCAACATGAGAGTCAATTCCAGGTGCAGTTGTCACTGGTGAGCTGGGAAATTGCAGGAAAAGGCCTCTTGTAGCTTGTCTATGTAGCAGACTTGACTATGGGAACGCCCTCTACGCGGGAGCCCCGGCCAAGCTCATCAAGCGGCTGCAACGTATACAAAACGCCTCCGCACGCCTGATCCTCGATGTACCACGCCACAGCCACATCACCCCCACCTGAGGAACCTGCACTGGCTCCCCGTCGACAGGAGAATCTCCTTCAAACTCCTCATCCACGCACACAAGGCACTCCACAAGACTGGCCCAGCCTACCTCAACAGAAGACTCCTCTTCTACGTCCCCAACCGCCAACTCCGCTCCGCCGACCTCTCCCTCGCCACCGTCCCTCGCATTCGAAGAACTACCACCGGCGGCAGATCCTTCTCCCACCTCGCCGCCAAGACCTGGAACACCCTTCCACTAAGCCTACGACAGACCCAAGACCTGCTGACCTTCAGGAGGCTACTCAAGACCTGGTTGTTCGACCAGTAGCAGCACCCCCCCCCCCTTTTTCTTTTTCCCTAGCGCCTTGAGACCCTCACGGGTAAGTAGTGCGCTTTACAAATTCTGTGATTGATTGATTGATTGTCTTCCTGTAGCTTTAACAGGAGGGCAGCCTTATGGCCCTTGGAGTCCACTTCTTTGTTCTGGATACAAGAGAGAGCAGGTCCAGTCCTTTCAGGGCTCTTTTCCTGTCATAGACAGCAGGTTCAGTCCTTGACTGATCTTCCTCAGATCCAGGACTGGTCCAAAGTGTGTGCCTGGCGAAGCCATATTTATGACTGGAATAAGCTAGTTGGTGGGAATGAGTCCTGGGCATGCCCTAACCAATGGGGTAAAAGTTTCTGTGGCCAACCCTACCCACTTTGGGCATTTTCAATATGGCGCAAGTCTTCAACCATGATAAATTTGGGCCATGAGGCCTGGGGGGGTGATTGGAGAGTGTACTATGGTATTCCTAGTGTCCTGCATCTAGCATTAAAATCCAGTTTGAAACGGGTATTTCAACAGACAGTAGATGCACAAGAATGTACTTGCATCCTGTTCTTGCCCTTTGAAGTGCGCACCAGATGTTATATGTAAAACCCCTGCAGACCTGTTGAGCAGAATTTGACAGTACTGTCAAAAAAGGAGGCTCACAGCCCCCACCCAGCGTTTCTGTGAGTTTCAGGGAAGTCATCTTTGCCTATTCAGGTCAGCCTATTTGTTCCTGGGATGTACTTCACACCTATCCAAATGCTAATTACTGGCTGGCAGAAGTGGGAGAGCAAATGCAAATGGGCCTCCAGAGGCTTTATGCAGGGAAAGGTAACTATCTAAAAGTACTTTTTCCTTAATATTTATCTAAATCAGACTTCAGCATTGAATTTAATTTTTCATAACCATTAAAAATAGGTGGCTTTTTGCTAGCTGTTTCTGAAGTGAAATTGGCATTATTAAATGTAGTAATGTAACCCAGTGTTTTCCTATGGAACCACCATGCATGCTACAGAGCAAATAGCTTATGTGGCTTTTTCACTGCTTAACATTAAATTCCTACATGCCTTACTTTTAAATACCATTAACCTGCTTTATAGGCATTAAGGCCTACATAGGGGTAGCTCATTTAAAAGGAAGGTGTTTCTCACTGCTTAGCAGGGGTAAAGTGCACAGTGTTTTACTGCCGGCAAAAATATAAGGTTCAAGATAAGGTGAAAAATCTGGGGTGACCCTGCAGGAATGGCAAATTTCCTACAATTTCTTTAACTTTTATTTAACAGGGATTACAAAAATACCATCATATCCATAATAATTAGTTATTTGTTGAATCCATTACACCATTGTATCTGATTTTTAGCTGTAAAAAATAATCTTTACTACAATTTTTTAAAACATTTTGTCCACTTTACTGTATAAGAGGGTCAGACATTTTATTTGTAATATTATTTTTTTGAGCTTACTTTAGGACTAGGCAAAGTTAGTTTATTCCCTATTATTATATTGTCCCCAGTTTTCTCAATTTCCTCATTTATCCTTCTAATGCTTGTTGAACATACTGATTTGACGGATCCAGTTTTGTTACCCTAATGGGTAATTTAAGAGTACACAAAAAGTAATACTGCTACGTAAGACTTGAAGAACAGCACTCAAATTTCTCTCTCTCAGGTTCTCTTCCGGGTAGTATAGTCTAACTTCCAGATATCAGAGTGTGTGGGGTTCCCACTGGACACTCAACTGAATTACTTCTGCCTGAGGCCGTGACAATTTAGGGTAAGTCTGTAAAGCACTTTCCCCCCCCAATTAGTATATAAACTTGAAAGCTGTTGTAAGCTTGCCAATTGATCTCCACATCATGGGATACTAGCTCCAGCATGGAGAATGTACTGAAGCAGCTCATTTTCGCATAGCGATGGTATCTTCACAGTCGCATAAGTGGATTCCTTCCCCCCTGCCCTTACCTCTCACTATGCAAGAAAATGTCTCCACAGCCGGGGCAAATAACACGGGTGACAGAGGGCAACCTTGTCTTGTCCCATGCAGCTCTAGAAGTGGGTTTAATATGGCTATACATTGTCCCGTTCTATCCCAGAATCTAGCATCAGCAAACAATAAGGCAACCCATTTATTCCATGGCTCTCCTAGATCAATACGCTTCATGACTGCTTTGACATAGTTCCAGCTCAGGATGTCAAAAGCCTTTGTATGGTCTATGGACACTACTATTGACATTGGAGTTGAGATGCTTCATCTAAATTCCGAAACAGTTGCTAGATATTTAGGGACATATTGTTTTGGGGGATGAAACCATTCTATTCATATGTATTAAGACCTGGAGATGAGGCTTTTGCCTGTTTTTCAGGACATTGCTGAGGATTTTATATCCAGGTTGAGCATTCATAATGTCCTATAGACGGCCACATCCACTTCATCTTTGCCTGGTTTAATGATGGATACTATTAAGGCCTCTGTGAACGCTGGAGGCAGCGACGCACCAGACTCTGTGTAAAGCGCCACTAAGTGGGACACCAACAGATGGGCAAATGTTTGATAACACTTGACAGGAAGACTATCTGTACCTGGTGCCTAAGCACTCGCTAAAAGTGCAGCAATAGTGATTGCAGGTGTGACCAAAAGTTTCACATTGTTACTCTTTATTATATTATTGACCAAAACGCAGATGACTGGTCTCTTTTCACTGCTCAGAAGGTTTGGTATTGCACAAAATAGCATGCATTTAGTCAACAAAACAAGCAAAGTGTGCATTACCTACAATTACAAACATCACGCTCATGGAAATATGTATTGATATCTATCACTTTTCTGATGGATACGTCCAACTGCAGATTCCTCACCTTCGAATATCTCCCAAGCACCAGATTTAATCTGGAACTTTTTTTGTAGCAGTGCTACTGTGCTCCGCTAGATGCTGCTGTGGCAATCTTTGCTAATGCTATACCTCCCCGGAAGTAACCTAGTGAAGGTGCGTATAAGCACCACCTTTGTGCTGATGTAAGTTCCTTTCTTTGAGTGCCTTCCAGTGCAAATATGGAGCTGTGCGCCGACTTTGCCAGTTTTCCAGTGACTTCAGACTTCTCCATAGTGTACTAGGATACAATGTCCTCACCAAAACAATAGGGCTCAAGCTGCGCCACGACTACAGGAAGCAGTTATTGGTCACGGTCTCACACGTGGTGTGCCTTTGGTGCTTAGACTCAGGACATAACTTTAAGTTGTGTGATATGTGCGCCCTCATGTATCCGAAGGCAATTCAAGACCAGGAAGCAAAGCTGTATGTCGGCAAACCCAAGAAGTTGCAACCTTTATGTAGGTCCAAGTTGCTAGCCAGGTCTTGGTACTGGTCACAGGGCCATTTCCACGACTGGTCACTGCCCACTGAAAGATCACCAGTAAGTCAAAGTCCAAATAGAAACATAAAAAAGTAAAGCAGGACTATACCCCATCCCACCACTCTGACTCAAAAGAGAAGGTGTAAGGGTATCAAGATGTCAGTCACCCTCCATCAAGTTTGCTAGCCACAGAGCCAATCTTTGAGCCAGTTCCTAATGTGACTTGAGTTTGTTGACTCCTGCAGCAGTAGAAACCATCCTGTAAATTTTCAGTGCTGTTCTGGCATGCCTTTGGGCCCTACGGAATCACAAGGTCAACCAGTTGGGTTTCTTCCGGCAGTGCCCTCCACGGCACTGTGTGCCCCCTCTGGATCCATTCTGGTTTCCACTGCGCTGGTGGATGATTAGTGCAGATGTAATTGTCTGATCCTAAACCAATGTCTTCTCTAACTAATGCGCTACGAATTTACAAAAGCGCAACCTGTTGTCAGATAGAGACTTCTATCAACATATCCCTTGCCTTTTGAATATACCCCATGCATCAGACTGGATCCAGAAACCTTTCAGCAGTATCACTGGGAACCGGAAGGTGGCGTCTTGTGGCTCTGCACTAATGCGTTTCCACTCCACAAATACGTACAGGGGCTACATAGACAGCACACCTGTGCGCAGACGTCCATTCCTTTCTTTCTGTGCCACCAGACCAGATCTTGAGTGCCCTCATGTCTCTCTGAGACACTTACCTTGATATCATTAAAATGTTCTTCAGTGTGCATGAGATGTCATCCCCTAAAATAAAAGGTTTCAAGCCCTTTGGGGACTGTCGCAAACAAATGTCAGACATCCCCATCTGAGGTCCCTGGGGTTGAGACATGACTCCAAGGCCTGGGGTGACTGTGCATGATGAACCTCGAAGCCATCAGGAAACATGAGGCAAAGCTTTATGTCACCAAGCATAAGGAGACTCCATGACTGGACCGTTCCAAGTCATGCTCATCCTTCAAGGTTTTCTCTAAATCAACGGAGCCACTCCAGAGGTCGATCTTTACGGGCTCCAAGTCCTCAGTTAAGTGTAAGAAACACAAGTAGTCGAAATGAGATCCTGCTCCCTCGCACCACTCCCATTTGAGCAAGCGTTGGGGAAGCACCACCCTTCTTGATCTCGCTCCTGAAGTTGGCCAACTTCGGAGCTGATCCCACAGCTGGTTCCGGCACAACCAGAGTTTCCTGAGCCTTCAACCATTCTGTGTCAGTTAGAAGAGTTCAGTGCACCCACGCTCCAGCTCTTTGGATCCCTCTGGCCCCAAGGAACCAAAAGGTATTGCACAGGGAATACTGCTGACAGACTCACCATTGGCACCTGCTGAAAACTCTAAATCTATCTCGTCTCCAGCTCTTGGTTCAACTCAACTTTAGGCCCCACGACTCATGCTGTCCACAGGCATGTTGACAGCGATGCTAACTTCTCTGCCTGAAGAAGTGGCCCTGATTGTCCTCGCTGAGTCGACACAAGTTTGACCTTGAAAGACGGCGAGCCAGAATCTGCCCGAGGCGATGCTTCCTCCTCTGCATTTCCTTGTAGGGACTGATTCGGATAATGATTGTGGCCCAGGTGATGTTTGCTCAGTCCTAAGAAGATGACAGTTGGTGCAAGGACTTACAAGGAGTTTTGTGGCCTTGATAACTCCCTGGAAATGGGTCTTTTTTTCTCCCAGTGGACCAGCCACAGTGGAATCCGCTTTCCATGCCATGGTGATGCATAGGGCCTGCCGAAGTACTTGACCTCCAACTCCTTACCTTGGAGTTCAAGATCAATGTCTTGACAGGCTCACCACAGTCAGTCATAGACAACCTCAAGACAATGGCCAACCTCCTGAAATCATTGCGGTTCTCGATGAGCGTGCAAATAGTAGCATTTCTGGATATGGTGCAAATTCGGGCCTTTTCTCCCTCGCAACGAGCCCACGGCGTTTGTGCCATAATCCTGATGTTTCAGCTATGGTCCTGTAGCTTGGTGTGAGCAGTTCTGAGACTTCTTGGTCTCCTGCATCTTGCAAGTGGGCTATGCCAGTTGGCATAGGTGGGGTCTGCAGTGGAATTCGAAGTCTCAGTGGGCCCCGCACCAAGGAAACCTGTCTGATTCTGTTAAAGTTTTGATGGAGACTACACAAGATCTGCAACGGTATAGAGCCTTGTAGTGGGCTCTATTAAAGCTTATTTGTTTGCCCTTTCAGCATTTTGTGTTTGTGGAACCAACCATCCTTGTTTAAATCACCTGATGTGATGCGGTTTATAAAAGGGTTGATGCACTTTCCCTTCCAAACTGTTTGTGTTGCCACAGTTGGTCCCTAACTTAGGGAGGACTTTCCTCATGTGCCATCCCCTTTGAGCTAATGCACTGCTGCATATACTGGTTCTAAAGACTGTCTCATTGTGATCACTTCAGCTCGTCGCATGTGGGGACACAAGGCACTGCTCTACCCCATCTTCTTTGTGGACAAACTGGTGCTGAGGACCCGAGCAGCTTTCTTGCCAAAAGTCATGACTGCTTTTCACATTGAGCAGTCCATCACTCTTCCGGGGTTTTCTGCTCCACCTCACCACTCAAAAGAGCAGTTTGAAAAACTCTATCGGCTAGACCTCCAAAGAGCTTTAAGCTCTAACATCGATTGCACCAAAGACCATCAGATGGATGATCAACTTTTTGTGGGGTTCTCTGGTGCTCAGAATGGCAAAGCAGTGCAGAAAATGACCTTTGAGGTGGCTAGTCCTCCTTATTGGCCAAAAAACAGCCCTCAAAGGTCTGAAAACCCATTCCACCAGGCCAAGGCTACCACCACTGCGTTGGTGCAGTGAAAGCCTGTCCTAGACATTTGCCTGGCTGCAGTGTGGGAGTCGCTGTACACGTTCATGACGCACTACTGCCTTAACAGTCAAATCCAATTAAAAGGTCCACTCCACCTATCCTCCACCTTTGAGAAGCAGTTCTTTGATATCTATTTGAAGGGTGAGCATTCTGTGGTATCCATCAGAAGGTAACGCCTTTTCTAGTGGATACTCTATCATACCGCCTGCATATTCCTCACTGCACTACAACCTCCCTGTTCTAAAAAGGTGCTAAATTGGAGATCTGTTTACTGGCACCAACAGTTGTTTTGTGCTCTGTCAGAAGGTGCAGAAGGAGTCACCCCAAAACCTGACATTGGCACACAGGCCTGGCATTTTTATTCAGTTCTGCTTCATCACTTCCAGGGCAGATTGAATCCATCTCTGAGCTGCATGTCACACACGTAAAGGGGTGCAGGAGTACTGCTGAAAATATTTCTGGATCCATCCAGTCTGGCACCTGGGGGATATTCTAAAGGTGAATGATCTGCGGTTAGAGTATCCACCAAAAAGAGTGTTACCAAAGGTACGTAACTTGATTATCAGCCTGTATGGCTGGTCTACATTTGCCAAACCAATTGTCCATGTTTAAATTGACTATTTTGATGCAGTTTATTAAATGTTGACACGTTCCTTTCACTGTGGGACCTTAATTTGGTCTTAACATTCCTCATTGGTTTAGTCCATTTTTCCACCCATCAATCCTTTCTCTTCCTTCATCTTTTCACCTAGTTGTTCATTCTTCGGTCCACTCAAACTTTCACTTATCGATCCTTTCACACTTCACTCCATCTGCTCCCCATTATTTTATTTTTCCTTTTCCTCTATCCTTTTAACCCTACATTCTGTCCATCCTTTCAGCCTGCCATCATTCATTTACCTTACTTCCACCCTATTCACATTTTTTCCTTCTTTGCTTTTGTTTCTTCTTTTCTTTCACCCTTTTTCCCCTACTCCCTTTCTTTATTTCCCCTTTGCATCTACTCAACTTCTTTCTCCCCATCTTTACGTTTAAAACTCTTTTTCATCCCTCTCACTTACTCGTTCCATTTTCTCTGTTTCCTTACTTTCATTATTTCTCTTTCTTCTGTCTTCACTGTGCAGCCCAAGGACACATCCTCTCGTAATAATACTTAAGAGTGTTAGTTATGAGCATTTGTCTGCAAACAAGTTCCGTAAATAATTATTGATATAGAGGGAGTGAGTTCATCAGCCCCTAGGGCCCGGTGGCACCCCTGCTTAAGCTACTAAAGCTGGGGTGGGGGGGAGGTTCTACGCCACTGAATGCATCTTCTAACTATAAAGACTGTTTTCTTCGTGCCCGATTATTTCAGCTTGACCTGGACAAATTGATGATAAGGACGTGGGGTTACAGGTCAGTATAGTTTTTGTAGTGCACAGATCCTAGCTTGCCCTGTCCTGGCTCCAGAAACACTACAGGAGGTGGATACACCAACTATTCATGCGTCAGTAACAACTCCTCCCACCACTCTAGCTCAGGAAGGCCCACCAGTCTGGTGATGGGCAATCAGGAAATTCAGGGAACACCTCAGCTCCCTTTGTGTGACTCTCTAGAGTGAATGCACAAGCAGCCCAACTGTCAGTCTAAACTAGATGTGGATTCCACAGGTAGGCAGAGGCACAGGATGGTAAAGCACTAAATGCCCACTTTCTAAAAGTGGCATTTTCAAACACACAATTTAAAAAACACCTTCACAGAAAGATGTGTTTTTAAATTCTGAGTTCAGGGAACCCAAACTCCAAATCTCTATCTCTTCCCAATTGAAAGTTACACTTGTAAGATGTTACAAGGCTACTCCAATGATAACCTATGGGAGAGACAGTCCTTGCAATAGTGAAAAACAACATTCACAGTATTATCAGTACATGTAAAACACAACAGTTCAAGTCCTACCTTTCACATACACTGCACCTTGCCCTGGGGCTACCTTGTGCCTACCTTAGGGATGCCTTACATGTAATAAAATGGAACTGCACTTACAGACACTGCAGTGGCAGGCCTGAGACATGTCTACCGGGCTACTCATGTGCGTGGCACAATCAGTGCTGCAGGCCCACTAGTAGCATTTGATTTATAGGCCCTGGGCACACACAGTGCACTTTACTAGGGACTTACCAGTAAATCAACTATGCCAATCATGGATAACAAGTCATAATCACAATTTACACAGGGAGCACTTGCACTTTAGCACTGATCAGCAGTGGTAAAGTGCTCAGAGTTCAAAAACCAGCAAAAACAAAGTCCAGCATACAGTCAAAAATACAGGAGGTAGAGGCAAAAAGACAGGGTAAACCAAGCCAAGGATTCCAGTTCTAACACTGGGGTTGATATTTTTTAAAATGAGGAGGGAGAACGCAGCCCTCATACCCAGCCTCAATGAGTCCCCGGGGACCCCATCCTCCAGGGCTGGAATTAGGCCCAGAATTTCCAAAATGTGTAAGGGGCACATGGTCCCCTTCCAGAGCCATCGTATGGTCCAGGGGATGGCTCAAGGAAGGTGTCCTGAGTACCCCAACCTCCAGGACACTGTCTTTTCTCTTCCCAAGAGCACTGGCAGAGATGTGTAATCTGCTCCCGTCCCACTGGAGCAGAAATAGGCTCCCGTCGGGTGGAAGCACAAACCTTTTTCCGTATCTGCGTTCTCGGGCAGGGAAACACACAATTGCTCCTGCCCAACTATAGCAAAAGAAAAGTTGCTCCCACAAGGGGGGGGGAGCAATTCCAGCTCCTGCTGCACCAAGGATGGGTGCAGGCAGGAGTGCCAGCGGGGCTGCGGGGGCTTGAAACTCTCCCCCAAACGTCAGACATGTTGTGGGGTGAACCGGGGGCAACCCACTTAAAAACTTTTTTTTTTTAAAAAGTCAAATGCTGTCTTCTGCTGTAGGAGGAAGCAGTTGGGTTTGGGGGACTTGGAGTTCCCCTCTCACCCAGCTTAAATAATGGTATTGGGTGCCTCGGGTGAACATAAAGGCACACAAGTTTAAAAAACAGTAAAAAAAAAAAAAGAAATGGGTTGCCGGTTAAATCAATGAACCCAGGACAGCTTACCATATTGTTTTAAAGCACTCCTAGCTGGAGCTCTATTGTGGTTGGTTCTTTGGTTGCACTTTATAGCTTACATTTTTTTTTTTTTTTTTAAGAAAGACTCAAAGACATGTTGATGCTTATTTTTAAAAATAAATCTTTATTATTTATTTATGACAATCACTTTTATTAAACATTGCACTGTGTGAATTAATAAAATATACCTTTCATTATAAACATTGAGGATTTTTTTGACAACGACAATACATATGGTTTATATATGTTGATATATTCACCCCTTCATAAAGACAATAGGCCACTTTTATATTTTGGTGTTCTGACCCTTTGACAAAGTCAGTAAGTCTGCCTTACTTTCTTTCTTTGTCTGTCCTTATTCGATCTTCCAAAGGCAGATCATAAAAGATACACAAACAAATACGAAAAAACCAGAAATATTTTCAAAAATCTACGATAAAAATCCTTTGGTAACTTGCATTCAGTGGAATCAAGTGCTTGGATCATAATTTAGTAACTCAAGGTAAAAATGGCTGCATGTTGTACGGATAAACTCACATCCCCCAGCGACAGCTTTAAGGGATTTAAAGTGCATAGGTCGACATTTAACATCATAGTGAAAGACCGACAAATCAAGATACGAATAAATATATATACAATATTGTTAAAATAACATACTCCTTCTTTGTGCTAAAAAGCTCTTTGAAAAACTAGCAACTGAATAACGTGTCACAATTGTTAAGTTGCAATAGAAAGAATAGAGCAGCTTTGCACTTTGAGAATTTATATCTACGCAACAGAGGTAATAAAAACCTCCTTGCAGATAGTATCGACAAAAAAATACAAAATGTAATAGTGTTTGGCTAGATTGCTCCTCACATGGGCAAGTACCGATGGTTGCTGAGAAATATTGGCCTAACGGAAAACATAATAGCCAGCGAATGGAACCTAACCTGAATCTGGCCAATAAGGTTCTCTCGTACACATTTGTCACATATAATTTATAATAAATAAGGGGCAATAGCTGACACTGTCTGAATTATACAATAGGTGTTTTGCCACTTCTGGTAATTCCCTGGAGGACTGCCTACGCTTAAAAAAGCTATCCTGAACCCAATATTTATCCTTTTTCATGATGGTCTCTGGATGCTCAAACAAATGTACAGAGCCATGGGCTACGAAGCAGTCTTTGATACATTTTAATCATGGAATAGCCAAACCACGGGCACAAGAAAGGCAATCTCTAATGACTGCCCGATTAAGTTCAGCTTCCTTGTTAGCCCATATTGAGCACCAGAGAACCAAAGGGGCAGCATTTATAGTATCCTGCACATACTCCATACCTAGCTCCTGGTGCAGGAAGAAATGCGGAGTTGAGGGGGCTCGCATAATAACCGGCTGCATAAAACCATCATCCCTGCATCCCCAAATACCCATTCCATAGGTTAGATTTGGCAAACATTTTCGATAGTATATCTCCAGAATCGGTGCAATAGGTTTTTTGCCAAAGGACATGGTTAGCGAAGAAGTAGTGCAGACTGCTCGAGTATAGCGAATTATCCTATTTTTCATACAAGTTGACCAAGTTCCCCCATCATCAAACTCCAGACCCAAGTCTGAAAATGAGCTCACCCTATCTAATTTTTTACCATCAATGTTTAAGGTACTGGTCTTTGGGTTTCTAGGGCCACACACCATATTAAACGTTTTCTTAAGATTAGTCTCCAAATCCAGATCTCTCATAAATCTAGCATAGGTAAAAATGAAAATCTTGAGACTGTTGGCCATCTTTGCCAAGACAACAGCGTCATCTGCGTATATGAGCCCGGGCACGGCCTTTTGCACAACATAAGGAGCGTCCACCCCAACAGATACCAAAGATCTATCCAAATCATTTGTATAGAGTAAAAAGAGGATCGGGGAAAGGACACATCCCTGGCGCACCCCACCCTCAACTCTGAAATGTGCTGTGCATTCACCAGCATTGCCAAATCTTACAGATGCTGTAAGATCATAGTGCAGGATTCTTAAGAATGAGACCAATCCCCCCCTCAACACTCATGCTTTCTGAAATAGACCACAGCTGAGATATACATACATAGTCAAAGGCGATAGACAATTCCATGAATGCCAAATGTGTAGAGACACCCTTGGCATATTTGTATTTTCCCACAATTGGATGGAGATTGAGGCACTGTTCGATAGCCCCAAACCCCTTTCTGAACCCATACTGAGTTGGGGAGAGAAAGTTCTTTTTATTTATCCAAACAAGAAGGCGGTCCAAAACTACTCTCCCAATGATTTTAGCTGTGGATCTAAAAGAGATATTGAGTGACAAAACTTTACATCATGCACATTTCCTTTTTAGGTCTCGCGTAGACAGCGCATGCGCTGTCGCAAGACCTATAGTAAACACAATAATCAGGGTAATTTATCCTGTCGCTTGCCATTGGTTGATTCTGGCATTGCTCTTCTTATCTCGCTTACTGTTGGCTGTTGATCGGATACGTCACTTCCGTTTTTGTAGGAAGCAGCACCGACCAACTACAGTTTCCCTACACTGAGTGTTTATATATTATTTTGGGGACTACTTCTTTTTAGGTCGAGCATCACACACACACATGCATACATAATCAGCACGGCGCCCTTTTACGAGCGCCGCGCTGTTAATGATTTCATTGTTTCCTCCACCATGCTCTCCGCTCTCGCTCCCCCCTCCCTTCTCCCGCTCCCCCCCTCCCTTCTCCCGCTCCCTCCTTGTTTTTATTTTATTTTATTTATTTATTTATTTATTTAATGCATTTTTATAAAGCGCGGACTTTACCCGAAGGTGTCAGAGCGCTGTACAATAGAACCAGTTACGTTACATGAGAAAAATGGTATAAAATAGAACGTTACAAAATAAACAGGAGAGGTAGAGTAAAACCATATAGGCAATAACACAATATCAGACACAGCAATCAAGGGTGGGGAATGAACAAAAAGATGTTACAAATTTACAGTGATGAACTAGCTTCCTGGAGGGGACTGAGAATGAGGGTGTTAGTTCTGGAAGTGTCTTTGAAGGAGAAGAGATTTGAGGTCTGCTTTGAAAATCTGGATGGAGGTAGTGGCACGGAGCAATGGCGGAAGCGAGTTCCAGATTCTCACTGCATTACCTGAGAATGATTGAGCCATCGATCTTTCCTTTTTGAAGGAGGGGGGCTCAAGCAGAAACTTTGCTGCATTCCGAGAAGGTCTCGAGCCTCCTGACATTTTCAGTTTATTCGCCAGGTAACGAGGGGAAGAAGTGTGCAAGGCTTTATGGGTGATGCAGGCAGTTTTATAAATGGATCTTGCCTCGATGGGAGGCCATCGAAGAGAAGACAGGATAGGAGTAATGTGGTCACTACGTTTGGATCCTGAAATAAAGCGAGCTGCTGAATGGAGGACGGATTTGAGGGGGAGAGGTGAGATTTGGGTACGCCAGTCAGGAGAGAATTGCAGTAATCCAGTCTAGAGAGAACTAGCGATTGGACCAATGTTTTTAGGTCTTTCTCCGGGAAGAACCGACGGATCCCCCACAGAAGTCGCAGCTGGTAACGTGCGTTCTTAGCAATGGAGTTGATGTGGGAGATTAGGTTGAGTCTTTTGTCAAGTATGACACCTAGGGATTTAGCGCTGTCGACAATGACGGGTTTATTGTTGAGTAAATTCAGCTGATCCATCCAGGATTGAACCGGAGGAGGTGAGAGAGAGGTAGATAGGAGGAGGAATTCAGTTTTGGTGGGATTGAGAATGAGTTGGTGAACTAACATCCAGTTGTGAATAGAGTTGAGAGTAGAGTTGAGTAGTGAAAGATCGTGTGCGGAAGACACCTTGAGGTAGATTTGGGTGTCATCCGCATTAGGGTTGGTAGTGGATCCCAGATTTACTAAGGAGGTTCCCCAAGGGTTCCAGATAGAGATTAAACAGAGTGGGTGCAAGGATAGAACCTTGAGGGACGCCTTGACCTACCGCCAATGGAGGCGAAAGACTGTTCGCTATCTTGATCATTTGTGATCTGTCCGAGAGGAATGAGGCAAACCATTTAAGCACTGTGCCTTCCACGCCCATTCTCTGTTGAAGAATGTTGAGGAGGGTGTTGTGATTAACAGTGTCAAATGCTGCAGAGAGGTCAAGAAGAATCAGAAGGCACGGTTCCCCAGAATCGAGTATATGCAGCGCATCATCAATCACTTGCAGCAGGGCTGTTTCAGTGCTGCAATTTTGGATGAAACCCGACTGGAACACGTCAAGGAGATTATTGTCCATAATCGCAACACATTTTTCTGTGATTTTAGAAAGAAAAGGGAGGTTGGTGATGGGGCGGAAGTTGTTGAGGTCATTCGCATCTGCGGAAGGTTTTTTTTAGAAGAGGGGTAACCTGTCCTGTTTTGAGGGCAGCAGGGAGGGAGCCTTGACTAAGGAAGAGGTTAACTAGTCTGGTCCAGTAAGAGAGAGTATTGGTGTAGAAATCAATGGCGATGCCACTGGGGATGGGGTCAGAGGAATGGTTGGAGGGTTTGGTTTCAAGGATGCATTTGAGGAGGTCATCTTCCGAGATGGCTGCAAAGTTCTGCCAAGTGACTAAGGATTTTCGTTCCTCAATGGGGGTGGGGTGGGTGACCTGATCCACTAGTGATTTTACCTTTTATGAAAGAAAAGAGCGAATTCTGCTGCTTTCTTTGAAGAATCCTCAGGCTTGATGATTTGCGGAGAGCAGTTTGGGTTTTTGATGAGGTCAAAAAGTTTTTGGGTCTGTTCTTGGCTGAGTCGAGGAGGGATCTGAAATGTGATGCTTTTTCATGGAATATGTGCTTGTGGTATTTGGATCTTGCCGAACGTAAATGAGAGAGATTGGTAGTGGACGTAGATTGTCTCCACTGTTTCTCCAAGATTCTAAGGTTTTTCCTTTCATCATAGAGAGCTTTATTGAACCAAGGTGCAGAGGGGGTGGGTCTTTTCTTTTGCTTTGGAGTGGAGCGACTATATCGATTTCGACTGCTAGGACTGAGAGGCAATGGGAGGTGAGATCATTGACATCCACGTTGGGGTCTAGTCTAGGAAGTGATTGCAACGCAGAGTCACACAGAGTGTCAAGATCAATGTTTTTGGTGTTGCGGAACCAGGTAGTTGCCCTTTTGGGTTGGCCGAGTGTAATAACGTGCGATAAGTGAAAACGGAAGGGAATGAGGAAGTGGTCTGACCAGTCTACATGGACAGGGGGAGCAATAGTGAGCAGGTCTGCTTTGGATATGACCAGGTCCAGAATTGAGCCCTTAGAGTGTGTAGTTTCCGAACAGTGTTGGAAAAGATCATTGGCTGAGAGAAATGTGGCAAGCTTGTTGGCAGCCGAGTCTTCCAAAGAGCCCCAGTGTAGATTGAAGTCACCCAGGAAGATCTGTCTGTCACTTTGAGACAATTGGTCACTGATGAAGTCGGTGAGTTCCTCCAAGAAGGGAGAGCAGTTTCCGGGTGAATGGTAGATGACATGGAACCTGAAGGGTGAACCCTGATACACTTGAAGTTCTAGGGATAGGCTTTCGAGTGTACGGAAGGGGATGGAAGGAAGGACTTTAATTTGAAGGGAGTTTCTGAAAATGATAGCGACACCTCCACCAATTTTGTCAATTCTGTCGTTTCTGAGGATGGAGTAGTCGGTAGGTATTAGAAGATCAAACAAAGTATGAGAGGAGTCATTGAACCGGGTCTCAGTGAGGAAGAGCAAGTCAAGATTGTGATGGGTGATAGTGTCGGAAATTTCCAGTTTGTGCTTGATTGCAGATCTGCAGTTGTGGAGCAAACAATGCAGCTCTGACGCAACTGTTTTAGAGATGGGGAGGTTGGGCTATTGAGGGAGATGGGGATAAGATTCTTGTATGAGGGTGCCAGGGAAGACGAGGGGGGCTGGAAGGATCTGACAGAGGAGATGGTCTGAATAGAGAATTGTGTGGGATTCTTGGGAGGGGAAAGTGGAGAGGGATTGATGTTGGTGGTCTTGTAGCTAGCCAGTAAGTTGGCGATGTCTGCGGAGGACAGATTGTGGTTGGCTTTATTGGGGCGCGGGAGCAGGGAACTCCTCGGGAGGTTGTTAGGGAAGTGGGATAACTTAGCACTTAGAAGTGCGATGGACGAGACAAGCTGGGAAATGGAAGAGATGAGAGAATCGAGTTTATTTTCCAGGGAGAGGAGGGCTGAGCACGCAGTGTTGGGAGGCTCGTTGGTTAAGGGAGGGAGTGCAGTAGGCGAGGGAGGACAGGGAGAGGTGGTTAAGGGAGGGAGTGCAGTAGGCGAGGGAGGACAGGGAGAGGTGGGGCAATGGGGGGGTATTGGGGTGCAGGGGTCGAAGGTAAGGGACGATGGTGGTAGAGAGGAGTGGATGGTGTTACAGTGATATTTTTACTGGTGTTGAGCATAGGGGTAGCGTAGAGATCAAAAGTGGGAGGAGGCAGTTGAGGAGTAGAGAGGGGAGACGGGGGGTGGAGTGGGGAGGGCGGGGGTTCAAAAGAAGGCCGGAGATATGGGAGGAAGAGAGGAGAGGGGGCTGTACAAGTAGGGGAAGGAGGGGGGCAAAGGAAGGCCAGGGGTAAGAGGAGAAGAGAGGAGACTGGGCTGTACAGGGAGGGGAGGGAGGAGGGTCAAAGGAAGGCCAGAGGAATGGGGAGAGGAGAGGAGAAGGTGCTGGATAGGTACCGTGTGCTAGGAAAGGTGTATGTAGGGGAAGAGGCACCAGGCAGAGTTGGGGGCATTGGGATAAGTGGAAGTTGGGGGGGGAGTATGGGACTGTAGGGTCAGAGGGAGGGAAGAGGGTGGAATTACCGATAGGGGAGGCAGGGTTGCAAAGCATAGGAGGAGTAAGGGGAGGTAGAAGAGAGATGGAAGGTGAAGGAGAAGAATTAAAGATGCGTGGGAAGGGGGAGCGGAAAGGGATGAGGAGAAGGAGAAGGGAGGAGGAAAGGGGGAGGGTAGGGAAAGTTGACCGGTGGACCAGGTTGTAAGAAAGGTGGATTAAGTAGGGGGAGATGGGTAGGAATAGGGGGATTAGGGGGCGGGAGATGGCATTGGAATATTGGCAAGATGCAGGGTGGGGAGGGAAGCCGGAGGTAAAGCAGATGAGATAGGGGGAAGATCAGATTGGGAAGGGGGAAGAGTGGAAGAGGAGGGAGCAAGGGAAGGGGGGACAAGGGATAGCCTTGTGTCTCCCGGGAGAGCGGCCTGAAGGACGATAGGGGGTCGTGGGGGAGAAAGGGAGAAAGGAGAGGAGCTAGCAGAAGAAGAATCAAGGGAGATCGTAATTGGAAGGGTGGGACGAAGGGAGTGGAAGAGGTGGTCAAAGAGAGAGAGACAGGAGTCAGTAGCTTGGATCATAACAGTGCCATTGTTATAAAGTGTAATGGTGAGGGAACCATTAAAACAGGTGGAGGGGGAAATTTTTAGCCGCTGCCCATGTGGGATAGAGGAGGAGGAGGAGACGTTGAAGGCATTGAAGAAGCAGGTGGACCAGGCAGGGATGTCGTGAGTGAAGAAAATGAGGTCATTTTTTAGCTTCCCTAGACGCCCATTGTGGAATTGGTCAACAAAGAGGGAATCAGGGAATTGTTCAATGGTGTTATGCTTAAATCGTTTTGCTGCTACTTTGGACAGATTGGGGGGTAAATAACTTTGAAGCAGTTAACTCCAGATTTAATTCGAATGGGAGCCATGGTAGGGGGTGAGGTGATGGGGGGATGGGTTTGGGGGTAGAAGAAGGGGCCACTAGGGTGGCGAAAGTGCAAAGAAGTGTAATAAGAGGAGTGAGCATATTCCGGAAATCGAGTGAAAATGATCCAGGAGAGGTGTGGTCAGATCAGGACCAAAAGGAGGTACTATTGGGAGAATGTTGGGTAGTCCTTTTTTCTTTAAGTTTTTGTAAAGAAGAAGCAGCCATTTTAAAAGCTGGAAGTTCCCAGAAGTGAGGGTGGGGAGCAGCACGTTAACCAGAATCTTCCGATAGAGACATGGATCACAGTTATGAGGCAGAAGTTCTTTCTCTCATTAAACCACAAAGCAGAAGCTTACTTACACACTCAGAGCGCCTCAGAGACAAGAGAATTGAGAAGCAAGTATGCAGCGCGCATAGCAGGGAGAGGCTTCTTCTCTCCTCTCCTTGCAAAGCTTATGTTGAGTGCACTGTGCCTGACTCGTGTGATCAGTGCTGCGTCAGTTTCCTGTATAACTGCATCCACGTTGGCAGGAGACCGACAGAGATTCAGGGCCCGAGAAGGGATTTGAGACCCCGGGCACAATGACCCCAATGCAGAGCTAAATACGCTGCTTACACTTATTTTCCGCACACGTATCTGTGGTAATTGTTTGGCTGATCAGCCTGCTTACATCGCCACAGGTGTCATCAGCAGCTTCTGTGTGGCGCCTGTTACAGGAGAGGCTCGGTCTCGGTGGTCCAGCCGCAGTCAAGGACCGGACTCACGCTAGAAGACAATCGGAGCCCAGACGCTCCTAATTGCAGCTCGCCAAGGGCCAGGGCGAATGCTTCAACTCCCCTTGTAGACGCTTGCGGCGGGAGAGGCCCGGTCACCGTCGGAGCACCGATGCTCTTGTCCGCCTGCAGCCGCAGAGTTTGTCGGGATTCCGTCGTCCGACTATTCAGGCACGCCTGTTGGACTTCAAGGATTGAGGCGGATGGCAGCCCCCAGCCCGACCCTTCAGGCACGCCGAGGGACCAGAGTGGTGGTGACGGAGGGCAACACCCCGACCTGGTTCCCCAGATGACCACAATGTTGTGAGCTGCCGGGGGGGCAGTGAGGTATAGTAGTACTCACCCCCGGGGTAGTCCAGCGATGATTCCCGTTGAGCCGTCACTCTGGAGTCAGGCAGAAGGCGAGGGACACGCTGATAGGCTCGCCAGGGTCCCGCAACTTGCCTCTGCAGGCACAGCACCGCAACCATCGGAGGCAGAGGGGCTGCAGCACGTCGACTCGTGATCTTGAGAATAACAGTCTGTGATGGGATCAGGCCGCCATGTTAGGGTCAGGCAGAGGGAGGCATATGCCAGCGTGGGTGCAACAACCCCCAGATGATCCTGCACATAAAGGACCACTCCTTCCGTGGGGGGTGTCATCTCCTGGGTTGCAATCTCCCCCTTGGCCAAGGCACAGACACGAGATTCACTTCTGCAGATCCCTATGTAACGCCGCCATCTTGAAGTCAGGCATCCAGCCTGAAGGACAACTTCCCTCCGTGAGCAGGACCAACAGTGGGGAAGAGACTGACCTGCCCGAGATGGTCTGTGCAGTTTGCCCCCTCGCCCACTGCCAAAATCGCCTTAGAGGGGCTGGGCGCTCCGCGATCCCTCAGATCCACCGCGGGACCACCGAAGAATTTTCCGCCGTGACCACACGTCTGTTGCAGTCGCGGGATGCGGTAAGTGGCTCCAGTGTACCCCCGAAGGTCCGCAGGGTCGGAGGGTGTCTCAGCGTCGGCCGCGGTGAAGTTTAAAGCGCCTACCTCATTGCGGTAAAGCGGCCTGCAGGATGCCCGGTGTGCGCCGCTACGCCGATGTCAGTCGTTGCTCCAGTGAGCAACCGAAGCTACCGATGAGGTGAGCGGGGTCACTTGTTTAAAGAGCTTGAGTGCGGTGCTTCATCTGAGCCATGCACTGCACTCACTGTATTGGCATTGTCACGCGCCTGACTGTGGGGCCCAAGCACTCCTGTTTCCACAACCATTTGCACAGCTCGTGATTTCCCCGATTCGTGTGCCCTAAGGCGCAGCTACGCCGAAGGAGGCCAGAGGGTATCACCACGGCGTTGCCCGGGTGATCTTGCAGCATAAGCAGCCAGCCCTTGTCACGTGACACTGCTTCTGAGGGCGCCACCGACATTGCTGAAGCCTCCTCCCATGTTGGAGTACACCAACAAGAGAGTACGCTGCATCCGGAGTCCCCAAGGTGCCGCTGCAGCCATCAACCAGGGGGCAGATGTTGCCAGTCCGCCCCCCAGCACTAGAGGCCACGGAGATGTGCTCCTGTAGCTCTGGTCAAGGAACCAGATACGGTGTCTAGCGGGGCCACAATCACCATTTGGCACCATTCTCGGGCCTCCCTGTCCCGTAACTGCATCAAGACATGCGCCACACTGCAGAGCCTGGGGGCACCCGAGTTCTCCTTGAAGTCACTCACTACCACCGCTAGTCCGGGTACATTGTTCCGCTATGAGCAACAAGTACGGTGACAACCCCGCATCACATCTCACCTTTTTTGCTTAAATATACTTGGTCATCTCAAGTTACCTGAATCGGAACTGAGTGGCCCCAGCGTTGCCCCTAAAACACAGACGGCAGTTGGTGGGGGATTTACTTTGGCATCATTCCAATCTCTTCCTTCTGAAGCGGAGGCGGCCGGTGTACAAATTACTGTATCTCTCTTAAAGGGAGCACCCGCATTTTGTTTTCCTGAACACTACTAATTTTGGGAGCACATTGCTTTACTATCAGACACCACTCTAAGCACTAGCACTGTTAGCTTGCCCACAGATTACCTAATCACCCGCTCTCACTCCCCCCTCCCTTCTCCCCCTCCCTCCTTGTTTAAAGAGCTTGCTGGAGCTCCGTTGTCATCAAACCTATCACTGAGCGTCGCGCGCCTTCACAAATGCATTTTTTTAAGAGCGCTCAAACGTCGCGCTTTAACTTTAAATATTTCTTTTATTCATCTTTTTTTTCTTTTCAACATCGGTAAGATGCCGCACTTTAACTTTAACAATTTCTGCTTTTTAAGCAAAGAATAAATAAGAAAATAAAAAGTCGGCGGGAATTCGTCATCACTGGCACAGAAAAAAAGTTACTCGTCTGTCCTAATTTTAGGGCACAATCAACACCACCAAGTTGTTCAACAAAGCAATACAATGCAGGGAGAGATAAAATATTATTTATTTCCATGACTAGACTTACCAGTACTGCCGAAACCTGATCGGTTACAATATTTTTTTTAATGTTGTGAAACCAGTTATACATTAAATACTTGAAGGGAGGATAAAAAAACAGTGAGGGCGCATGTTTGGCACTTCGTACGCACTTGTCATACAACTTATGAGTATCCCCTCAATCCTCAATTATTTAAAAAACTCTGACTTGCAATGTTAACTCAACTTGGTCAGAACGATGGTGCTAGAAAGATCAGTGTTGTGGAGGGAGGTTGCATAAAACAATGAATAAATATATTGCAAGTTGTCTCGTTCAGTTCCAAAGTCGACTTCACAGGAACAAATCCAGCAAGAATTTCCCCTTTAGAGACCACCACTGGCAGGTAAAGCTCATTTTATAAAGCTATGTTTTCGAGTTAGTTCACTCTCCTAGAACGCTTTTAAATATCGGATGAGGAGGGACTGTCTGGAGAGAGGTAGGGTGATTACTCGTGGCTATCACACGTGGTGACTGACTGCTGTCTGGCCTAGGGGTGGAGATTGCCTGATTGAGGAATGAATTATGCTTGCTGCTCAAAACAGATTTAAGGTCAAAAGTGGCAAACACATCGGTTCCAGCTGCTTTTCTTGATTTCTCTGCTAAGAGTCAATCTTGGCTCCTATTAGCATAGGCGCTGGAAGTATTGGTGCGGGGGTGCTGCAAATCAAAACAAGCATTTGCAATGCAATAGGTCTCGCATTTGCGAGAGTTTAAGCGATTGTAATTGTAAATGACGATGCCTTTTATTCATGTTTGAAAAACCAATACGTAAATAAAAAGGCATCGTCATTTACAATGCCAATTGCTCAAATTCTCGCAAATGCGAGACCTATTGCATTGCAAATGCTTGTTTAGAATAGGAACATTTGTAGAGGTGTGCCACGACATAGGCACACCCGAACAACAGACAGAGTTGAATACACAGGTGAGCAGAGGCGTCAAAACTCCGGGTCCTCCTTAAATAAATCAAGGGGGACACTGTCCGGTCCCAAGCCTTTTTACGCTTTAAGATAACATCCCTTTAATCCACGTTAAAAGATCTATAAAATTGTTTAATATAAGGGCCGGATGACACATTTCCAATTTGCAGCAGTTCACCAATACCGTACTATTACAGACAACCTAGGAGATATTATGATCCAAATTCGCAGTTCGCCAAGCCACTCTACGCCCTGCATCCTTCACAGTTAGAACTATGTCATAATAGACTCGCTGTTAACAGCCCTTACGCCCTCGTTATTACAAACTTGTGTTAATAAAGTCACTGGGGAGCACTGGGTTTCCTGGGAGCAAGTAGTTACCCTGGCAACGGGTGGCTTTGCCAAGCCAGCCTCAAAGTGTGCAAGGCGATCAATGATTGGACGCAGTTTAGTGTAGAACAAGTCGCCTATAAAGTTACTCAAGTCCTTCCAGGAGTCTTCTGAGATGACAAATGGTGGCACAAGTACTTCCTCATTACAAGGCCTCTTATGGGGCGCAGTTTTGCCATTGATTGCTGGAGGTTTATTTTTCGCAGATTTCACTGCATTCCTCCTACGCTTGGGTTTTGGCCCAGATTCTGGATCTGAATCTTGGTATGGGCCCAACATACAAGTGGGATTAAGCTCATTTTCTTGGCCTTCTACTGGTGCATGTAATACCCCACCCGGACCAACTGGGTTATCATTATTAATTTTACCTTTACCCCCAAGATAAATATTGACAGTTCGAAAAACTGAAGGGCTGGGTACAGGAGCGCTAGATAACCTTAAAAAGGAAAGATCAGGGGAGCCGCCAGAGGCATGACGGTTGTCCTGGGTAAAGGGTACGGCAGGCGCGGTGCATCCATTGGGGCGTTGCCCCCCCGCCCGCAGCTCCCTCGGCGTCTCTGACTCAGTTTACTTAAGTTCAGAGACGCCGAGGGAGAACTGACAATCATGTCAGTCAGCATGACGTCGGACCGCCCACCCCCTTCAGAGTCTGAAGGGGGTGGGCAGTCTGGCGTCATGTTGACTGACATGCATTGTCAGACCAGCCAGGGACAGTCAGCAGCACAAGTGCGCATGAGTGGGGAAGGTGAGCGAATTTTTCGCCCGTGCCCAGTCATGCGCACTTGTGTTTGCACTGGCTTGCGCATGCCCATTAGGAGCCCCTCGGTCTCCTAATGGGCAGGCGGCGGGCGAAGAATAACCGTGCCCTAAGCCAATCCTGGCGCTGCAGCAGCGCCAGGATTGGCTGAGGGGTTGCCACTCCAGTGCTGTTCCTGAAGAGGCGCCAGCGCGGACCAGGAGCAGAGGCGGTCAGGTAAGTTTTGTACATCTTATTTTCCCTCGGTCGCCCCCCCGCAACCCCCCCACGAGTACTGCGAGCCGCGACTGGTCAAAATATTCCCACCCCGAATTGGCCGATAAATTGCAGCTAACTGGACGTTTCTTCTTGGCTTGCAATGCACGGCCTCTGGGGATCTGGGCATGTGGCTTTCTCAAAGCAGCCTGCCGCCTGTTACTGGCCCCCGGCCCGGGCAAGACAGACTCCAGATCAAACTTTTCTCTTAGCTGGCTGGGGTTTTCAAGGGTTCAAGTGAGTCTCGGCGGGAGGCTCACCATCCTGTGATTCCGGGCAAGTCAGCAAGGTCAGAATTAAGTGATTTGAAATCACTTAAGTTAAATCTCTCCGTGCCTAACAATGAATGTGCCCGTCTGTAATGCAGTGCAGCTAGGGCTCATGTAAAGCGCGCGGATACCTTCGGGTCGAGTTCGTGCTATACCAGTAAAAACATACAGCATGATTGACCCCCTGGTTTGTTTCTGCTGATGGTATGCTGCTCTCTTTGTCGAAGAGACTTTTCCTTCGCATTATGCTGTTTGCCACCAACACAACATTCCACTGATTGCAGTGAGTCAGGGAGAGAAATGCACAGGGTGATCGAGGCAGCGAGGCGTGTAGGAATAGCTTGATGGCAGTGCCCATGCTAAATGACATTGCAACGTTAACTTAGCCTGGCTGTTTGTGTTATCCGTTTATTATATCTGTGCAGGCGAGAGGTGTTGGTACGTGTTTATGCTGCTGAGAGCATGTGTGACTGTGGATCGGAATACATTAATTCATGGATTGTTCAAAATGTTTAATTGACAAGCCTGTGTGGGTTACACTGTGCTGTCAGGTTTGCAGGAGAATACCGGAGCACCAAGGGAGCTAACTAGCACAACACAGTAACTGGAGCCCATCAAGAGGTCGGTTGGCATATGACGTGCACCTGGGGTATATCATGCCATTAACTGGATTAGGGAAAATATCTGTAGCACGTTATGGCCATTGATTACCTGGAGCACATCACGAACCCCCCCCCCCCAACCAGCCTTTATGACAGTTTGGCTAGCTCGCTACGCTCGCTTGATACACATCAGTCATCCGATTTTTTTACGCCCCACCACTTTCAAATGTCACCAGCCGCCCCTGGGGTACGGCTGGGGCGAATTCCTCAGAAGTGAGGGAAAAACGTTGCTCCACCAATCTAATTTTATTGGAGACCATATACACGGCCCGTGTCAGGTAGTTATCGATCGTGGGGCGAGTACTTGGTGGTGGAACGCTAGGAGCTCCAGAATTTCCCTTCCATTTACCTATATTCATGTAAACAACAGCAAAACAGATATGATAGGGAGAACAGAAAAACCCAAGATGCAAACACAGTTAAAAACAAAAGCGGTACCTCTATGGATAGGACCTCTTCCCTGCTAACCCAGTGTAGAGCTTAGGAGGGATGGCCCAGCCCAGACTATTTCGGGCTAAGACGGGCCCATCTTGGCCCGGTGTTTGCCCGAGCCGGGCACGCTCTGTGGGCGGCCTGGGCTGCGGGACGCCTCCCGTGAGTTTATGGCTCTCCGGCGCCTGCTGATGATGTTGCAGCCCCTCCTCGGGCTGAGAGAACAGCCGGATCTGTAGTCCCCAGCGGCTTGAGGCAAGTGCGGTAAAGTGGCGAGGCTCACGCGCTGTGGGACGCCTCCGTGAGTTTATGGCACTCTGGTGCCTGCTGCTGACATTGCGGCCCCTCCTTGGGCCAAGAGAACAGCAGGATCTGTAGTCACCAACGGCTGTAGGCAGGTGCAGCAAAGCGGCGAGGGTCCTGCTCTGTGGGATGCCTCCTGTAAGTTCATTATTAACAACAATAGGGTTTAAGCCCAAAGGACCGGGGCCAGGTAGGGCTATTCAAAATTCACAACATGAACACCTGGCTCCGTACTAACCTACACTCCTACTATTTATGGAGAAACGGGCAGACTATTCTTTTATCTGTCCAAGTAGAATTTTTATTAAATAGTCTTTAAATTGATTCAAAACAATTTTTTCAAAAGACTGAAAAAGAAACACATATTTCTCAAATTGACACAGAAACCTTCACATATAAATAACACAATGCACAATCAAAAACAATTTGGACATACACCAAAGTGAGGATTATTTGCAACAAATTACAACATGCGACAAAATCACTAAATGAAAACAAACGTAAATCAAATACAAAAAACATTTAAAGCTTGCATCATCTGTGAAAAAACACAACGGTGATTGCGAAAAATGTCCAATTCTATGGACTAAACTTATTGTTTCAGCAAGAATATCACAAAAGTGTTGAAAATAATGAATTAATCTTTAATACATCCGACACTCAACACATTTAGATTTAACTAAATGCCTCTCAAAATGCCTCTTGAAAATGCCAACGCGTTTCAAGACCCAGGCTGGATAGTACTGGGACTCTCGTCAGGGCTTCAAACAAATGATCGGGATATTCTGATTCTTGAAGTAGGAGCAGCCGCTCCAGTTCGTTAATTCCACGCGTTTTTATCTATATGTCAGTTGACTCGTTCTACTGTAGCTTTAAAGCACCACGTGCACACTTTAAACTGTGTATAATCCTTGCGCAAAGGCTGCAGAGCATGGACAGGAACTATTCGGATTGGGACTCACAATTTTTAAATGAGTTCGTCCGATATTAGACTCTGCAAAAGGCAGGCTTTTCTTCTGCTCAAAAGCGAGCGTGCTCTCATTCACTGGAATTGATTTTGTATCGACTTCATTAAACAAACTGGATTAACTCTCACCCGGCATCTCTCACTGTAAGTTCATGGCACTCTGGTGCCAGCTGCTGACATTGCGGTCCCTTCTCGGGCCAAGAGAACAGCGGGATCTGTAGTCCCCAATGGCTGGAGGCAGGTGCGACAAAGCGGCGAGGGTCTCCCTTACTTAAAATTACACCCAGTACGCCCACAGGGTTTGGAAAGCTTGGTCTGCGCTTAACTCCCTACTGTACATGCCTTATGTGCAGCGGGGGTGTTGACTGCCAGTGAGGGGTTGGACACAAGGCCTGGCCTCACCCAACCCCACACGTCGCATGGCTGAAGGACATGTGTGGTGTGGGCTTGGCCCTACATATGGTAATAAAATATTATTTTCCATTTTTAAAAAAAGGTAGAAACTCGCTCAAATTACCAAAAGTTAAAACTATGTTATATTTGAGTATGGTGATAATACCTTACTTTGCATTGAAAATAAAGCTTAGAAATCAATGAAAAAAACAAAGGTTAAAGGGACATTACAGTTATGAGAAAATGGCAGTTAAAGCACACTGTTATAAAGTAACAAAACCACTGAAATTCACCAGTTCTAGTTATCTCAAGTAACTGTACCTCGTACCTCGCCACACACTGCTAATTACCTCGTATGGTACATCACTCATGACATGTACAATAACATCATTTATAATATCACTGCAGCATCTGAAATGACATAATTGATGACAACACTGTGCATGGTGGGATGGTGTTAGGACTATAATATCACAACCTAATGCATTCTGTGTGATGTATTTTGGGCTTGCTTCCATTGAATTAGTTAAACTAATACTGTTGGCACAAATGTTTTGTAGATTAACAACCCAGAACTAGAAACTGGTTGAGAGGTAAAGAGGGTGAGTTAAAAGGGGTTTACTTAAAAGGGGTTTAGCTGGAAATTGTGACCCTGTCTTTTACTGCAGACACCTCTCTGCCCAGTGGTTCAATCAAAGGAAAGTGAGTGCATAGCAGTATGCCCAGAATCAATGTAGGCTAGAATAAATGGTCCTCACATGGCAGGTTAGCCTATGAAATAAGGGAGAAGCAAAAGAAAATGCCAGCATCCCCTTTAAAAAGTCACTTCTTCACATGGCTCCTGGCTCTGGAAAGAGCCAAGATATTAAAACAATGGGCCTTATTTATGAGAAGTGACGCATCACTGCGTGAAAACAGCGATGAGTCACTTCTCAGTGCGCCCTGCTTGCTACATGATGGATGCGTCATATTTACTGTATGATGCATCATGTCGCACGGAATGACAGATACGTCAGTATTACATGACGTTACTGTTGGCGCAAAACTGACGCATTGCTGGAGTTGTGTCAGAAGCGGGATGCACCTCCAACAATGCAGGGGGGAGAGCTATGAATATAGCACTGCATCACCCTTACGCCTGCTATGAGGTAGGCGTAAGGATTTGGTGCAATGACGTCCTAGAAGTGATGCACTGAAATCTCATAGATTTCACTGCGTCACTTCTACGAGGCTTGGATGCGGGGGAACGCCCACCCTGCATACATTATACCTCACGCAGGTATAATGTGGTGCAGGGCTTTACAAACTGACGCATCTGCCTAGATGCATCACTTTGTAAATAGGGCGCAACATGGCGCATATTTTACACTGCCGCTGCGTCACAAAAAGTGACAACTGCGGCGCAAAAGTGACACAGGGGGTTTCTAGAGGTCGCTCGCGCTCATAACTAAGTCTATGGTTAATTACATGTCGATGTTGGAACAATCATTAAACATCCTCATGCTTGAAAACAATAAGAATTAGGTACCTTGGACGATAACTTGCTCTGTATACTATTTAGACTTCTTTTCAGTCGTGGCCGGAGTCACTGCTTTTACCCAACACTAAATCCTGACATTGTCCTGCTATTACCCCCATAAAGTCCGTTGTCAGGATTCCCCATCAATTATGAGGAATGACTGTGTTTGCTAAACAAGTAGTGACAAAATATAAGATAAACAATTTCATTCACCTGTAAAGAATTTATTTCAGGAAAATGAAAATGAATTTAAACTGTTTGTGCAAAAAAAAGGAAAAATGGGATTAACAAGAGATGATCAAAAAGAGTTGATGCATAACCATAACGTTCACCTTCATGATTCTCTTCATTACCCAAACTGTCTTTCCTCTACACAAATGTCCAACAAGCCCTTGTGGTGAGTTTTGTCACACTATCGCGATACTTGAAGTTGCTCTCTGTTACCATGAGTTGGGATTTCCCAGGGAATGCCTGGCTATACTGATGATGTGGGAGCTAATGGCTAAGCAAAACGACCAGGGGCGGCCCCTCCACTAGGGCGGAGGAGCGTCTCCCCACTACTTTCTTGCAAAACATAAAATGGTAACTTTTGGTTATTATCATTTTATGTTTCTTTGCGCATTGCTGGCAGGCAGATGGGCGGAGCAGCCCGGGCAGGGCAGGAGTGGTTTGGCCACACCTGTGTGCACAAAGACTGTTTGGTCGGCCCTCTCGGGACGCCCAAACAAGTCATGCGCACCTTGCACTTCTCCATGCAGGCTGCATTGCAGCCTACATGGAGAACATGCCATCCCCTACAGCCCCTGGCTGGGCTGAGTCCCGACCAATCACAACGTTGTGATTGACTTAGGGGAGGGAGGGAGGCTGCCTGCTTCCTGCTCCTGTCGGAGGCAGGAGAGCAGGAGCAGCGAAGACGCAGGACCCGGGCTGGAGGAAAGGTAGTTTTAATTATTTTTTTCTTCATTATTGACCACCCCCCCGCACGACACCCCCACGCACGACCCCCCCCATGCACGACCCCCCCGCACGACACCCCCACACGACACCCCCTCCCAGCACGACCCCCCCTCCCAGCGTGACCCTGCACCACCACCCCCCGCTTTTGATGTTATTTTTTATAATCTTATTTATATGGGCTGTCAGCCTGCCATTCACGTTTTTTCCCACCCGCTACAACTTAAAACATGGGACCACGGTTCACGTCCACGCCAGCCATTGGCTAACTTCACTGTGATTGATGGCATTCTGCTCTTTCACACGGAACACATCCACACACAAAGGAGCTTATTTACAAGCCCCTTGCGCCGCCGGCACTTCACTTTTTCACTGGCAGGGCAAGGGGCTTGTAAATAAGCCCCAAAGTAGTTTCTTTCTGTTAGTGCAAGGTACTATTATGGCAATGTATGCTTTTTTTTCCCGCTCAATTGTGCTTTTAGACATTTATTTTTTATATTGGTGAGGGCCTTGCACCTCTCTCAACGATTAAAGTTTACAAAGTGCATTGACAAAGCCAAAAGTCTGGCAGACAACCTTGGGTCTATTGGATTTTTCCAGTGTTTGTTTTATGAGTCTTCTGGTAGACACCGCTCACTTAGGTCCTCTTATTCCCAATTACATGATTCTGGGTTTTAGGTTTAGTTGCCCTGATGTCTAGGCAAGCAGTAGTGCTATTCAGTGAGAATAGGAAAGTAACCACTACTGTCAGTATGATGGTGGTCATCATCCTACTTTGCTGACTGCTCTCTGATGTGGGCTATTGTTTCCAATTTATGGGAGCAGTAGGCTGGCTTATTTTTAGCAATGGTGTTTATTTTAGTATTAATAGAACATTTTATTTAATATTACAAATATCAAACCTGCCAGCATCGGCAAGCTCAAGTAAGGAGGTTTGATTCATTTTTATGATGGATAAACAAAGCAAAGTAGGTAGGCATGTGTTCAAGTGCGAATAACTACTTACATTTTAAAATAGCTAGATTCTCAGGAGGGAGCGTATGAGCTCTTGGTTACAGGGTTTCTGCAGTGCATGCAATTAAGGAAGAGCATTCCACTGGTTCTTTCATTTGGGTGGCGCATAAACGTCATTATGTTTTACAAAATCATAAGACTAAGCCGTCATTTTGGAGAAGGAAGACTGCAAATCAGAAGAAAGAAGGAAGGGGCAGCGAGGGGATGAGTTCACATAACTGTCAAAAACAGCTGAGCAAGAAGTGCTAACTTCCTCAGGAAATACTGAATGAGAAAAACAGAAAGGTTCTGACAGATAAAGCATATTTAAAGTCACAGAAGTCTGAAGTACAGGAGGTGTTTAAGAAACAGCAGAGATTGAGGATGCAAGATGTTGGAGCAGAAAAATCCCCTGCATGGTAACGGACCTGCATCTTAGCGCAGAGTGCCCCACCTGCATGTAGGTCCCAAGCCTGGTTCCAAAACTGGTCATTTGACATGCACGGATTATACATGCATGCCGTGACCTAGGCCTACCTTGATGGACTGCGGTCGATGATGGACCGGGAGGGGTACCAGAAGTGCTTTCTTCGGGATTGGTTTGGGCTACTGGCCTCACCCAGAGTTGCGGAATACGAACATGTCGGTGTCAGCGTACCCATTTAGTTAACAGTAGACTGGCCAGGTTGCATTCCATGTCATAGGCCCACTCAGTTGAAGTTCCGCAGCTGTATTTGCAACTTGCTTGACTTACATGAGAGAAATGTAGCACTGTTAAGCACATGCGTGTTCATGTGTTCTAGTGACTGCATGCATGTGTGCCTTTGGGAGTACATAACATGGATGCCCGTGGATTTCATTTTGGAAAGCCTAGGGCTTAAAAATTCTAATATGAAGGTGTGGTGTGTCGGGGCAGACAGGACCCTAGACAAAGAATAGAACCAAGCAGTGGGCACATCAAAGAGCCCGAAACCCACAACACGATTTTTCAAAGGGCCAGGCACTAAATCACATTTGTGTCTGGAAAGATTGCATAAAAGTGGAAGCTGAAACCCTTCTTATTGACAAGATCACCCGACTTGAGCTACTGCAACCAGGGGCTGAGGTCTGCTAGTCTCCAAGTTGGGCAGAGAGACAATCCCCAGGATGCCAAGAACACTTGCCCTGATCCTGGAGCACCAGTCTGCCTGACGGCTAAGACCAGTGTGCCCCTTGAGTAGGAGGAGAGCCTGGAGGGAGCAAGGCCCGGGTGGAATCAGGATGCGAGGATCCCAGTGAGCGAGGTGCGAGATTTAAGGCCCATCGGAACTGACTGGGTGTGAGACTGCTACTGTGCACCAAGAGGCATTTGCCTGTGCGTTTCAGGGACTGTCACCTGTTAGCGACTCCAAGTGTGCACCACCAAGCCCAAGGAGCCCACGCGGAGCTGTTGAAAGCCGGACTGAAGTAGGATTCTGCAAGAGCAGGTGTCTCCTGCCTTCCTACAGAATAAATCCTCCAATGCCCGAGAAGGCTCCTGCGTTGCAGAGGGCACTCTGCCTAATGCCAGGGCTAAGCGCTTCTGTCCCAACACTGTAATTACTGGAATATGTGCCGAAGCATAGAAAGGGATTGTTACATTGTTGCTACTGCCTGGGTAAGACACATCAAGCAGGGAATCACTAAAACTTGGGGACTTGGGCATGATGCACCACATGTGAGAACTGTTTAAGAGACTTGCAGGCACTTGCTACATATTTAGGGAACAGAAGCCTAGAGCAGAGGCCTGTTACAGCTATGAGAGAATAGCCTCACATGTCACTGAGACACTTCAGAACTGGGGAGTGGGCCTTAAGGGGAGGGACTCGGGTGATATTGTCCGAATCGCTAGAAGTGTCTCTGCAAGGGATTATGTTATTATATCACTGTGATAGATTTAAACTGTTTTGTGTAATAAATACTTGCTTTCCCAAAAACTCAGGGGCAGATGTACCACTGTTTCGCGCAGCGCAGTGCAGTAGCCGGAAATACTGCACTGCGTGAAAAGGAGAGTGCCATATTTACTGGAATATGGTACTCTCCTCACTTTCCCTAGGGCCAGCGCAGAAATCAGCTGCCGTGCGCCACGGAGACACCTTTGCGCCATGGTGCAAGGGTGTCTCTCTGAGTCTAGCATAGGTTTTGTACTGGAGGGGAACCATTCCAGCATAAAATACTATGCATAGACTGACTTAAACCATTTCCCTCTTTGTATATGTGCTTTACAGTGCAGCACATGAACAAAGTCGGAAAAGGAAGAAGAAATGAAAGCATTTCTTCTTCCTTGCACCTACTTCAAAAGGGCTCAGTTTTCTGACCCTAAACCCTGCCTACTCTATTTAGTAAATTAGGTTTTGTATCAGAAACCTTGGATGGTTGCATGGGAACGTCTATGCTTCACCCATGGTACACCCCCTTGGCGCGGAGTAATGCAAAGAAAAGATTTTGCGCCGATTTGCGTCACTTTTGTGATGCAAACACAGTGTAAAATCTCAATAAATCTCCGCCTCAGTATTGGACTGGACCTGATTTATTGGGGTTGCTGGAGGCATATTGAGTTGTGTGTTTACACCTACAGTCAAACTCCACCTCATCCTTGACTGCTCGATCCGCACTACCACTAAGAATCTAGAGCTTAAGGGGTATTACTTGGCCCAGTTTTACAGACCTCAAAGTAGGCTGAACCCCAGGAAAGCCAGAGTATTAGGCCCCAACCACTATGGAGGGGCCCAGTAATCCCAGCCTGCCCTGTGGCCTGCTGGGAGGGGTTCTGAGACAAGATCTATTGTCACTAGTGAGTGGGTACAAGAGGATAGAATAAAACATCTTGTACAAACAAAGGTAAATTGTTCATTTAAAGAGCAGAAGCAGACAAATGCAAGGAAGTGTCTGAAGTGTCTCAAGAAAACTAAGCATTAAGGGCCAAATGTATCAAGAAAGCATTTTGCGATTCTGAAATAGCGAATTTTACCGATTAGCTATTTTGGAATCACAAAATGCAATGTATGTAGGAATCGCAAAATATTTTGTGATTCCTTAACATTCCCTAATAGCGAATCGCAAATTGCGATTCGCTATTAGGGAATGCATTGCCATTCATTCCTATGGGCCTATAGGCCCATAGGAATGAATGGGAATGCATTCGTAATTTGCGATTACCAAATTGGTAATCCAATTTGCGAATGCAAATCCAAGGGTGCTAGGGGGCCTAAGGCCCCCCTGATGCACCCCCCAAAAAGGTAAGTGTGCACATTGCGCCCCATGGCACTTCGAAAATGCACTTTTGTGCATTTTTCAAAGCTTTCAGAAATTACCATCAACCTGAAGTTGATGGTAATTTGCGATTCCTAAATGCAAAGTCGCATTTAGCGAATGCTACATGCATCGCATTTAGGGAATCGCAAATTGCGATTCTCTAAATGCATTCGCAATTTAGGTAATCACAAAAATTGCAATTACCTATATTGCGAATGCAAAAAGGTACATACATTGCAAAAGCATTTTTGCGTTCGCAAACGGGCCGATTCTGCGAATCGGCCCGCTTGCGAACGCAAAAAGCCTTGATACAACTGCCCCATAATTAATTAAATGAGGAGGAAACATGTTGCAGTATAGTGTGAGAGGGGTACTGCACCATTGAAAGGAAGCGTGTCCTTGGTGACACACAAAGGCAAAGTGTGCTTAGCGGCAAAGAGGAGGTTACACAGCATCCTGAGAAGGAAAGGTTTGATCAATTTCTAATGAGAGGCTGATTATGGTGGCGATGGATGCATACTAGATTTAGGCGAGAAAGATTATGAACAGAAACATTTGATAAGGCAAAGATGAGAAAGTGTCAAAAGTTTGTTGAAGGAACCACAAGGGAAACATTTGTTGAATCCAGCTTCAATAAGACATCTCCACAGTACAGATAGTTACTCCATAGGGCTTGTTGAGGATTACATAAAAGAAGGTATCTGCAAGGCTTTAGTTATTGATGTGAGAGCAATTCGGAAGCTAGAGTGCTGGAGATCCAGTACTGAGAATAACATGTATATTACACCTAATTTACACCCTGTTTTTCGGATTGGGCAAGGGCAAATGTCAATTGAAACAGTGTTAGGATAAGTTATTAGATGTTTCAGGTCGATTGACATGTATTATGGACTTGGAGGGAGAGGCCTAGATGAAAGCGGTGACGGTGGATGTCACCCTTATTAGAGGATGAAGCTAGAGGACAATTTGTTTTCTGGGAAACACCAACTGTACTTTGGTTACAGATGCAGGGCATTTCTAATGAAAATTACCCCAAAGTTAGGTGATTTAGCAAATAAGGAGTTCAATTTTGAAAAAAGGGATTGCTAGTTGGTAAAGGGCTTGTTAAAATTGTGGGGAAATATGTGCATACCTTTACATCTTAAGCTTGAAATTCAGTAAGGAGTGTGTTTGAAAACAGTGGTGTTTTCATAAAGGTCAGTTATCTAATATCCCAGCTCTAGTTTCAAAACAGAGGATCCTTCTGAAGAATTTAGGCAGCAGTAGGATTTTTTGCTCAAAGGTGAAATAGAATTAGAAGTAGAGGCTCAAGAGGGCGATGTCAACCAATCTGCTCACAATGTGTTGACCATGAGACATTTGAATCTGTATTAGTATCATTGATCATGTATAATTGTGCTGCTTGACTGACTGTAAGACAAACAATTTAAATAAAGTTTTAAAAAAAATTTCAAACAATATCAAAGGCGAGTATGGGCACAACAGAAGGATCAACAGAAGTTTATGGATATGGAAGTGTTGCAGATGTAGGATAGTATCCCACTGTGAAGGTGGAAGAGAAAGATAAGGTTTATATTAGTGCAGTATTTTTAGTGAAAAATAAAAAACAACAGGTGAAGCCTTGTGATAAATGTGAGAAGTTTGGCTAGATTTCTAGTCTACAGATGTTTCAAGATGGAGGGAATTCATCCCTTCAGAGATATTTTATATAAACAAAGATTGGTTGGTCAAGTTAGATTTAAAGGATGCTTATTCCTCTTGCACAGTTGTTAAGAAAAGTCAGGTTTATCTAACGGTCAGACAGGACAGACAACTAAGTTTATAAGTAGGGTTTGGCCTATTATCAGCACTGTGGTGTTTTGAAAAGATGCTTTGTCCTGTGGTGGCTTATTTGAGAGAGAGGGGAACCAGGACAATATTTGGGTAACATTTTAACAACTTCATAGAACAAAAATGAGCCAGAGGAGAACTCACAGTTGGCAAAACTTAGAATGTATTATTAATGTGGCAAAGTCAGTTAGGTTCTAAGCAGGGGTTTGGAGAATTTAGGTTTTCGATTGAGTACTGTTGAAGCAATTTTAAAGTTTGAATTCCCAGCTCTACTACATTATAGGCACTTGAGCTGTTAAAGACAGAGCATTGAAGGACTGCCAGCGGTATCTAGAGAAGGTGAAATTGACAGGAGAGGCAAGAGAAACAGAGAAGAGATGAATTGTAGTTGGAGAAGAGAGGAGTTGAATTTGGATGTTTGAAATGGGTAAGCAACTTTTGGTACAAGTCTAAATTTAATTTTGGAATCAGATGCAAGATGTCATGCACGGAGGCCTCTGTGCAAGACCAAGAGATAGGGGTCAAATAGAATGTAGAAGAGAAAACTCAGCATTTAAATTGTTTGCAAATGAAAGCTGGTTTGTGAAAATTGCAATGTTTTCTAGGCTGTGTAGAGAGGTGTGCAGTTCTTGTACATATGGATTTGTCAGCCCAACAATGTATAAATAGATTAGGAGGAAACATGTTTTGGAATCTGACGGCAGGGGATATGGAAGATTGGAATTTGAGATACTTGACAGATTACAGTTATTAGATGTTAAACAAGGAGCATTTCAGGAACATTCATGCCAACTGGGTCTGATAGAGGTGGACCCATCTGTGTCCAGGTCAATAGCCTAGTTATAGAACTATTACAGTTGAAGACCAGACCAAAGGGATTGTCATACTCATTGGAGAAAAGAGTATCCATTTGTTGAGATTGGGGTACTCACCCCTTTTGTTTGGAGGATATCAGGAGAGCCATACAGTATGACTGCCTTTCAGAGGAATCTATGGGGCATATTAGCAAGACCGGCGATAATGGGCTTGCTAATATAGCGGCAGGAAAATGCCGCTAAAACGGCGATAATGGGCTTGCTAATATGCGTTATAGAATTCCAATAGAAGCCCAGGTTAGATGTCCTGGAGTTTCCTGCCGCTAAAACGGCGATAATTTTATCGCCGGTCTTGTTAATATGCCCCTATATCTTTACTTTAAGTCATGGACTACTGTAACAAGAAGGAGATACAGAAGAGTGTGGAATGTTTTGGAACTTTGGTGCATAGAAAGGAGTATGGATCCTTTGGAAGTTTCTGACTTAGTAGTAAGTCTTCTGAAGGGCGCCTTGGAAAAAGGATTACGTTATAGAACAGTGAACCGCTAGAGATCAGCAATGACAGACGGTCATTCTTTTGGTGAGAGAAAGTCAATCTGTAGGAGTTTTTTTGTGTGTAGACTTCTGAAGGGACTGGGGTTAAAGAGGGGGCTGTATGCAAGGTATAATTCCATCAGTAATGTGGGGAGGATATTTAGCTTATTTGAGGCATAGCCAATTGAGTTAGAAGTTTAGCATTTTTGGTATGTTTGATTTCTTTCAAAATGGTTTTAGATGTTCGTGCTTTAGTTAGGTATTAAAACCCATCTGGAGTGTTGTTTGAAGTGCACAAGAGAATGAAAATAATGGGTTAAATAATATTTTATTTTCAGTTTGAGGGGTATCTAAAGTTTTGTGCCGTAAGATGTATTGAAGAATATAAGAGGAGAATGTTAGAGTTCAAGCGAGACTTAGACCCTCAGTTGTTGATTTCTTGTGTGAGACCTTGCAGAGGAGTGCTGTCAGCTGCACTAGCTAGGTGGATGAGAGAAGTAATACAGGAATCATGAGTGAATTTAAGTAGATTCAAGACTAATTCAGTTCAAGAGTACATAGACAGTAAGGCATTTTGTTTGGGAGGTAAACTGGAGGACATGTTGAGAGTCACTGATTGGTTGAATGCACAAGTGCTTACCAAGAGTTACTAAAGACCAGTGGAGCATGTTGCAACTGTTGTATTGAAGGCCTTTGATCATGCATAATGTTGGCCTCTGGTCTTACCATAACATTGTCATTCTCTCCCTTACCAAATATCACAATCAATACATGCTTCTTCAGGACTGTACAGCTTAGTGAGGCAAAGCAACAAGAATCATCTCAGGTCTATCTGATCAGGTCCCCAACTTGAACAACTCAGCCCCATACATCACCCCCTCCCCCCAAGACCACATCAGGGGGGCAGTACATGAGGTTCTGCCCTACACACAAAAGGAAGGCCCCTCATACACAGATCTACTTAACAACAGTGGCGGCCCATGCAGGTAAGCGTGGCGGGGGAGTGGAAGTCGACATACGACGGGATAGTGAACATAAAATAAATAAATAAAACCACTTACCTTGCGCTCGCTGCATCGCCGACTCATCAGTGGCAGGCCTGAGACATATTGAAAGCGCAACTTGTGTGGGTGGCACAATCAGTGCTTCAGGCCCACTAGTAGTATTTCATTTACAGGCCCTGGGCCCATGTAGTGCACTGTACTAGGGACTTATAGATACATTAAATATGCCAGTAGTGAATAAATCAATCAAATCATGTTTAGAGGAGAGAACATGTGCACTTTAGCACTGGTTGGCAGTAGTAAAGTGCCCAGAGTCCTAAGGCCAGTAAAAAGGGGTCAGACAAAGAAGAAGAGGAAGGCAAAAGGTTTGGAGTGACCCTTCAGAGAGGGCCATGTTCCAGCAACTGCAGATGCTCAGAAAGCTGGAGGCCAAGGTATCAAGCCTAAATATTGGATTAGAGATACCAGGTCCATCAACAGTGATGGTTTAACCTCCCTGTGCCAGAGGAACTTTGTACCCCAAAAGGTATTACAGAGTGTATTAGAGCTAACTGAGCACTACAACCACACAATGGCAGATAATATGGAGAGGGTATCCCCCACTTCACCTCAAAAGACAAAAGAAACGAATTTTCTCACACCAAATTGTCAAACAGCAAACTGGGACCACAAATCCCACTGTGATCATGAAAACGTCCATGGAGAACTGTGAAGCCTTCTCAAACTTCTTCAAGAAGAAAATAATTAAAATTAAAAAAACAGCCGCTACCAACAGTGAAATGATTCGATATCCGAGCATCTACATATACCACTCAATACAGGAAACTATAACAAATGATAAAACCCAAATCCCATCCAATCCACTAAAACCAAAATGAGGCTACTTGGAGCGAATTGAAAACTCTCATTGAGGATGAGATCCGCAAGATTTTAGCATTTATGAAAGCAACATCACATTAAATGGTCCAATCCCCTCTGAAATCATAAAAGACATCAGCCATTTTGTTGCACCCATCTGGGCAAAAATAGTAAATGCATCATTAACCCAAGGAACTATCCCATAATGTTTGAAGATGGGACAAGTGCTACCTCTTCTGAAAAAAATACTGACTGACGCAACAGAAAGAAATAATTTTTGCCTGATGTCAAACATCCCCTTTCTTGCGAAACTGTTGGAAAAATGTGTTTTCAACCAACTATGCCAACACATTGAACAATACATCCTGATGGACAAGTTCAAATCTGGTTTCAGACCAGGGTACAGCATCCTACACATCATGGACAATGTACTCAATATTCTTGACCAGAACAACTTCTGCCCTGTCATTCTACTCAACTTGTCATCAGCGTTGGACACATGCAACCAAGATTGCTTTTCAGAGTTACTTGAACGCAGAATGTGGCTTTCTAGCACTGTTCTCAGTTGGTTCACCTCCTCTCTAAAAAACTGCTAAACAAATCAAACTGGGATGCTCACTATCAAACGTGTCCCCGGTCAGACTGGGAGTGCCGCAAGGATCTACCATCTTCCCAAACTCCTCAATCTATATATGGAACCACTGATGGAGAACCACAGACAAGCGAACCTGGTGTATCACGCTTATGCTGATTATACTCAGCTATACTTGAAGGTCTCCTCACTGGAAGCTATCACCTGATTCAATGATTCTCTTGTGAAAACCCAAACCTGGCTTCCATGTAATCAGCTTAAACTAAATCTCTTCAAAACTGAATTCCTACTCTTCCCACCCCACACCTCCCACCCAATAAAATATTGGATGATACACCTAGGCGTCATCAATTGCATACCCGCCACTATCGAATCAATAAAACACTTGGGATTTCCCTGGATAAGAATCTTAACAAGCAAGGACACATACGTTCACCCACACTCAATGTGATTCTCCAGCTCAACTTCCATAAGAAAGTGAAACCTTTCATCTCACCAAGACTTCAAGACCGCAGCTCAATCCTTAGTTGTATCCAGACTGGATTATGGGAGTGCGCCCTTAATGGGGTTACTAAATCATGGTAGGCACCACTCAAATCAACCCTTAAAGCAGCGGTGGGACTGATAACAGGATCAAGACTTCTCGGCCACATCACACCCTCTCGAAAATCTCTCCATTGGTTACCTTTCGAAGCTGAAGATAGCATGCATGATACACAAATCCCTGCACCATAATGAACCTAGATGCCTTACAAATAAGTTTAAGATCTCAGGGGCCAGCTTCCCCCTATGAAGTGCTAATTCCCTCTTGCTTGAACCACGTTAATTCAGGAAATAGAAGACTCATACCTGCACTTTCTCTGGATCTCCTCTGAGAATATGAAACTCGCTCCCATCAGAGATTCGCCCGATCCATCGAAACTCGGCTTCCAGAAAGAAGTCAAGGGGATTCTACAAACCAAATTCCGAACATTATGCTTCTGGGCTAGCCTGATTGCAGGCCCTCTACAAACACACAGAACATTTAACTTGCCGAGCTGAACAGACAGTATTTCATGCCACCAGGAGGGAGTTCATGGTAAAGGAATATTTTGTTCTGGTACTTTCTGTTGTACGCTACATGATACTATATGTTATGTAATGGGTTGGTCATTCGAACATTTTGTTCTGGTGCTTTCTGTTGTATGCTATGGAATACTATATGTGATGTAATGGATTTCTGTTTTTTCTCTGTATAGCGCTCTGAAGCCTTGGGCCATGTAGCTGGTTTATAAAATTCTTTAAATAAATAAAATATTGCTTAATATACAAAGTCTTCTCTGTAACTGAATAAATGAAATGTGCATCAGCTAAATGGTCCAGTGTCATGTGTGGTCAGCCAGATCTAGCTATTTACCCAGCAGAACGGTACAGGCTGTGGCACATTTAAGTTTATGCCTTTTTTATTTATTAGCATTTCATATTCCAAAAGCGACTCACCAGGTTTTTAACCTCATGTTAGTCATCAGGACAATACATAAATGGGCAAAATGTACCTTCAAGTTTCAGAATTCAAGGTGATGTTAGCAGCTATAGAAAATAAACGAAAATGATATAGTTAATCCATAACTCGTCATTTCTTACTGGAAAGGGTGAGGGAAGATGATCGTTATATCTTCTAATTTATGTAAATTCTCAACTACAGGGAAATTATGAACTATGGCAAAAAATACAGATGTTTTGAAATGAGAAAATATTTTCATATTTTTACTGCTTAAACATCTTCCCGCAGGACTAGAAAATTATTTTTTGCTCAATGAGCAATCATTTTAAACCCACGTTTCATAATTATGGAGTAAAATATTCCCACGTTCAATTCTTCTCGGAGTCCTAGGTATGTTTACTTTAAAATGGCATTTATTTCCACATACCATTTTCATAGAATGAAAACTTGCAGTGCGGTTTCGAACAACAGGAATACTCCGAGAGCCGGTCGGAGCCGAGTCAGTATGACCAGGCAGTTTACGTTCCGACCTCCGACATCGTAATCGGTCGGTTGGACCGCAAACGGACTGAGTCGGTCGGAAAGCCTCCGACGCGGTCAGAAAGCATCCGACTAGTTGGACGCTTTCCAACCAACATCGTAATCGGCCCCATAGTGAGAAATGGGATTTTTGCTTTTTGGACTACCCACTTTTATGACGTCTGCCGTAAGTTTCACTAACTGAGTCTCACTCACTGTAAGCTCTGTTAAAATGGATTGAGAGTGTTAACTGTCAGTGTCCACCTTTTGAGATAAGGTCTGCTGCTGCACAGCTAGGGTAAGAGGCTGTGAGATAGTTGCACATGAACGCATGTGCAAAGTGAGTGAGACTGCCATCTAATTAATGCTGGTATCTGCACACAGATAAGCTGTCGCAGAGGGAATTTCATGGATTTGATGCTGACCTGTGCAGGCCTTATAATATGAGGGGGCATTCATAGTGTGAGTGTAGGAAAGTAGGATATGCTTCTTATGGTTACCCCCACTTTTTGCCTGATGTGATGCTGTTTTTGATTAGTCTGATTGGGATCCTGCTAATCAGGACCCCAGTCTATCTGCTTTCTCCCTACACTGTTGTGCTATGTACTTAGCTACACTCCAGATTGGATACTGGGGTACCCTTGCCAGTCCCTAGTATATGGTACGCATGTACCCAGGGCATAGGTACCCCAGTGGCCTCCCATGGGCTGAAGCATGTATTATGCCACCCATGAGAGGCCATCCAAAATGGAACTACAGGCCTGCCATTGCAGCCTGTGTAAGTTGGTGCATGCACCACTTACGACAGATATAGGTTTACTATATCTAAGGGTCACTGCACTTAAAACCTATAAGTCACCCCTATAGCAGGCCTTTACAATCCTGAGGGCAGGGTGCTTGGTTCTAAGTGAGAGGGTGCTCCTGCATGAGCAGGACACCGCTGCAGCCTACGGAGTCCATTCTCCTGGGTTGTCCGTGAAGCAGCCATAAACTAGTATAGAGGGGCATTATGCGACCGCGTGATGACCATCTCGAAAACGGCTGCAACAAACCCTATCGTGTTTGGTGTCACACATTTTGGAATCATACGCCCACACTGGAAACCGGTGTGGGAGGTATGATTCCACCCACCAGGAAGACCCTTCGTGGGCTCTCGGTGTTCCCGGTACCAGCCTTCTAGCTTCAGACAGCACAAAATGGTTGCTGCCGACCAGAGACACATTCCTGCCATCCTGCTGCTGAGCCAAGCTCGAGCAGGGGAAGGCAGGACAAGAGGCATCCTGTCACAGGGAGGTGTGACCACCTCCCAGACAGGATTTAGTGTATTAGGAGTGGGTGGGTGTGCTTGCCAGCGACTGAAAGTCTGCATGAGGGGCACATTTGGTGTCCCTGTGCATAGTCCAGTTCAAACCAGTCCTGGGAGCCGCTGGCTCCCGCTCTGGCGCGAAACTGGACAAAGGACATGGGAGTAACCTCTCTCTTGTCCAGACCCTCCCCTGGGAGGGTCCCCTGAATCTTTCCATCCCTCTCCCGTGGGTGCTTAAGGGCTTACCTGGCTGTAGGACCCTAGATTCGTCGTGGGCAAGATTCAGAACTGAAACCACTGCACTTCGACCGTCTGGGCACTCTGGACTTCGTTTGGGCCTGACTTCATCTCCCTCTCAGTGTGCTGCATCGTCTGTGCCTGTGCACTGTACAGGATCCGTGTAGGGCCTGTGGAGCATCCAAGACACCTGAAGATAATCTCCCTTGGAGTGAAGGAGTCACTCCCCTGCATTCGCAGGCACCGCAACACTGCTGAATGGTCTGCTGATCCCAAGCTCCTACGGACTCCGAAGGATTCAGCAACACAGGAGGTGGGTTCCTCAGTTTGAGGGCAGAATCCCTCGTGGGGGCTGCAATACCCGAACCCCTCTGCACCGCGTACTTTTGCAACTGCAGTTCTGCAAAAAGTGCATTGGGCTCCAAGTGGCCCCAACCTCTGGCAACTTCTCCTGCAAAGATCTTCACCCACCTCGCACCGAGTGCTCCGTGGCCTGTTGTTTTGTAAAGCTGCGCGAGGTCCTCTCGCGAATCCTGTGCCTCCGGCCTGTGGGTCCAATTGAGGGTCAACCTTGTTTCCTTTGGGCTCCCCTGATTGCTTGGGACCTGCCCTGACTCCCCTGTGTGTGGTGAGTCTCCTGGACCTTGCTGGTCCGAACCATACACTTCCTTGACATCCTGCATGGGTTGCCTTTGCCAAGGTTTGTTGCTGCTCCCCCCGGACCTTCATGGGACAGCTCATATCCGGCTCCTGGTTGTCCTCTACGTCGCCTGGTCCCCGCAGCTCCAGAGTCAAGGTCCCCGTCAAGTATCCTGAGGCACCCGATATCAGTGGGCATTAGTCTACCGAGCCCCTGGTCACTCTCAAGTGACCCAGACTCTGTCCCCTCTGCTTTCAGGTACTCCTCGACAAGAATCCATGTTTGGATTCCAACGGACACTTTCTCCCCTTCCAGCAGCGGCACTTTCTCGAAGTCCTCCATTGGATTCGACCGCGGTTTCCGACACCACTTCACACCTATGCACCTGGCTTCCCTGGGATAGGTAACTTGGGTACTTCAGTATCCACGGGTGGGGTGGCTCTCCAACCTTCTGTCTTCCACAGGGTTTCTTCGAAGTCCACTGGGAAGGGTACTTAAACTTTAAAATTCCAACCGCGACTTGCACATAGACTTGTACGGAGCACGTGGTCGTGTTATCACACTGCACATGCACTCCGTGGGGTCCCTATCTACTCACCTTGGGTGGTTCCTTGGGGTCCCAGCAATTCTACGTCATCTCGACATTGTCCTGACTCGAGTCGTGGTTCTTATACCACTTTCTTAGTATATAGTTTGGTCCCCCCTGGGTCCCACTGTGTATTAGTGCTATTTACTGTTATTGCTTTGCTTAAGTATTGTGTGCTTTTTGTCTATCTCCATGTAGTAGATACTGTAACATACTAGATAGTGTTATATAATAAATTCATATTTCAATAACTACTGTGTGGTTCTCTTTTCATTTAATCTATACTATAAGATTGCATTCTGGTAAAACAAGCTGCTTTACAATCCTTCAAGACTAAGCCTGAAGGCTGCTCTCCACAGCTACCATTAAGATAGCTTTCTAAGGTTGTCTGAGACCTCTTAAATCACCATAAGGGTTGTCTGGACTGGTGCAAGGTGCCCACTTTAATTAGTGGACACCATACACCAGGCCAGCTTCTCACAGTGAGTATATACATCTGTAGTGATTTATTGAAAAGTGTAAATGCTGCACTATGTTGTACACAATGGGAGAAATATGCACCAAACTAAAGTTTTACCATTGCTACTTCTAGAGAATAGGTTGATGTGCCAATATGATGGGAAATCAGGATCCCAAATCCAAATCTAACAGTAATGTCTACATATTTGTACTATATGTGTAGGCTGTCCGGTTTTAGGTTTAAACCTATTATAACTGATAAAACCCCACCAGAAGGGAAATAGCCCTCACCAGTGTAAACATATAAACACTGAAAAAACCCCTGCACAACAACAAACTAAATGCCATTCAAAGAAAGGAAAAGGAGACTTAAAGAGTCATTTTTATTTCTGCCTGAAGGGGCCAATACAATGTAACTTTGTTATATAAGGTAGCAGTAAGAAAGACTGGGCTAACATTATTCTGCTTGAGTTTTGTTGTTTAGGGATGTCACTAAAATATTATTTTTTCTTCCTTTTTTCAGTTTTGTGGTCTTGTTTTAGGTGTTGTTTATTTATTTTATAAACTGTAGAGAATAAGGAAATATCAAAATCATATTAGATTTTTTGGCTACGTTTGAGTCTTTCACTGATAGGAAAAATGTAGGTTTCATAAGAATCTTTCCCAATATGTACCATCACATTTACCCACAGAGAATGGGAAAAAGCCCTTGATACATCAGCCCCCTTTTCTAGTGAGTCAGTATTGATAGTACGTGAATTGCCAAACAGCCCAGGCTTTAAACATTCAATGCAAGGTATAGTGAGAGGTATATGTGAAAAGAGTTCAGTTGCAAAGCATCTGGGATACTGGTGAAAACATGACACCAGGCTTTTGGAAAACATGGAATGCTGTGTCACTTGGAAGGCTGCTGCAAAAAGTTCTTACCAAGTTCAACAAAGATTGGAGTGACATTGTTTGTATTTGCAGTGATTCAGCTACGTATATGAAAAAGTTGTGTGATGACCTGTCAAAATCGATATCTGAGCCGAAGTGCTTCCCTGTAAGAGATCCTTGCCACTTGTTAGATGGTATGCTGAAAGCATCTTTACAATCTTCAAAGTTAATGAAGAATGCTATTGACTTTTTAGTCCATTCTGGTGCACTGTTTTGTTATGCGCGGAAACTAAAACGCAAATATATCTCATTTTGTGCTTTGTGTGGCATCAAAGAAAGAGTCATACCAACTGTGTCACTTAGCTGGTGGTTCTCAGTCCTAGAGGCCATGAATGTTATATTATCCATGTGGCAACCGTTTACAGAACTTTCGCTGAGTGATGATGCCAAAGGCAAGAAATGTGAGGATCTTTGGTCACATATTGATATTGATTTGAAAAAAAGTACACTTTACTGAATTCTTAGATTTTTACAGGAAAGCATGACTGCTGTAGTGGACTTAATTAAAAAAACTAGAGTCTGAAAACGCCCTTGTCTACCAAGTGTTCAGCATAATTGGTGTAGATGTGAAACATCTCCTTGAGAGTAGGCTGGGCGACACTTTTAGTGACTTAGGCACTGCAACATGTTCCATGTTAGAGTGCTTGCCACTTGGTAAGCAAAGAAATGTTGAGAAGCAATTCAGGAACTTTTATTTTACATTGTATGAGAAATGGCTTGCAATGATGCATAGTAATGTCCCTTCACCAACCATGGCATTTGAAGTCAATGAAGCCTCACTGTGATACTCTGCACAAGTTATAGATCCCTTCCGTAAAGGGAAATTAACTTCGGAGTTTCAAAATTGCTCCCTCATTTTTGACCGCTTCACTAACTCTGAGGGCATATGCGCCCAGTTCAACGCATATGTTGCAGAACCTGTCGCAGAGAATCACAATCTTCAGGTACATCAGTAATGACATTAAAAGCTATGTCAGTGGCCAGCGTTAGCAAATTGTGAACTGGCCATTTTGGCGTTGCCTGTCTCAAGTGCCAATGTTGGGAGGGCTTTTTCACAGATAATAGTTTACAAGGGAAGGAAAGAGCGAGCGTGCATGACCAAAGACTCACTGAAGAAGTATTGTATGGTGTACTACGATAAGTTTGATTTGTAAAAATGTATTTGGACCTCATATACACGGTACGTACACTGTCTATATACCATGCACTATCAGTGCAGAAAGCAACCAATAATAAAAGCAAAAGGTTCCATAAACACCGGAAAAACACTGTTTCTGTTGTTTTTAATGGCGCGAAAATGTGTAACCACTGTTTTTTAAGGTATTGAAATCACTTGAAAACACTGAAAAAACCCCACCAGAATTTACCAAAAATAGAAACTGAAAACAGGAAAGCCTATATATGTGGCACTTCAGGATTTAACATTCTTCTCTGACTTAGCTCCTAATTAGATTCTGGGCTTTGAATCACTCTGCTGAACCAAGTTTATTACTCTGCTCACCAGCATGAGAATCACAAGCCTCCCACACAATAGGGGCATTTGCCAGTGATTAGGCCTGTTCCTGGGAAAGGAAAGGGTGGGGACAGACTCTGCATGCACTAATTACTTTTCACACTGCAGTTCGTCTGGGAAGGCTCCACCCACACAAAAAAGGAGGGTAGCCAGATTTCTGGAGCTAATGACAGGAGGGGCTACCCTCTGAAGTTTTGGGTAGAAGGGGCCAGGCAGGTGTGGTAGTTAGTGGCAGGGCTTAGGTTCTCAGAGAAGGTCTTGCAACAGACCACTTGAAGACGCCTTCTTTAGGAAATCACATAATGCTGTGAAGGAGGTTTGTGGAAAGAATGAAGTGATGATGTGTCACCCTAGGATTGTGAATAGGTGTCTACTTTCTGTGACCTTCCACCCCTACTTAAAAACCCTTGCACAAGGAAGAGACTTTTGAGAACAGTCCGGACCTGCGGGAAGAAACAACGCAAGATTACCGAGCTGGAAGGGAGAAGACGCCTGGCCCCTATTCCAAAGATGCACTCAAGGAATTCTGATTTCTGTTGGCACCCAGAGACTGGGACTTTTTTTCTCCAGGGTCAGGGACTGTAGTGAAATGGACTTGCTGGGGGTGGGGGAGAGGGAGTTCCCCTTGATCTTCTGTGAAGTGGTCCTGCAAGGGTTTGACCTCCAAAAGGAGGGGACCTTGACTTCTGCTGACACAGGTGCCCTGCAAGTGGCAAAAGGAGGTTGTGGGAGCTGGGGGTGCTGGCAGGGATGGCACTCTGCCTTGGGGTCCCGGGGGCACGGCTGAGGAAGAACCTAGGGCCAGGAAAAGTGTCAGGTACTCATACAGGAGATAAGTCCTGAGGGTGGAGCAGAAGATCAAGAGACCAGGCCCTGAACTCTCTCTTATCAGTGGTAGCGCATTAAAAATCTTCCCAAAGCACACCAAGCACTCAAATAAATAAAGGCCAGGACACTGCAGGAAACCTCTCCTGGTGGCTGAAGCACACCACCAAGATCAAAACACAACTTTCCCCATGTAAAAATAGTCCAACGTAAATCCACGTTTGGTCTCCCTAGAGAACTGCCTGGAAACAGGAATGCGTGGTGTTCCTCTTTGCTTTGTTTTAAATGTCCCTGGGGGCCCCCATCTGCCCGGAGACCAACACAGACCAGGAAAGAGCAACTAAAATTACATGGAAGCGCATGTGGCTTCTCCCCTCTTCTTTATAACCTGTCCTCGGTAGCCTCCATCTGCCTAGGAACCGACACAACAAGAAAGCTTAACTTATTTGTCTCCTGGGACTCCCATACCCCTGGGGACCCACAAAGATACCATTCCAGCTCCTGGGGAGGGCCAGAGCCCGAGGAGCGTCTACGGGTGCCTGCCCATACTCCCTGTGCCCGTGTCAGGTTAGAGTAGGAGGCCCTCAGCTGGACTAATGAGTGGATGAGAATGCTGGCTCCTGCGCCGGCACAGGACCATGTCAGCCAGGTGGGGAGTTGCCTGGGCTACGCAGACGTGGACCCCCACACGGTCCTTGAGGCTACAGTATACGGGGTGCCCCACAAGAAAGGCAGGAGCATCAGCTGGCAAAATAAAACTAAACCAGTAACGAATGCTGAGCAGCTCTCACAGCTGAGTGGGCTATGAGCTCACTCAGCTCTGAGACCTCGCTCCATAATGCCTAGGAGTGGGCAAGACGATTTTCACATTGATTTTGTGGTGCCCCAGAGAGGGAAGAGGGACCAGCAATGAGAGGAAACACATTTATGGGACTAGTGGGAGCTCAGTATCCCACAAAGGGTGACCTGGGGAGACTTCCCTTTGTCTTTGAGACATTCCTGGAACTGAGGCTTTTAGCCTTGTAGCTCTGTTGTTCAGCATGTGTAAAAGTAGAACAAAGACTCATGAACACAACATTGAAATGCTTTATTGGCAATGGCAAAGTTAACAATGAGCCATTACATGTTTTAATGATGATACCATGCTTATTGATTTTAATGGTGTTGCATCAGTTTATTATCACATAGTTCTGCTTTAATTCTGTTGGAGTCACCCTGACAAAGCCAGTAGGCCTGACACAATGACTAAACCCCCTTATATTGCATTTAGTATATGTGGTAGGTATTGTGGTTTTAGGGTTCAGGGCGTGCTAGGGGTGTGAACTGGTATGCGAATGTCATCATAGGTATTCCCACCTGTCATTAGGCAGATATTTGTAAAATAATATGTAATATTGAATCTGGGTGTGTAATAAAGTACTTTTCCTTAATATAAGTGAAAGCACTGCTACAAAGGGGTAAGGAAAAGGGAGATTGCAGACTTATTACTTGTTAAGGATCCATATCCTTCGCAACTAATAGCCAGATTTCTTAGTTATCCTATTTTTAATAGATTGTAGCGGCCACAAAAAGGCATGAAAGAATAAAAACAAGGCTCTAAATGAAAGAAAATTTAGAAATAAATGAAAAGTCCCACCACAACTCAGAAATCGGGGAGTCGAGAGTCCCAGTGACCAGCAGAACCTCCCGTGTGCATGAATATATTAATTTCTGCCTATGTCATGAATCTGTGGGACAAAACGCCTCCAAAAGGGAAGTATGCTCCCATAAGCTGCTGAGAATGCATATTTCGCCAACTAATGGGATATTTATATCATTATGTTTTTGCTGTTGAAAGAATAGTGGTGGAAGGTAATGTTTTTAATTTTATTTTGACAACATTTAATTCTCATGCTTCTTTCACGGGGCTATGAGCGCAGTGCATCAAATTGGATTTCTCGAAATGCTTCTAATGGAGATGAGACTTCAATGCCATTTGGAGTCAATTAGGCTTGACTCCAAACTCCTGTAGCCCTACCTCTGGGGGAAGGACAATCCCAGATCCGGGCCTTAGCCGTACAATTTATCACTTATGTATCACCAACCAATGCCTCCTGGGCTTGGGTTAAGTATCGCCATGTAAATCGGTTGTTCTGAGAAAAAATTAGCATGCATTAAATGCCATCCAACAGACTTCTAACCCATGCTCGAGCACGCCCCACACACAATTATACTGGGGAATTGCAACACTTTGGGGCAACAAAACTTCACACAAAGGCGATCTAGAAGCATGCAGGCATCCAAGGTACCACGATAATGAGGGTGAAGTACTGTCCTTGGTTGTGGTTCAGGGCAAAATGAGCAATAATATACTGGAATGCACTTGTAACTGGGCCACAGAGAGCGGCTAAAGTGCAAAATATCTCAAACCGAAACAGGACAACTAACCTGCCAACTTGTTAATAATCTGCTCATGTTGTACCAAGTGCTTTAAAACACTAAGGGCCAGATGTACGACCCTTTTTAGCGTTCGCAAATGGCAAATGGGCTGGTTTGCGACAGCCAAAAAGGGTTGTGGTAAGTACAAACACTATAGGGTTTGTGAGTCGTTATTAGGAAGGGATGTTCCAAGGGCATCCCTTTCTAATAGCGTGTCGCACTGGTATGCACAATTGTTTTGCAATCGCAAATGCAGTCGCAAAACAATCACAGTTACCACCTACTTCAAGTATGTGGTAAGCCAGTCGCAAACAGGAAGGGGTCCCTAGGGGACCCCTTCTCCTTTGTGAATGTATGCAAAAATAGTTTTTTAACAGCAGGGACCACTGCCTGCCTTTAAAAAATGAAAAGAAAACTTTTCATTTTTTTCTTTTAATGGCATCCCGTTTTCGTTTAAGGTAAACAGGCTGCATTTGAGAAAAAAAGTTGCTTTATTTAAAAAAGCAAACATAGATATGGTTGTCTGCTGTCCCCCGCAGGCCATCATCCCTGTGATCTGTGAAATTCCTAAGGGGTAGCAAATTGCGGCCTACCTCATTAACATTAATGAGGTGGGTCTTTAGTGACTACATTAGGAATCGCAAACAGTGTTTGAGACACTGTTGTACCTTCCATTTTGTGAGTCGCAAAACGTCGCAATTTGCGACTCTCAAAATGGAATGGTCATATACCTGGCCTTAAGGCCAGGTTAGCAGAAAGTTGTTGGATTCCCAGGTCGATCAAGATATGTTATGAAGATATGATGGGACTGACCTTTGCATTAATGACTTGCTTTCAACCAAGGTTAATAACAGAACAAACGCATCATTAGTGCTGCAGGATTGCACTCCAGTCCAAGCCTGGCGAAACAAAGATAGGGGCGTAATGCCTCCTAGTAGGATACTTGAACGTCAAACATTTAGGGCCAGATGTACAATCCTTTTCAGCGGTTGCAAATGGGAAATCGGCCCGTTTGCGACAGCTAAAAAGTGTGGTGGTATGTACAAACCCTATTTGACTCGCAAAATAGGGTTTGCAAGTCGCTATTAGGAAGGGGCGTGCAAAGGGCATCCCTTCCTAATAGCGAGTCGCACTTGTATGTACGATTGTTTTGCGACCGCAATTGTGGTCGCAAAACACTCGCAGTTTACCACCTACTTCAAGTAGGTGGTAAGCCATTTGCAAACTAGAAGGGGTCCCCAGGGGACCCCTTGCCCTTTGTGAATGGATGCGAAAATATTTTTTAGAGCAGGCAGTGCTCCCACGGACCACTGCCTACTCTTAAAAAATGCAACAGAAACGTTTCATTTTTCTTTTTTAAATGCATCCCATTTTCCTTTAAGGAAACCGGGCTGATTTAAAATAAAAAACCCTGCTTTATTGAAAAAGCGGTCACAAGCATGGTGGTCTGCTGACCCCAACAGGTCACCATCCTTGCGAGTGCTGGCCATTCCCAATGGGTCGCAAATTGCGACCTGCCTCATGAATATTGATGAGGCAGGTCTTTTGCGACCTCATTAGGAATCGCAAACAGTGTCTGAAACACTGTTTTACATTCCATTTTGAGAGTCACAATTTGCGACTCGCAAAATGGAATGGTCGTATATTTGGCCCTTAGGTCCCAGTAATAGTCACTATGCTGTACTGTCTGAAACTCGTCATCGCTGCTTTCTGTCACTACTCATCATGGTTCCACTGTGATCACAATGGACAACTGCAGTCATTGGGGGATATTCACAAGAACGTGCGATAAACATCGCCAAAATAGGTTAACGCAATTTTCCATATCGCCGTCTATCGCGGGAAAATAACTCCGTGTCAACGTGGCATTCTCAAAATGGCGGTAACATGTGATAGTACCCCGATAACGCGTCAAATGTCCGCGATAACAGTACCGGTACGGCGATAAAAATCCAAACCCGAACGCGAAAAAAGTTGCGATGGGCCCAACCGCGATAAGACAAACAGCGAAAACCAGCACCAGGCCTGCAATTCACACACGTCAGGCGGGAAAAACCACCACAAAAGCAGAAAAAAAAGCCACAAACAAAAACCAAACTACAGCGAAGCACAATGGAGGCAGCCGGAGCAGGTACTGAGGACGACCAGAACCCCACAAGCCCCCCGGAGGACCAGCCTGGAACCTCGGGGTCAGGGAAGGGCAAGGACAAGAAGAAGAGGAAGACGGGGTTCAGTCCGCAGGAAAACAGGATCCTGATCATGGAGGTGATAGAACACCATCAACAACTGTTCGTCACCTCCACTGTGTCATTGGCAACAAAAAATGCAATATGGCAGTCCATCGTGGACAAGGTGAATGCAGTCGGAGTGCTGAGGAGGACAATGGACGAGGTCAAGAGGCGCTGGAATGATGTGAAGCGCAAGACCAAGCAGAAACTCGCAGACAACCAGAAGGCAGCAATGCAGACTGGAGGTGGGAGTCCAGCGCCACAGGAGGAGCTGGATGAGATGGAGGAAATGGTGTCCACAGTCATCAGTGGGGAGACGGTGGCAGGAGTTGGGGGACCGGACACTGCTCAACATGACCTGACACAACAGCAACAGGGTGAGTAACGACCAGGGACTGGGGGGACGGGGGGAGATGGGCCCAATGGCACACATGCACAATTCAGTAGAGCACATCTGCGGACAAACCATGGCCAAGAGTCACAACTCCAACCAAGAGCCCAATTTACCCAAGTCTGCAACATCACAGCACTGCATAAGCACAGAAGTGAAAGCCACACCGCCTGAAAGGGATAAGGGCCAGCCAAATCAGAGCTGAAGGGGCAACTCACCTACAATGCAGCACACACACATAAGATCCAGAGCACCGCAACATTTACAGCAATGTTGAACAAACAGCAACACCAGCACAACAGAACAGAGGACACAACTGCTGCCGCTTGTGTGTGGAAAATGGCCATTCGCATGTGGCACAGCAGGAAACTGTGAGATGATAATGTACTAGTACAACCCCACATCCCTGATGGTGCAGTAATGCATGTATGGCCGTGACCCAGATAGGCAGTGAGACACACATTGTCATACAAATCAACACTCATCACAGTTGAATACAAGTGAAGGTGCATAGACTATATTAGCACATGCGTGTCAGTACGGCCAAGATAAGTGCCACAACATGCAGACCAATGCAGCAGTATGTCAGAACGTGGAACGTTGCCAAGCGCCGCTGTCCATTCCGGGGGAGTGCCGCACCATTCACAGGTGTGTGTATACCCGCGTTGTCGTCCGCTCATGTATTCGGAGTCCAGGCGAATGCAGCCTTGTCCACCGTCGTTGTGGGAGATGTGACCAGAACCCCAAGTTCCAACAAGGAACGGGACATGTGCAATGTGTTCCAAACTGTTGTGTCTGCAGGTACGTAGTTACACGTCCATGAAAGCGAGTGCAGCTTCGTAGGCAATCATTTCCAACATGAGGTCGTTGTCGACTTCATCGAACAGGACGGCGAGGCTAACCATTAGCAGGTCCGGACAGATGTGCTGTGTCCACCCCCTTTCACCAATTAGCACTAAAGCCCAATAGGGGAGCGGCTCAATGTGGTCACTGCACACGAGGAGTTCTGCAATCTCCCAGGTCCAGCTGCCAGCATGTATGCCAAGTATCCAGGCATCCCGTAGATGGGTGTCACGGTGACACTCATGGTCGTGGGCCAACAGGGGGCGCACACATGTCGAAATCCAGTTCGGCTACCGTCCTGTTGGATAGGCAGACATCCATGGACCACTCGAATATGCACGAGCGACAATGCAACACAGGCTGAATGCAGGAGACGTTGGCAAGGCGGAAACTTAGCCGGTAACTGATCCGCAGCACTACCAATGGCACTGCCCCCAGTAAATGCAGCATACGTGCACGGTACAGTTCCACGTGACAGGGGTTGTGCATGTGTCCGGGATGTTCTGCCATTGCGTTAGTGGCTCTGGTTGAAGCGGCACTGTTCTGACCTGCGCCAGTTCTGTGGATGAAATGCCACAGCTCGGAGCAATGAGCAGTGTCTGTGTGCAACGGTTGTAGGCCTGGGATGGTGTGGGAGTAAGTGTGAAGGCCATTCCATGCAAGATATCTTCGAGCAAGGACTTCTGTGTGTGGGGTGTGTATACGTTGGTCTGTCGTCGGGCTGTGCGTAGTGTGGGAGTCGTCATCAGCTGCTATGGTATCTGTCAGGGGGTGCCGGGCACATGCTATTCCGAGGTCGGAGCGGCAGATGTGCTTCCGCCTGATAGTTCAGACAATGGAGCTTTCATCCCTAATGTTAGTTTGTCATCTGCTTGCATTCAGGAAATGTGTAGAGGCATGTTGGGGGTGGGGTGGCATGTCTGCGACTTTGGGAAACATGTATGACATGCCTAGCATGTGGCAAATGAGTGGCCTCACTGTGTGTTACGTTGCCTCACAGCTGCTCCTCCCTCCCCCCGAGCCATTTTACTTGTGTGCGCTGCACGGTTGCATCACTTGCACTCCTACGGCACACCATTGTCATGCCTGTCTGCGCATGTCCACAAGCCTGACAACGACACTGTGATGTTGGCCGTTGAGGGTGGGCGGCCACGTGAGTGTAGGCCTATGTTAAGGACAGGGCAGACACAGGTGTACAGTTCATGGCTGGCTGTACTCGCGCTGCAATTGAGGCTAGGCATTTGGCTCATGCTGCGGCTATACAGATACACACAACACTTGTCATGTATGAGCCAAGACCCCGAGCGGTCTTGCGCTCCTTCATGACTCCGTACGTGCGAGCCCGCCCTCCGGGTGCATGCTACATTGCAACATTGACGATTGTGGGCCGGGTGGCGCCCACACTACAACAGAGACACACGCATTACGTACTCCCTTGTCCAGGCCAGAACTGAACCACGCCCAGTCCCCCGGGCAAAATCTTCGAACCCCTATGCTGGACTGGCGTACGCCAGCCCAGCCCTCTCTGCTTGCGCATACAGGGGGGGAACGACGAAGCTACATGTCCAAGGCCTTCCCCACTGCCTGAGGTGACATGGTTGCGTCCACTGTCCACAGCACAATGTAATGTGGTCAGGCCCGGGCCCATCATGCATACATAATGACCACACGGACACACTTGGTTAGATAGTGGCACTGGCTGCGGGCACGAGCGCCCGGCCCCTTTTTATTACCAGGGTCACATGTCCAGTGACGCCTGTGCTGGATGGGTGTGGGGTGCATGTGGGCCAGCCCTCAGGGAGTGGTTGGTGCTGGCAACAACTAGAACAGTGAACATCGGATCACACACAGTAGATTCAATAGTACAGGGTCCATGACTTGCAGTTCACTGAGGTAGGGGCACCATAGCTGAGCGTGCTCATGTGAAGGATTGATCATGATTGTGTACCTTCGGGATATTCCTGCTGCAGCTGCAGTGGGGTGTGGTACACCTGCCTCATCGTCATCGTCCCAGGTCTTCTCAAAGACCTGAGGTGACATTGTTGCGTCCGCAGTCCACAGCACACGACTCAATCATGAAGGGGCCATGAGTTGGGGTGTATAGAGTTGGTGTCACCTGATGCGCTCAGCGTGTGCGCAGCCGAAGATGATGGGGTGTCTTTGCAGGTCAGGATGTGACATGTGAGCCCTGCTGACCGCAGTGTAGGCCGGAGGCAGCGGTCTGCAAGGGCCCACGCCCACGTGGCGTTGACTTGTGTTGCACAGGGTCAGTGGCACCTGGAGCGCTCAGCAGGTGAACAGCCAACGATGATGCGTCGTCCGGGCGGGCCGCACTGGGGGCAATGTCTGTTGACTAGTGGTTTCCTCCATTGACAGAAATGTGGCACGATTTGAATTGTGGGACCTGCTGACCGCAGTGTAGGACTTAGGCAGTATCCAGCACACACATGACTCCGTGTTGCTGTGCCGCTGGCTGCGCTGGGGGCCTGTGTCGTGGAGTCTGGAGGTCACGGCGGCGGACTCGTGGCAGGGTGAGGTGCGCCGCCCTGGCAGACGCGTTGCCCATCACGGAAGAGAACCACGCCCAGAGCCCCAGCCTTTTTATCAGCACTCCTATGCTGTTAGTGGCGTACGCCGGCCCAGCCCACTCCGCTTACGCTTACAGGGGGGGACGGCACAGCTACATGTCCAAGGTCTTCCCTACTGCCTGAGGTAACATGTTTGCGTCCACTGTCCACGACACTACAAATGCCAGCAGTATATGTCCACATGGACATGTCTGTGCTCTGCATTCTGAGGGCTGTCCAGCACATCACCGCCACACTTGGCATTGTGTACATTCTTCTTCATGGGTGAGTTGCCTCCTTCAAACATACTTGGTTCCCACCTCTCCCCACATTCTGCACTTGTGTGGCTGAGGGGCCATGCCGTTTTCGGAGGGTCCGCTGTCTTGTCCTATGCTGCCTCGGTGGTAGTCCGGGGAAGGGGGGATCCGGAGGGGGGGAGGCTGGGAGTGGTGGCGGTGGGTGTTGTGGCCCTCTTGGGTCTCCGAGCTGCATGTTCATTGGCTCCATGGCATCTGTGGGTCTTCAGATGTGGCTCTGGGCTGGGCTCCCTTTCATACTGCAGGTAGTCATCCTGCTTAACACCATCAAAAGGCAGGTGTTAAATCCCTGCAGCTAACGCGCCTTATCGCCTATTCTTGGTTCGCATCGCAGATCTGACTGGTCGTTGAGAATCGCGCGAAGTGGTGTTTTCGTGTGTTTTTGCACGGGAACGCCTACTCTGCATATCATTAGCGTTAGTTGTCGCACTCATCCGTGGCGATGGTTTTTGCAGTAGCTATCGCAGGGTAACTGGCGATGTCAGCAGTTTGCACCAGCTTGTGAATGGGGCGATAGATCTATTGCCACTTTTGCGGCGCTAAAGTGCCGATAAATCGGCGAAGTGTCCTTGAGAATATGCCCCATTGTCTTTTTTATGAATTTGCTCACGCTCTATATGTGATGCCTCTGAGTAGAAAACTAAGGGGGATATGTACAAGGAAGTGGAGGAGAGAGGCGTTAGCCTCCCTGGCTTAACGCCCCTCTCCTCCACTTCTGAAACGAAAGGCTGCACCATATTTACAAGAATGTGGTGCAGCCTTGAGTTTCCCCCTGCGATGGCGCTAAGTTTAGCAACTTAGCGCCAACGCAGGCACCCTTGCACCAGAGTGCAAGGGTGTCTGCGTGCAGGGGAGGATTGTTTATGTGTTGGATGGTGTCCCTTCCTGCACATAAACAATCCTAGAAATGCCATTTTGTAACTTTCATGTGTTCTGCTTCATGCAGCACACATGAAAGTGACAAAATGGCATTTTTTTAAAGTTTGTTTATGTACAGGAAGGGACACCTTCATGTACATAAACAAACAATGGTATTTTGCTTTTTCCATATGTGCTGCACAAGGCAGCACACATGGAAAAAGCAAAAACGAGGAGAAATAATGCATTTTTCCTCGTTTCGCCATCTTAAGACCAGTTTTTACCTGGTCTTAATTTTGGCGCTGCCTCCTATGTACGCTGCCCTTGTACATTGGAGGCAGCGTCAAAACACCCACTGCCCACCCCTTTCATGCTAACCAAAGCGTGAAAGGGGGCCTTATGTACAAGGCAGGGTTAAGCCACGTTAAGTGGCTTAACGCTGCCTTGTACATAAGGCGCAGCCCCTATCGCCATGCGGTGGCGATAGTGGCTTGTACATATGCCCCTAAGGTTCAGATACATTATGCGTCTGCGTGGGAAGTTGAGTGTGCAAACAGCAGCACTGATCAAATTTCCCACTCAGTATATACTTTGAGCCAAAAAATCTAGACAAGAGCAAAAAGTCATTTTTTTAAGTTGATTTGCGCCCACCACGGAATTGAATGCAGCTGGGGCTTAACATGGCAGAGCCCAGTCAACACCTCTAGGATTTCTCGTAAAGCAAGATCTACTAAAATCGTACAACCCATTGATGTTCCCACAACTAAAGTGCAAATTCTGCTAAAGTTCACATTTTGGATGTTCTACGCTTGGGCATATAAATTTGTCCTGGCGGCTGAACAACATATAGCATTTCACTAATCACTGGCGTGCAACTCGGTATAATTTGCATCAAGCGCTGCACTGCCGCCTTTGAGTAAATCTAGGCCATAGTTTGTAATTGTAGAAAACTGGTCAATGTTACATTTTTTAATCTACGACTTCATGTTCCAACGGCGTATTATTATGAATGCTTTTCTTCACTGTAGGGACCAGGCTTTCTTTGCACATTCCAAGGGGATCTACAAAATATATTGGTGATAGCGGTTAAACGTTATCTTTAGTAATAACTTCGACCTTTCACATTTGAAGAACTTTCACCCTGTGACGCATTTTCTGCATAGAAACATTTGGTAAATAGTTAAATGACCAACGTCTGCTCTTGGAGAGTCATCACTTCTCTTGGTTCGGTCGTTAATGAGTACCCACTCAGACAAGCACCTTTACCAAGAATCCAAGAAACTTTGAAGCTACTAAATGTAAGACAGCGACCTACTGGCCGATAGCGCTATACTCCCTACAGGATATTTTTCCTGATTTGAGGAAGAGAATAAAATGTCATATGTCTTTCTGTGTTACTAATTTTATGTGTGTTGAATCTGCAAGGACATGAAAATAAAGGGGCATATTAGCAAGACCGGCGATAAAATTATCGCCGTTTTAGCGGCAGGAAACTGCGATAATGGGCTTGCTAATATGCGTTATGGAATTCCAATAGAAGCCCAGGTTAGATGTGCTAATATGCCCCAAAGTTTTCTACACTGCAATGAAACTTCGGCTTTACAGAGAAGGCAGGACATTTTATAAGTAGGACACAGCACAATAAGGATCCTTTTCAATCCTATAATGATCAGACTCATGTTAGCTTTCCTTTGGAAATGCTGGAACAATGGCCCAAATTTACTATGGTTTACGCTTGTGATCCCAGTATGCCAGGATATGGTGCGAGATGCAGAGTGGTGCAAAAGGCAGTGCTTGATCAACTTTTATCAGGCAAAAGCTACTTTGGGCCACATGTATCATTATTTCAATACGATTAACTAATTGCGATTCTCTGCTAATCGCAATTAGGTAATTGCTATTTGAATGTATGAAACTCCATGAGTTTCATTCAGCGTTTCCTAATGGGTCGCAAATCGTCCGACCTCATTAATATTAATGAGGCGGGTCGCAATTTGCGACCCATTAGGAATCGCTAAAATCACAGGGATGGTGGCCTGCTGGGGTCAGCAGACCACCATGTCTGTGATTGCTTTCAAATAAAGCAATCATTTAAAAAAAAAATACAGCACGTTTTCCTTATGGGACCACTGCCTGCTCTTAAAAACATTTTTACGAAAATTCACAAAGGGGAAGGGGTCCCTTGGGGACCCCTTTTCATTTGCGAATGGGTTACCACCTACTCAAAGAAGGTAGTAAAATGCTAATGTTTTGCAACTGCATTTCGATTACTAAACATTCCTACATACCGCTGTGATTCAGTATTTGGAAGGGACGCCCTATACATGCCTCTTCCTAATACCAAATCGGTATGTATTCACAATTCCAAATTGCGATGTGGTAACATGTTACAGAGTCGCAAATTGGAATTCATACCTACCAAAAAGCATTTTACCGGTCGCAAACGGACAGATTCTGAGAAAAGGGCCGTTTGCGACCAGTAAAATGTATGACACATGTGGCCCTTTGTGCTGAAAGGTAATGTGGTCGCAGTGTCTAAAATGCTTTGCATGGTACAGTGTCAACGCCATGTTATTGCATGCCAAGGGGGAGTAATGGGAAGGGACAGTACAAACTAGGTATTGACTACAGCCAATTATTTAAAACAACTTCCTTTGCATGAAATCCTACCATGAAATAAGGCACAAATAATAGACAAGAGAAATATTGACGTATAATGTGGAATTTAATTGAATTCATACATTTTGAGTGGCTTACATTTTGCTGCATGCCATGTTTTATGAATATGTACTTGAAGGGGTACCTTGAGTACAAGTTCCACATAAGACTCCGCTGCCTTCCCTTCTTGTGGTAGCACAATGTTGTCATCATGCTAAAGCTCATCACGTGCCTCTTTTAACCTTTGGACCCAGATTTCCTAACGCTTTGCATCGAGTTTGTGTTACTTTTGTAATACAAACCTAATGCAAAGTGTTTTGCTGGGATTTGATATCCAACGCAATCAGATTTTGCGTTGGTTAGTTTACCAAAGTAATGCTAGGTTGCTTTGAATTACTCTGCTTCAAGTTTGCGTTCTAATGTGGTACATGGGCGTTCGCATGTAACCATCCATGGGTATTGATGCGATTCCCTATCTACACATATTCGTAAGCTGGGATTTGTGTCAAAAACCTTATGACTCCACGAGGCAGGAGTAACAAGGAGAAATGTTTTAATTTCTCTTGCTGCATTGTACAGCACACATACAAGGCAGGAAAAGTGTTAAAGGACAGTTTTGGTATTAGAAGGGCCCCTTTCCACAACAAAACCTATTACTTACAGAATGCAAACACCCTTGCATTACGGCACAAGGGTGTGTGCATTGGTGTGCGCCAGCACAGGGGGAGAGAAAAACAGCACCACATCTTACTTAGAAGATATGGCACTGTTTTGCTCTCTACCTTTCATGCACCACAGCAACACTAGTTGCTGCGCTGCATGAATATTTTGGAAATCTGGGCCTTGGTATTGCACAGTTTTTCCTCTTTGGGCAACACAGCATTCCCTTGCTTGGATGATAGTAAATGTGGGCCAATTTGTGCTATCATGATCTTATTTAAAGAGTTTTGTTGGCGGTGAAATCTATTGAGGCACATCAGTAGAACACACAAGGTGAAATCAGAGTTAGCAAAGAATAAGCAAACTATCACTGCTTCATGAATTTTAGTAGCATTAATGTTATACTGTAGAAATATTTATAGCCATTCTATCACTTGGAGAGTATGGAACATATTTTTGCTTATACAACCATATAGAATTACTTTTCCAAAGACCCTTAGAGAGGAAAACAGTTGGAGGGCCACTTCAGAAAAAACATCTGTGCAGAAGTAGTCAAACAAAAATCATGTACTTTCCAATGGTCTGGTTACCACTACCTCACTCTTCTCTTAAATATATATGAGAACACACAAATCCAATGATGCACACACTCAGGAAGTCCTTGGGACTGCCATTGGGACTTGCTTTGCCCCAGTTTTGCCAATCTATTTCTGGGGGCATGAAGGAAGAAATCTCCAATGACCCTGACAATTTTCCGGAGTACAAACAGGTGGTCTTATGGCTCCGCTACAAAAATGACCTGTTCCTCATCTGGAAAGGAACAAAGGAATAGGCCGTGGAGTTTGTCAACAAACTCAACCACAACAATCTCAATCTAGCTCTCACTTGTAACATGAGTAGGCACATGGTCGACTTTCTAGATGTGAGGATTTAGATTGTCGATAACATAATTCATACTAAACTGTTCCGGAAAGCCACAGCAGGGAACAGTCTCCTGCACGCCCTCAGTAGCCATCCTGACTACCTCAAATGGAGTATCCCCTATGGGGAACTCTTGAGGGCCAAGCGTAATTGCAACACGGAGGATTCCTTTAAAGTTGAGCAATCCGTCATGATCTCGAGATTCAGGGAACGTGCTATCCACTATGAGTCCTCAAAAAGGCGATGGAAAAAGTTAGCCCTAGTCTTCAGGGCCACTACATTGGCAGATCACCCCATTGATTAACTCTCCGTCCCCCTGGGAGTTAACCATGCAATGTGGGGCGACTCTTGATCAATTACGGTCAGCTCCAGGGCGAGGGCACACTGCTTGTCAAGAACGTGCTACTATTTACTGTTTGCATTTCAATTACCTTTTTTCCGCATGTACATACCGATGCATGACGTCTGCTCGAATGCACTTTTGTCTCTCAACTCAAAGTGATTACCAGTGCACACATTTTGTATTTACCTCTGTTCAGGCCAGGTTGCCCAGTCTATCACATTAGAATCTTACACTGTTATCCGTGCCAAGATGGCCGTCATTGTATGTACCCGGTGACAAGGATCGTTCCGTTAAGTCCATCATCTGTTTCTCCAAGGCTATGTATTGACACTCATTTTGAATTTTCCCTCGTGTGATCAAGACTGCTCTGACAGTCGAGACGCGTTATGAGATATGTCAGATTTATGAAGTAATAAATCAACTGCACTACATGGTATCCTTCCTGAGTGTGTGCATCATTGGATTTGTGTGTTTTAGAGAATACCAGCTTGCTCCGCCGGCTTGCGCACCACCATCGACGGGTCGAGGATTTCAGAGTTGTGGATATATATATATATATATATATATATATATATATATATATATATATATATATATATATATATATATATATATATATATATATATATATATATAATATATTACCTACTGGCGGTCACCAGTAGGTAGTTATAGTTAGGACCTAGTTTCCATAGACAGACCATTTTTGTTTTGCTAACAACTTTGGCGCAGTTCGACAAATCATCAAGAAAATTTCAAAACTAGTTTGCCACTCACTTTGGCTGCTGTCTAGAAAGTTTCAAGGTGATCCGTCAAGCGGGTCCGAGAAAAGGGGGGGTACAAAAATGCATTTTCCCCACACAATTTTCCACAGAGATTTTAGACACGACTACAGCCGGAACCGCTGAACGGAATTTCACCAATGTTGGCAGAAAGCTAGATCTTGGTCCAGAAAGAGTGCTTTTGTAATTTGGTGCAAATCTGTTCAGTAGGTTTTGAGTTATTAAAAGAAAAGGATTGATGCATATCTAGAGACGGGGACCCAGCACCAACAGCGATGCCATGATTGGCTGGCTGCAACCTAAGAGAGAAGTTGTGGCAGTCATTTTTGTAATTTGGTGTAAATCTGTTCAGTAGTTTTGGAGTTATTAAAGGAAGAAGATTTATGTATATCTAGCGATGCTGATACACACGCCAACAGCAATGCCATGATTGACTGGCTGCAACCTGACAGAAAAGTTGCTGGCGTCATTTTGTGAATCAGAACATGGTTCCCGGGGGGAGGAATAAAGTAAAAATAGGATTTAAAGTTTAAGGATAGACGCATCCTGACCCCACAGGACTGATGGAGGTGTCTGTGAGAGACCCCCTCATGGACAAGAACATTGCCCAAAAATGTTTTTTTTTGGGACGCGGTGCTCAGTGTTGCCCCATGTGAATCCAGTGCTCAATAAAAGAAATACATCCACTCACAGACCCACTTACACCCCCACACAACCACTGACACACCTACTAACGTATCCATACACCCACTCACACACTGATACAGCCACTCACAAATCTATTCACAGACCCAGAGAACCACTCACAGGCCCACACATGCACTCACACACCCACTCACACAGTCATGTACACACCCATATAGCCACTTATATACCCACTCACAGACCCACACAGCAACTTACACACCCACTCACATCCATATGGCAAAACCACTGACACACCCATTCATACATCCATACCACCACTCACATACTCACACATCCACTTACACACTCACACAACCACTCACAGAGCCATATAGCCACTCACACACCGATACAGATACTCATACACCCAGTCACATATCCATACAGCCACTCACAAACCCATACATCACTGATACATCCACTCAGAGACTCAAAGAACACACTCACAGACCCACACAGCCATGCAACCACTCACACCCACTCACACACTTGTACAGCCACTCACACACCCACTCATAGGCCCATAAAACCAGATACAAACCTACTCACAGACTTACACAGCCAGTCACACACACACTCACTCACCCATCACCCACTCACAGATCTACTTACACACCCACTCACACACCCATACAGCCACTCACACACCCATTCACAGACCCACACACCCACCACACACTCAGACACCCACTTACACAACCACTCATACACCTACCACACACTCGCACACCCACTTAAAACCCATGCAACCACTCACACACCCACTCACACATCTGTACATCCACTCACACATCCAGTCAGAGACCCAGAAAAACACCTACACACTCACTTGCACACCCACAAAACCACTCACACATCCAGTCAGAGACCCATAAAAACACTCAAAGACCCACACAGCCATTTACACACCCACCACACATTCACCCATACACACCTACACACTCACACAACCACACAGACACCCACTCACACACCCATACAGCCACTCACACATCCAGTCGGAGAATCACACAAGCACTAGCACACCCCCTCACATACCCACCACACACTCACACACCCACTTACAGACCCAGAGAAGCAGTCACATATCCACTCACATACCCACACAGGCATGCACACATCTACTCACACACCAATGTACACACTTATACAGCCAGTCACACACCTACTCACATGCCCACACAACCACTAACACACACACTCACACACCCACCACACACTCACACACTTACACACTCAACCACTCAGACACCCACTCACACACCTATACAGCTACTCAGACACCCACTGAGAGCCCCAAAATACAATAAAACACCCACTCAGACACCCATTCAGCCACTCAAATGCCCACTCAGAGACCCAAGAATGACTCACACACTGATTTACAGACTCACACACCCACTTACAGATCCAGAGAAGCAGTCACATGTCTACTCACAGACCCACACAGGCACTCACACACCCACTCATACACCCACTTACACACTTATACAGCCAGTCATACACCTACCCTCAGACTCACCCACCCACTCAAACACCTACCACACAATCACACACACACTTACTCACACAACCACTCAGACACGGACTCACACACCTATATAGAGAGACCCAGAAAACCACTCACATACCCACTCAGACACGTTATAGTTAGGAAATAGCATTAAAAACCCATAGAAATTCACTGAAAAAAACAAAGACTACATGGACGTTATAGTTAGCAAATAGAATTAAAAAAACCTTAGAAATTCACTGAAAAAAACAAAGGTTACAGGGAGGTTATAGTTAGGTTCAGATTTTACACACACAAAAACATAGACATTCAGCAGTTATAGCTAACTATAACTTATGCCACGGCGATGCACAACTTATCAACTCACATATTAATTTACTCATGACATGGTCAATGATATCACTGATGGCATCTCAAATGAAGTCACTGATGACATCATCCGGTGAGTGTAATTGTTTTGTAAAAGTGTCTGAGACTTAAAGACATATAGTAAGCTACTGCATAAGTTAAATTATTATTCTGACTGTACTACTAATGACTAATACTATTTGTAGCATATGTCATCTGATCTATAATCCCATTTTTAAGCGGGTGTACCATTTATCAGTGAACTAGCCTCCACCCTGACACATATCCTCTGCTGATGTATGTGTATGGTAGTGCTTTGCGGGAGTCTAAGCTATTCATTGAGGCTCCACTCCACAGTGATTGCTGAGTATAGTTCTGTTTTATGACATACTGACCTGTTTCCTTAGACGTCTCTCCTTTGTGATGAATGACGGTAGTAGCAGATTGCAAGGAATTAATCTGTTCACTAAGACCTTACTCTACGGTGATGGCTCAGTGTAATAGACATTTATAACAGACTGACCTCTCTGCTCACATCTTTCTCCAGGATGAAGAAATATTTTACTAGTGGTTTGTGACACAGTGGCCTGTCCGCTGAGACCTCTCTACTGGTTGTATGTTCTAATGGTTTGTTCAGACAATTGCACTAAATCTTCTTTCCAGGTTCACAAATGTTGTTGTTGTCATTTGCAACAGTCTAACCTATACGGTTAGATGATTTACGTTGGCCATCAGTGTTTAGAGTAGTGGGTCAGAAGAGACACGACTATCCCCTGAGAACTGTCTCTTAGGCGATAAGTGAGTGTAGTAGTTGATAAGGTTACAGTGAGATCTGTCCTGTGCGTCTCTCACCTATGTCTTCTTATTTTAAAAAAATCTAAATGGTACTTTATGAAGTATACTGAAGTTTACTTTGCTGGATGACGTCATCAGTGATGTCATTTGAGATGTCATCAGTGATGTCATCAATGATGTCACTGACCATGTCATGAGTGATGTAATATGTGAGGTCATGAGCAGTGCAATGCAAGTTATAGTTAGCTCAGGTAACTATAAATGCTGGGGGCCTCATTTATGTGTTTTTGCCTAGGGCAGTGCAGCAGGCCTTCCTGCTGCGCTACCCTACGGCAAAAGAAAAGGGCAGGAATGCACCGTATCTATGAGATACGACGCATTCTTGTCCTTTTCCCTTGCACCGGCGTACAATAGGCTGCCGTGCGCCAACGCAGGCACCTTTGCACCATCTTGCAAGGGTGCCTGCGTTGAGAGGATGATTGTTTTTGTGCAGGAAGGGAAACCTTCCAGCACAAAAACAATCACAAGAGGCTTTTTCCTTTTTCTGTGTGCTGCAGAATGCAGCACACATAGAAAAAGGAAAAACAAGTTGTGCCTCCCTTATGCCTCCCCTGCGGAGGCCTAAGTTTTTGGCGCTGCCTCAGATTTACGATTTCTCGTAAATCTGGGGCAGTGTCAAAATGTCATGGATGTTGCTGGGAACACCCCCAGCAATACCCATTACACGCCCCTTTAACGCAGAAAACTGCGTTAAAGGGGACAATATTTACGAGGAAGCATTAAGCCAAAAAAACTGGCTGAGTGCTGCCTCGTAAATATGAAGCAGGCTCCTGCGCCACGGAAAGTCACAAAAAGTGACATTCCAACAGCGCAAGGGGCCTCATAAATGAGGCCCTGAATTTCTATGGTTTTGTATGTGTAAAATCTGAACCTGTCTATAACGTCCCCCTTCTTTTTGTTTTTTTCAGTAAATATATATATATATATATATATATATATATATATATATATATATATATATATATATATATATATATATATATATATATATATATATATATATGATCAAGGCTGCGGAAGGTGGCCGAAACTTGTAATATGGACATACAAAGAAAATAAAAGCATGTAGTAATACGGAGTCTGTGCCCGACCTTTTTGTTGACTGCAAATTCCGGATGTGTTCGATATATATATCCTACGAATGATCCGTAAAGTGCTCCCACTACTCCCTTTCCCTGCAAGAAGAGTCCTAGTTCAGGCTCTCATTTTGTCACGCCTTGACTATGCTAATGCCCTTTATCTTGGAGCCCCTGGCTCCTCGATACGAAAGCTACAAATTGTTCAAAACTGCGCTTCGCGCATGCTCATGAACATCCCAAAGCGGTCCTCCGCTAAACCAGCTTTGGCATCTTTACATTGGCTCCCCATCCGTGAGCGCATAAAGTTTAAGGCACTATGCATAGCCCACAGGTCACTTGCAAGTAAGGGATCCCTGGTTATTCAGTCCCTCATCCATCGATACCGTCCAAACAGAGCCCTCAGGTCAGAAACTAAACATCTACTGTTAACCCCAAGAATAATGAGAGCACGAAGTGGCGGCCGCCTCTTTTCGTATAATGTGGCTAAAATCTGGAATAGCCTGCCCCCGCAGATCCGTGACCAACCTAACTACCTCATCTTCTGGAAGCAGATTAAAACATTACTCTTCCCTAAATGAATAGCTTACAGTTCAGTGTGTTAGCAGGCAACAGCGCGGGGATGCCCGAGGGTAACCAGGCGCTTTACAAATCCTGTTTCAATTCAATTCAATTCAATTCAATATTCAGACTTCTAAAGTTCCTCAAATAATATCTAATAATGTGTTCTGATACTTGAATAGTACACAAACAGAATAATAACAAAAGCATGGATCAACATCATCGTACGCTGACAACACTCAGTTCTAGGTGAGAGCCACAAACAGGTGAAACCAAACTATGGATTTAGAGACCCGTCACTGAATTGTGGATGCCAAAGAGCTTCCTAAAACTGAACAGAAGTAAAACTGTTCCAAACATGCAACCAACCTACCATCTTGTCAAGCTCTAATATTCCTGCTACATGAGTCAGTCCTTGAGTAAGCACTTGGGGCCTCATTTATGGGGTTTTGGTGTAGGTCAGCGTAGCAAGTCACCTTTCCTGCTCTGCCCTACATCAAAGTGTAAGGTATACACTGTATTTATCATATACAGTGCATTCCTGTCCTTTCCCCCAGCGCTGGTGCCGTTTCAACAGCCTAGCGCCAACGCAGGCACCCTTGCATCATGGTGCGAAGGTGCCTGTGTTGTCGGCAGAATTATGTTTTGTGCAGGAAGGGGCACCTTCCTGCACGAAAAGAATCCTGAGTGACGTTTTCCTCTTTTTATGTGTGCTACAGAATGCAGCACACATGGAAAGAAGAATAAACAAGGAGTAATAAAGTTATTTCTCCTCATTGCGCCTCACCTCAGGAGGCGTAAAGTTTTGGTGCATACCCAGTTTTACATGGTCTTGTAAATCTGGGGAAGCATCAAAATCCACGGGAGATGCGTGGGAACACCCACCGCAAAACCCAAGGAACGCCTCCCGAGCACAGTGTAAGGCAACGCAGCGATTTGCGCTGCCTTGCCTTACTCCATATCTATGAGGCCATTCAAAGTCACGCAAAGTGGCTTTGTGTGGCCTCATAGACATGATTTCAAAGTTTGCCAGACCGGAGCATCACAAAAAGTGATGCTACTGTGGTGCAAGGAGGTCATACATATGCCCCTTGTAGTATGTGGAAAGGAGCAAGCTGACTTCAACAATTGGATCTCAGACTGCACCAAAAACTTTGCCCCCATGAAAAATACCAGACACACAAGAACCTGTGCTCAAGCATTCTGCTACACGGAGGACCTTAGAGACTCCAGGCGCTATTGCAAGCATCTGAAAAGAAGATGAAGGACCAGCTGAGACAACACCTCCAGAGACACCTACAAATTCGCACACAGAAGGTACAAAGCACAGATCAAAGAAGCCAGGAAAGCAGCCCTCTTGATCAGACTTGAATCCTGCACCAACTCCGGCAAAGAACTCTTCAACATCATCAAAGAATTCACCAACCTGACAGTGGCCACCAACACCATCATCCCCTCACAGAACCTCTGCGACACCCTTTCAGATTTTTTCTGCAGCAAAATTCTCAAGATCTACTCCAACTTCGCATCCCAGCCCACCATAGAGGACATCATCTCGCAACCCCCCTCTACCACCAGGAGCACCCACCTCCTAATGAACTGGAGCCCCCTCAACACGGATGACACCACCAGAATCATGCAGAATATCCACTCAGGCTCTCCCTCAGATCCATGTCCCCACCAAATGTACAACCTGGGAAGCACGCTGATCAGCGCCAACCTCATCACCATCATCAACTCCTCCATCCTCAGCAGAAACTTCATGGACAGCTGGAAACACGTGAAGGTCACTGCTCTGCTGAAGAAACCCTTGGCAAACCCGAAAGATCTCAGCAACTATAAGTCCATATCACTCCTACCCTTCCCAGCCAAAGTCCTGAAGAAAGGAAGAAAGAGATCAACAAACAGCTCTCTGTCCATCTTGAACAGCATCACCTCCTGTACTCCACCCAGTCAGGATTCCGCTGCAACCACAGCACAGAAACCACCCTCCTGGCAGCAGCAGACACCATTTATTCAATCAAGGACAGAGGAGAAACCTCTACACTTATTCTGCTTGACCTATCAGCAGCATTTGACACCATCTCCCACAGCAACCTCATCGCCAGAATTCAGGACTCAGGAATTCAAGGACCCGTCATTAGTTGGATCGCCTCATTCCTTTCCAATATGACACAATGAGTCAGACTCTCCACTTTCACCTCCGAACACAAGAAGCTTGTCTGCAGAGTCTCCCAAGGCTCCTACCTCAGTCCAACAAGGTTCAATGTTTACATAGCACCTCTTGCCCACATCATAAAAACCCACGACATAAACATAATTTCCTATGCAGAGGACACTCAGCTCAACCTCTTCTTCACTGACTCGAACAACACCACCATGAACAACTTAATCGCCTGCATGTCCGGCGTAGCCAACTGGATGCAAGAGAACTGCCTAAAAATTAATACTCTAAGAACTCTCCCTGGGACTCCACCTGGTAGCCACCCAACTTAGATCCCACCCCCACCCCCACCCCCACCCCCACAGACCACGCCAGAAAGCTCAGCATCATCCTTGACGACAAACTCTCGATGAGCAAACATGTCAGCGCTGTGATCGCATCCTGCAGCCACATCGTTAGAATGCTTCGCAAAATCTTCAAACAAGAAAAATGTCCACCCTCATCATCAGCCTAATCGACTATAACAACGCACTCTACATCGGCATCTTCAAACATCTCACACAAAGACTCCAAACCATCCAGAACACCGCAGCAAGACTCATCCTTTAGATCCCCAGAAATGCGAACATCCCTCCCTACCTCGCGGAACTACACTGGCTACCCATCCAGAAATGCTGCAAATTCAAGCTTCTCATCCATGCCTATAAAGCCCTCCACAATGCAGGACATGTCTACCTCAACAACCAACTCCAATTCTACCAACCCTCCAGACAGCTACACCTACACCTCTCTCTACCTTGCACAAATCTCCTGCATCCACAGAAGCAAGACAGGAGGACGTGATTTCTTCTTCATCGCCGCCAAAAGCTGGACTGAACTCTCTACACATCAGGACCTCCCCTCCTCAACTCACCCAAGAAGCTGAAGTTCAACTAGGAGCACTACCAGACCCACACTCCTGCTCCAGTGCCTGGATACCCTCACAGGTAATAAGCTGCGCCATACAAATCTAAATAACATAACATAACATGGTGGTGCACTTGTATCCCTTCCTGCCAGTTTATTTACAGTAGTTTAATAGAACGTTGTTGCAAATAAGGAAGGAGGGAACCCAGGGAAATTCCCAAGTTTAAGGTGGACAGCTGCTGTTTTATATGAAGCACTCTACCACACAACTGGCAACCTAAATCTGCTCACTTCAACTGTCTTATTTTCTTGCAGAGTATTTAAATCATTGGATTAGCTTAGTTGCATCCACGTTGAACTAGAAAGGTGACAAAAGCCTTTTGCCATTTTTCCAGCACAGTCTTTAACCATACGATTAGCTAGTGCTGCCCACACCAATCTGAATATGGCAAAAATGTCAAAGGTCTTTTACCATTCCATTTACAGTATTACAGCTTTCGATTGGTAAAATACCATCTAAGCCAACCTGGAATAAATAAAAGCAGCTCCTGACATGTTTCACTCTCATTAGTGCTTGTCAGAGACGTATAGCTTTGTCCAGACACAAGGAATCACCCAGTTTAAGTCAAAACAATGCCCCTTTAGGCTTAGACTGCTGCATACATTATGCAGAAAAGGAAGTAGGGAATTCTGTGTAGTTCCAATGTATTAGGTGGAAAGCATCTCCTTTTTATAGTTCACTCTACCACATCACTAACACTCTAAATCTTCTCACCTTAATTGTCTGTTTTTCCAGCAGAGGTTTTAAGCATATAATTAGTACAGTGCCATCCACTGTGAGCAAGCTATTTTTCCAGCATATTCGTTAAGCATAGGATTAGCTAATACTATCCTCACCAAGCTGAAAGATGACAAAAGTCGTTTACCATTCCAGACACAGTATAACAGCTTTGGATTGAAAAAATACCTTCAAACCAACCTACAATAAATAAAAGCAGCTCCTGACATGTGTTTCACTCTCATTTGAGCTCGTCAGAGATGCATAGCGTTGTCCAGACACAAATGGCTACTCAGTATGAGGCAAAAGTAATGCTTTCAGGATTAGAGTGATGCTTAGATTATGCAAAAAAAGAAGCAGGGAGCCATGGGTAGTTCTGACGTTTTAGGTGAAGAGCAGCTCCTTTGCGTGTTGCACTTTAAAGCACCACAGACACTCTAAATCTGTTCACCTCAAATGTCTATTTTTCTAGCAGAATTTTTAAGCGTAGGATTAGAGCAGTGCTATCCACTCCAGGCTCAAAAACCTACAATGTCTTTTGCCACTTTTCCAGCAAAGTCTTTAAGCATAGGATTAGCTTGTTGTTAGACCTGACATCTTTGACGTGGTTTCTTTCCTAACTTTTTGCCTTCAACCCTCCTGTTTGCTGACTTTTTTTTTTGCTGGCTTTAGCAATTTGCACACTTTGCCACTGCTAACCAGTGCTAAAGTGCTTGCTCTCTCGCCTTAAAACATGGTAGAAGTAGCTTATACTAAGGGCAACTGGAATTATGCGGCAGGGTAGGACCAAATTATGTGTCAGGGTTGAGTAAATTATGAGGCAAGAAAAGGCAAATAATGCAGCATAATTCAGCACATTTTGCGATCGTTTTACTTCATTATGTTGTTATTTTTACACCTGCTAACACTGTGGCCATTGGTTACACCTCATTAGCATCAGTGGAACTCCCACATATAGCAATAAGCAACAGAAAGGTGACAGACCAAGCTTTGCAAAGGGCCTTCCACTGCGCGGCAACATGTATCGCTGGGTTTTTGTTACTTTTGGACAGTTTGAGCTAGAAACATTTTTTTGTTACGATCTGTAGATTATGCAGCAGTTGACGGATTAAGTGGGAAAGGCGAATCTATAATTATGCGGGGTAAGGCGCCAGCCACACAATCGCATAATTTCAGTCACCCTGCCTATACCCAGATGGCATATTTAATTTACTTGTAAGTCCCTAGTAAAGTGGTAATACATATACCCAGGGCCTGTAATTTAAATGCTAAGGGTGGGCCTGCAGCACGTATCGTGTCACCTACTCCAGTAGCCCTTCAAACACGTCTCCGGCCATCGCAGCCTGTGCGTGCAGTTTTAAGCTGCCATGTCGACCTGCCAAAATAAACCTTTTATCAGGCCCAAACCTTCCTTTTTAATATATATAAGTCACTTCTAGGGTATGCCCTGGACATCCCAGAGGGCAGGGTGCGGTTTATTTAAAAATTTGGATATGTACTTTTAAGTTTTGCCTCATTCATGAGAAGTGTCACATCGCTACAGGAAAACAGTGATGCAACACTTTCATTGCGCCATCCTTGCGACACTATGGATGCACCGTATTTACTGTATGGCGCACCATGTCGAAAGGATTTACAAATACGTCAGTATTCCTGAAGTATCTGTAGGCGCAAAATTGGCGCATTGCTGCAGTGTGTCTGAAAACAAACGCAACTCCAGCAATGTGTCTTTTCACATGGGGCAAGTCCCATGTGAAAAGCCCTGCATCACTGCTTCAAGCAGGCGTAAGGATTTGACGTAGTGATGCCCTACAAGTGGCACAGTGAAATCTCATAGATTCGCTGCGTCACTTCTATGTGGCTTTGCTGCGACGGAACGCCCACCTGGCTTACATTATACCTGACACAGGTATAATGTAGCGCAGGGGTTTACAAAGAGATGCATCTGCCTAGATGCGTCACTTTGTAATTATGGCGCAGTGTGGTGCATTTTGTACGCTGCCGCAGCATCAGAAATGTCGACACAACGGCGGCGTAAGGGCCTCATAAATAAAGCCCTAAACGTTCTGCTAGTGAGGAACTCTTAAGTTGGTTTTCTCTACTGCGAGGCCTACCTTTCCAGTAGGATAACATTGGAGTTACTTTATTGCATTTAATAAGCTATCATTTCCAAATGGGAGCAGGTGAGCAGTTGAAGTTTGGTGTCTTTGAATGTGTAATGAAAAATCCTCCCTCATGGTCAAGTTGGATTTTAAATTACAATTTTGAAAATTTCACTTTTTTGAAAATTGGCATTATTTTGTGTGTTTGAGTGGTGGGGTTCTGTTAAAGTGCAACTGTCAGGAGATTTCTTCCTGATTGAGAATAATCAAATGCTCAGGCGATCTCCACCACCAGGCTGGAGTCTTGAGCGTAAGCACACTTGACCTCCACCAGCCGGTTGGAGTCTCGTGTGTAGAGTCTTCACTTAGTGTTCAATGTCGACAATAAAGGTCGTTTTACTTCAAAGTAGCAGCGCGCGTCCGTCTGACAGCTTCAGGAATTATTTATACCCTGCCAAAATAATTCCTGAAGCTGTCAGACGGACGCGCGCTGCAGCCTCCAACCTGGTGGTGGAGATCGCCTGAGCATTTGATTATTCTCAATTAGGAAGAAATATCCTGACAGTTGCCCTTTAACGGAACCCCACCACTCGAACACACAGTGGAGCCCATATCTTGGATCTGAATAACTTTTTTGAATTCATTGACTGAGGCCTTTGTGGCTGTCCACCCCTCCTTCAATAGTCCTGAGGAAGACCAGCCCTGACGCACACCAATCTGCGCTGTATTCAGGGTCGAAACGTCGACATCTTTCATATGTCCACACAGTTTTCTTGACAACTTATTGATTTATAGGTCTTGTGATGGAGCAGGGTAAATGTAAAAATGTTAACCTCCTAATATTTTCGTACAATATTAATAAACATGTTCGTTTAAGTAAATAACCAACAATGTATGTTAAGGGTTAATGGTAACACGCAATTCAGTGTGCAAATTAATTGACTTATAATTGGTTACGTATCTAACATAACATAATATTTGCGTACTAATTTAATAATAAATGCATGATTTGTGCTTTTAAATAAAACGTGTGGTTGCAAAATAAAGCGATGGTAAGTAAGGGACAGCTTTATATGTTGCTTCTGCTAGGTAATACCTAATTGGGGTACGTAGAAAGACGGGAGGGAAACGAAAGGGTTTATATTTCTTTGTTTAATAACATTTTGTTTATCTTTGAAAATAGTGCGCTTAGGCCTGTCGAGCAGCAATATAAAATGGCCGCGAGTTACTAGAGTGCGCATGAGCGGAAGAGACCATGTGATAGAGGAGAGAGGCTGTGGAAAAGGGATGATCACGTGCTGATGCCGAGAGGCTAAGATGAAAGTATGGTCAAGGCTGTTGTGACCCTTCTGAGCAGATGTGTGCCAAGATGATCAGCAAGAAGTGTGAGAAGCCTGGCTGAATCAATAGACGGAACTGTATTACACAAAATGTAACAGAAAAAGATACAATTTGGACTGATCGAAACGGATGAGCAAGTGCATGAACTGTGGGAAACGATGCTTGCATGGACATTCCACACGGAACTGGTTAAGACCAGGAAGTTTGATTAAAATGTATATGGACCTGAGTTTTTGACCAATGAGAATGAATCGCGCCATGTAAGAAGAAACATTTTATGCTGTAAGCTAGAATTAGGGTATAAGAAGACCTACTCTTGGTGGGAGGGGTTAGAATGCTGGAGAATAGAATGCTGTTCGAATGCTGCGGGAGATGCTGCAGAAGTTAGATGCTGCGTGAGTTAGATGCTGTAGATGGGAGAAGTTGCGGTTGCTGATGCTGACGAGCTGATGTTGCTGCTGTTATTTTCCTTTTCCAGTTGAGTATAAAGATGCTGCTTTAGGAGAACTTTTATTGATAGATTTTATTAGAATTATTAGGTTTTCCCCAGAGAGATAGATAGATTGATCTATAGAGTTCTTATTATGATAACTTCATTTTTCCGTCTAATAAAAGTGCCTTGCAATTTCAAACTATTCTTATATTGATGATAAATGCAATGATCTGAATAATAAGCTTAAACTCAATTTCCTGCATTCAAAACTTTATATAAACTTTATTATTCTTTAAACAAATGACTCAGTGATTTTCTTTAGCTTAATGATTAATAATGAAATGGTAAAAGAGTTCATTGTGATTGAGCTGGTCTTAATCACCATCAACTGATTCCTACTAGTTGGTCCATCGACCAATGAGCGGAATACCTTAAAAGCAAAAGAGAAATATTATGTCATTATAAAAGAGGTATCCCGTCTCCTTCCAGTGAATCGTTTTTCTCCTAGGTTCATGACAGAGGAAATCCAGGGAACAAATGAGTAAGTGAATGTATATGCGGTGTTATGGGCCCCACCGTCATATGGATATAGTGTGTGTGTTAGAGAAATAATTGCACCTGGATGACCAAAGTATAATAGGAGAATTATTTTTATTGCTAGCGCTGGATCAGATTTCTTGGTAGCAGAGTTATGGTTACTATAGATTAGTTTGGTGATTATTGATTTTTGATTATAGATTATTGATAAGTTTATGTCTAACACTTTTTGTTGTGTCGCGTTATGTTATATGTAAGTTTTCACGCTTCCGGGAAGTAGGAAGTGGAACACGTGTGGCAAGAGAAGTCACATGGAATTTTACACTGTCTGAGTTCATTTTTGGTAATAACACAGGTTGTGTTATGATAGGGACATCTTTGCGTATAAAAGGTGTGTAAGTGAAATAGTGATCGGTTTTCTTGTGAAACTCTGGCCTTAATTCTCAGGAGCAGTATAGTCTCCACATGTGTCTTATCCCCAGAGAAACGGGTTTACTGATTGCTTGAAAGAAGGGTAAGGTAGAGGGAAGTGCTACTTTATCGGCGAAACTGAAAATTCGGTGGTAGGGTAGAGGTAAACGCTGCCTACTGGAAGATACAGAATTCTTGTGTAAATGGTCAAAGCTATCTTTTCGGTTTAGCGAATCAGACAATGGAAATGTTTTAAATGTTGTAAATTAACAAAGAATTGTTGAAAAAGAAATTGCCGATAAATTTTGTAAAGGAGGGGTCAAGAGTAAAAGTGACGTAGACAAGAGCTGGGATTGGACAGTGCGATAGTCACATGAGAACAGGAGCAGGACTGACGTAGACAAAAGCCGCGCTGGGATTGGACAGTGCGCCGTAGACAGAAATCGCTGTGATTGGAGGGTTGGTGTGAGTCGCGCTAGTATTGGTTGAAATAACGCATAGGGAACAGTGTTGAATTGCGGATTGTTTAAGGAGAAAAAGGTTGTGAATCATGTCGTACTATGAGTATGGAAAAGAGAAAACGTCTTGGATGTCGAAAGTTAAGAACTTCTTTAAGAAGGACAAAAAGGTAGTGACTAGAGAGGGACAAATAATTCCTCCGCCGAAATCACCAGCTTCACATATGATGCTGAAATATGGATATCATACATGCATATGGTTAGAAAATTGGACAAAATATACCAAGAACGATGGAGCAGTGGCTTTTCCTGAGAATGGTTCATTTAATGTAGCTGTACTACGGAACTTGAGAGAAAAAATGGTAATGTTAGAACCTAGACCTAGACCGACACAGTTTGAAGCTTTAACGGAATGGGAAGATGAGATGTATGAGCGAGAGAGATCCAGAGGATTAAAGAATCATGAGTTTTTGCCTGGAAGGTTGTGGGGAATAAATCATGAGGACAGAGTAAAGCGTTGGAGGTATGCTAACATGGCAGGAGGTTTGTTTCCAGCTTTTGCGGTTGAGGAAGAAGCAAAGAGAAAGTGTACCGAGAAAAAGAAACATGTAGTGGTAGAAAAGTATGTGTATGGTGGTAGTGAAACAGATGACGAATTGCTGGAAGATATTTTAAACAGAAACCCACCTCCATACCAACAGACTTCTGCGGTGGTGACACCTAATGCACCGCCAATGGAAATTGGGAGGAATAAAAAACCCGAACGAAGAAATGAAATAAATAGGTCACAAGAAACATTTAAAACTTCACAAAATGAAGAGACAGAAAGTGACAATGCAATTGAATTAGCAAAAACGACAAAAGAATTGACTGAGAAAATAAGAGAATTGACAAAGAATATGGAAGCTGTAACTGTACCAGTAACGATAGGTCCAGTAATGCCAATTTTTGAGAATCAGAAAATTAATGAACATTCTTTAGTGATTCCCATGAATTCACATTTGCAAAGAAAAAGAGAAGGGATAGAACTGAATAATGAAGGTGCACACAATTTGGCTAGTACGTGTAGACCAAGTCCACCTACAAATTTGACGATAAATGAGAGTGAGATTAGGAGAATGCCTATGGTGACAGAGTCCGCATCAGGAACACCAGAAAGAAGCAGTGATTGGATAGAATTAAATAGTACGCCTGTAGGTCCGACTCCAGAAGAGTTAAATGAATGGATGAAAGCGCTAAAAGCAAAAGAACCAGAAGAAAAACCATTAGATGTAATTAGGTTAAAAATAGACATGGAAGAGTTGATTTTGGGAACAATTGGAACAGAAAAACTAAAACATTATCAGGATGATGAGATTATGGGGCATATTAGCAAGACCGGCGATAAAATTATCGCCGTTTTAGCGGCAGGAAACTGCCGCTAAAACGGCGATAATGGGCTTGCTAATATGCGTTATAGAATTCCAATAGAAGCCCAGGTTAGATGTGCAGGACATCTAACCTGGGCTTCTATTGGAATTCCATAACGCATATTAGCAAGCCCATTATCGCCTTTTTAGCGGCAGTTTCCTGCCGCTAAAACGGCGATAATTTTATCGCCGGTCTTGCTAATATGCCCCTCTGTTTTTGTGCAAGAGTCTTACTTGGAGAGCTAGAAATTTACATGACAAATTGGAAGAGATTGCAAGTGAACTAGGAGTAGAATTTGTGAAAGTAAGGACGTTGCAGAAACCGTACAGAGTAGATTTTTGTGAGAAAGACATAGAGAATTTGAACACATCAGGAAGACTGACCCAAATAAAAGAGTTAATTGTTTTATTGAGAAAATGGGGTGATGTGGATAGATGGAGAAATAGATGGACAAAGAGGAATGAGAAAACAACAGATAAAGCATCTTTAGCTTTTGCAGTGACAGATAGGGAACCAGTTGCTAGGGAATACCCGATGAGAGAAACACCAGGTGGTAGTTATGTGCATGTTCCATGGACCAGACAGGATATACTGTCATTTACAAATGACTTCCCAAAATTGAGAGGGAAACCAGTAGAATGGTACAGACAAGTGGAGAGATTTGTTAAGGTGTCAAAAGTGCTGTGGATAGATCTAGATGGATTGTTTGATATAGTAGTGCCAGCTGATTTGTGGACAGAATGTAAGATTACTATTGATTGGCCAACTGTAGAATATCCAAGGGATGCTAAAACAGGAGCGCCAGGTCCAGAAGTGATGAGGAAGTATGATCAAGTAGTTACCTTTTTGAAGAATAAAATTCCACCAAAAGAAACAGATTGGGTAAAAATAGACAGAACAACGCAGGAAAGCAAAGAATCAGTGCACGCCTACTATGAGAGATTGTTGTTGGTTTTCAAACAGTATAGTGGTTATGAGACACTAAGTGAGAAGGACATGAGTCATTTTGTATATAGGTTTGTGTTTGGATTAACACCAGAGATAAGTGAAAGGATTAAGCAGCACTTGATAGGATGGCAGAATAGCACAGTGGATGAAGTTTTGAGATATGCTAAGTATTGCAGTGATGAAATTGAGAGTAAACAGCGTAAATTGAAAGAGAAAGCCATGTGGGCACAGGTGAAAGTTGCAGAGAAGCAAGAAGCTCAATTGAGTAATACTAGTAGTGAAACAGGACAGTTTAAATCCCGACCTAATATAGGTAAAGGAAAAGGACAAATGAGCATAGATGAGGCAAAGAAAAAGTGGCCATGCCACAACTGCGGAAAGCTAGGACATTGGAGAAACGAGTGTAAATTTCCTCCAAAACCTAATGTGGAAAATCAATCATTAAATTCACAGGTGCAGAGTGAGGTAGTTACTCAACAAGGTCAGGTGCCACAACCACCACTTCCCAAGAATGTTAACCAACAGAAATACAGTGCAGAAACAGGATTCTACGGAGGAGAACAGGTAAAACAGTTGTCGCGTGCAGCTGCAATTTCTCAATATTTGTTATGACAGGATGAGGATGACACGGATGAAAGTTCATGACGGTGCCTAAGAGAGAGGGAAGAGTGCGTGCTTGGCGCAACTCTAGAGGTAGATCAGTCTGGTCCATTTGTGGATGGAGAAGTGAATGGTGCAAATGTAACATTCCTTGTTGACACTGGAGCTACCCGTTCTACTGTTAGGTCAGTGGAAATTCCAAACCTTCCTCTCTCAGGTGAACATATCCAAGTGCTTGGAGTTTCCAAACAGCAAATTAAAACGCCTCTTACTAGATTAATAAAGATAAGAATTGGTCCATTTAGTGAAATGCACCGATTTGTGGTATGTGATTGTAGTCCCGTAAACCTTTTAGGACGCGATTTATTGTGCAAAATGAACTGCACAATTTATTGTACCCCAGACGGAATTGCATTTCAGACTCCAGATGAGGATGTGCTGTATAAAATGACAATGGTGAATTTAGAACCAGAAGTAAATGGTTTGTTTCCTGTATTTGATGCAGAGAAAATCCCAATTGAGTTGAAAAGGACAGTGAAAGAAGAAGTGTGGGACTTTACAGGAGAAGATGTAGGATTAATGAAAGGAGTAGATCCCGTTAAAATAACAGTAAAAGAAGGAACGAGTTACCCAAATACGCCCCAGTATAAATTGACTCCAGAAATAATTGAAGGAATAACGCCAGTAATAAATAAAATGATTGAACAAGGGATTCTAAAAGAAATCATGAGCAGTCCATGTAATTCGCCAATAATGGGACTGAGAAAGCCAAACGGAACATATAGAATTGTACAGGATTTGAGAAAGGTAAACAAAATTGTTGTGCCTTGTTGCCCAATAGTACCGAACCCTGCTGTGATTCTATACCAGATTCCACGTGAAGCAGAATGGTACACAGTAATTGATTTATGTCATGCATTTTTCTCTATTCCATTGCATCCAGATAGCCAGCCAATATTTGCGTTTAGGTTTGGAGAGCGTATTTTGGCATGGTGCCGAATTCCTCAAGGGTACACAGAAAGTCCCTCAATCTTTAATCAGATCCTAAAGAAATCATTGGAAGATCTAAGAATGCCAGAAAAGTCAGTAATGGTTCAGTATATTGATGACCTACTGGTGGCATCAAAAACGAAAGAAGCATGTGTCAATGATACAATTGCTTTGCTGAATCATTTAGCAAAAAGAGGACATAAAGTGTCCCCTTCAAAATTGCAGTTTTGTCAACAAGAAGTCCAGTATTTAGGGCATAAAATTGAGAAAGGAGTGCGAAAGGTAACGACTGAAAGAATAAAAATGATTCAAGGAATGAGAGCTCCAATGACACAAAGAGAGGTAAGAATGTTTTTGGGAATGGTTGGATATTGTCGACAATGGATAAGCGGTTTTTCACTGATTGCTAAACCATTGCAGAAACTGACAAAGAAGGATGTTAAAGATCCTTTTGAAATGAATGATGAAGAAATGAAAGCATTCAGAGAGTTGAAAAAGAAATTGTGTGAGGCTCCAGCATTGGGAATGCCTGACTATGAGAAAGATTTTGAGCTGTATTGCAGTGAAAGAGATGGATGTGCATTTTCAGTTTTGGTGCAGAGACATGGAACTATGAAAAGACCAATTGCATATTTTTCAGCTGTTTTAGACCCTGTAGCGAAAGCGTTGCCTGGATGTTTGAAAGCAGTTGCTGCTACTTGTGTGAGTCTGGAACAGAGTGAAGGCATAGTGATGGGGTATCCATTGAGAGTGTATGTTCCCCATTCTGTGGAAATTCTTTTGACAAGAACGAAAACCCAATACATGACACATAGTCGGCTGACTAGGTATGAAAAGGTAATTTTGAGTGCAGATAATGTAACCATTGACAGATGTATGAATGTGAATCCTTCAACATCATTGCCTGATGAAGAGAATGTGATTGAAATGGATGAAGTAGATCACGATTGTCTGAATGTGCTCGAATACTGTACAAAACCAAGAGCTGACATCCGAGATGAGCCTTTGAAAGAATCAGATTATATTCTGTTTGTGGATGGCTCATGTTTGAGAACGAGTGATGGAGTTCTAAGTGCAGCATATGCAGTTTGCACAGTAGCAACTGTATTGGAAGCATCTTGTCTGAAAGGTATACGGTCTGCCCAAGTTGCAGAATTAGTAGCTCTGATTCAAGCATGTAAGTTGGGAAGAAATGTACGGGTTACGATTGTGACAGATAGCCAGTACGGCTTTGGGGTCGTGCATGATTTTGGTCAGATTTGGTCACAAAGGGGTTTCTTGACGTCTGCAGGAACGCCCATCAGAAATGGAGATTTTGTGAAAAAGTTGCTTGAGGCGATACAGCTGCCTAAACAGATCGCTGTTGTGAAGTGCAATGCACATAAAAATGGGGAAGACTACATTACTGTTGGTAATAAATATGCTGACGAAATGGCACAGTACTGTGCAAAGAATGTGGTTTCTTTGAATAAATGTCGCGAAAGAGAGCATATTTCTTGTCCTTTGCTTTTTACTAACTCTATTGAAACATGGGATGAGGTGAGACAGTTACAAGAAGCTGCAGAGGATGAAGAAAAAGATACTTGGCTAAAAGCAGGATGTAGAAAACATGAAGAAACTGATGTATGGGTTTACAGGGATGAGAGACCAGTTATGCCTGGTAGCATGATTTCTGACATGGCACGGATGTACCATGGGCAAGCCCATATTGGGACAGATTAAATGAACAGACTTTTAGACAAACATGGTACAATCCAAAATTCAGAGCCATAGCTGAGAGTCTTTGTCAGAGATGTCTTATTTGTCAACAGTTAAATCCAGGAAGAAAGACAGTAGTGAGTCTAGGAAGAATAGGACGAGAAGGGGGTCCTTTCACTAGAATGCAAATGGATTTTATTGAAATGCCACCTTGCAGCAGATTGAGGTATGTCCTAGTGGTCGTCTGTTTGTTTTCCCGTTGGGTGGAGGCATATCCAACAAGAAGGAATGATAGTATCACGGTAGCAAAACTTTTGCTGAGAGAATTCATTCCTAGGTATGGTTTTCCAGTCACGATTGAAACAGATAGAGGAACACATTTCCAAAATGAATTAGTTAAACTGATTTGTGAAGTACTTAGTATTAAACAGAAACTGCATTGTGCATACAGACCAGAGGCTTCTGGAATAGTAGAGCAAGTGAATGGAACGATCAAGAACAGGTTAGGAAAAATGTGTCAAGCTACAGGACTCAAATGGCCAGATGCTTTGCCATTAGTTCTGATGACAATCAGAAGTATTCCGGAAAGGAAAACTGGACTCAGTCCACATGAAATAATCATGGGACGAGCAATGAGACAAGCACAAGTACCTGTCAACAAGCTACTGACTATAACTGATGATCTAGTGCTGGATTATTGCAAAGGATTGGCTGATGTGGTGCGTTCTGTGTTTCATCAGGTTGGACCGGATGCGACCACTCTTGAAAGAAAACCAGCTCACGACTTGAATCCAGGAGATTGGGTTCGAATAAAAGTCCACCGGAGAAGAAACTGTTTGGTTCCTCGCTGGGACGAACCACGACAAGTGATCCTAGTGACGACCACCGCAGTCAAGTGTGCAGGAGTGAAACATTGGGTACATGCCAGCCACACCATCAGAGTTCCAGAACCTAAAGATCGACATGTGAGTCGGCATCTGGAAATATCAGATAACAGTTCAGCATCAGAAAGAGAAGAGGAGACAAACAGGGTGCCAGAACCTGAAGATCGACCTGTAAGTCGACATCTGGAAGACCCAACTACAAGTGCACGATAGAAGAAGAGGAAATAGAAGAAATAGCTGAAGTTCCAGAATTTGAAGATCGACATGTAAGTCGACATCTGGAAATATCTGACACCAGTTCAGAATCTGATACAGAACATTCGGAATGTGAAGAAATTCTGAAAAGAAATTGGAATTTTGAAAGCATAAGAGAAGAAACTGAGCCAGAAGATAGTGACAGTGAGCAACCAAGTACAAGTTGTGGTAAAATTCCTTCGCAGATAATATTAATAGATGAAGAAGGGAGAGTTTCAAACCAAAAGCTAGAAAAATCGGAAAAACCCCGAGGAGCAGTAGGGACAGATAGTCAAACACAAGAACAGGGAAATTTAGAAGCAGATAGACAGACTGACACAAATTCGGAAGAACCTCGAGGAGGGACAGAAATAGGTGAACGAAGGAAGATAAGAAAAGAACCACAAGTAGAAGAAAATGAAATTATAAGTTTCAAAATAAGAGGAAATAACGAAAAAATTGAAACAGAGTCTGAAGAAAGTGGAGAAGAAAGAAATGAAAAACTAGAGACAAGAAAAAGAAATTGGAAAACAGAAAGAGAGGAAAAAGGAAGTGAAGCAAAAAGGCCAAGAAAAGGAGACAATTGGCCCAACGGAGTAAGAAAATTAAGATACAGAATCATAAGGTTGGATGGGAAAAGTGCTGAACAAGTGAATGAAATAACAAGTCAAAAAGAGCAAGAAAAACAAGGTGGAAAACACTTGCAGAAAACGAAAAGAGTAAAGAAGGTAAATCAAAAGTATAGATCGCCTGAATGGTTGTATCGTGCTTTGACTAGTCACAAAGAAGAATTGAACACTCACGAAAACCCAGAACAAAGAAACCTGATGGGAGAAAGTGAAGTGCAACAAACCTGAAGCAACAAACCTGAAGAAATTTAGATAGTTTTACCGGATTTGACAAAATATTGAACTGACGAAGTTACCGGATGTGACAGAGAAAGAATTCTGAGAAAGAATTAAAAGAAAGTACCAAGCAAAGACAAAATATTGGAAGTACAGAGTGGCAAGCAAGTCATTTCTGAGGTGTAGTGACACAATTTTCTAGAAAACAAATAAATAAGGTTAGAAGACAAAATGGAGAATACTAGAGATAGAAAGTGTAGATGTGAGTTTTTAAGTAGATGGTGCAAGATGTGCTGTTTTTGTACAGGTTTATTAATAACAGTATGGGTGGTTTTAGCAATAACTATTCCAATTAGTTTAGCTGTAGTGGAAAAGTCTAATAACACTGAGAAAGAAAAAGGAGCTAACACTCAAGAGCCAGTTATTTTAAAGAGTAGTGCAGAATTACATAAGGACAAATCAATAACAGATTTTTCAAAAAATGTCTTTACTAAATTACTGTATGAGTATGTAGAAACAATGGATGTAAGAGATTGCTATGTTTGCATGCAGTTGCCTGCATCTGTAGCAGAGGGTGTGACTTATCATCACCTCCCTTTGACATATGGAATAACATGTAGTGTTTTAGCAAGTTTATTTTATAAAACAGGTAGATTAGAATATTATTACACTGACATAAATAAGATTTTTGCAAAGGTTTCTGTAGTTCCCGAGCTTAACAAAATAAAAGAGGGAAAGACGTTTGGTGAATATTTCTTAGAAGATAAGATTTTAACAATAGATAGTATAATTAGGTACAACCTTACCTGTGAGTTAAAGAAGGAAGAAAAGGTATTTTTAGAAATGGTTGAAGAGAGAAGAGTGAAATTTCAAAGAAAAGTGATAGAAGAGACAAAAACACCTCTTTGGGCGTTTGAGGAAGACAATCATGACAGGAAAAAGACAAATGCAGCTATGACTCTGGATTGGCCCCAACAGGGAAGGTTGTGCATTAGAAGAAATAAGACAAGATATGACAATTATTTTGTGGGTTCCAGCAATTGCCATGACAATTACCAAATTCTAGGTGGATGGGGATTCAAAGGGGGAAAAGATCCAAATATTTCCAGGGATTTATTATGTTTGCGGGAATAGGGCTTATTATAGGTTGCCGGACCATTGGTATGGGTCATGTTACTTAGGCCTGGTCTTTCCAAAGATTTTTCATGTGGATAGAAAAGAAAAAGGAACACACAAAATGATAAATACCTTTACACGTAGAAAAAGGGAAAGTTTTTCAGAAATAGTAGGTGATATTTTTGGTGCATTGATACCAGCAGTGGGAATATCTTTGAATGCATTTAGAATTCGGAAATTATCCACAGTGGTAGATCGTTTATCTACAGATACTGCTGGAGGGTTCTTAATGGTAAATACCGAGATGGTTGCCATGAGAGCTATGGTGATGCAAAATCGTCTTGAACTTGACATTCTTTTGGCAAAAGAGGGCGGAGTCTGTGGAATGCTGAAAGTCCAACATTGTTGCACTTACATTCCAGATAAGAGCGAAAATATACACAAGTATATAACAAATATTACAAATTTGCACAAAGAACTTGTTCCACTGGAGGTTGAAAGTGTTTGGGGAAAACTTGGTAAAGGGTTTTCTTCTGTAACAAATTGGTTAACAAGAATGAGTGGATTAATAATAGGGAAAGTTATAATAATAGCAACCGTGATAATAATAATAATATTAGTACTGAAGCTTGCAATAACATGTATAAAGAGAAGAAGAAGGCAGAATAAGCTAGAAAAAGAAAACATGATAAACAAGGAAAGAGAGAGAGAAATGGGTGAAATAGAGTTAGAAGAAATAAAAGAGAACATGTACAAGAAAACGAAGAAACAAGTTGAAAGGGATACATTTGTGTAAACTAACAAAAGCAAACGGATAAAAGATATATGCTGTCTGAGAAAATTGTATAACTTGGGTTTTTGTGGTGATATTAAAAATCACCAAAGGGGAAGTTGATGGAGCAGGGTAAATGTAAAAATTTTAACCTCCTAATATTTTCGTACACTATTAATAAACATGTTCGTTTAAGTAAATAACCAACAATGTATGTTAAGGGTTAATGGTAACACGCAATTCAGTGTGCAAATTAATTGACTTATAATTGGTTACGTATCTAACATAACATAATATTTGCGTACTAATTTAATAATAAATGCATGATTTGTGCTTTTAAATAAAACGTGTGGTTGCAAAATAAAGCGATGGTAAGTAAGGGACAGCTTTATATGTTGCTTCTGCTAGGTAATACCTAATTGGGGTACGTAGAAAGACGGGAGGGAAACGAAAGGGTTTATATTTCTTTGTTTAATAACATTTTGTTTATTTTTGAAAATAGTGCGCTTAGGCCTGCCGAGCAGCAATATAAAATGGCCGCGAGTTACTAGAGTGCGCATGAGCGGAAGAGACCATGTGATAGAGGAGAGAGGCTGTGGAAAAGGGATGATCACGTGCTGATGCCGAGAGGCTAAGATGAAAGTATGGTCAAGGCTGTTGTGACCCTTCTGAGCAGATGTGTGCCAAGATGATCAGCAAGAAGCGTGAGAAGCCTGGCTGAATCAATAGACGGAACTGTATTACACAAAATGTAACAGAAAAAGATACAATTTGGACTGATCGAAACGGATGAGCAAGTGCATGAACTGTGGGAAACGATGCTTGCATGGACATTCCACACGGAACTGGTTAAGACCAGGAAGTTTGATTAAAATGTATATGGACCTGAGTTTTTGACCAATGAGAATGAATCGCGCCGTGTAAGAAGAAACATTTTATGCTGTAAGCTAGAATTAGGGTATAAGAAGACCTACTCTTGGTGGGAGGGGTTAGAATGCTGGAGAATAGAATGCTGTTCGAATGCTGCGGGAGATGCTGCAGAAGTTAGATGCTGCGTGAGTTAGATGCTGTAGATGGGAGAAGTTGCGGTTGCTGATGCTGACGAGCTGATGCTGCTGCTGTTATTTTCCTTTTCCAGTTGAGTATAAAGATGCTGCTTTAGGAGAACTTTTATTGATAGATTTTATTAGAATTATTAGGTTTTCCCCAGAGAGATAGATAGATTGATCTATAGAGTTCTTATTATGATAACTTCATTTTTCCGTCTAATAAAAGTGCCTTGCAATTTCAAACTATTCTTATATTGATGATAAATGCAATGATCTGAATAATAAGCTTAAACTCAATTTCCTGCATTCAAAACTTTATATAAACTTTATTATTCTTTAAACAAATGACTCAGTGATTTTCTTTAGCTTAATGATTAATAATGAAATGGTAAAAGAGTTCATTGTGATTGAGCTGGTCTTAATCACCATCAACTGATTCCTACTTGTTGGTCCATTGACCAATGAGCGGAATACCTTAAAAGCAAAAGAGAAATATTATGTCATTATAAAAGAGGTATCCCGTCTCCTTCCAGCAAATCATTTTTCTCCTAGGTTCATGACGGAGGAAATCCAGGGAACAAATGAGTAAGTGAATGTATATGCGGTGTTATGGGCCCCACCGTCATATGGATATAGTGTGTGTGTTAGAGAAATAATTGCACCTGGATGACCAAAGTATAATAGGAGAATTATTTTTATTGTTAGCGCTGGATCACTTGCATTACATGTGAAAAACTAGGAGACAGGACAAGAATTCAAAATAGTCCTTTTATTGTATATCACTTGTGTATGTCATGTATATAGTGTACTGTTTACTTCACCGTTCACTACATGTCACTTTTTCACCATAGTCACCCGTTGCTGTGTTGCAATTTAATTGTATCTGTGACAGCCAGTACTATCATTTATTACCTTTATGAAATATAAGAGTGAATCAACTTTACCTCTGTATTTCTCTCTTTGGTGTGTTCTTTTCCAAATTATTTTTTCATACGTTATAAATAAGAAATTGAAGGTTACCTTTTTCTTTGGAGTAAATACAGTATTCACAGCAATTGTGATACCCCACAAAAACCGATTGTTTCATATACCACTAATACCCAGGTTCTGAGGGACACCGGGTTACCCCATTATTTCTAATGCTGCGCCAGGGCAGGGTAGGCAGGAATGCCTGGGGACTTCAAAGGGAATTTGTGAAGCTTCTCCCACTTTCCAGAGGAAGGGTACCAGGTATAAATATTGGACCTCAGACACGAACCATTCAGTACTCCTCTGGACCAGTGGAAGTTCTGCCAGGAAGATGAACAGCTGTGCTGCTGAAAGGACTGCCACTCTCCTGGACTGCTGCTCTTAAGGACTGCTGTTCTGAAGGATTGCTGGCCTACTGTGCTGACCTACTGCCCTCTTGCTTGGGTTAGAAGGACTGGATCTGCAACTCTGAACCCAGGACCCCAGAGTGACTCCAAGGGCTAGTTGGCTGGCCAGGCTTTCAACAACCTTGAACCCAGCACCTGGACTCTGTCATCTGTGAGTCCTGCCCTCCCAAGTAGTGCCGCCCCAGTCCTGGACCCTTGGAAATGGGCCTGAAGGTGCTCTGCCAAACCCAGCTGTGGTCCCCATCGGAACCAACGCAAAGCAAAACGAAACCCAGCAAAGCCTCAACGCTCAGCTGCCAGCCTCATCGGAATCGGCACCAAGCGACGCAATGCCCCACAAAGCCTTGCCGCACAGCTGCCTGCTCATTGGAACCAACGCAAAGCCCCACCAAGCTATGCTGCACAGCTCACCAGATCCGGCGCAAAGAGAAGCAATCCCCTGCAAAGTCTTGCTGCACAGCTTCAACTGCACCGATGCGAGACAACACAAAATCTTGTAAAGCAGCGCTGAACAGGCCGCGCACCAGGATTTAAGATATGTGTTCAGCTGACACAAGGGGTACCTGTAGCCAGCTCGCACCTTTATTGCGGTCTGCCTTAACTTGTGACTCTGTCTCGATCTGGCGCTACCAGACAAACCACA